>OX438803.1:16549175-17287238 GCA_949316475.1 Hypomecis punctinalis | reverse complement strand
GCAAACCTCCACCAGCGGTGGAAAAGTTAGCTTTGCAGGTCTGGAAAGTACAGGCTGGGCCAATCTCTTAAACTCGTGGCCACTCGAACACCGTAACCTAGTAGAGAACGCTTGGCGTAAATCTACTCTGAAAACGTACAAACCTGCGTGGGAAAAATGGCGACAATGGGCCGTCGGCAAATGTCAAGTCGACAACCCGGAGGCAGAAGACCTCGCACAATACATGTGTTACCTACATGGCAAACTTAAGCTAGCTCCTAAAACTATAGCTGTACACAAATCCGTGGTAGCGACAATTGCAAACCCTTCCAAAACAAAGTTGCTAAGCGAACACCCACTTGTTAATCGGACCCTCAAAGCAATAAATCTTAGCAACGAAAAGCCTAAGAACCCACGCACTTGGGATGTGAATATTTTTATTCAATATCTGCAACATTACCAGATTAATGTTGACAGTATATTTGAGGTATCTCGGCATCTGGCTGTCTTGTTATTATTAGCAACGGGTCGAAGAGTTCACGACCTTACATTACTGGATATAAGCCCTACTTCATTAGAGGTTCAAAACAAATACATAATATTCTGGCCTAAATTTGGATCTAAGACGGATTCTGCTACATACCAACAATCAGGCTGGAAGTTTTTACCCAGCAAAGAAGAAAAACTTAACTTTATTTCATGGACTCAGAAACTTATTCAAATTTCCCAAAGCAGGAGAAATAGCAGAGATGATTTAACAAACTTATTCATTACTACCCGTGGTAAGGTGGCCCCCGCATCACGCACGGTGATTGCTGGATGGATAAGAACCCTTTTTAAAGAAGCTGAAATAGATGCTACCCCTGGGAGCTTCAGATCAGCAGTGAACAGCGACATTTGGCAGAACAAGAAACTAGATTTAGACGAAGTCATGAAGAAAGCCAATTGGAGTAGCAAAGATACATTCCTACGCCATTATTTTAAGCAAATCGAACCTACATCAAATTCTAAGGACACAAATATGTCAAATCTCTTCCTGCCCGTTTAATATAATATTATGATTTATCATATGCAACTTCCGTCTAATAACTTTTTCTTTGTTACTACAATATTGTAAGTACCCTATAATTATGTCAAGGTACTAAGACTGATTACTTTAAAGGACTGAACCTAGTAATAAAGTTGATTCATAATGAATATTGTCCTTTTGATTTATGGTTTTACCAGTCATCGCCCAACACAATTCGTCACAGCACCGGCAGACGATAAACAACTCTCCACCAAGTGGGTCAAGCGGAGCTCGGACGCCTAAATAAACCCGCGCGCCAGCGCTCGTCAGTACTCTCACAAGCCGGCAAGGATATGGAAATATAGTGGGTCAAGCTTCGCTGGAGCCTAAATATCCGTTTTCTACCCTTCGGGGGGAAAACGGGTTTATTTACAAGTTTCATGTTTGAACTAAGGACCAAATCAACAAGATACAAGGTGATTATATCTATTATTACTGTTACGAGATGGGTTCTTGGATAATCAGTTAAAACGCCGATTAATCGCTTTGCACTTTATTGCACACAATCACTCCACAAAAATCACAAAAACACACGACACAACTTTCGCACAAACACTTCACACTGGCACTGATATTCACACAAACTAGTCACTTCACAATCACTAGTATCGCACATGAACATTGTGATGTTTTCGCTTCGACGGTAAACGAAAAAACTGATCCCCAAGGGTCGGCCGGCGTATTTATATCCGTTATTTCCTACAGTCTCGAACCTACGAGATATTTCGCAACATTACTCGATCTTAATAAACGCTATTGTGTTAACAAGTAAACAACTTGAAAGTTCGAGAATTCCCTATTGTTTTTCAAATACGTAAACACCCAACAAATAAACAAAACAATAGACGAGATACAAAGACCGATCCCGCTCAAGTCATAAAACCATAAATCTTGCACTTAGGTGTAAACAACCCGCCGTCATTACCGCGCGGCGTACCTACTGCGTCACATTACTTTAGGAAAATAATCATTCGCAGACTTGTATGATTCGGCCTATAATGATCATACGCATCGCGCGCCACTCAGATACTTAATTTAGTTCATCATATTTTTGGTAACTACGCAGCCAGATAGGTTCAAAATAAAGTGAAAATATACCATAAGTTCAAAGGTTCCATTATTCACGAATTCTCTCCACTGGGCGCCCAATTTCTGTAGACTTTCTGATGTTATGACGCGAGGACCCTCGGGTTCCGCTGCTTCCGTTCCTACAAACAGTAATATAAGATGATTTTGGTTTTATTTTTTGGCGGGAACGCGGAATATCATGTCGCCTCACTGTATTATTTAGTAAAACCTCTGTTTTTATAAGTGATCATTAGTGAAAAATTGTGACATTTCGTTGATTATGAGCTGATTTACGTGAATGCACGTAAATCAGAGGCAAGTGATATAATGTGACGTATCAAGTTGTGTTGTTACCAAAACTCCATAGACGCCTCTAGTAGTCTCCGCTGCTTTACTGAGGTATGACTTGGAATATGTTTGGACTTGACCGCGACTTTATTGGACTATGACGAGACTACGACAGTAACTATTTTGATAAATTATTATTAAAACCATATACTTCACACTGGCAAATGCACAACAATGCGACGCCAAAACATAAAAGAAGAAGATTAAATAAATGTGCAGAGTAAAACAACCGCATTGAATGCTTAATTTGAAAGGAATTTCATATTTTTGAAATTTTTGTTTAAGGCCGCGCCGCCTTATTTACAAGTAATGTCAAAAGATAACTGTAGTATATATATATTATGAGGGTACTTATTGATCTACCGTCATCATTATCTATGACAATAAAGTCAGTGTTCAACCAACTTGCGTGTGTTTTAGGATCCGAAAATATGAAATTCCTTTAAATGGTGATTGTTATATGTTGTTATCAAAGAAAATAATAGGAAAATCATTTTCCAAATTAAATAAAGCAAATAATTAATTACTGTTCAAGGTTAGTATACTGAGCGCCACACAAGTCGGCGGTTGAGAAGTTAGCCGCAGATGACACTTGGCAAATTATTGCGCATGTGTGCACAATTCAGACGCCGCATGTGGAGTGGCTAGGGAGCGCGCGGGAAGCATGAGGTTGGCGGGCGGGTGTGCCCCGGCGTCTCGTTTCTCTAGCTCCCGCGAATGCCCATATTTCGGTTTTTGCGCAGAGCTCTGCACATAACTTCCCATCCGTCGATTTGTGTGGTGCTCAGTATACCTTGAACAGCAAGCTCGATATATTTTTGCATTATTGAATAACATCATCATCCAAAGTTCGTAATCGCCCAGTGCTGAGTATAGGCGTCTCTGGCTGTCTCTATACAGGGTTATTTCTAATCAATTAGCATCCTTTTAGGGGCTTATTCTGTATATCAAAAATAACAACTTTGTTCTGCGATTTGTTTTTAGTCAAAACTCAAAAAAAATGGGTTTTCTGTAGGAAAATATCGTTCACCCGCGACAAAATGTATGGAACAGCTGATTTTTTTTTTAGTTTTGACAAAAGTTGTTAGTTTTGATGCACATAATAAGCCCCTAAAAGGATGACAATTGATTAGAAATAACCCTGTATACAGAGTTATATGTTTACTCTGTACTAAGCCGAAAGGGAGTGATTCAGACTATCATTATGAACAACTTTTACTATGGGGCCAACCTGGAATTCGAGAAAATAAATCAGCTGTTTCAATACTATACAATACAAGAACACTTTATTGACACTACAAGTAGTAAAACATAACAGAAGAAGAAAAAACGACAGAAGAATGGTACAAAAGGCGGTCTTATCGCTAAAAGCGATTTCTTCCAGACAACCTTTAATGTGTAGAAACATGTAATTGACATGAACAGTGGTGTAAACATAAATGAATAAAGCTATAATTATCCAAAAACAATAAAATACTCAACATAATAATGGGCATACACAAATACTTCTTAACATAATACATACAATAAAAATAAACCTACTTACATACATAAATAAATACAGATAGTTAAAACGTAAGCGATAAGTAATTTTAGTTTTTAAAACTGCTGAACAAGATAGTATTCCTTGACCTGAGTCTTGAAAGATTCAACGCTCTGCGCACATCTGATGGTGAAGACACAGAAAGAAGAATCGTAAAAGACAGTATTGTGAGATGGAGTTGATAGAAGAAGATACTGTTTCATACATTTAGTTGCTTTAGAGTTGTAATTTTGTATGGGATAGCGGATTTCTTTTCTCTTATTTTGGGTTGGCCCATAGTAAAAGTTGTTCATAATGTCTTAGTAAAGGTAACACAGCAGGGTAACAAGCAGATAACCCTGTATAGCTACAACCATCGCAAAATTCAATCCTGACTGAATCTCACTTGATAGCTGCGCGGTAATTGGGTTTCGCGCAGTTTGCAGCTAGCTTAACAGCCGCCAAAAAGTTTGATTCGCCGTTTACCTGGTTTGGTCTCTTTTGGTGGTGTTGCTACAGTTCTGCTGAAGTTTGCCTTTTCACACGCGTCGATAACATAGCTAAAAAATATACAAATATTATAATACTAGTTTTTACCCGCGGCTTCGCCCGCATACGCAATATCATTATAATTTATAGTCTATATGTTATTCTGATATATAAGCTATGTTATTGCAAAGTTTCATCTCAATTCATTCAGTAGTTTTTGCGTGAAAGAGTAACAACATCCATCCTGACAAACTCACAAACTTTCGCGTTTATAATATTAGTAGGATTTTAGTAAATACAAAAAACTCAAGATAATGCCGTGGTGGGTTCAAATCCCGGTCCCGTACCAATAAGTTCTTTAGAATGTATTTACGGATTTTACGCAACTGGCTTTTCGATTGCCTAGTTGGCTCAGTGGTTGGTGACCCTAACTTCTGGGTCAAAGAGGCGTGGATTCGATTCCCACCCAGGGCAAATATTTAGGTCATGAACGTAAATGTTTGCTCTGTGTCTGGGTGTTATTTAGTTACTATATATAAAAATTTGTATTTAAAAAAAAAAATATTGTAGTATATCAGTCTGGCAGCAATCACATTCTTGGGGTGAAGTTTGGAGTCAGAGGCCGTGTGGGAGATGTTCCCAAATATTTATTTAATTGTTTTCGGTGAAGTAAAACATCGTAAGAAAACCTGCATATGTCCGTTGAAGAAATTCGATGGCGTATGTGAATCCACCAACCCGCACTGGTGGATATGGACCAATCACCCTTCGTGAGTAGGCATGCGTCCTGTAGTGGACTATTAAATAAGAGGTACAGTACAATACAGATACAAGAAAAAAAATACGGTACGACAGCTCCATATATTAAAATTTGTAACTTACTTAAAATCCCTCAAAGTGACATCTGACACGAACCAAGGAATTTGCTTCACGTGAAATCTTATCTGAAATATAGTAATATACACATTAGCTTTAAACAAATTTAAACAATTTTTTTTACTGTGGAAATTAACGTGGTTTTCACACATTTTATACTATATATAACGGAACTAAACTCACGTGTACGGATAGTCGTAACGACTACAGTTATACATATACGTTCAATGAAAAACTTGGATAGGAATGGTTCCGCGTTGGTAGAACACACTCTCGATTCCGATGCACAGCACTTCATCAGATTTGACAGAGCGAAGGTGCTAGCGCGAGAGAAGTTTTTCGTGCCCCGTAAAGTTAGGGAGGCTATTGAGATTAGCAGACGCCCTAACTTCAATAGAGACGGGGGATGGATACTGCCACCGACGTGGAAACCGTGTCTTCAAGGAACCAAAGGACTTAACCGTGCAACTGGTGGAGACATAGTGAGCTCAGTGTGCTGTAGTATCCCCGACGTATACCAGGATACCGACGAAGAGAATCTTCAGTGCGCGCTGACACAACAATCCTCTCTACCCGCCGCCGCCCCACCACCGCAACCGCTGTCATCGCGAGCGCTACGTGCCGCAGCCCGCAGTGCATTGCGAGACGGCTCCGCGTGCTAGCACTCGCCAACTTGAAAAAGGTCGCCGAATGCGACCGAAACTATAGTCGTTACGACTATCCCTACACGTGAGTTTAGTCTCGTTATATATAGTATAAAATTTTTTTTTCGTCAAAAATGTCACAACTGACTTCAATCATTGCAATATAGGTACGAATAATTCGCTATACCGTTGGACGTACTATACGGTACTGTATCAGCCTTTTAATAGTCCACTGCAGGACGTAGGCCTACCCACGAAGGGTGATTGGGCCATTTCCATCACGCTGGCCCAGTGCGGGTTGATGCAATTTTTTCTACGGACATATGCAGGTTGCATCACGATGTAGAATACAAAATATAGCATAGTGCGTTTGGCGGAGTTCAAACAAACAAATCTTACTAATATTAAAAACGCGAAAGTTTGTATGTATGGATGTTTGTTCCGCTTACACGCAAAAACTACTGAACAGATTGAGATGAAACTTTGCAATAGTAATGCTTAGCTTATACATCAGAATAACACAAAGATATTACATTGCGTGAAACGAAGTTCGCCGGGTCAGCTAGTAATACCATAATATCTTCTTGAATATTTAATCAAATTGTAGTCTAGTATATCAGTATTTTACGCAACCTTACCTTATCTACGATTTTCTGTGATATTAGGAAATGTGCCAGGCATAGATCAGTGAACAGCTCGTACCCTGCATTGTCGCAAATAATATCTGGAACAATTTTTTTCTACATTAATAATACTATGGACAGGGCTCATCAGGGCTGGATTTAAGGGAAAGGAGATATTGCAAAAATATATAGAAATTGGGCCACCATAGGGTACAGTATATCATAAATTGCTTCGTTTCTTCCAGAAAATGATTTTCCCGTTATTTTTTACAATAACAGTGTCCATTAAAAGTACTTTTTTGTATTCGGATTAAAAATAACATTGACAGTGTTTGAAAATAAGGAGGCCATACTCTTCTTCTTTTATATTTCGGTGTCACATGGTTTATGCATTTGCCAGTGTCAAGAATAAGTTTTTAAATTTTTTCCAGACATTGGTGAAATTGTGAAACACCTTCATAGAGGCCACAGACAAGAATTGAAAATGAAATTGAATTGATATTTCATCAAAATAGTCATACAGTCGTAGTCATAATCCAAAAAAGTCACGGTTAAGTCAAAGTTATACCTCATAATAGCTGTGGACACGTCGCTACTCTCTTACTAGAGGCGTCTATGGAGTTTTGGTAACTTTACGGAACCAAACGATACACCATAACAAAGCACTTGTCTATACTCATTCACGTAATTCAGCTCATAATTAACGAAATACACGATTTACCACTAATTATCACTAATTATCACTGATAGAAACACAAGTTGAACAAAATAATACAATGCAGCGACATGATTTTTCCACAACGCCTCTAGGAAGTTTCAAAAATAAATCTTCAAGCCTGAAACATTGAAGTATCATACATAATAATCGGAACTACAAAGAAACGGAAGATTTAATACGAATTGTCAGTTAAACAATCATACATAATACTAGGTGATAATAGCACACAAATATTTACCTAATACATACTATTACATATTCACCTTTGTTCTGTATTTACTTTTATACTAAACTTATATCATTATTAGTAACCAACGCATGCCAATCAAGTTCAATAATATTCAATACCTATAAATTGTTATTTTATGTCACTTTTGTTACTGAATACTATGTTAAGCATAATATTATTGGATACAAATAAATTAATTATTTATTTACATAAACTTCATTGGATCTGAAAAAACACGCTATAATGAAACAAAAGAAACATAAAGTCTTAATCGAAGTATAAAATACATATAAACGTGTCAATTTGATGTACCATTAACATCTGAAAAGTTTTGCTAACAAAACTAAACTCTTCAGTGCATTTTTTACATGTAGGCTTATTCTATATAGGTTACATCAAAAAGGTTGCATGTGACCAAAATGGCAGTAATTCAATGACTAAACAAAAACCAAATTGGAAAATGTGAAAGTACTCGTAAATTAATCATTTAATGCGGTTGTTTTACTCTGCGCATTTATTTATCATAATTTATCGGATTTTTTGAGCTACTGTACCTAGTCAGAGCCCTTTTTGCAATATCTCCTTTTGGAGTACACGTGACTTTTTGGTCTTGAGCGCTAATATGCGATGGATATTGTGAACTTATACAGGGTTATCCAGAAATAGTGTACTAAGTCGACAGGAGGTGATTCTGGCCATCATTATGAACAACTTTTTCTATAGGGCTGACTCGGAATTCAAGAAAAAAAATTGCTATTTCATACATTGTCGATTTCGAGTAGCAATTTTGTATGGAACAGCTGATTTTTTATCTCGAATTTTGGATTCGCCCCATAATAAAAGTTGTTCGTAGCGTTGTTAACGCGCGTGTAGTAAAGCATTGCTTCTAAACGACTGATCGCTTCCCTCACCGATTCGAACACAAATAAGAGTCACACTACGCTGTAAGCACTACTACTTTACAACTCACCAATATTCGCCGTTCGGTACGTTGAGTCTTTGTAACGGAGACCGCAGATTGCATTTCCAACTGAGCGCTACCGTGGCTTAAAAGGCGGCCATCAGGACAAGCCACCCGACCCATAAGAACTTACTTACCAAAATTGACTTGTTGCGGTATCGTCATCTTAGCGGGGCAGGGTATCTTGGGAGGCTCGGGGGGCGCCTCGCCCTCCGCCGGGGGCTCGGTGGGCGGGCTACCAGGGGGCGGGCTGCCGGGGGGCGAAGGCCGGGACGCGGAGGACGACTTGCGTTGGGGGCTGCCTGGGGGCTCCGGGGGCGGCTCTGGCTGAAACATCACAGTACCTTATTTTTAAGACTTTTAAAAAGGAGTACTTAGATTGTATGTTCGTCTGTATGTTTTTTTTTGTGCATCGATATTAACGCCAATTGAAACCGATTTTTTTGAAACCGAGTCGTTTTTGATAATCAATATTAATGAAGAAAATATTATATGGATGACACACAGATTCGTGCGAACAATTCGAGTTCTGAGTGTCAAGTGGGAGATTTGCAAATCAAATCGAATTACTTTTACGTCGCATAGACCGAGCGCGCCGTGCACACACGCGAGCACATTGACACACACGCTTGAATTAGCCAATCACAGACGTTGCCGCGCTCGTGTTCGATCGGTTTGGCGCTCGTTACATTACCGTAAAAAATACTCACAATTAGCTATTCAGTTTTCTGTACGTGACCCAAGCTGGCGCTGTGCCATTTCCATAGAAATCACATCAAACGTTAACGCGATCGAGCTCGAGCGAAAATCTCGCACTTAGCCCTCTGTACACGGTTTAGGTCGGTTGTGCCATTTTTGGCGAAAAATAATTATGTATAACATTTAAGTTATCTGAGAACAAAGTTGGAATAACTATTGACTAGTGTTATGCTATTCGATTTTTCGACCACGAATAAAAACTAGTTTAAAAAGAGTAGTTTTAGTTTTACCAAAAGAACTAAGTAGACTAAATATTCTTATGGCATCATTGAAGATTTCTTCATTTTTGAGGACGATTGAAAAGTTTGCTCGATGCCGGCCTCGGTGATAGTTTACAAATAAGTGTCGTTACTAGCTAAATTGGTGGGTAAAATTAAAACTATTTCCGTCTTACCACAAAAGTTTTACGCACGCTTTAGACAATGTTTAACAGTACAAATAGCACGGTTAAACAATGTTTAAAGCGTATTTAAATGTTGAAATCTTTGTGGTAAGGTGGTTTGTTTCTACGTTAATTAACTTCGCTGACTGTTTAGATAAACTTAGTCAAACTACGCTTTTCACTACTTTGTTTTTTTTTCTGTATTTACTTATACACAACAAATACCTGCATCACAACTAATTACAATATTCTACATTAAAACTCCAGTCGACGGGAGCGCGCGTATTCCCTGTCGAAGGAGTACTAATTACTCTGAAACCGGTCGGGTTCCCAGTGGCCCGGCCGCGATATTTTACGTGAGTAAAAACCGGTGTTTTCTTTAGTACAATATTCTAAATAAATACGATTTATATAAACCTTTGTATGAATCGGCATCCCGGCAAGTTTAGCCAGTCTGTGACAACTGCACTGATATTTGAATGTTGTATTCTGTAATAAGCAAGCATAGTCTGTGTCCAAAAAGGAAGAGGAAGAGATAACTATGTTCGTGTGTATGTATTTTTTGTGAGTTCTCGATATTTTCTCCAATTGTGAACTGATTTAAAATAGTACATTATGGTATAAGTGCGGTAAATTGAAAATGACAGCCGAGGCGATATTGCTATAAGGAAGCAGAGGCTGTAATTTTCAAAGCGCACGTATATCATACGACGTTTTATAACATATTTGCGATGAAATTAATAAAACTCTGACTTTCTTAAACGAATAAATCTTTAATTACTTGTTAAAGCAGTTATAGAAATTTGAACAATTTTTAAAAGTTTATTTATATTGTTATGTTGCCAGTTGGCATTTTTAATGTTGTCAAGTTATTATTATTAGTTACAATTTCCCCAGTCTCTCTCTCTCACTCTCTTGAGTGAAAGTAAATGCATCACTACTTAACGACATTTTCAAATAAAAACAATACAGCGAAAAGAAAAAGCGAGCGAAATAATTTTTATCTCCCAAAGTTAATTTTATTCATAAAATATTGACCACTTTTCTGACATAAAAACTCTTTGCTAAGATTTTAAAAAGTGTCGTTTATACTTAGACGGAGCATCTTAAGAAACCGTGCATTTTACTTTATTAAAAAAAAAACTCGTGCGTTTTACATTACAATAACGCACAAGTGCGTAATGAAATACATTACCATATTGAAATTGGTGTAATTACAGCCACTTTACGAGCAAATCCTACTAATATTATAAACGTGAAAGTTTGTGAGGATGGATGGATGGATGTATGGATGGATGGATGGATGTATGGATGTTTGTTACTCTTTCACGCCAAAACTACTGAACGGATTAAGATGAAACTTTGCAATAACTTTGCTTATATATCAGAATAACACATAGGCTATAAATTATAATGATATATTGCGTATGCGGGTGAAGGTAGAAACTAGTATGTTATAAAATATTTTTTTAGTTCGAAAGGGTATACTCCCAAGGTGGTCCCAATTAAATTTTATCGAAATCGGCTGACTCCTTTTTGATAAATTAACAATAATGTGGAAGTATGGAAGTCACATCGATTCGTGCAGACAATTCGAATTCTGTACACGGTTGAAGTCGGTTGAATGAAAAATAAATCGTTCTCAAACACAACGCAAAACTTTCTACATCGTAGTTCAATTTGATTGGTTTTCTACGGTTAAAGCGTAAAGACCCTTTTTTGGGGTTTGTAGTTTATCTGTAAATACCAAAAGACCTAAGGACATTGCCTTGTGCCTGTCTTATCACTCTTTATAACTAAATCCTCTGTAAGAAAGAAAATTACTTGGTCTTCTGAGTTTCGCTACAAAAAGTTACTCTAGTAAAACATTATATAAATTATTTGAATAGATACGAGTACATACCCCTGCGATAGCTTTTCTTGCAGCTTCCGCTTTATTCACTACATTATCAGCTATTTTCCCAGTGTCATCTACCAGGATCTGAAAAGTACAAAAACAGTCTATAGGCAAAAAAATCTTCTAAATATAATATCACAATTGATCATATTTTTCATACAATTATCTAGAAGGGGTCGACAGAGGGCGCGTCCCGCCCGGCGCCCCCGCCTGCCCCGCGAGTATTGTACAATAGTTCATAATACCTTGTTTTTAAAGTATATAATCATCTGGAAGGGATCGACAGCGGCCAGAGTCTGCCCCGCGAGTATGACAAGTCACATTTAAGGTACAATAGTTCATAATACCTTGTCTTTAAAGTCTACCATCATCTGGAAGGGGTCGAAAGCAGGCGCGTCCCGCCCGGCAACCCCGCCTGCCCCGCAAGTATTGTACAATAGTTCATAATACCTTGTCTTTAAAGTCTACCATCATCTGGAAGGGGTCGAAAGCAGGCGCGTCCCGCCCGGCAACCCCGCCTGCCCCGCAAGTATTGTACAATAGTTCATAATACCTTGTCTTTAAAGTCTACCATCATCTGGAAGGGGTCGAAAGCAGGCGCGTCCCGCCCGGCACCCCCGCCTACCCCGCAAGTATTGTACAATAGTTCATAATACCTTGTCTTTAAAGTCTACCATCATCTGGAAGGGGTCGAAAGGGCGCGTCCCGCCCGGCGCCCCCGCCTGCCCCGCAAGTATTGTACAGTAGTTCATAATACCTTGTCTTTAAAGTCTATAATCATCTGGAAGGGGTCGATAGCGGGCGCGTCCCCTCCCGGCGCCCCCGCCTGCCCCGCAAGATTGACGTGAGAGCCAGCGGACAGAGACAAGTCACATTTATTGGACCATAAACAAAGCTGAAACAGAGAAGAAACATTTTATTTTCGATTGAAATCAAATCTTAATCCTTGCCTACTATGGACTGCTACGCTGAGATAAGCGGTCGGCCTATAGCGAATTGCGTTTAGATTTGCGTGCCACCTGGGGTCCTATTTTTGATCTTCTTATGTCTAAGAACATAAACGGAACTTTGTAAGTGGCAGTTTGAAAATCATTCGCCATATACAGGGTTATTTCTAGCAATTAGCATCCTTTAGGGGCTTATTTTGTACATCAAAACTAACAACTTTTGATCTGCGACTTTTGTCAAAACTCGAAAAAAAATCAGCTGTTCATTTGGTCGCGGGTAAACAATATTTTTCTTAGGAACACCAAATTCTTTTTTAATTTTGACAAAATTCGCAGAACAAAAGTTGTTAGTTTTGATGCACAGAATAAGCCCCTAAAAGGATGCTAATTGTTTTAATTAACTTTCAGTTTCACTATTTTCGCTTATACAGGGTTATTTCTAATCAATTAGCATCCTTCTAGGGGCTTATTTTATACATAAAAACTAACAACTTTTGTTCTGCGAATTTCGTCAAATCTCAAAAAAAAAAATCAGTTGTTCCATACATTTTGTCGCGGATGAACTAATTTTTTCTATGGAACAACACAATTTTTTTTTTAGTTTTGACCAAAGTCGTAGAACAAAAGTTGTTAGTTTTGATATAAAGAATAAGTCCCTAGAAGGATGCTAATTGATTAGAAATAACCCTGTATAGTTTATGGTTTCTTTTAAAATTGCCAACTCCAGTAGTAAAATTCTGCGTGAAATGGAAAACTAAAAAGTTCCATACACGTCCCTAGACATACGAAACTCGAAAATAGGGCCTCTGAGTAGTGTCCGCTTGCCTTTCGGTACCGTTCTACTTATCTCAAGTATTTTAGTCGAACCGCCCAATCTGAGGTGCTGATAAACGGCTCTGTCTGTAGCCTACAGCTCTGTTATTGTATCACTTCCAAACATTCATAAAATCTTTGGCTAGACACGACTAACGCTCTTCATTCTTGAAAAACTAAAGGAAAATAATACTACATGGTGAAATCGATTGAATACAAAATTAAGAAGGGGAAGATAGGCCAGGTAACGTACTTTGAGCAATGTGATAAAATCCGCTTTCCTCTTGTCTTTCTCACTAGGTGGTAACATAGTTTCTAGTTTTTCAGCTACAATACACATTGGTTCTAGATTGTCTTGAAACGATAGCTCTTTTTGCGCGTCGAAAGGATCGAAATTCTTCAGGTTACCTCTGAAAACCAACAAAATGTTATGTTAGAGTACAAATCGTGTCAGAGAATAAAAGGATGCCATGTTTAAAAATAATTACTTTTTGCAAAAAATAGCATGACCGACTTCACCCGTGTACAGAATCAGTACATAGTATAAAACAAAATCGCTTTCCGCTGTCTGTCCCCATGTATGCTTATATCTTTAAAACTAGGCAACGGATTTTGATGCAGTTTGTTTTAATAGATAGAGTAATTCAAGAGAAATGTTTATATGTATAATACACCTGTGCGAAGCCGGGGCGCATCGCTAGAACGCAAATATTATGCACGGATCGATGTAACATTTTTCACATTATTGTTGATTTTTCTAAAATGGCTCAGCTAATTTCGATTAAATTTAAATGGGACTAATTTCGAAGTATACTCTTTCCAATAAAAAAAGAATTATCCAAATTGGACTACTATGAAAAAAGTTATGCGTGATTATACATAAAAAAATATATATACGCGTCGAATTGTATACCTCCTCCGGTGGTTCGTCGGTCAAAAAATAGGATTTAATAGGCCTTTGAGCAGTAGTGGGAAACGAACTACAGGCTGATAAAGAAACAAAATATAATTTAATCTCACACAATAGAATGGAGCAAAAATGAACGAGTTTTTTTATTCTATGGATACAACAGCTGGTAAACTTTATTGAAGTAGAGATGCTATGTGAGGGTTAGTATAGATAGAGAAGCGATGCGACGTGTACTTTTATAAAAAGTGATACAATGTAAGCATTCTAATAAACTCACTATAATGGAAACTGTTGGATTTTTATCCCTAGATATTATAAATGCTGCCTACCAAGGTTAGACTTAGTGTCTAGTGTCACTTTTGTCTTTTTGGTCGGTGTCCAATCTATTCGGTGTCCACGCTAGAAAAATAGGAATACTTTCTATTTTTTCCAGGGTGCGCAGAAGTCTGCCCCATTACAAAAAAAAATCAGATACGCCAATGAGGCAATGACTATAATAGATTTAGTTTCTTTCATGATACAAAGTCTCGGTACCATTTTAATCGTGAGAACAACACATCATGCACGAAAGCAATATGACTGCAATGACGAATGACCATGATGTTTTTATTGTAAAATCCTTACGCCAGTTCGCAGCCCTCTCTGAGCCGCCTGTAAACGTAGCACTCTGAAAACACCCACGTGTTGGTGAAATATTTTTTCTGCTCTTGCGCTTCTATCCACTGATTCCATCTCTTCGCATCAGGAGTGTCGACCTAACAACAACCTTTAGGTTTTTACAAAGAACGAAAGAGCTGACTGGAGATTCGTACTAAGAAATGTTCTTTTCACTTAAGTCCTTAGGAGTAGCTAGGGGAAGCATGGGTGGCCAGTGACTACCTTAGAAACTTTAAGGACCACCCCAGAAAACTTATAACTACTTATGTCAGTATAAAAATATATTCTATTAATACAGTAGATCGAGTAGATATTGCTTAGGAATACGTGAATAATACCTGGGGCCTGATTTATCAACTTTGCACGCTTTGGTCGTATATTTAACTTGTATGAAGCTATCGCAACTCCCATAGACAATATAGTGTATTCATACAATCTGTCAAAGTTCTGTATGCGTTTGAGTTTGAAGTTGAAAAATAAGGTCCCTGTATTATATTTTAAATTGTTTTGTCAACTGCTTTAAAAGTATTTAAGTTTGCTATTCATTTTGTGTAGGCGTTACAAAAAAACGCACAATTATATGCGCTGTCGTAGAGGGGAACTGAAATTATGTTGGTGATATAATTTCTACTCTACTGCAGCGTATATAATGGAGCTTTTTCAAAAACACTGAACCAAAAGCACATTAGTTATCATTTTTCTGGTTGAACAGTTAATGAACACTGTACAATACAGAGTCTATTATGTTGTCGTATCTTATTATCAGCAATTTTATAAGAGAACAATTGAAAGTGGAGACAAAGCGCCTCTGTTTGATACGTTTTTGTCAGAAGACATTCATAGTGTGTAATATTCTATGATTTTAAAAATATAATGAATAATAATTCATACTCACAGTCAACAGTGAATAATTCTTGTTTGTAACTAAATCATTTTTCAGTTTTGTGACGTACTGAATGAATGATCTTATATCTCCGTCATTCTGAAATGAGAAACAAAAACTAATAAGTTTAAAACAAAATATAGTGGGAAAATACCTAGAAAATAATCTAGAGTAGGTATCCCGATAGGTACTTTATAACAAAAATAAACGAAAAAAACAGATTTTCATACATTTTGCTATTAAATTCGCAATAATCATCACCAATTCATCATCATCAAGTAGCTAAGTTCACAGACGCCAAGTTTGATATGGCCTTTACCACCTTCCATTCATCAGCCACAGGACGTCCACTGCTGGACATAGGCCTCCCCTATGGATTTCCAATAAGACCGGTTGATAGCGGCTTGCATCCAGCGTGATACTGAAGTCTTAATGAGGACATCCGTCCACCTTCTGGGTGGACGTCCTACGCTGCCCTTGCCGGTACCACCGTTACCTTGAAAATGATATGTCTATTGACAGAAATAAAAACTTGTGTGCACAAGCGCACGAAAACAGCACAAATCTAAGAAAAGAAATAAAAACTGAGTCACAATACTTACGGCGCCACTGCTTCTTGCAATTTTGCTACCCTCTCTTGAGCAATAATCTATTACTTTTGTCAATATAACGGGCATTCTCTCTTTCAAAGAGTAATATGCGTAACTCCTGTAACAAAACAATATATTTTAAGTAAGTAAAATATAATATATTTTTTGAAATTACATGTTAGGTAAATGTAATTAAAAAAATGTCGGCAGTAAATAAATAAAAAATAGTGTACATAGTTTTAGACTGTAAAAAATTTATCAAAAATTGAGTCTAAGGGTATTGTTTCCGGCAAATTGAAGTGCGAATCGAGATTTAACATCTATGTCATGACAATAATATTTATACTAGCTGACCCGGCGAATTTCTTTTTACGCAATATCTTAAAAAATAATACCCTATGTGCTTTTAATGTTATACGCATTATTATTGCAAAGTTTCATCTCAATCTGTTCAGTAGTTTTTACGTGAAGGAGTAACAAACATCCATACATACTCACAAACTTTTGCGCTTATAATATTAGTAGGATTTCAGGGTCAATGTCACGCATTGCCGCGCCGCACAGATAAGAGTTTGAAACTATTTTAGTTGAAATTGCTAAAAATGTATAGTGCTGGCCCCTTATGGATAAGTGATGCTTAACTCAGAGTCTTATATAGGTTTTGCATAGTTTACTTAAACTTGCGCGTTTGCGTGTGGCTCCATACATTTCCGTACAAAAATGTATAAGTCCTATAGGTACACACGGAAACTACTGTAGTTTCAATTTACATGTTGTTCATTGCTCGTCACGTCACTTCATTGCTAAAATAAGTATTTTGTAATTTTATCGCAAATTATTCCACAACGCGCGCAACGTTAACGTGGATTAAAATCACGAAGAATCAAAATTTTCCCAATTCGCCGTAAAAAAATATCGCCCGAACAGGGACTTGAACCCTGGACCCTTGGATTAAAAGTCCAATGCTCTACCGACTGAGCTATCCGGGCCTTGTCAGTGGCGTCGAAATTAGGGTACTGTTGTATGAACATACGTTTTATTGTTTTTACAATGTAATGACGAAAATAGAAATTTGTCTACATTATCATGTATGGTACATTTTATCTATAAACAAATTAAATCAAGGCGTGTCGTCAGGTCGTAACGCTCTATACACTTTTTCTTAGCTATTTCAAGGATTTATCATGAAACACTTGACCTATTGTATTAATCTGAGTGGTTAATATGAACTTTGGTATATAAACAGTTTCTATGGTATGGCTCCATATATCTTTGGATCCGCAGCGCCCCTAGGGTTATGAGAAAGAACTAACAAAAATATATGGAGCCACAGTTTTGGTACTACACAAGTAACTATACATATAAGTAGTAGTACTGTAATAGTAATGTACTTGACAATTGTAATTAATGAAATAAAGACCAAAGTTTGAATACTTAGTAGTAGTAGCTCTCTGAATTATAGACCTCATGAGCACATAATTTCAATCCAAATTTTTATTCACAGGTTACAGCATCATTACAGTTCAAACCAACTTGATGCTGCCCTTAAATGCCACAAATTATGAGCATAAGGATTATAACTTGTTATTCCTAGAGCCCTTGGAAAATGAAGATTTTGTTTTTGTCTTCTTTTTCAAGTTGATGGTTCTAAAGTAGATAACAGCAAACTAACAAGTTTTAAATCCAGTATTTAGCAGTTGCCACTTTGGCCCTGACGCCGGGGCAATAGAATATGGCATTTGTATCTGCTTCCTGTAGTAAGAACCTATTAAAAGGGGATCTCTGGGCTCGTAAATGGTTAGACTTGGGCTCTTGCCATTCACTCAAAAAACACTCAAACAAGCCTGGGGATGCGACAAAATACCATAATAATGGTAAATTTTTGTCGCATCCACAATATGTATATTTAATATATATTTTTGCCATAATAGTGGCACCATTATTGTAGAGGACCATGCAAGCCTAGGTAGGCTTGAGTCATCATAAAAAGTGCTGGGAGCACTGGTGCATTCCCCTGGAGATCCCTGAGCTCCCACGAAAAGAACAAAGACTGGCCACTGAGGGGGTTTTAGTGGGTACAATCCCACATAACCCGGCTGCACCCCAAAGTAGTCAAGTATCATTTGAAGATTTCCCCTCATAAAAAAAATGGAGGAAGCTTCCATTAGATCACTCAAGTAAAGTCAAGTAAAGACAGAAGTGAAATACATATTTTTTTTATAAACCGACTGCATAATTACAAAACTTCAAAATTATATTCATCCAGGACAGGACTACACATATTTTAATAAGTTTTAATATGATAATAATAATAATTAAGTTTAAAGTAAAGACAGCTGTTATCTCTTTCATTAGAGATAGTGAGCATAACAATCTCAGTGGCTCATTTGTCACATTTCAAATGGCAAGGACATAAAATACAATAACAATGATGACATTACGAACAAATATGAATCAATGAAGTAATCTCAGCAAGAACTATAAACACATTTAAGAATAGGCTGGACCATTGAATAAAGAAGAAAAAAAAATTCTTCAACAGATAAATGCAAATTTTATTCGACTCTGCTTGACATAGGCACATCAGTAAAATCAGTATACACTGCTCACCTATAAGCAAATAAATAAATATTATATAGTAAATAAATTTGCTTCCCCAAAACAAGAAAACAAAGAAATATTAGGGGAAATCTTTTATATTAGGAATAAATAAATAAATAACCATTTATTTCGATCAAACAGACCATAGCATAAAGTTGAAAATTACAATCATTTTAAAATATTTGCTTTTTGGTTAGTAGAAATTTTGAAAATAGAAATAGATTAGGATGTCATGCAAAATGTCATTGAAATATTCCCCCATCTATCCATCAGCCATAGGACGTCCACTGCTGGACATAGGTCTCCCCTACATAATTGAAATATTCAATATAAACCCTTATTTTAGTACTTGTTGGCTAACAAGTTTGATAGAACTAAAAGCTTATTAACCTGACCAAACCAGACTCTGCAGTCTGTGGAGTGTAACAAAAAAAACTTATAAACAATGAAAAAGTTAAAATTCTGTACCCGTGAATGTACAACTGTATATTCTAACTACTACGAACTAGCTGTATATTCTAACTATATTTTTATTTTTGTCGGGTAGCTTGAGAGCCAATATTTACTTCAGCTAAGAAATTGTTGAAAGGGAATCGTTTACATTCTAAACAGAAGATAATTACTTAGCATCCTGATTATTTTCGACGGCTATCACAGAACAGTAAAGTTGTTAGTGGTGACGAGCGAACTATACCTTAAAATGATAATTGTACGTACTTCTTGAACGTTCCTTGCAGTAGCAAGTTAATAGGAGTGCCGGAGTCCATGAACGGAACCACAGTTGGGGGCTGCACAAACGGACCTCCGTAAATAAATTCTGGCTGAACCTGCCATGCTTCCTTTGGGTCGTCTGTCTTCGCAGTCACGGAGGTTCCTGAATTTGCTGTTCGAGACGTCACTGATGGCGATTTGGAACCCATTTCTTGTTATTTTTTGATAGAAAATCATTAGAAATAGACGAATTAGACTAATTCATTTTGATTTCGTTTAAAGATAGTCAGCTGTTTCGTGTGTACCAAACTCATACGTCATTAACGTCATATGGCAATTTTGACATTGACGTTTGTTTAGTCGTTTTTTTTCTTAAACTAAATACTCTGTTACTAAATCACACGCCATGAAATAATTTTAGTCTGGATTAATTTGACACTATTTTATTCTATTTACATAATTGTTAAGTGTTGAATACCGAAAATAACACGACACCTTTGTCTAAGATAATCAAGCCAAAAATTAATGCTACGCTGTCACTGGTGTTAATTCAATGGCGCTGTGCCAAGTAAACGTAAGTGCTGCCAACCTAATTAAAATGTACAGCGGTAAGATCGTTGAATTAACGTGAATGCAGTATAATACCGTCAAAATTGTCAATAGTAAAGACAGAAAGTGCGATAGTAGCGCGATCGATCAGTTGCCAAAACAGTTGGTTAGTTGGTCTAAGATATTGTTATGTAACTAAAGGTCAAAATACAAAGAAAGGATTAAAAAGATACTCAAGAAATATGGTAGGTAGGTACTCACAATCCGTAAAATCCACACATAACAACATTCATAGGAGACACTACTCTAATAACCGGTAGATTTTCCGTATCTACCGGCCAATCAAAGGCTTTATCGGACATTTTGAACCGATAAATACAATGAAGAAAAACTAACCGAACTATTTACTATCAATTTTCTAATGGTCGTACAACGTACGCTGTAAACTTCGTACAAAGGAATCCTCGAAATATATGACCGTGAGAAGGTACTATAAATAGAAAATGTTTGGCCTACATAATTACGTATGCTTGCGTTTTATCCCTCACTTCTTCCATTGATGATTCGTCAATTCGACTTACGATACAGTAAAAATGGTTATTAACTTACAATAATAGTTATTTATTCTCAAGGTGCTTAAGGTTATTAGAATTATGTATTTACAAAAAAACTATGTAGGTACTCATACTGCACTTCCTTTATAATAGTCTACTGACGAACTCAGACCTGCCCACAAAAAGCACTCACTCTGTGCAAAGGTTGGTGGATTCGGATACCTACGCCATGGAATGTGGGTATTCTACGCCAGTGGTGTAAAAATCCATATAGGTATCGCCACACGACAATCGAGAAGTTAGCTGCATATGACACTTCGCCGTGATTCGCTATTGTGCATGTGTGCACAATGCTACGCAAGTGACGAAGTAGTGAGCACGAGAGTAGGGAGCGCGCGGGAGGCACGAGGTTGGCAGGCGGATGTGCTCCGGCGTCTCGTCTCTCTGGCTCCCGCGCATATCTATAGTTTTCCTTTTGCGCAGCGTTATGCTCCTAACTTTCCATCCGCCGACTTGTGTGACGCTGATTATACGGGACTTGAACCCACGACCCTACTATCGTAAGGCGACCGTTATACTAGGACTTACTAGGTCATCGCGGCATAAAATTACAAAGTTATGGAATAAGGGTGATTTAAATTAGAACAAGACGTGCATAGGATAATAAATTGAAACTATTTCATAATAGAAAGAAAACTTTATTAAAATCATGCATAGAAAATTCAAACTTTATAACTATAACAATTGTTTGTACTTGAGTGTACAGTTTATGAAGTTTTCATACGAAAACAATGCAACCATAAATTAAAAAGAGAAAAATTAAATAAATCAACCTCATCAAATTAAATCATTACCTTCAAAATTTAAAAAACTATATTATATATAGTACACAAGTACTTTTTATCTTTTCTAGACGCAAAAACACATTTTTCTAAAAACTCGAGGTTTTTTTTTAGAAAATTAGTTTGGATAAGTTACAAATGAAATCTTAGAAAACAATAACCCGACCACGGAACATACAAATTTTGTATATTGATTTGCCATTTTATGTAGGTACAAATTATTATTTTTTTTAGTTTCATGACTTTGTAAGTGTAACGGAACAAAAAAAAAACAAAATTATCTCATTTTCGAAAAAAAAACTTACTATGTACCTACTTCAAGCAAAAATATACCTCGGCGCCGTAGTCGGGTACAAATAAAATTAAGATAATAAAACATTAGCAAACAGTGCGACATAAATGAGTTGAAAATAAATGAGGGCGTCACCATCGCTTTGTTAGCATAGGTATTTTGCATCATTTTGTTCATGATGGCCTTCAAGCAAATATACAGTCCCTAAGTGAAAGTAGTAAAACAATGTCGGAGCGCAGTCATACATACCGACTTAGATACTTACATATAATTTATGTATTTACATTAAATAATTCACAACGACCCGTTTCCTCGAATCTCGACGCTATGTCACCCAAAGCCTGCCCACTATCTTGGGCAGGGTTTTGGCTCGGACACTTTTTTGCACGATTGTGACTCTATAGATATTTGGTCGAAAATTATGGCAAAATTAACAATGACTGAATGATCAGCTCCTTTCCAGCAAGAGTAACTTTTTAGTTCCCGAATAATTAAATCGCAATCACACAACTCTTTTGTATCGCACTGTACTGTATATTTTGTTATATTACACATTGTTACATTACTATGGTCACATATCGGAAATGCCTCATAAGGAGTCCTTATTCTGATGAACTCCCGATGTAGTGACGATGGAATGCTATTTAAGTTCTAATCATATACACATCATAATATAACATGCATTAATTTCCTATTGTTTTAAAAGAAAAACAAACATGACTATTTAATAATTGCATCAACAAACTAATTTCGACACTAAATCATTCAAGCAGTTTAAACAAATGTTTAATAGCACCTAAACTAAATTTTAAATACATCTATAAAATATTTTTCATAGGTAATAAAAATGTATTTCGTGAGATGTTCTCACTTAAAGATTTATGTTACAAAAACACATCAATAAAATTTTTAAAACATTTAGTAAGTACAATACATGTACACATGCATAATGGATATACAAATATTTACATTACATTGTGCTGGGTACATAATGTACGAAAACAGAACTAATAAATTCTGCGAGGACAGCATTTTTATATATTTTTTTTAATAGTAAAAGCTTTACTTACTAAACTAAACTTCAAAGAGTTACCACAAGCATTTCAAAAATCTGAAGCGAACGCAGGATTTGAACCTGCCCCTTCGGATCACTAGCCCGACGCTCTGACCAACTGAGCCAGCCCGCCTCCTACGCAAGCGTCAAATTTTAGAAGTGCTTACCTTACCCCCAACTTATAGCGTTGGTGGCACCATCTGTGATACCCGTATTAGACAGGTTATCACTCAACTAGAAGTTATGAGAACTTCTAAAGATTGACGAGAGATGACGCACTGCTAAATCAATGTTATGATTTTATCGTAACATTGATTTAGCAGGATCGTAGGAGGCGGGCTGGCTCAGTTGGTTAGAGCGTCGGGCTAGTGATCCGAAGGGGCAGGTTCAAATCCTGCGTTCGCTTCAGATTTTTGAAATGCTTATCACAAAGATAACTCTTTGAGATAAAATCTAGTGTGGAAAGCACTCAAAATAAAATCATAACCTAAACTTATTCCATAGCTATATAAAGTATCAAAAGTTAATATAAAATCAGACTATTTACACGTTTTATGAGAAATGTTGAAGCAATTTCTAATCAGAAAAACTTCTAGTGAGCATAGAAAATTATACATACGATGAAATTCAATGAATATATTTTCTGGAATGGTAAAAATGATTTATTTTTAATACTAAATGAAAGTTATTTTTAGTTTCGAAACCGAATGTACAAAAATCTTTAAATTCCAACATTATTAGTCAAAAACACGAAATATATGACAAAGAAAGTGTTGGTGACAACACCTAATGTATATGATTAGTCAAATTCCAACATTATAGAAAGTGTTGTTACGATCCTAATATTATAAGTCAGAATTGTAAAAAGGGGGTGAAACAAAATGTGTACATTAATGATTACAATATTATTAGTCAAAAATATATTAACATTCATAATTCCAATATTAGTCAAAAATAAAAAAGTAGTGGAACAAATTATTGGTATTCATATTTGCAAGTCAAGATTTTATAAGTAAAATAATGAAATGTAATGATTCCAACATTATTAGTCAAAATTATAAAAAGTTACAAAACAAATTGTTGCCATACACGATTCCTAGTCAAAATTGTAAAACGTTGAGTTACAAAATATTGGCACTTTTGGTTCCAATATTCAGTCAAAATTATAAAAAGGTACAAAAAAAATTGTTGCCAGACACGATTCCTAGTCAAAATTGTAAAACGTTGAGTTACAAAATATTGGCACTTTTGGTTCCAATATTCAGTCAAAATTATAAAAAGGTACAAAAAAAATTGTTGCCAGACACGATTCCTAGTCAAAATTGTAAAATGTTGAGTTACAAAATATTGGCACTCTTGGTTCCAATATTCAGTCAAAATTATAAAAAGGTACAAAACAAATTGTTGCCAGACACGATTCCTAGTCAAAATTGTAAAATGTTGAGTTACAAAATATTGGCACTCTTGGTTCCAATATTCAGTCAAAATTATAAAAAGGTACAAAAAAAATTGTTGCCAGACACGATTCCTAGTCAAAATTGTAAAATGTTGAGTTACAAAATATTGGCACTCTTGGTTCCAATATTCAGTCAAAATTATAAAAAGGTAAAAAATTATAAAAAGGTTGGTTCCAATATTCAGTCAAAATTATAAAAAGGTACAAAACAAATTGTTGCCATACACGATTCCTAGTCAAAATTGTAAAATATTGGCACTTTTGGTTACAAAACACGCTATACACGATTCCAACATATTTTGTATTAAGATTCCAACAGATTGGTCAAAAATATAAAAAGTTGTGAAAGCTTAAGTTGACATTTGCTATAGTCTGCTATATAGCGGCGCGGGGGTAGACGTGGGAGCTGAGACAGGTGCATGCAGCAGGTCTCCGCCGCCTGCACCTGTCTCAGTCCCCTTTTTGTAGTCTACCCCCGCGTCCCTGTACCGCGCAGGCGAGGACTGAGTTAAGCGGTCGGATTATAGACTCCTAACATTATTAGTTATAACTATAAAAGATATGAAACATGCGTTGTCATTCATGATATTATTTGTCAAAATTGTAAAAAGGCAAAAATACTTATGTACATTTATGGTATTACGAGTCAAAAATAGTTGTGAAAGAAAGTGTTGTTATGATTCCAATATTATTAGTCAAAATGGTAAAAATACTATACAAAATATTTACTAGACAAACATTCTTAGTAAAAGTTGAACTGAACGCTAACATGCATATATGTAGTCAAAATTGTAAAAGTTGTACAAAATATTGTCTTGATTCGAATATTATTAGTCAAAATAGTAAAAAATGCTGTACAAAACGACACGTATTATAAGTTCTAATAGATATTTTTGAATATTGATACAAAATGTAATACGATGATGTATGAGCAGTATGTGAAAGGGAACGCAGACGCAGGCGCGCCAACGTCTTTAAAAATACCCTGTAAAATTCCTATTTTGCTAGTAATTAATTTTACATATACTGAGCGCCACACAAATTGAATGATGGAAAGTTTTCCGCAGAGAGCTGCGCAAACGCCAAAATATAGACGTTAGCGGGTGCCAGAGACGAGACGCCGGCGCGCACCCGCCCGCCAACCTCGTACCTCCCGCGCGCTCCCTACGCCCGCACTCTCTACTTCGCCATTTGTATAGGCATTATGCACACATGCGCAATAATTAGCGAATCACGGCGAAGTGTCATCTGCGGCTAACTTCCCATCTTTAAATTTGTGTGGCGCTCAGTATACCTAATTAATTTCTACGTTTGGTACACAATTATCAGTCTCTATTGCAATAAAAATGAGTCAAAACAGTAAAACATGTAAAAATTATAAAAAGTTGTCATGATTTGTTTTATCGGTTATCGTCAAACAAACAATTACAATTTAAAATTTACAATAATATTAATTTAGTCAAAATTAAAGTATTCTAAAACATGTAATGATTCTATTATGTCATTTTTAAGGTGATTTGTATACCTATATGAAATATACATGAAAGTCTCTATTTTAAAAGGTTTTCTTTTATTTGCTATGAGTAATATTCAAAATATTTCCTATTCCTAGTTACTTTGGTGCTCTTTATAGGGACACAGTTTCGGTACTTTTAAGTCAGCCTTCTTCTTTCATAAAAATACACTACGCGATAACTATAGTAAAAATATAAAAGTTTTAAAATTATGTCTGTACCTTGTGGTGTTACTTACTTAGAATTTTTTTTTTAAACTTTCTCTAAAACTTACGCATCAAGCAAATAGTCTTAGAATTAAACATTTAAATGGCACTTGGTAGAGATCATAATGTATAGAATATATTCCTAAGAATTAAGATAAGAGATCTTAATAAATACACATATTAATTTTAATGGCGCCATCATTAATAGCAACGTAAAATATTGCTCTGTCTACCAAATGCATTCAGTGGAATAGGAATATTCTAAATTGCTATTATAATTATGATGACGCCTTTATTAAATTAAATTGGGTCTATGGCCTTATTCTGAGGTAGTGAGTCATCTTAAAAATGTAAAGCTTAAATTGGACGTGATTTTTCATTAAGAATTTTAGCAAATTATGTATTTGGCAATGTACTTAAATCAATCTTGGTCAATATCTTAGTCTAATAACAACAAAATTACTATGTATAGTCTGTTCCATAACTGCCGAGAATGAACCAGTTAAAATCTTTTAAAGAATTTGGCACAAGTCGTAAAACAATCCATAAAAATATTACCTATTTCAGCTCTCATTAATTATCTTTTAAAAACTATCAAAAAATAGTGATAAAATGATGCAAACCATTTTAATTTTTTTTTAGATAATTATATTCGTAAAAGGTCGTCGCGATCCTAGGTCTCAGCGGTTATGGAACGGACTAAAGTAACATTTTTTTAAATACAATATTCCAAATAAAATCTTTGAGCGTCTTAGAGCCCAAACTTTTAATCTGAACTCTTAGAGATCATTCATCATTATAACCTACATAATTATATTACTAGAACATCACAAAGACATATTCTTAAAGGAAAAGAGATCAAGGTTAAATTAATATCTATCATTACAAGGCACATAATATTTTTGGCACATGAGCCCTAAAGCTCTAAAATCGTTATAAACGAATTAACAGTTTTCGTTCATTGAAGACACACACATACATAAGATATAATTATTTTGATCGAAATAGGAATGTAATAAGACTATTTATTTTCCTTTACAAGGCACATTATTTTCATAGATCACATTTATCTTTTATTGACATTCAAGTTTTACAGGTATAGGCCGCGCCACACAAGTTGGCGGATGTGAAGTTATCCACAAGCTGCGCAATAGCCAATCAACGTGCTACTTTATGTGAGCTTCAATCAGGATTGGATGTTGCGCAGCTTGTAGCTAACTTCACATCCGCCAACTTGTGTGGCGCAGCCTATACTACCATTTTGAGATCTTTAGCAACAAACATAGATGGCGTGGCAATTAGAAACAACTATCATTACACATTAGGGATATTCTATTATTCAATTGTTTTTATTTTTTGATATTATGTACATACTAGCTTTTGCCCGCGGCTCCGCCCGCGTGGAATTTGATTTTTGTGCTATTCCAGAACCTTAGGGATAAAAAGTAGCCATTTCCGGCTCTTGAACTATATCCTTGCCAAAAATCAAGTCAACCCGTTGCTCCGTTGCTGCGTGAAAGAGGAAAAAACCAACAAACTTTTCGGATTTATAATATTAGTACGATTGTTTCGATTGATATTTCGATGTTATGTACACTGTACATGTTGTAGTTAAGAAAAACATGTCATAGTTATTTAAAGATTGTCAAAAAATCATGAAATGGATCTATTTGAAACTCATACCAATATTTAAGTTTTTTTTTTGTATTGTACAGACCGAATCAAACTTCTTGGCGGCTGTGAAGTTAACTACATGATGCGCTAAACCCAAACCTGACTGAAGCTCATATAACATTGGGTTTCCCGCAGCTTCTAGCTAACTTCACAGTACACAATATTTCTTGACAGATTGCCACGCCGTCTATATCAACATAACAGAATGTCATGTTTGTTTTTGACACATATCAGTTTCAACATTGACATGTGTCAAAAATGAAAGCAGTTTTTATGATAAAAGCCCCACTTTGGGCCGATTTGGTATTTTAACAGAGCATTATTTGAGTAGTGTCCATGAATACACGCATGACATTATTTACCGTGACGTCACAACAAACACACATGGATAGATTTGCTGTCTCGGTCTCACATCTGCGTAGGCATCCTGAAGAGTAGGACAAATATATTTTTTTACATACATTCAACAACAAACAACGTGTTTTTAATAATCCATGATACAGAAAATTAGTAGTTAATAAATGAATGTTAATCGCCCAACAGCTTAAACCAAGCAGTCACAAAAATCACTTACCCAGCTACACATCATGCATATAATCAATAGAATTTGAACCTTATTCCCCAAACATAAGATGGTTAGTTTTAATACAATACATGTAAGTACATGTTATATTCAACCTTATCAAGAATACATAAATGTACAGAGTTAGTTAATTAGCCACACACTTAAAACAATATTCATTAAAAAGCATATTGACTGCAACCTGATTATGTTAGCTGTCAATCGTATCGATCCCTATCTTATCTAATGACTCTAGATGGCAGCACTGTCAATTTTAACCTACCCCTTCAGACTTATTAGATTATTCTAAATTCAAGACAAGAGTGAGACAGTAAACCAATTAGATAGCTACTCTATAAAATTTAACTTGATCTCTGCGACAGTAGAAGATTGACATTTTTAGAGTTGAGATAGTGGTGGAACAAATCGATTTTCAAACAATGTTGTAATGAAATCGAATTAGTATTTGAAGGTGAGAAATTGGATTTTATTTACTTACTATTATTTAAGATCAAGTATGTACACATGTAAATAATGCTATGATATTAATGAAATACTCTTAATAATGTAACGATAGTATTTATCGACGTTTTTCACTATTATCGATGCTAATGTAACATATAATTGGGCTTAATTTAATTACACATGTAAAAAATGTTATGATATTAAAATATACAAAAAAATCATGATAAATTCAAGTTTTATTTAAAATATCGTTAGTATAAACTCTCGATATTTTAATAAAAACTCTATCTAAAACTCTGTGGTCACGATCATTCGTCGCCCGTCACTAATCGGCATGCCCATAAACTATGACATTGACAGGTACTGTCTGTACTATTAAGAAATTCAGGACTTCATAGGCGTGATTTTTCTGACAGCTGTCACGATCAAGTTAAATTTTATAGAGTATAGGAGCAAATTTTAAGTTTACGAATTCATTTAGCGACTATGAATAGGTAGTGTTTACGAATTAAATACACCTAAAAACCAAATTAGTGGTCAGTTTACACACGAAAATGCATCAACTGATTTTCACCTTAGTTATAAGTCTTGTGAATAACATGGCCACTATTTTAGTTTCTAACTGCTCGTTATAACACTAAATGATTTTTTAACTTACAACGAGCAGCTTATCTGTAAATAAGAAACCCAAGAAGAATTGAATTTCGCGGGCTTACCTAGTGAATCCACCTTAATAAGACTAATCTAATAAGCCCTTTACAGTGCTTTGGCCACCCGAGCAAACGGAAAAGACTAACCGCGTTGGCATGCGAGAGGGAACGCCGCCGTGCTTAGTCAGCATTTGACCTTCGAGCAAATATCTACAGAGCCACAGTCCATAAGTGAAAGTAGAAAAAAAGTCCGAGCGCAGTCATACGAGTACAAACAGACTTAGATATTTACTTAAATAATTCATAATAACCCGTTTTATCAAATCTCGACGTCATGTCACCTATTTTGGGCTCTTTCTTATGAAGATATTTAAAAGTGTGATATAGGATAATGTGTGTAGATGTTTTTGGTTTGTGGAATACTGTCTTTGTTGTGTGATTTTATTTAAGTGTGTGTATGTGTTTTTCATGTGTATTTATACTCTAATACTCTGAATCTTTGTTAATGTTTAAATTTATATTTATGTTGTACGTGACGTCACCTACCGGTCTCAGCAGAATACCAGCGCTGATTGTTCTCAATCAGCAATTCACGCTGAGTTGGGACCGGTTTTCATGGCATACCGTGCTCACTTGCTGCTTAACCACTGTTACTCTTGTTTGTTGTTTATATTTGTTCATGTATGTCACGAAATAAACTGTATTTCTTTCTTCTTTAATTCGTGCTTGTAACCGAGCACTGGCATCGCGCGACGTTGTAGTCGGCTTGCAATCGCTTTATGAATAACTAAAAAACCTGCCCACTACGTGGCTTGGGCAGAGTTTTGGTTCGGACATTTTATTGCGCGATGGAGACTCTATAGATATTTGCTCCAAGCATTTGAACGAACTTGAATTTCACCTAGCGCACTTCGATGGTACCGTAAAAATTACAAACCATGATTTAAAGTAGCTACGAGTGGCATTGCGAATTAATTGATGTGACATCTTTCATAATCAGGCAACTGAACATTCTTGTATATAGGAATTAAATTCCCAAACATTATTTATGCATAACATTTAAACAAAATATTAACGTCTAACTAAATTCATTAAAATTAAAAAAGCACCTGAATGTTCAGTTAGTTAATGCAATTTTGAGCCCTATTCCCGAGACATTAGCGTGCATAAATTAAAATCTGCGCCTACCGTTGCTCTTGACTCGCGTGTTCTTCAGTGTGACGGTTGTGGACGGGAGAGGCTTGCCGTTGTTGTTGGTGCGGAGGATTGGGCAGTAGCTTCTGTAAGCAAATTAATAGGTATTCTATTTAGTAAAACATAAACCATTTGACTGCCTCGGTGGCTCAGTGGTTAGTGACCCTTTCTTGTTAAAAGAGGCGTGTGGTGGATTCCCACCCAGGGCAAGTATTTGTTTGATGAACATAGGTGTTTGCTCTGAGTCTGGGTGTTATTTATACTATCTATATAAATGTATGTATTTAAAAATATGACTGTATTTAGTATATCAGTCTCTAGCAGCCATAGCACAAGCTTTTCTTAGTTTGGGGTCAGAGACCGTGTATAAGATGTCCCCTAATATTTATTTTTAAACTCTTTTTATGCTAAGTACCCTATCTCGGTTAGAAAAGTTGAGGTAAATCATCCATCCAGCAGCCGTAGGACGTCCACTGCTGGATATAGGCCTCCCCTATGGATTTCCAATAAGGCCGGTTGAAAGCGGCCTGCATCCAGCGCGTTCCTGCGATCTTTATTATATCGTCAGGTCAGTCCACCTAGTCGGTGGAGTCTTACGCTGCGCTTGCTAGTCCGTGGTCTCTATTCGAGTACTTTACGGCCCCATCGGCCATCCGTTCTTCGAACTATGTGTGTATTGAGATGCCAAATCAGAAAATAGGCGTAAGAAACTAATTCAAATTCCAAAAATTATCTACCCTGGTCTATTGTGGTCCCTTTTGGTAGGCTCTTACTACAGGCAGGGGATACCGATGTCGTATTCTACTGCCCCGGCCATCAGGGCCATGTAGTATTCGGCCTATAATCATAATAACTTATATAGTACGAGTATGACCGCCTTCGCCAGTAGCTCCGCAAGTTGAGCAGATAATCTAAAGCTCTGTAGCTAGCTTCACACCCACCGACTCGTATAATTCGTAATTCGGCATATAGTCGATATTACTTACATAGTATGAGCGTTGTCGCCAGTAGCGCCCCAAGTGGAGCAGATATGAGACCTCAAGATGGGGCACGTCACTATCACGTCACGCGAGTCGTGTAAACCAGCGGAGTCTCGCCGTTCTTGTAGCAGAATGTGCATATTACGCATCCTGTAGCTAACTTCCCATCCGCCGACTCGTATAATTCGGCCTATAGTCGACATTACTTACATGGTATGTGCGTCGTCACCAGTGGCGCCGCAAGTGCAGCAGATATGAAACCACAAGATGGGGCACGTCACGATTATATCACGTGAGTCTTGTAAACCAGCGGAGTCTCGCCGTTCTTGTGGCAGAATGTGCATATTACGCATCCTGTAGCTAACTTCCCATCCGCCGACTCGTATAATTCGGCGTATAGTCCACATTACTTACATAGTATCAGCGTTGTCACCAGTAGCATTGCAAGTGGAGCAAATATGGGACCTCAAGATGGGGCACTGTTATAATACCTACTCTTTACACGCGCCACACTGGGTAAAGTGCTTAGATTGCATACCGCATCTAGGGCATTACACAGTTGTTTGGTTGTTTGACGTCATTCAAATATTTCTTAATAAATCAGATACCATTTTGCGGACACTTTACAATCAGATTTCCTTGTGGGCACTAGGCTTTTGTAATTACTATTTCTATTCAAATAAAAGGGTTTATACTAAAATTGTTTTTTAAAAAACCTCCTCTGAACCCACTCTGTAACAGTGGTGTCAGAAGTGGGATCTCAGGTGCGTCAGTTTTTTTTTGCCTGAGACTCACTTGTTTCTGCCAGTGCCCACACTCCAACTCGTCTTCAACCGCCCTCTTAATGATCCACTGACACATCTCGCCGTGCGCAAACATCATATCGTCGAGGCCATATTCGCCGAACTCCGCTGTCCCTTCACCGCTATTCCTTCAAGTCCAGAATCAAGCTGCTGTCCATGAGAAGATCCGTCAACGTCAACGAAATTATTATCGCCGTGTCCTCCTTCACCGAGTCCCGCCAATAGCACAACGAGACCAAAATCACATCATCGAAGTCCTGCAAGAAGCCGCTGCCTGACGACACCCGTGGCAGTTCGTCGCGACTCCACGCTGTTCTTCCTGTGAGCTGCCTTTGGAGAATCCGGTCCGAAAGCTTACCACCCAGATCCAGAGTCCCGCAAGAAGCTGCCTGGCCCTGGTTATCGCAATCCGACGCTGGTTTTCCCGTGAGCTGTTACCAAAAGATCCCGACCAGAAGTTTAAATCCAGAAGATCAAGAATGCCGATTCCGTGCGTGCTAATCCTGTGAGTACAAATATTCTATTTCTTGTTATTGCCAACGCGTTAGTATCCAATTACCCGACCCTATCTTCCAAATCTCGGACCGTAAAAATGTCACAGGTAGATAAGTCAGCACCCTTGTTGTCCGAACAGTTTCCGATACAGATACTTTGTAATTTCATAAATGAGTATTCAGGAGAAAGGGAAACGCTACCAGGATTTCTCACTAATTGTAAAAATGCTTTAGAACTGGCGTCCCATTCCCAAAAGGAGCTCTTACTGAAATACATGATATCAAAACTAGGAGGCAAGGCGCAAATCGCCTGTTCCAATAAGGTATTTTCAACATTCGAAGATTTAAGGGACTTCCTCAAACAAAATTTCGGACAGAGGAAACACTATAACCATCTCCTAATTGACCTCCAAAGCTGTAAGCAACACGCCACAGAAACAGTCGCTCAATTTTCCCTTAGAATCGAAACCTGTCTGACAGCCTTACAGTCCGAAATTTACAATTCAGATTCCTATAAGAAAGAACTTCCTGGTAGAATCGCTATGACGGAAGATCTCGCCCTACATGTGTTCACATTAGGCTTACACCCTAATATTGGTAATATAGTGCGGTGTCGCGACCCTAAGAACTTAAACGCCGCAGTTAATATCGCGATCGAGGAAGAAAAAATATCAAACTTAAATAGAAACATGACCGTGAGGTTAAAGACCTGCACGTTCTGCAAAAAAACGGGGCATTTGGAATCCGAATGCAATTACAAACAGAGGCGTAATATTACACAACATCCTCAAGTCCGCTCGCACGCGTCAAATAATTCCTCAGATTTCAAACATTCTAAAGACAATACGACACCGGTTGTATGTCGCTACTGCAAAAATGTGGGTCATGATATTTCACAGTGCCGTAAAAGACAGTATAACAATTCGAGACAGACTAATCAAAATCCAAATTCTAATGGTTTTAAGGGCTATCGACAACATTTTATTGATACAGACTCCGAAGCACCATGTCCCCCTCAAATAGAAAATGGAGACTGTTTAAACTAAATGTAGAGCCTGCGGTTCGGTACCGACGCAAGTCTCTATTCCCAGGTACCAAAATTACTACCAAATCCACTGTTTCTCAACCTATTAGGTCCACTGTTTCTCAAAATACTAAATCCACTGTTTCTCAACCTATTAGGTCCACTGTTTCTCAAAATACTAAATCCACTGTTTCTCAACCTATTAGGTCCACTGTTTCTCAAAATACTAAATCCACTGTTTCTCAACCTATTAGGTCCACTGTTCCTCAAAGTACTAAATCCACTGTTTCTCTACCTATTGGGTCCGCTGTCTCTCAATATACTAAATCCACTGTTTCTCAACCTATTAGGTCCACTGTTTCTCAAAGTGCTAAGTCCACTGTTTCTCCACCTTTTAGGTCCACCGTTTCTCAAAATAATAAGTCTACGGTTTCTAAAAATGATAAGCCCACTGGTTCTCAACCTCCACCTACTGATTATCAAGTTGTCAAGCCAACGGTTCCTAAGTGTGTTGCATCTACAAGCTGTCGGTCATCTAAACCTACTATTCTTCAATCTAATCATCCCTCTGTGTCTCAACATTCTAAGTCCACTATTCCGGTATCAAAGGAGTCTACTGTTTTCCAAGTTTCCAAACCAATTAAAGTTGGACCCGAATCAACGCAGTCCTCTAAAAGTGATAATATAGACACTGTTAATTTTAAATCTCAGTCTCAAATCGGTGACTCTAAGGGTTCAGACTCTCACCTTGAAAGCATAGATCAGTATTTCAATGAACCTGAAGAATGTCCAATGGTATACGATATTTCACAACATAAGAAAACGTCATTACCATATATCGAGGTATATACATCACACTCCGATAATTCCCTAAAATTTCTAGTGGACACCGGTAGCTCTATCTGTCTTGTTAAAGATACAAGTTTGTCGAAACCGCCAACTCTAGACTCAAGCATTGTGAAATTCAAGGGTATAAATGATGTAAACTCATACGCAGAGACTAAAGGGAAATTCCTACTAACAATCAAACCCTATGAATCCAGCGACACTTCAACCTCATTTCATTTCCATGTCGTGTCCGGTGTCAATCTCGATTACGACGGTATTATCGGTTCAAATTTCTTTTTTGCACATAATGCATCAGTATCATATTCTGAAGGAAAATTGAATATGTCGGGTGAATGCCCTTTACACTTTGATTTGAAGTTTCAAGATATTACTTACTCCATACCTGCTCGTAGTGAGATGTTGGTTGAATATTCAGTCACAAATCCTGAAGTGAAAGAGGGACTAATATTGAACACTAAGGTGACAAGCTACCCGAAACTTATATTTTCTAAATGTCTGACTAAAGTAAAGTCAAACAATAAAGTTAACATCTCGGTACTTAACACTTCCGAAAAAGTTATTATCCTTAAACCGCTAAGATTAACTTTAGAACCTGTTTCTCATATTCTCGAACCAAACATGTCTGAACACTCATCTTCTCAAGCTACGTCCTCAGATTCAGAAAATTGTTTTACCACCGCTTTTGCCGATATCGAACGTGAAAGGCGTGTTCAAAGCGCGTTAAGGTGTGACCACTTGGTCCCAGAAGAAGAACATGCGTTACGAAAACTGTGTTCTGAGTTTCATGACATATTTTATCTTGAAGGCGATACTCTAACTGCAACTAAAACCGTCCAACACGAAATCCGTACGACTTCTCAAATTCCAATCCATGCTAAAACCTATCGATTTCCTGAATGCCACAAAGACGAAGTCAACAAGCAGATTAAAAGTATGCTTGACCAAGGCATTATAAGTCCTTCCGTATCTCCATGGTCAGCACCTATATGGGTAGTACCGAAAAAACAAGATGCATCTGGGAAACCCAAATGGCGCATCGTTATTGACTACAGGAAGCTTAATGAGGTGACTATCGGAGATGCCTATCCCATTCCCAATATAACAGATATTTTAGATCAACTTGGTCATAGCGTATTCTTCACCACACTTGACTTGGCGTCATCTTTCCACCAAGTGGTGATGAAAGAATCCGACGCAGAGAAGACGGCGTTCAACGTTCCTGGTGTTTCTGGCCAACCAGGACACTACCAATTCAACCGCATGCCTTTTGGGCTCAAAAGTGCCCCTTCTACCTTCCAAAGACTTATGAATGTCGTCCTTTCTGGCCTTCAAGGTCTCCATTGTTTCACATACATGGACGATATAATCGTCATAGGATCCAATCTCCAAAATGCCATAAATAATCTCAAGTTAACCTTTGAAAAACTCAGAGAACATAATTTAAAACTACAACCCGATAAAAGCGAGTTCCTACGCAGAGAAGTTCAATACTTAGGTCATATCATAACAAACGAAGGTGTGAAACCTGATCCTAAAAAGATAGAATGTGTACAGAAATTTCCAGTCCCTAAGAGTCCCCGTGATATCAAATCTTTTCTTGGTTTAGTTGGTTACTACAGGCGTTTTATAGACAATTTCTCTCATATAACTAAACCACTAACCAGTCTCTTAAAGAAGGATGTCAAATTTAGCTGGCTATCCGAACAACAAACTGCATTTGATGCCCTAAAAAATAAAATAACTACGGCACCTATCCTACAGTACCCCGATTTTTCCAAATCTTTCTTGCTGACAACTGATGCAAGTAACTATGCAATTTCTGCAATTCTTTCCCAAGGCGAAATTAATAGTGACCTACCTATTGCATACGCGTCACGTACATTAAACAAAGCCGAGGGAAATTACTCTACCACCGAAAAAGAATGTCTTGCAATTATTTTTGGTACTAAAGTTTTCCGACCTTATTTATTCGGTCGCCGATTTAAAATAGTCACAGACCACAAGCCCTTAGAATGGCTTTTCAATATAAACGATCCCAGTTCAAAACTTGTTCGCTGGCGCCTTAAGCTCGAAGAATTTGATTACGAAATAGTCCACAAAAAGGGCAAAATAAACTGCAACGCAGACGCCCTGTCCCGAAACCCTGTTCTGGCTATTAACCCAGATATTCCTTCAACATCAGAAACTTATGAGAAATATCTAAAAATCTGTCAACAACAGAACACGTCGACATATAACACTGTAATAGAAGAACATAACGGTTCACTACTTAAAGCTAAATGTAAGATGATAGTCTATCCTTCCTCAATCGACCTCGATGACTCAATTCCTTATTGTTCCGATATACTCGAATCATCAGTATTCAGTGAAACACTACCCGATATACGGTTATCAGAGCGAGAACTCTACACCTATCAAAGTACTTCCAATGACAAACACGTGTTTACACATCTCTATCTACGCGTACATCATTACGATGAAATGTCATCTATTATATAAAAGGCTTCCCTGAGTGACTGACTGACAGACAGCCTACAGCCCAAACCGCTTAAGATATGAGCTTGAAATTTGGAATATAGGTACATTGAACGACGTAATGGAGCACTAAGGACGAAAATTTTGAACTTTCGACCTCTAAGGGGGTAAAACGGGCCCTTTTCGTTTGTATGTAACTTTTTATTCCCTGTACCGATTGACTTAAAACTTTGTATACATGCTTTTCAAACAAAATAAAAGTTACGTTTTTTCCTGTTTTTCCGAATTTTCCTCATCTAAGGGGTCAAATAAGGTCCCAAAGTTGGTGAAAAAAGCGTCAATTACATCGGACCAGCTGAACGGTTATGGTTGAAAATTGGTATGAAGGAAGCACTCAGCATGTTTTAATACAGGAACTAATAAAATCCAGGAAAATATATAAGGTTCCTTAGGGATACGCAAAATTAATAAGTTTAAGCTACAGCCCAAACCGCTGAAGATATGAGCTTGAAATTTGGGATATAGGTACATTGAACAACGTAATGGAGCACTAAGGACGAAAATTTTGAACTTTCGACCTCTAAAGGGGTAAAATGGGCCCTTTTCGTTTGTATGTAACTTTTTATTCCCTATACCGATTGTCTTGAAACTTTGTATACATGCTTTCCAAACAAAATAAATCACGTTTTTTCCTGTTTTTCCGAATTTTCTTCATCTAAGGGGTCAAATAAGGTCCCAAAGTTGGTGAAAAAAGCGTCAATTACATCGAACCAGCTGAACGGTTATGGTTGAAAATTGGTATGAAGGAAGCACACAACATGTTTTAATACAGAAACTAATAAAATCCAGGAAAATCTATAAGGTTCCTTAGGGATACGCAAAATTAATAAGTTTAGGCTACAGCCCAAACCGCTGTAGATACGAGCTTGAAATTTGGAATATACGTACATCGTACGACATAATGAAGCACTAAGGATGAAAAACGTACCCAACTCTAACTTACGGGGTAAAACGGGCCCTTTTTGTTTGCATGTAACTTCTTATTCCCTGTACCGATTGACATGAAACTTTGTATAGATGCTTTTGAGACTAAATAAAAAATATGGCTGTACCTGTTTTCTAAATTTTCCTTAAAAAAATCCTTAGGGGTCAGATACGTCCCAAAACTTCAATGCGCTTTTTTAAATAATGTAGTATCTAGGATTATGATAATGATAGTTTTTCTTTAAATGGGGCAAAATGGGTCCCCAAAAGTTTACGATTTTTTTTTATTTTGTGAGCCAATAGTCTTAAGCTTAGCGCACATATGGATCAATTTAGGTATTTTAATATGGGATCAACCCTGACAAGCGTAAATTACCTACATTTACCATACATTTTGTCGCGAGTCGATGAACTTTTTGTGTAGAACAGCTGATTTTATTCACGTGCTTTTGGGGTTGGTACCATTGTAAAAGTTAATCAAATTATGAGTATAATAGCATCCTAGAATATGCCTGACTAGAATTACGACTTGTGTGCCATTTTTTCATTTGCCTGGAAAATTAAATTTCTAATGACTTAATGAAACATGTCGAATACCTGTACCGGCCTTAATTAATAGTGCACTACTGAAAATAGGTACTACGGATAGCACTACGGATAATAGAAACAGGTGGGTCTTAAGATGAAGATGAAAGAAAGACGAAAGTCATGTGTAATTCCCATGTTTTACCTACCCCGATTTCTGTTGGAAACTCGGTTCTTGAAGTACGTCTAACTAGGACAAGTAGTCCAGTTAGGTAGGTCCGACTTCAACAAAGAGGCCAATCGACGAATTCAACTCGGCTGGGCAGCGTTCGGAAAAGTGCGTAGTGTCTTCTCGTCCGACATACCTCAGTGCCTCAAGTCGAAAGTTTTCGACCAGTGTGTGTTGCCAGTGATGACTTATGGCACAGAAACGTGGTCTCTCACTATGGGCCTTATTAGTAAGCTCCAAGTAGCCCAACGAGCTATGGAGAGGGCTATGCTTGGAGTCTCTCTGCGAGATCGAATCATTAATGAGGAGATCCGTAGAAGAACCAAAGTTACCGACATAGTCCAACGGATTGGCAAGTTGAAATGGCAATGGGCAGGGCACATAGCGCGGAGGGCTGATGACCGTTGGGGTCGAAAAGTTCTCGAGTAGAGACCACGTACCGGCAAGCGCAGCGTAGGACGTCCACCCACAAGGTGGACGGATGACCTCATTAAGACCGCAGGATCGCGCTGGATACAAGCCGCTTTCAACCGGTCATATTGGAGATCCATAGGGAAAGCCTATGTCCAGCAGTGGACGTCCTGCGGCTGATGAAAATAGGCCTATCCGCGAAGGGTAATTGGGCCATATCCATCACGCCGGCCAAGCATGGGTTGCTGAATTCACATACGACATTGATTTTTTCTACGTACGTACAGGTTGCCTCAATGTTTTCCAGCAAAGAAAAGTGAAATTTCTTACATAGTTACTCATACAATTGAGGAGCTGGGGAACAAAAGCGGACTTGTCCACTGTACTCGAATTTTTTATTTTTATTTTTTTGCACTCTTTAAGCTCATATCTATCGAACCCCGGAGTATTGTGTATCAAAAGCGGTCCGATCTTAGAGAAAAAAATTGTTAAAAATGATGATTTCGTTCAAAAGCGGACTTGTCCTGTTAGAAATTTATTAAAATTCTAAGGGATTTTTTCTCCAATCAAAACCGGACAAAAACGTAAGGAGAATTGCCGTTAGTACGAAAAATGTCAAACAAAACCGGACAAGTCTAAAAAAAATCATTGTTTTTTTGTTATGATATCCCTAAATCAGTTGTGGCAACACTGCTAAATTAAAAAAAAGATAATCAGCTGTGTGACGGTCATTGCTTTCGTAATTTTGAGAAGAATTTTCCTAGAAAACCGACAAAATTATGGACGGAATCGAAGAAATAGTGGCCAATATAAATGACGGCTCACGTAAACGAAAAAAAACAGGACGGCAAGCGCAAAACAACAGGGAATCGAAGTGAGTGTAAAATTATACCTACCGGTGCGTGTTTGTTATTATTCTAACCTATGATGAATTTAAAATTGCTATTATTTTGTTTTAGGTACGCAGATAAAGACCCCCTTGCTTTGAATTTCGTGTCTGCGTGTGAACATAACAAGGGAAAATTTAAGTGCCAGACTTTGACATTAAACGAAATTGTTTACAACCGCAAACTACTATATGAAAAAATTGGCAAAAAATTACAGGATATTTACTTGTCACGGCTCATATCACCATGCCCCATAGAAAGAGAAAGATCGAGAGAGGAATCTCGCAAACCGCAGAGGAATAAGTACTTTGTGACATACTTTCTCTTCCGTGATTCAAAAAGGTTAGTAAAAGTATGCAAATCTTTTTTTTTGGCTGCTCTTGGGCTCAGTAAGCACAGGGTAAACTTAATTGCGAGCAAATTATATGAAGGCAAAACGCCACTTGACGGCAGAGGAGGAGACAGGAAAAGTTTCAAAAGTATTGATAAAAAGGAATCTGTAAGAAAATTTCTCGGTGGTTTGCCAGCAAAGGAGTCACATTACAATCGAAATAAATCAAAAAGAGTGTACCTGTCATACGAGCTAAACGTAAAAAAGTTGTGGGAGTTGTACAATAATTCAGCGACTGATGATTTGAAAGTCTCACAAACGATGTTCCGAAATGTTTTTGAGAACGATTTTAATATTGGGTTTGCGTCACCATCTTCCGACATATGTAGTACCTGCGAACTGCTGAAAAATAGGCAGAAGACTGAAAATAATCCTGAAGAACTTCAATCATTGAAACTTCAACTCCGAGTTCATAAAGCTAGAGCCAAAGCGTTCTTTTCCCTTACCAAAGAAAAACCTGAAAATTCTATGACAATATGTTTTGATCTCCAACAAATTCAATCCCTTCCTAAAACGCCAATCCAGGAATGTTTTTATTTACGACAAGTTGGACTTTATTCTTTCTGCATTACTGATATGCCTACAAAGGAGCCACATTTCTTCATATGGACAGAAAACCAAGCTAAAAAAGGCGCCACCGAAATTGCGTCTGCCCTTTTAACATACCTGATGTTTACTGATTTTTCTGAAGTGGAAGTTTTACGCCTTTTTTCGGACGGGTGTGGAGGTCAAAATAAAAATGCACATGTCGTCCACACTTTGATTTTCTGGTTGAAAAACTACGCCCCTCAAAATGTCGCCAAAATCGTACTAACCTTTCCTGTACGCGGTCACAGCTTCTTGCCGGCGGATCGAGTGTTCGGGAGGGTCGAAAAGGATTTGCGGAAGATGCCTTTCATTTTGGATCCAAAAAAATATCATGAGGTTTACGCAAAGCATGGCAAAGTTCATATTTTAGCTGAAAACTGGAACCTTTACAACGTCAAAAACCTTGAAGACTATTACAAGAAAGTGGAAAGTATTCGTGATGCAAAGAGAATAATAATAGAAAGAAAGTCAACCATCATCCAAACAGAAACTCCTAGTCAATCTCAACAATCAACACGAAGAAGTCAGGGCCGTAGTCGTGGCAGAGCACGTGGCCGAGGCACTGCAAACATACGAAGAGATCCTACTGCACGTTTAAATCACGTAAACTTTGGTGTGAAAGTCTTAAACACCTATTATGGAGATGAATCATCAGAAAATTTTAATGCTGTATCATTGTTAAAAATGACAAAAAACCATCCGAGTTTACTACAAAGATTTTCAATGGTTAATGAACTAAAACCAAACAAGAAAAAAGATGTTGAAACACTCTTAAAGAAACAATTCGGAGATAGTTGGATGGATAATCAAGAGCTTGATTGGTTTAAAAACAATATATTCCATACCTCACCAGTGGCAATTGCTGAAACAAGTCAAATAAATGACGAAGACGACGACCACAGTGACGATTGTGACTGTTGCGAACCAGATGTGGGAGAGTTCATATAATTTTTAAATAAAAAAATACAATAATAGAATCTAGTTTTCTTTCATAACCGGACATGTCCATAACTCTTTCAATCATAACCGGAGTTGTCCACCTTTTGTAATCAAAACCGGACTTGTCCATTACAAAAAAAAAAAAAAAAATTGAAAACGCATAGTTTTATGACCAACAAGCAGGCTATTAGTTATGTTGTATTAAATACTAATTATACTGAAATGCACAAAATTACAGCCCATATGCATATACCTATTTCAGTTTTTTTGCTCTAGTGTAAAATTTGATTAATTGGACAAATCCGCTTTTGTTCCCCAGCTCCTCAATTATTATTATTGGCTCCCTTGGTGGCTCAGTGGTTGACTCTGACTCCTGGGTCAAAGAGGCGTGGGTTTGATTTCCAGGGCAAATATTTATGTGATGTTCATATGTGTTTGCTCTGTGTCTGAGTGTTATTAATGTATTTTTATTTATTTATTTAACACTTTATTGCACGCTATTTGTACAAAAGGAGGACTTAACGCTAAACAGCATTATCTGCCAGTCAACCTACATGTATAAATAAATAAATAAATATATCTTTATTGTACACAGAAACACAGTACAGAAACTATACAATATGCTGTACAATGGCGGCCTTATCGCCTTTGGCGATTTCTACCAGGCAACCTTTGGATGGACTGGAATTATTCTAAAAATAGGAGTATGGTCGGTGGTGTATACATACATTGAAATACATGTATATGTAGTATATCAGTCTCTGCCAGCCAAATTACAAACTTTGCTTAGTTTGGGATCAGAGACCGTGTGTGAGATGTCCTCCAATATTTATTTTATATATTTATTTATTATTGAGTTAATTTCAGAAATTCGGCAATTTATCATCCAAAAATTCACGTATGTACTCTGTAATAAGCTTTAGATACAAGTAAATGAAATAACCAAATACTGAGACAATTCAGGCTAAACCGTAGGCATTATTTTGCAAGTAATACAATAATAGGCTCAGTTATGAAGACGCCATAGTAAATATAATAACAACATAAAAAGTGTTCTCTCTATCGAATGCTTAAAGTGAAAATGAAACAGATATAATTATGATAATTAGCTATTATAATTACGATGGCGCCTTCATAATCGAGCCTAATGCGGGCTTAACCACAAGCTACTATTATTTTAAGTAAGTGCCAAGAAAACTCGGGCCTATCTGTGGGTTTTTATCATTTTAAGCAGTTACGAAAATAACGCGCGCCAGACCGTGGGCTATTATCATTACAAGCAATACAAAAACGCAGGCTAACGGCATGCTATTATAATTTTAAGGATTTATTAAGACAACACGGGCCAGACCGCGAACTATTAGATATTATTATAAGCAAATGCCAAGATAACGCGGGTTGAACCGCGGGCTGTTATTTTAATTAAGTAAGTATTAAAACAACGTGGGCCAAACTGTGGGTTATTATCTTTGTAAGTACCTAATTATTAACACAACGCGAGCTAAACCGCGGGCTATTATCATTTTGAGCAAGTACTAAGACAATACGGGCCAGACCATGGGCTATTATCATTGTAAGTAATACGACAATGCAGGCCAAACGGCGAGCTTTTATAATTTTAAGCAAGTATTAAGACATCGCAGTCCATGCTGCGAGCTATAAATAACCAAGTACCTTAAGCAAGTACTAACAATACGCGGGCCAAACCGTGATCTATTATCATTATAGGCAAATACTGTTACAATTTTGACCAAACCGTGGGCATTATCCTTGCAAGTAATTTTAAGCAAGTATTAAGACAACGCGGGCCAAATTGCGGACTATTAGATATTATTATAAGCATGTACAAAGACAACGTAGATCAAACCGCGGGCTCTTTTCATTTTAAGTAAGTACCTATGTACTAAGACAACGCGGGCGAAGCCGCGGGTTTTAAGCTAGTACAAAGATATATTTGCAATGATGAGAGATTATCGAGATATGATTTCAACTTGGTACGCGGAAGAAAAGGAGTTCGCTATTTCAGATTTTAAAGATCCTTTCAACAAATTGTCTTTTACCAAGATCTATAATATTCTAACTTTCCTATTCCACGACACCGGCATTAAGATACATATTTACCACAACAACATCCTATTTCCAACTCCCTCTGAGATTCCTCGTATCTTAAGAGATAACCATGACTCACCTGCTGCGGGTCACCCTGGCATATCTCGCACCTACGACCGACTTAAAACTTTATATTGGTGGAAGAACATGCGCCAAGACATTGAAAGCTATGTCAAAAATTGCAAGTCATGCCAAGTCAATAAACCATTGCGCTGTACTAATAGAGCTCCTATGATAATCACTTCAACCGCTACTCGCCCAAACGAAAAATTATTTCTAGACCTGGTCGGTCCACTTCCCGAAACAAGAATCAATAAATACAAGTTTATCTTAACACTCCAAGACGATTTAACCAAATATTCACAAGCTTACCCTATGCAATCGTGCTCAGCTCAGGAAACTGCCCAACGTCTTGTACGTTTTATCTCACATATAGGTATCCCGAAAATTCTCGTAAGTGACCAGGGGTCAAATTTTTGCTCGGATGTGTTTAAACAATTAGAAAAACTGTTTGGTATAAAACACATCTATGCGGCACCATATCACCCTCAAACATGCGGTGCCTTAGAACGCAGTCACTCTACACTGAAAGAGTATTTACGATCTTATATCGAAGAAAATGCCCACACTTGGGACTTGTACCTGAACACTGCAATGCTGGCATACAATTCAAACATTCACTCTACGACGGGGTTTTCTCCTTTCGAGCTTCTGCTAGGACATAAACCATATATTCCTAAATCTATAGACACTCTGGAAAACAACACCTATACTGATTACATTCGAGCACTCAACCATAGGCTATACTATAGTAGACAAAAGGCGTTACAAAATATCCAATCTTCAAAACAACGTTCGAAACAATATTATGACTCACATGCGCGTCCTATTACCTACAACACAGACGATATGGTATATATAAGATGTCATCATAAACAAAATAAAGCCTTACAACCAATATGGAAAGGCCCTTTTAGAATAATTAAGATTAATGGTAACCATACCGTTACAATCCAAGTAGGTAGAAAGCACATACGTCATCATTATGATGAGATAAAGCCCGCCTTCTAGTTCTTAACAAATATCTACCGTTATCCTTTCCAGGTTAATATCAGTCAGTTTGTCGCGATAATATCCACGTTATTAAATCTACAATTTCTACTTTTAATGATACTATGTCTAAGGTTAACAATAATGAACTTAGGTTAAACCAGAATTTAGCAACTATAGAAACAGCTTTCGACAAATTATCGCAAGCTACCGATAAGTTAGATATTAGGTCACAATTGTCTCTATTGCTTAGTTCATTAGAAGGCATCATAATATCACTGTCATTTGATATCAACGATGTTAATGACGCGATATTGTTTAGCAAAATGAATATTTTGCACACAACTGTACTTAGTCCCGCTCAGCTGTATAAGGAGCTCGAGTTACATATGAACCGACTTCCTAAACATTCCGAGTTACCTATTTCTTTATCATTGCATAATATTAGTCAGCTTATCACCTTATGCGACATCGTAAGCTATTATCAAGACAACAAAATTGCAGTAGTAGTGAAAATACCTCTGGTTCTTTCTCAAGACTTATAACCTGTATCACAATATCCCATTCCCTGTACCGTTTGACATTAATACACCAGATACTTATGTCCTTATCGCACCACAGAAACCATACTTGGCAATAACACGAGATAGGCTATTTTATTCACAGCTCGCGAGTGTCAGTGAATGCAAAAGGATCAAGGATGTGTCTTATGTGTGTCCCTTAGACAACGTCTACTCCACTCTTGCGAATCCTACGTGTAAAACAACCTTGCTGACAGATATCATCGACCAAATTACCCAAGACTTGTCAAACAAGAATTATAAAGGGGTCAGTTGATGTATTTCAAAAACTTTCCAACAATAGATGGATTTTCGTGCAGTCCGACCCTTGTAAGTACCATTTAGTCTGCAACGAGGACTTGGGTAACGCCGACGAAACCCTGTTTGGTACAGGTATTCTGCATATCCCAAAACATTGTAAAGCATACTATAAAACTTTAACTTTTTCCCCGACGGATAGTTATTCTTCAAATACCACTAATTCTATTTCCAATTTCCAGATAGTTAATGATTGCTGTGACACTTCACAAAATTTTAACAGCACAATCCATAAAATACCTTTAGTAAGACTATCTGAGTTTAACAACATGGAATCGTTAGTAAAAGCAAGTACTCATTTGAACAGTTTCGAGCAACAACTAAATAATATAGCTCAGCCATCGCACTTTGAAAGATATTCAACTCACTATCTGTCTCTCACTTCTGTAGTCTCGTTCATATGTGGTATTTATATGTTAAATAAGTTTAGAAAGCTATTAAATCGCCAGTCTGGTTATTGTGTGAAAATATATAACAAAACTTATGCCAGCCATAAGACTGTGAGAAAAACTACACCTCAGTTAGTCCAATCAGTCAGTAGTCAAAGTCACGATGAGCGTCAGTCATCTTCATCTGAAGAGTCTGAAATTGACAATAATTCAGTAAAATCCTTGTCGGCTCCTGCTCTTAGACGCAATATAATCGTATAGATTTTTAATTAATATTCTATTCTATTTCCTAATCCCTAAAGTTAGTTTTTAAATATTTTTGCCATTTCATCATTGATTATATCCTTATTCCATTGATCCAAGACTTTTCATCTAAAATTAATTAGTTTATAATGTTTCAATTTCTTTGTTTGTAACACAAGGACATCTGATCTTTTAAACACATTGATCATCCCTTAAACTGAGATGATCAATCTTAACGGGGGGGTTGTTATAATACCTACTCTTTACACGCGCCACACTGGGTAAAGTGCTTAGATTGCATACCGCATCTAGGGCATTACACAGTTGTTTGGTTGTTTGACGTCATTCAAATATTTCTTAATAAATCAGATACCATTTTGCGGACACTTTACAATCAGATTTCCTTGTGGGCACTAGGCTTTTGTAATTACTATTTCTATTCAAATAAAAGGGTTTATACTAAAATTGTTTTTTAAAAAACCTCCTCTGAACCCACTCTGTAACAGCACGTCACTATCACGTCACGCGAGTCGTGTAAACCAGCGGAGTCTCGCAGTTCTTGCGGCAGAATGTGCATATTACGCATCTTGTAGCTACGAGTAGCTTCACACCTACAGACTCGTATAATTCGGCGTATAGTCGATATTACTTACATAGTATGTGCGTCGTCACCAGTAGCGCCGCAGGTGGAGCAGATATGAGACCGCAAGATGGGGCACGTCACGATCTGGTGGCCGCTGACCTTTGCCTTCACCGCGTGGGTGGTGTACACCAGCGGAGTCTCGCCGTTCTTGCGGCAGAATGTGCAAATTTTCGACGACGATCCTGTAATTGAATATTTTTACTTGTTTCAAACGATACTTGACTGACGCTGTAGGCCTAATCATCCAAGTTGGCGGATATGAAGTTAGCTACAAGCGCAATATCCAATCAACGCGCAGCTTTATGTGATCTTCAGCCAGGATTGAATTATTGCGCAGCTTGTAACTAACTTCACATCCGCCATCTTGGATGATTCGACCTATACTTTAACTTGATGCATATAAAAAAGCCTTTTCCTCTTTAAATGTACTTGTACCTATTTTATTTTTGTGGAAACTCCTACCCAATCAATCAATCAATGGTTGAAGAGAAAGAAATTGCTATTATAGGCTGAATCATACATGTCGGCGGATGTGAAGTTACCTACAAGCTGCGCAATATCTAATCCTAACTGAAGCTCACATAAAGCTACGCGTTGATTGGATTGATTGTAACAAACTTTACATGCGCCGGCTTGTACGATTGCCTATACCTGTGAGGCCGCCCCAGCGTTAAGTTTTCTTTTGTACATTTATTTTTAATGTAGTATTAGTGTGAACAATAAATAATTCATCTATCTATAAAAAAAAAACCGGACAAGTGCACGTCAGGCTCGCACACCGAGGGTTCCGTACAAATCCAGAAAATTTCACAAAATTGGGAAGTACGTTGTTAAAATCTCTATCATCATCATCATCATCGACAAAAGTTTTTTTTTTTTTACTTTTCTCGTCATTCATCGAATATTGTTAAAATAATTAAAAACCTGTTTTAGAAAGTGCTAATGAAGCTCTTTTATATGATACCTTACATGATACGATTTACGCACTTTGAATTTTAAACCTATAGGTATTTTGTGAATTTTGAAGCCCTATTTTTTTGTGATCTAAATAAAAATGTTCAGTTTTCAGATTTATTCCTATATGTGTACTCTGAGACAATGCTTTTCGCCAAATTTCATAGTTCTATGTCACGGGAAGTACCCTGTAGGTTTTGATTTTTGTGAGCGTTGAAATATGCGTTTTTTACGACATAAACGACTCTTACTTCTTTATACGGTAACTGAGAAGCTTTTCTTTTACACAACTGCAAGAGTTTATAGGTTTACGTTTATAGTTTAAATTTCAACTCGATATCTTTACGCGTTCCCGAGATAAAGAGTCTTGACATACACACAGACGGATAGACGGACAACAAAGTGATCCTATAAGGGTTCCGTTTTTTCCTTTTGAGGTACGGAACCCTGATGATATGAAACAACTGCTAAAACACACTGGATTCAAACCACTACTTAACAACCCTCTAACTCTCGTATACAAATGTTGGTGTTTATTTGGCTCAATGTATAAGCATTGCCATTCAGTGTGGCAATACTGCCAGCATGCTGGGTACACTGCCAACTGGCAGTGGGCTTGAGCATTTGGATTGTCTTTAGATCTTCAAGGGTCTGTGGATGATCCAATTGCTTTCTATGTAGTTGTAGTGTAGGTAGTTTTAGGATATAAAGTAGTATTAAATAATTAATAAAAAAATATCTGTAGTAAATAAAGGCACTCATGCCTGTTAAAAAAAATTTTAGAGATAATAATATTAACATACATACAAGTTCACATTTGACCACATCCAACTCAATGTAAAGTTGAGATATGGTCTAGGATGTAGCACATTTACATAAGTCATGATTTACCCTACATTTGAGATGTCTGAATTGTATTTGAACGGGAAAACAATCCCAGGCAGAGTTGCACATTCTAGGATTCACAAACTAAAAATAAACTAAGAAATTAAGCAAATGTAAAATAAATATAAATACTTGAGTGAAATGAGGTACTCGGCACAAATGGTTCTTTGAATGTAGGTCTTGCAGGCACTTGAGAGCGAGGAGATATTGACGATCCAGAAGATCTCAGGCAAATCATGGACGGTGGTGAAAAACCAGACGCTTCTGACATTGTGTCTGTTGATTGAGACGATTGAGCATATGAAGAAGCATTTGAAGCAGCTGTGTTTGGGCAGATGTTTGACATATTAGGTAGCAGATAGTTGCTCCTAGAATTAAATTCATTTTTTACTTTGGTTTCCGATGGAAACAGCTCATAATACCGTATCTGGTTCATCTGTTTATTGATCGGCGTTGACAGGTCCTCAACCCAAGTGGCTGAAAATGACATGTCTTCATGTCTGAAGTGTTCCGTTATGAGTTTCCTGCCGATGATTGGTTGATTTCTTGTCCTCAATGGAGTATCATATGTTGGCTGAGGCAGGAATGTTTCAAATTGATTATCATAAAAATCCATTTGTTGCTCTGGCTTTTCTGGTCTGGCAGGACTTGGTAATTGTCTTTCGGGTGGGGACCGATACCAGATCATGTCGGGGAAGGATTCTGGTGAAGTGTCTGTGGAGCTTGAAGAGCGGGCCACAGACTGATTGAAGAACTGGTTCATTGGAGCTGTTGGCATATCTGGAATTTTTAAATACGAAATTTTAGTCAAATCACTTTCACTACATAGTATAAAACATAGTCGCTTCCCGCTGTCTGTCCCAATGTATAAAATGTCCATGTGTCCAAAGGGGGTACAATTAGTTTCGGCTAGGTATTCTAGGAAGATAATCAACATAACCCTAAAGGAAATATAATAAGTTTTGGATATTCTAGAAGATAATCAACCCTAAAGAAAATATAATAAAAACAAATCAAGCTATACTTTAATATTCAACAAACTAAGTAAATTAAAATCCATAGTTAAAACAATCCCAGATAAAAAAATTAAAGCTAATCTAACTTCATAAGAAATAGTTTGTGCAACTGAATGCAACCCCATAAGGCATAATTAGAAGATCACCCTGCTACTATAACCGTATATACTGCTAAATATGCAAAAAAATAATTCAAATTATCAAAGATAAAATAAAACTAATCACAGGAGAAAAATAATACGAAAAATAATTTGAAGTAAAAAAAAATAAAGCAAATCCCCCTCTTCTATATTCTACATTAAACCCAGAAACTAACTCACTTTCACCTTCAGCAAAATCAAAGGGGGTACGATTAGTTTCGGCTAAATCTTCTTCTTCTTTTATTAAAGATATATATCTTTAATGAAATAAAATATTATTTAAAAAATAATTTGAAAACCTGGCTGTTAGAGAAAAGATTCTACTCAATAAATGAATTTTTGGGTATATATTGATTTTTGTACATAATATTATTATTGTCTAACATTGAATTTGATATTAACATAATTTGATAATTATTATTAGCTTAAATTTGACCTGTAAGAAATGTTAATAACTATTGTAAGTTCAATGTTAGTAATACTAATAATAATAACTTATTGCGTGTCTGTAGAGACAAAACTGTTTAAAGTGCTCGACATACAAATTATGAAGATCTGAATGTACACAGTTTTGAGCAATAAATAATTTCATTTCATTTAAAACTACACAATAGATTTTGATGCAGTTATTATAATAGATTAGAAGACAGAAGGTTTAAATTTGTGCATAATACATCTTTGCGAAGCCGGGCTGTCAAGGTCAGAGTGCTACTTTGTTTTTATATTGCTGGTGTACCTAGTCACTAGTCAGGTGACCATTTTAAATTCTTAGATGCAGAAAACCTGTAAACACATTTACTGCTAAGGATATTATTCAAGTTCCATGCATAATAAGCACACCTTTAACAGTCTAATTTCTCATGGTCTTTGTTAATTACATATTTTTTCAGTTAAAATGTACCCTATGTCACCCATGAGATAAATATCAAACTAACTGCAAGACTTTCATTCAGAAAATAGCACAAATCAAAGAAAAACGATGTCACTCACCATTCAAGATGCTTCTTGGAAAAAGTCGATTAATTTCAGTAGTATAATCGAACATATTCTTCGGAGGGTCCATTGTGAATGCTGAAATATCATAAACACATTTTACATTATATTTTCCAAGATTTTCACGAACTAAAATATTTACTTGAGTAAATAAACTAAGTTGTTGTCAACTTCGCAAACCAAATGAGAGAGACAGAGGGAGCCCGCACGCACCCCGCACGTTTCCGTGTGGTTCCGACGAATCAAAGATTTTTAACCACAAGAAAATGTTCTTAACAACGCAAGATGCACTGGCTATATCTAGATGTTGGTATAGATTTCGCAGAACGCAATAATATTATTGGATGATATTATGATATGAACATTAAATCAGGAACAATCTTCGCAGCTTTCAAACAGAAAAGTCGTATCAAAATCGGTCCATTCGTTACCTATTTAATTTTGATACTCGGGGGATAGAGGCTAGATCCTTCACGGAAGAAACAAATAAACAAGATAATCTTAGGTTTAAAACTTCCCTCTTTTCACGTCGGGGGTTAAAACAAAATAGCGCTTTAGCTGACGAACGATGAACAATTATTACAATTTTATGTACAATATACATCCTACTGCAAGTAATTTTAAGTAAATGTAAGTATACAACTGCACTAACACAATAGGTATAATAAAAGACTCACAGAACTACTGTACCGATGCTGACAACTTTTAGATACAGCTACTCTCTTCGATAAACTTTGGCATCAACAGTGATACGTCCACTCTGACCGAATTTCGCGGGACGAATGATTTTTTTTGTTAATATTTATTATTCTTTTAACCAATGAGCGAGAGGGGGATATAAGCGGCTTCTTTGAAGTAATGTGCCGACAAAGATCGCCGAAAGGCGATCAGCGGCCTTTCGGCTTTCTTTACAAACTGCCGAATGCCGCCGAGACTAACTACCTCGGCTCAGTGACGGATTGATATTGAGAAGAGTGAGTTTGATTCCGGTAGGTACAATATTTGGGATACTGAAAAGAGGAAAAAGTAAAGTTTGTTTAATAATACGTAGTTAACGCGTTAAGTGCAACGTAATCCATATATCCTGCCTAGCCCCAAAATGTCGAGAAAAAATAGTACCTACCTACTTAATAATTAATTGGTCGACGACATCGACAGTTTTTAGAAGTAAAAACTTCTATAATACTACTAGGTATTACTGTATATGTATTTAGCGGCGCCGCGTCGAGCGTTGGCGTTGTGCACATTTTGGGATGGGTAAAAAAATGTAAAACTCGCGTCAGGACTCAGGACACGTGACCTGATCGAAAATTCGTAATACGGAGTTAGAGTATTTTACTATGGAAATTAACGTGGTTTTCACCCATTTTATACTATACATATATAACGGGACTGAACTCACGTGTAGGAGTAAAAAGGTGTTAGAGTAGACAGCCGGCGCGGCGTAGCAGAGGAGGCAATATCCCTCTCTCTTGCGGCTTGCTACCGCGCGGTGAAGCGTGTGTGATATTGTATTTTACCACCTAAATTGATAGGTACTTAGTACTTTTAAAAACTGATAAATAAAGCAATTTGCTTAACGCCTCATAGAGGAAGTGTACCTACTAATAGCTGCGCTGCGTTGCATACGACGTTAAGTTTGATTCGACATTATGAACAGGTTCTATTACTTTAGTACCTAGGTATATTAGTATTCGATGATTGTTGCTTGTTGGGACGAAAACACGGAACACCCTCCAATCAACCCCTTCAAAATAACTGGGTTTGCTGTAGGCTGTAACGCCATAATTACAAGTCAATTTTAATAGTAATATACCTACCTACAAATATGGTGTGATATCCAAATGATAGGTACTTTCGTACGTATACTCAACATTAAATAAATATACGAGCTAAAAAATAATACTCGTGAGGTCAACTGTTTAGAGAACTACTAGTACCATCGTCCAAGGTTGTTAACAATAAGAATTTAGTATCCAGTCGACAAAACAAACAATAAAAAAATCGGTTGGATTGACTCAGTGTTGCCTATTTTAATCACAGAGCCAAAGATTTTATATACTATCTGGATTGCGCACAGACGAAATTTGGCTCAAAGTTCAACCTAAACAACAAACATAATATATATTCCTTTGAAATGGCATAAGAAAGATGCTGTGCCAAGTGAGACTTACCATAGTGATGAGGGTGTTGTTCCTCACGAGCGCGTCTGCCCGAGGGAACCTAATTGCTGATGTGGAGCTTGGTGTTTTCGTCTAAGGGAAACTACAGCATCACCGAAATCAAAATCTTTTTATCTTCTTCACAAACTTATATTATTATTTTATACTACGGGACTAATCGCGCACTAAAATTACGAGATAAATAAATACCTCCTCATCCCGACGTTTCGGCCGAGTTGCATCGACCGTGGTCACGGGTAGACTCAACGGTATTTATTTATCTCGTAATTTTAGTGCGCGATTAGTCCTGTAGTATAAAATAATAATGTGTTCAAATCGCGAAAGTTTAAAAACAAACTTATATGCCACTGTTTTTTCTAGTTCGAAAAAGTCAAGCGCGAATCGCACTAATAATTTTGAATTTGGAATGTTTTGCCGAAAGAGTTTGCCAAATAAATAAAGAAATTCGTAATAGGTGCAGCCGTCGTGCATAGGTGTCCCGCTTGCACTATTGCCATTTTGAAACGACACATATATGATAGAATTATTACCTGTAAAGCCGTGACTGTCTTAACCATTTCTTAACTTTTATAACAATGTAGTTTGATAAGATTTTGATTAAAATTGCGAATAGATGCTAATAAAACAGAGTTTGAAATTAATTTTGTATGAATATACCTACGTCTTTATGATTAATGGTTATTTTTTATTTTTGACTAGAGTGTAACCGTCGATTGCAAATGGCGTACTGGTGTATACAAAGAACTGTGGTAAGGTTTACTATGTCGGACATATTTCTTAAACATGCTGGGTGTACAATAGGTTCCTGGGGTGTAGATTAAAAAAATGACTTCTATTTTGAAATTAAATACGAAATATCACTTTCTATCTTCTTCTTTCTATCTATTTTGGAATTAAAGATAGCGAATGTTACTTCAAAATTGATGCCATTTTTGAAATATACACCCCAAAAATCCTAGAAAACTACACCCATGACGACTTTTTGAAAAAAGTAACGTCTGCCATCTTTAATTCCAAAATGATGCCATTTTTGAAATCTACGATACAAAAAAAATGAAATACTACACCCATGACGGCCTTTTCAAAAAAGTGAGTCTGCCATTTTTTATTTTAAAATGGATGCCAGGTTTACTACGGAAGCCTAGAAATGATTGTGACTTTTTGTAATAAAGTCTATTAATATTTTTCGTGACAACTATTCCTGGAAAAGTTTTAAGATTTTTGTGATAAGGTCTTTTCGTGATAAAGTCTATTTGTGACAGTTTTTAGCGAAAAAGTCGTTCGTGAAAAAGTTTTTCCTGGTTAAGTACTGACACGGGTTGCGTGGTATGTGTCAAGATTACAAATATGAAACTTAAACGTTGTTTAACACCGTAAATATGGATTCTGGACCATTACTGTCATCACAAAAGTGAAGGAACTCATCGAAATTTACATTTCCGATGACAGTTGTCAAACTTAAAAGTGGTTTATCTCCTTCATTATCAATTCTAGACCATTGCTGTCTTAACAAAGGTGAAAGAACTCTTCGAGATCTACATATCCGATAACAGCTATCAAAATTGAATTATCTCCGTATATATTAATTTTAGACCATTGCTTTTATGGGGATTGGTTTTATAGATATCCTTAGGGAAGGCCTATGCCCAGCAGTATGCGTCCTATTGCTAAAACGACGACGAGTTAGAGGTAAGATAACTGCGATTCCTACGTGCAGTAACATTCCAAAGAAATATTATTTCCCAAGATGTTTTAGTCATCCTGTTTGGAACAGTGGCACAATCATCTGATGTGGTATCCTTGTCGGCACGTTCTGCTTTACTAGTACTCAATCCTGTTTATATAATAAATCCGTGGCCTCTTTTCTTTTTATCTACTGTTTTCACCTTTTTTAATTTTATTGGTAATTTTTTAGTTTTATGGCGTTGGTAGCACTGGTTTGCCTGTTAACAAATCATAACATAACCTTCATGCTCTTCTTGCATTCAATTCAATAAAAACAGATTCAATCAATAGATATACATATTTATTTTTAGCACAATTACTCAAATAAAGTCCAGGGTAGCGCATTCATTAATCAGTGAAACTAGTTTTGATCCAATATTTTTTAATTGTGCCTTCAAAACAATGCCCACTTGGAATCAAATACAGTCACAACTGAGGCATCCAAACAACCCAGTTGTCTTCTTTGATATCACTGTAGGAACCACTGTAAGTATAATTCATTTCTAGATTAAATAACAGTAGTCATCTTGATTTTTATCAGAACGGAACGGGCCCGGACGACGCACGTTCCATATATTTTTCGTGGTGTCCTATCGGGGCCCGGACACCCTCCATACCTAGATTATGTGTTTTGTGTCCCGTCCCGTTCTAATATAAATCATCCTTAATTGAGTAAAGTTGAAACAGAACTTATTTTGTTCAATGCTTGCAGTCTTAAGAATTTTTTTGTCAAACAAAAAAAATTTTAGAATGTCTGTAAAATTACTTCACTCTATCTCTCACTACAGGGAATATAGTCCAGCAGTCTAGGTTTCTATAGCATTACTTCTCGCATCAATGTTAGACTTAACAAGAGAATGATCAAGCCTAATTAGGAGCAAAAAAAAAAACCAAATATCTAAAACTATAAAACAAATAGTCTATCTAAGGGTGCGTTCCAAAACGGGCAATATTCACTCGGTGAAGGGTGAAATTCGCTCGATGCTGGTTCCGAAACGCAACGGTGAATTTTACTCTAGTGTTTTGGAACGCCTCCGACAGAGTGAAATTCCACCTGTCAGTTGAAATAATTCACCCTGGTAAAATCAGAGTTGAATTTCACTCGGCTGTCAAAATTGACATAACGAGAGAAGTTATAATGAAAACAAGCGGTTGAGGAAAAATATATTGAATATTTTATCATTCCAATTCACACTAAACTAGATGTTCTGCGACGGCAAAATATTATAAGCATTTTAAATAAAGATGAAATTAGTTATTATATAAAAGTTAATGCTGTTGTTAATTAAAGATCTTTTTTGGGCATATATCCTCGATCGGCGCGCGAAATTCAAATTTTCTTCATCTAGAAATAATCAGGTTGATACAGTTTTGTATAAAGACTGTTCACTATTTCGGATTTTATGTATGTACTAAGTCAAAACTACTTATTTTCGCAAAATGACTATACATGAGTACAGTCCGTTCACAGCTACGTGAAGTAGCTTTCTCTGATACCCATGACTGTGTCTCTCTTTAACCTGTGATTGTGTGTAATGACTAGGCAGAGACAGTGACAAATATCAGAGGCAAAACAACCATGAACAGACTGTAATGTATCTCCACATACACATCTTGACATAAAACCTAAGAAAAATTGAATTTCGCGCGCCGATCGATGCTATTGCCGGTGCTACCAGAGCTTTAGTGCGATTTAAACGTACGACAGATCGAAGAGTAACATTTTCTTAGAAAAAGCATGATTTTCATGATAAGTACCTATTTTCAGAAGAATTTTTACTGAGAATTTATATACCATTTTAGGAAATGATGACCTACATAAATAAAAACAAAAAATCAACCATGTAGAAAAAGTATCGGTAAAGAAACAAAAGGAACATTTATTGCATAAATGGTAACACTTAGGTAACTCTTTTTTCCAAGATCGTTCCAAAACATAATTCGCTCAGTGTGATTTTCACCCTTTACAGCCTAGTTCCGAAACCAAAATTCATCCGGTAAAATTCACCCGACAAACAGCTAAATGTTTTGGAACGCACCCTAAATACTGAATTCCATCAAAAACATTAATGGTGATTCTGAGATTTGAATTTTGTAAACAAAGAAATATACAAGGGTGTATGATAAAACACAGCTCAAACAATTTTAGGTTCTTTTTTCAATGCTATAATAGTCAGTCATAATATTATGTATCCCAAACAGTTTACTCTTTTTGGAAAGTTGAGTAAAACTAAAAAAATTACCTAGTCTACATACATTTTATAAATTTTTGATGTTCCAGGAAATTGGGCGTATGATATTTGAATTATTTGCCGATGTTGTACCCAAAACAAGTGAAAACTTCAGAGAATTTTGCACTGGAGAATATAGAAGAGATGGAGTGCCCTTGGGTTATAAGGGAGCTACATTTCATCGAGTCATTAAAGACTTCATGATACAAGGAGGTGATTTTGTCAATGTAAGTGTGTGCTTTCTATTGAAAAGTTACCACATTATTGTAGATAATTATTTCTAATTTGCTGCTATTATTAAACCAATTACTCCTATTACCCCTTCTCCCTAGTTCCTATTTTGTGCTAAAGTTAATATTTTGTTCTAATGACTACCACTGGTGCTATTTGGGAGTAAATCCATTATAGCAATGTCTAGTAAAGATGTTTCTGAATTATATTTATGATGCAACTTTGTTTTCAGGGAGACGGTACTGGTGTTATGAGTATCTACGGAGGCAGCACATTTGCAGATGAAAATTTCTCCTTGAAACACGACTCTCCAGGCTTACTCTCAATGGCAAACAGTGGCAAAGACACTAATGGATGTCAGTTTTTCATAACATGTGCCAAATGCAACTTCTTAGATAATAAGCATGTAGTATTCGGAAGAGTCATTGATGGACTTTTAGTTATGAGAAAAATAGAAAATGTCCCCACAGGGCCAAACAACAAACCTAAAATACCGGTTACAATAGCACAATGTGGTCAAATGTAAATAAACATTTTCAAGAAACTAGCATTTTATTTTGTTTAAAACAACATCACAGAAGCTTTGCCTCTTGGTAAACATATTTACATAATAAATTAAAATATTGATCACAATAAATAAATTACGATAATTTTGTAACCTATTGCAGAAAATTAACTATCAATTTGGCAATCACATTTTCGTTTCGTCAACTCTTTACTGTATCATGCTTGTTGAGAAGCATGTTCCTTGGTTGCATCGTCGCTGGGCCGTAGCGTCGTCCGACTTCCTTTATGAAAGCACCTTCCATCTGCCTCGCCACTTGGTCAAAGAATAAATTTGATAGCTGGGAGTGGAATAGAGAGCGGAATTCAAATGTTACTTGGAAATCAACAACACAGGACTGCTGCTCTCTCTCTAGACCTGGACTGAATCTCCACAGAGTTAGCAAGTGATTAAATAGTTTTCCGTCCTTGCATTCTGCTTTAACTATGTGAGGCTTGACTAGTGAGACATGAGAAGTATAGCTTTCGTTGATAGGCGGAAATCCGATGATGAGGTCTGCTTTTAAGTTTTGAGGTGATCGGGAGAGAACTATTGATTTTTTACACCACGGTAAAAACTTATAGTAGCTGCCAACATCTGACACCACTTCAAACATCTGATCCATGGAATATCTGGAAATAAAATATCATTTATTAGTTTAAAGAGTTACTGTTACTATGTGTGGGAAAATTAATGGAGCAGATATGATGAGCATATTTATGTGGAGGTTGTCATCTTGTCAAAGGCTTCATGTCAAGATTCCAATTCATTGAACTGTGTTCAACAATTATGGAAATGAGTTTTATAGTTAACTTACTAAAGAATTAACACTGACATTACAGCTTAAACATTAATGTTATAGGTAGAACAGTTGGTTTAGGTACCTACATCATTTATTTTAAAAATAGACATTTTAGAACATATGCCTTTTTAGTTACTAGCTGACCTGGCGAACTTCATTTCACGTGATAATCTTTATAATTATAGCTTATGTTTTATTCTTATGTTCGCTTTTAACTCAATCTGTTCAGTGGTTTTTGCATGAAAGAGTAACAAACATCCATAGATACTTACATATTTATAATATTAGTAAGATTTTGTTGTTGTTCATTTGGTTTGTTCCCACTAGTTTGAAAGATTAGTTTGATCGTCAAAGTAGTGAGGTTTTGTTTTCTCATTTGTTTGACCGTCGAACTAGTGAGAACCAGGGCCGCGCCGACCCCCGGCAGCGCCTGTGTGCGAAACCCATGAAACGCCTCCTAATTTTACGAATCTTCATGTGTTTAATTTTTGTTAATTTTGAGCAATTGAAAAATATTCAGTTGTTTTGTTGTTATTCTTCAGAGCCGGACCGTGAGTTTAGTGAGCCCTGGGCTAGTAATACTTAGGGGCCCCTCCTAATTAGGTATTTTTTACGATTTTTCAATTAATCGCTGAGATTCGACATTTTAAATAAGTAAAAGAAAGAGAATCACTACAAGAAAGCGCGAGCGGAGCGAGCGCAAAAATTTGTCAGTTTTTCAGAAAATCAGTTTTAATTTTCATGAGGATAGAAGAAAGCTCCACTGCTATCATGCGCGAGCGTTCCGAGCATAAAATATATTAGGTTTTTTAGTAATCTTAAAATAGACATGAGCAAAGCATAAGACAATTAAAAAAATTTAAAAATATTCAATCATTTCGAAGGAAGAATGAACAAAACATACCACTTTAGTGCTATTTATTAAAAAAAAAAAACACTAGTGCTATTATGCGCGAGAGTAAAGAGAACGAGAAAGAGAAGAGTTTATTCAGTTTTTACAATAATTATAAAAGCCATGAACAAAACAGACCAATGCTCGGCTATTATGCGCGAGCGCAGGGATTGCGAAAATTTTACGGCTTTTTCAGTAACACCAAAATATAGACGTGTATTGCTATATTGCGCGAGCGCAGCGATCGCGAACAATTTTATTTTACAAAAATTCTATATGACGTTGATCTTAGCAAAAATCGTTTCATGGCACATCACATGTTCTTAATTTACTTAGATAATATTTTCCTAATTATGTAACGTCCGCTTGCCAATTAATTAGAAAAATTAAACGCGAATTTAATTGTTACATATGTACCTACTTTTAAAATGTGTAAAAACAAATATTTTGCTGGTTTTGTTTTGGAAAATGAATATCCTATTATTTTCTTTCATAACAATTTTCATTTAAAAGGATTTCATATTTTTAGATCTTATTATCTTTTGTCATTGCTTTTAAGACTGTTGGAATGAAGGCGGCCACATCCATTCAGGCCACATGAACAAAAATCAAATAAAAAAAATATGATATAAATAAATAAATATTTTGGGACATCTTACACACAGCCTCTGACCCCAAACTAAGCAAAGCTTGTGATATGGCTGCCAGAGACTGATATACTACATATACTTATTTTTAATACATACTTATATAGATAGTAACTAAATAACACCCAGACACAGAGCAAACACTTATGTTCATCACACAAATATTTGCCCTGGTGGGGATCGAACCCACATATTTCATTCAAATTAAGCATTCAATGCGGTTGTTTTACTCTGTGCATTTATTTAACATATTTTAATACATTTTTTGAGTGACTGTACAGAATCTGGCCCCACTTTGCAAGATTTTCTTTGTTAATCTTGTTTAAGGAAATTGTTGAGCGTAGGTAGGTAATTATTATTTAGAAAAGGACAGAAAGCCGCGCTTGCTACGGTATTTGGCATAGTTAGCAAAATTTGTAATGCTATCTATGGTGATGTTCGGGCATGCAGTTGTCAAATTGCTAAAATATATAAATTCAAGATTTTTTACCACATCTATATTTTTTTTAAAAAAGGTCATATTATTTTGGTGGCGGCGTCCTCATTGTCTTGGCGCTTGTGTGCACCGCACACTTCGCACACAGGGGCGGCTCCGCCCTGGTGAGAACAAAAATTCTCACTAATTAGTAGTAAGTAGTAGTTTTAAAAAAATAGGGAATGTGACAAGATATGCCTAACTATTACAATTAAGTTATAAGTCTGTGTATCAAAATAATAATCGTAATGCCACAGTATATGATGATGATGCAAATATCAGAGGATTTGACTTCTTACCCAACTAGCTGTCTCCCACAGTACTCCCTTGTTTTGTTTGAGGTGGGGAAATTCAAAAATGATCGTCGCTGATCATAGCCATGACATTGATTTCGATGAGTGTCGTAGTTATTTACGTAATGACCCTGAAAACTACAGGAAGAAATAATTTGATGTTCCGCATATCAAAGATACCTATTTTATCTAAAATCAAAGATACAAGAAAAGACTACGCTTTCGTTAAGATAACACTCTTTACAGAATAACTGAAAGGAAGATATCTCAATTACTTACCAAATGAAAACACGGTTCCCTTGTATAGCTTTACGCGCAAAACCAGGATATTTTGATGAAATCATTTTAGATAGGTATAAGAAAGGCGAAGAAATATGAAGATGTCATCATCACAGAGATTCCATTGCTGTTGGATACTTGTATTAAGTAATATCTTACCAAAGAAATCAAAACAAATGGGTATCGCGCTATTGAAATTATTGCAAAAATTGGCGAAATCGAAATATTGCTATTGCAGTGACGTCGTGTCGTGTGAAATGTGAAAGAAAGGAATGACATGACACAATGTTACCAGATGTCTTTTTTGGTTTCCCCCAAAATCAATTTTGGAATCCCCCATAATTCAGGTTTTAAAGAGTAAAACCTATAACTAAAGAAAATTATATTTTTGTAGTAAGGAAAAAATTACTAACTTAATACATTATCAGCTAAAGCTATCATTACAAACTGTATCGACAGTTCCGTCCATTTTTTTCTGAACATTTTTTGTACATTTAAACAAGTTTAAAAATTAATCCTTTTAATAAATAATAGTTAAAAAACTTGTATCTTATTCTCACTTTGACTTTTGGGTAAGGCCCACATCCAATTGCTACAGACCTCCCGACAATGTGCCGATGTACAATGGAGAACACAAAAAGGTCAAAATATTACAATCAAATACACTTAAAATCGGAGCGTAGATCTTGTACATAGCATTACTTATTATTTCACTTCAATACATGCAGTATTTCCAAAATTATAACGATGAGAAGTTAAAGCAGTTTTTTGAATTTCTGAGATTTCGCGCTATTGAACTAATACACGCACGCTCAGGCTATTACGTCACACGCCGGTTCAGCCCGCAACCTCGACACGGAGCGGCGCGGTGGTGATAACGCGCGTTTCACCGTATCATTTTGTTTCGATTGTCTTCGAGTCTAGTCCTGTATTTAAAAAAAAAATATATTATCATTTATATCAGTCTGATTACTTACATTAAAGTATGTTTTTTTTTGTAAAAGGTATTGGTTTTACGGGTTGACCAGTCTAACGAGCTGTTACGTGCGGCATGTTTTTAGCTTAAAATATATACCTACCTATATTTTAACCGTTCAGTGAGAATATACCTAATGATTAGTAATTAAAATTATGGAGCTTTTCAAGCTTTTATACAAGCACTTTTTACAATGTGTTTGTCTACCGGTGTTGGAGCCTTAAGCGGTGACATATATGGCAAATTTTGAACAACTTTTACTGTGGCGTCAACTCTGAAAACGCAAAATAAAACAGCTTTTCCATACTTTTTGTCGAAAGTCTATAAAAAATCGAATGGAACAACAGTTTTTTTTACGTTTTCACAGTTGGTCCCACATAAAAGTTGTTCAAAATTTGCCATAGATGTCACCGCTTAAGCCTTCGACACCGGTAGACAAGCACATTGTATATTATCTTCTAATAAGTTCGTATTTCGTCAGTGCTATTTACATAGGTAGGTACTAGATAGTAGGCAAGATATTTATTTAAACAATCAAAAGTAAACAGTAGGTAATAAACTACCTACTATACTCTATAAAATTTAACTTGATCTCTGCGACAGTGATATTGACATAGAAGATTGACATTTTTAGAGTTGAGATAGTGGTGGAAAAAATCGATTTTCAAACAATGTTGCAATAAAATCGAATGAGTAGTTGTAGGTGAGAAATTGGATTTTATTTACTTACTATTATTTAAGATCAAGTATGTACACATGAAAATAATGTTATGATATTAATCAAATACTCATAATAATGTAACGATAGTATTTATCGACGTTTTTCACTATTATCGATGCTAATGTAACATATAATTGGGTTTAATTTATACTACATGAAAAAAATGTTATGATATTTAAATATACAACAAAATTAATGATAGATTAAGTTTAATTTAAAATATCGTAAGTATTGTAAGGGGATGCTTCTGCTTCCCCTAATTTAGTTAGTAGTTGATCGTGGGCGTATTATAAACTGATATATCACAGACTAGACTTTTAATCCAATAGTTATTAATATTCAAAGATACGATCGCGCGCCATTGCGCATTCCCTGTTCAAACTGTAGCGTCGCTAGTGTTGTGCGCGCATCCGTCGCGCGTTAGTGTTGTACCGCTGTCACTCGATTTGGCGAGTCGAGTGTGCGGCTAACAGATTCGGCCATCCTGATCACGTCCACGTCCTCGTGGCACTCTCAGCAGCTGGACTCCTGCACTGAACACAGGAGCTACTGGCCATGGGCAGCAACTGTTTACAAACATCAAACGTTAATCTCAGGTCCTCACTCCGAAGAGGTTGTGAACTTACTAAGCCTCAATATAGCGCAGTACGTGACAATTTATTCCTTTTTGATTGATAGAAACATTACAACATCAGGAATGTAGTTCAAATCGTTATATTGTGGACTTCTTAATGTATCTCCCTTAGCCTGAACAATTGTCAGAAGTTGTATTGAAATTCTAAACGATATTCATTTCTAGGGCTACAACATAATGTTATACAGACCCATGGGTGGATGTTACCATTCAGTATAGAACAATGTCACCATATCGTTCCAAGTGTGCACCGTAGTCACGTGGAGAGTCGTGGTGCAGTGATGCAGTCTCGTCCAGATGTCGCCGCAGTCGGCAACCGCTCTGGAACAGCATCACCGGCTCGAGCGCTGAAGCGGGTACAGCGCCTCTGGATTCGCCAGTTGTAGTAGAGCAGCCATCGTTGCGCTGCTCGAAGATATCACAATCCGATGTCAGGTTCTCGCTTTTCATTGAAAGGCTATAGGAAACAAGATCGTTAAACGTCCCGTCCGTTAAGGACAGACTGTCTCGCGGAGAGACTTTGGCTAGGTACACGTCCTATCCGCTGAGGATAGACTGTCTCGTTGTGAGACTCGCGATACACGTCCTATCCGTTAAGGATAGACTGTCTCGTTGTGAGACTCGCGATACACGTCCTATCCGTTGAGGATAGACTGTCTCGTTGTGAGACTCGCGATACACGTCCTATCCGTTGAGGATAGACTATCTCGTTGTGAGACTCGCGATACACGTCCTATCCGTTGAGGATAGACTGTCTCGTTGTGAGACTCGCGATACACGTCCTATCCGTTGAGGATAGACTATCTCGTTGTGAGACTCGCGATACACGTCCTATCCGTTGAGGATAGACTATCTCGTTGTGAGACTCGCGGTACACGTCCTATCCGTTGAGGATAGACTATCTCGTTGTGAGACTCGCGATACACGTCCTATCTGTTGAGGATAGACTATCTCGTTGTGAGACTCGCGATACACGTCCTATCCGTTGAGGATAGACTGTCTCGTTGTGAGACTCGCGGTACACGTCCTATCCGTTGAGGATAGACTATCTCGTTGTGAGACTCGCGATACACGTCCTATCCGTTGAGGATAGACTATCTCGTTGTGAGACTCGCGATACACGTCCTATCCGTTGAGGATAGACTGTCTCGTTGTTGAGAGTTTAAATTCACGTCCCGTCCATTAGAGGACAGACTGTCTCGCTGGGAGACTAAATAAACTGATATATCACAGACTAGACTTTTAATCCAATAGTTATTAATATTCAAAGATACGATCGCGCGCCATTGCGCATTCCCTGTTCAAACTGTAGCGTCGCTAGTGTTGTGCGCGCATCCGTCGCGCGTTAGTGTTGTACCGCTGTCACTCGATTTGGCGAGTCGAGTGTGCGGCTAACAGTATAAACTTTCGACATTTTAAATAAAACTCGATCTAAAACTCTGTGGTCACGATCATTCGTCGCCCATCACTAATCGGCATGCCCATAAAGTATGACATTGACAGGTACTGTCTGTACTATTAAGAAATTCAGGACTTCATAGGCGTGATTTTTCTGACAGCTGTCGCAGAGATCAAGTTTTTTATAGAGTATAGTAGGTCAAAAAAGCAAGGATAAGTAGAGAAAAAAATAAACTTATTAACAAATATCATCGAAATGATAAACGAATTAAAGATAATCGTAAAATAAAAATATCATTATTTATTGCAGACTTGCTGTGATTGTTTAAAAATAAAACTGGAAAATGGGAAATTTATTTGTTTTTTGACATAATTTTGAAGCCCTAATCAGGTTGGAAAAAAGTCTCTGAAGACGACTATATTTCCCTTGTTTTGGGAAGAACACCTTAGAGCGGTAAGTATCGTGTTGTCAATTGTTGTCAGGTATTGTGACATCGACAATTTCACAGTCGAAACATTGACAACTGTTGAAAGTAGTTTTTTTAGAATTCTAACTTGACACTATACTTGTAATGGCTTATGGTGGTCAAAGAAGGATGCACGGAATTAACCTGTCAATATTTTTTATTTATTTTTTGTTAGAAAAAAACCAAACATATTTTCTAAAAATTATATGTGCTTCAAAAATATAGGGATTTTTTGCTGTTTTCATATCACTAGTTAAAATTAAAATTAACCGACCAGAAAAATTACAATGATTTTTTATTGTTTTTACATTACGGATTACATACATAAGAAGTGGCGGTATGGTCTTAAAGGCTTTAGTGTCCAAAAATGGGCGAATTATTTGAAAAAAAAAATCAATCTTTTATTACTGTTGCTGTCAAAAAAAAAAGGAAATGTCAAATTCAGTCAATCAGATGACGTATTTAGTGTTGCCAGACTTCGTTCTCGTTTCCAGACTTAGCAATTTTGGAAATGTTGACGTGTTGATGTAATAATTATTTTCTTTTTTAACTATTGGCACATAATCCTGCGTTAACTCGTTTTAGCCCGTAATGTTTACAAACTGAGGTGTTATTATACATTTTTATAGAAACATACATTTTTGTATACTAAAAGATTATCAAAAAGAAAGAATATTCTTATTATTTTTATATGTACTTTTTATCATATACTTTACTACTAAAAACAAAAAGCAGTAGTTGAAGTTATCCGAGAAATTCGTGGCAATTTTAATATTACTCGTAATAATCCTTAAGGGTGCTATTCGAATCTATCACTAGCTTTACTACACTTGCAGCAGCTGCACTAGGCCGGCTGTGGCTACACAACTGAGGCGTTAGTCCAGGTTTACACATAAATTGAAATTACATCTGTTCGATATTGCCCTATACATTTTTGTTTTGGCCGAAACGATGAAGAACTAACCAAAATGTATGGAGCCACACCCGAACGCAAAAGTTTAAGTAAACAAAACAAAACCTGGACTAAGGGCTCTGGTTATCTACGTAGTTGTATGAATTTCTACAAAAAGATTCCGAACACGGCTGCGGCAGCATGTGCTACCGAGCCTCGGCTGCAAGTGTTGTTAGCATGTTTAAACAAGTCCAACGTACCTGCGATGTACGACGTAGGCAACCAGCATCGGAATCATTCCCAACTGCGGATACAAGCAGCGGCTCATGTGTTTGCTACCTCCATTCGCAACCTGCATCCGCAGGCTGCAGCCGAGGTTCGAATAGCTGCTTTACTTATATTCTTAACTTATAGTTGCGGTTCTTGTACTTTTGCTAATGAAATGGATGAATACCGAATTTTCTTTATCATTCCATTTTTCATTTTCTTTTATATCAGTCCTAGACATTGATTTTTTTGACGTGACAACGTCCTATAAATCGATGAACTCTAAAAAGTAATCTGATATTACAGACAAGATGACATGCACTGTTTTAAAAGTCAATATAAATATCATTGAGACAATATTGACTAAAAATACATGACATCAAGTTTTTAAAATCGAGCACCATTTTAGCACTCTGAACATATCAAACCTGGCAATCCATAATCTTGAGTGTGTATAAATGTCTATAAATAGGTACTTATAGCTTGAAAATTGTTTTCGTTTTTTCTTATTTTATATTCAATTTTAGCCAAATTGTACATATTTGAACAGTTTTAGAAGCGTCATAAATCACATTGGTGAACATATCATTCTTAGAAAATAAGTGAGGAAAAATTAGTCTGTTCGTATATAACAGGTCCTGGTATGTATGGGCTCGCGCATCCTTCTTTCGTGGTCACAGTCCAAAACAAAGCCACGATATAGTCCAGTCACGTTTTAGGTCAATTACTATAAGACTTCAGAGCCGGAACAATTTTTTCGAAGACAAAAATAATTTGTGTTGGGTTAGGATGTCGCTAAATATCACGTAGTTTTCGACGTCTTAGTATCCAGTTGACCAGAAACAAAAAAAAAAGTAGACATAACCTCATGTGTGCGATGTCCGCGTTTGTGCAATTTTCCGGCGAAAAATAACCAACATTGAATTAATACAGTGATTAATTTGAGCAAAAGATGGGTAGAAAGGCGAAATTTGATGAAACAAAGAAAGTGAAAAAGGGCCCAGGCAGGAAGGCACGAAAGCAGTCAGATCCCGTGTTCAAGAAGGAACTATGTAAGTTTTAATTCCATATCAGCTGTGGGCATGAGGTTTCGGTATAGAAATTAACTAAATAGGTAATTAATTACGAAGGAAGGAGATACATTTTTTATATTCATAAAAGGCACTATTTCACAAAGTTATATCCTTGCTCTTGAAGCACAATTTTATTTTATTACATGGTTATTTCTCTCTGTTATGACTTGTTATATTAGGTATACTTTATTTTGTGATATAAATGAGTATGAACATTTAAAATATACAAGAGTTGATTGGCGAATAATGTTCAAACACCAGTATCCCTTGCATGGTACTCTATGGATTGATTAAAAAGTTCTTGCCATGCCAGCAGCATTGGAACTCTGTACATCTACCTATATACTGTACAACTCTGTATAAAGGGACTTAATTTAAGGCATAAAAACTTACTTCTCAGTTTTTGGAATGAACATCATTAGTGTGGTTTAAAATCTAAATTTTGATAGGTACTTTAATTCCAGTTCTGTGATACTGAGTAATGAGTATTCTAAAACGTAAATGCTGCATAAAAATAGGAAGAATAAATAAATATAAATAAATAAACATTGGGGGACATCTTTACACAGGAACTCTGACCCCAAACTACAGAAAGCTTGGGATATGGTTGGCAGAGACTGCTATAAGAACTACATTATACCTACATATTTTAAATAAATACTTATTTACATAGTACCTAAATAACACCCAGACACAGAGCAAACACCTATATTCATCACTTAAATGCTTGCCCTGGGTGGGGATCGAACTCACACCTCTGATCCAGAAGTCAGGTTCACTAACCACTGAGCTACTAAGGCAGCCAAAACTCTCCATCTTTCAGACAAGATCTGAGATAAATGAGATGAAAAATTAATTATTCAAATTATGTTCATTACCATTTTCCATAGTAATTAATATGCTATTCTATTCTATTCTGTTTCAGTGGAAGATGATACCACTCCAAAGAAGTTATCACACAAACAGAAACAGAGAGCAGCGAGGCGCGCCAAGAAGAAGGCAGAACTCCTTGAGAAAAGAAAGGCCCTGAAGCAAGCAAAGAAGAATGTTGCCAAACAGACTGAGGTCAAGGTTGTTGAGAAGGATAATAGTGATTCTGAAGAAGAAACTGTTACAGGTATTCTATTAATTACAGATAGTAGACAGTTATCTGCTTACTCTGTGATGATCCAAAAGGTGGTGATGAAGACCATCATTTTGAACAAATTTTACTATGAGGCCAACTCAAAATTCGAGAAATAAAATCAAAACTGCAAGTACTGCAACTTAAATCGACAAAATATAATGAAACATTTGTTCTTTTTTTCGAATTCTATGTTAACCCCTTAAAAGTTATTCATAATGATGGTCTAGATAAGCTTAGTACACCAGTTCTGGATAGCCCTGTATGTTTAAGATTTTATCTTTGATTTATGTTTGTTTATTTGCTGTCTGCGCATTATTTTGGGCGTAATGTCACTTGCTGGTTCCAATAGAATACCAGCGCTGGTTGCTCGTAAGCGCAACCAGTATTACGCTGAGTTGGGACCAGTTTTGTGACAAGGATATTAGGTAAAATACTGTTGTTTTTGTTTGTGTCCTCTTATTTTTGTTGCTAATAAATTTCTGTATTCTGTATAGATCGGTAGATATTGATCAAGCAAATATGACTCATGAGCTACCAAGCTTCAATCAGTACAGAAAAAAAAAATGGGCCAAGTACGAGTCGGATTCGCACATGTAGGGTTCCATACTATATGGGGGCCCCCCTTAAATATATATTTATTTTATTCTATTTATAGTATTTGTTGTTATAACAGCAACAGAAATACGTCATCTGTGAAAATTTCAACATTCTAGCATATCACGTTTCATGAGATACTGCCTGGTGATAGACAGACACAGCAGAGTCTTAGTAATAGGATCCTGTTTTAACTCTTTGGGTATGGAACCCTAAAAATAAAATCTGCTGTTACAAATTTTGTACAAACAAGACAACCAAATATGCAAGGAATTCTTTCAGTTGGCTTTAGGTGTTAGCTACTGTTTCAACTACAATGTTGGGGCTTTTTCAACTCCATGTTAATTTCATTCTAAAAGTCATTTTGCTAATACTTTTGTTCTAAAAACTATTTGCAGGATTTACCGATGACAACAAAGAGTGGCTCAAGCCAAAGCAGAAACCTAAAAGCAAAGGAAAGCAACCTAAGCCAGAACCAGAAGAAGATAGCGATGCAGAAGAAGATTCTGAGGCAGAAGTTGGTTCTGATGCTGAAGGTGGTTCTGACGCTGAAGATGGTTCTGATGCCGGAGACGATTCGGATGCTGGAGATGATTCAGATGCTGGAAAAGATTCTGATGCAAATGATAATGTTACAAAAGGGAAGAAGCCTGGTGAAAAGTATAAAGTAAGATATTGCACTGCACTTGGGAATGTCCAGTACTTTGATTATGTATCTGTCTAGATACCAAAATGGCTGAGCAAAACGGCCTAAGAATATTTCCGATAAATGGACCATAAATTTGGGAATTTTGATGTTTAGACACGATATGAGTGCGCATGTACAATGCCAAAAAACTGGGCCGTTTTGTTTGTGATTGAAACACATACATAATCAAAAGTCCATTTTAATATTAGGGGGATTTATAGTAAATTATTTATTTGTAGGCGAGCATAGCCTACTGCAATTTTACATCAAAGAATTAAAATTACTTTCACTATTTTTTCTTCTAAAATTGTTCATCACTTAAACTTAAAAATAATTAAAATTACTTAAAATATTTAAGTCCTAAAAAAAGGAAAATGGTAGTTATTATCTGAATTCTTAAGATTTGCTTGCAAGTCTTAAAAATTTGAAATTTAATAGCAAATAATTGTCCGATTGGTCTATGGGAAATAATAAATTATCCACAATGTAGAGTACTAAGGTATATATTTATAATGTTTGTATTGTAATTTTGCAGGTAGGAACACTAGATGATCTATTCCAAGATTCTGATCATGAAAATGGTGAAGCTGCTTCATCAGATGGTGAAGAGGCAGATAGCAGTAATGCCGCTGGCTACAATTCGGATTCCAGTGACGAAAAGAGCGACAAAAGTGACGATGAAGATGATGATGACATGCTGCCTATAGAAAAAGCAAATATCAAACTCAAGAAAAAACAAAAGGCTGACAAAAAACTTGCCGATGAAGAAATGCAACTAAACATCGCCAAACAAGATGTATTTGCATTCCCGACGGAAGACGAGCTAGAAAACCCTACCAGCCTGCAAGACGTTCTTCAACGAATTAAAGATGTAGTCAGTGTTTTGAGTGACTTTAACCGCTTGAAAGAGGACGGCAGATCTAGATGCGAATACACAGACCTCTTACTAAAGGATCTGTGTACTTATTACAGCTACAACGAGTTCCTAATGGAAGTACTGATGCAGATTTTCCCAGTACAAGAGCTGATAGAATTTTTGGAAGCCAGTGAAGTGGCTCGGCCAGTTACGATAAGGACTAACAGCCTAAAGACGAGAAGACGGGATTTAGCTCAAGCTCTAATCAACAGAGGGGTTAATTTGGACCCTGTTGGCAAATGGAGCAAAGTCGGATTGGTTGTGTACAGTTCTACCGTACCAATTGGTGCTACCCCGGAGTATTTAGCCGGTCATTATATATTGCAAGGAGCGTCCAGTTTCTTACCAGTAATGGCTTTAGCTCCTCAAGAAAATGAGAGGATTTTGGATATGTGCGCCGCTCCGGGGGGTAAAGCGTCTCATATTGCAGCAATTATGAAGAATACGGGTGCTTTATTTGCAAATGATGCAAACAAAGAAAGGACTAAGGCAGTTGTTGGTAACTTCCATAGACTGGGAGTAGTAAACGCTGTCATTTGTAACTATGACGGTAGACAGTTTCCAGAAGTTATTAAAGGGTTCGACAGGGTGCTATTAGATGCTCCATGTACAGGGACAGGTGTAATAGCGAAAGATCCCAGTGTGAAGACAACTAAAGATCAGAAAGACATTCAGCGGTGTTTTAATCTGCAAAGGCAACTGTTATTAGCTGCTATTGACTGTTGTAACGCGAAATCGAGTACTGGAGGGTATGTGGTATATTCCACATGCTCTATTTTGCCTGAAGAGAATGAATGGGTAGTGAACTATGCGTTAAAGAGGAGGAATGTAAAATTAGTGCCAACAGGACTTGATTTTGGCACAGAAGGCTTCACAAAGTACAGGCACCATAGATTCCATCCTTCACTGAAATTGACGAGAAGGTTTTACCCCCATACACACAATATGGATGGATTTTTCGTAGCCAAGTTAAAGAAGTTCTCCAATGTTATTGTGAGTATAATGTTTTCTTTCTAGGTACTGCGATATTCAATTTAACTATAGGACGAATCATACAAGTCTGCGAATGTGAAGTTAGCTACAAGTTGCACAATATCAAATACTGGCTGAAACTCATATAAATCAGTGCGTCGATTGGGTTTAGCAGTTTGTAGCTAACTTTACATCCGTCAACTTGTATGATTCGTCCTGTAGTAAATCACTATCATTCCATAGTATGTAGAATCTTGCAATCGTGGGTTCAAATCCTGGTCCCGTACCAATGAGTTCTTTGGAATCTATTTATTTTATTTATTTGTTTATAGGCGAGCAGTGCATACTGATGTGCCTATATCAAGCAGAATCAAATAAAATTAGTATTTATCTGTTAAAGAAATTTTTTCCTTCTTTATCCAAAGGTCCAGTCTATTCTTAAATGTGTTTATAGTTCTTGCTGAGATTACATTCTCAGGCAACCTATTCCAGTTGTAGACAACTCTATTGCATAGGATGTGGTGTGCAGTGTTGGTTTGTGATGGTGTAGGCTGTAAGATAAATTTATGGCGTCTGCTATCCCGCATATTTTCGTTTAAGTTGTACATTTCGTGAATATGCGGAAGATTATAAAAGCCATTGAGAATCTTGAAGGTCTCAATTAGGTCTCCACGCATTCGTCGTTCTTCGAGGGTCGTGAGACGAAGAGCTTTTAGCCTATCTTCATAGGTTTTGCGGCGCAGAGCATATGGAATCCTGGTGGCTTTTCTTTGTGCACTTTCAGCAAATCAATATCCTTCTTAAAGTAAGGACTCCACACCTGGAACCCATACTCTAACAGAGGCCTTATATAGGTTTTGTAAATCTTAATAAAAACATCCATTGTTACTGTCTGAAAGGACTTACGTATGATTTATGTAGGGAATTTAGCACCACTGGCTTTTCGGTGAAGGAAAACATCGTGAGGCAACCTGCATACGTCCGTAGAAGAAATTCGATGGCGTAATGTGAATGCACCAACCCGCACTGGGCCAGCGTGGTGGATATGGCCCAATCACCCCTTCGTGGGTAGGCCTACGTCCTGCAGTGAACTATTAAAAAAGGCTGGTACAGTACAGTATAATACATAGTATAAAACAAAGTCGCTTCCCTCTGTCTGTCCCTATGTATGCTTATACCTTTAAAACTACGCAACGGATTTTGATGCGTTTTTTTTTAATAGATTGAGTGATTCAAGAGAAAGGTTTATGTGTATAATACACCTGTGCGAAGCCGGGGCGGGTCGCTAGTAGAAAAATGAGGAAAAGTTTAACCACAGAGAGAAGAGGCCTAAGCCTTATTGAGGGACAAACCAGACCATCGATGATGATGAAATAATTGGTGAATTCAAATATGTCTTCGTTTTTTTCTGTGCATGTATGCAGGTTTCCGCACAATATTTTCCTTCATCAATAAGCTCTTGATGTAAAAATTCGTATATAACTTCCAAAGTACTCATTGGTATGGGGCAGGGATTTAAATCTATGACCTCACGGTTTTAAGTCGAGCGTTTAGCACTAGCGAAGCCAACAGCTTACGGTTGTTAATGGAGGCCTTTCTCATAAGCAGAAATCCTGTATCAAAGAACTCACTTCTAATGCGCTATTATATTTTGTACTAGTTTTTACCCGCGGCTTCGCCCGCATGATATTTTAATTTTTGACACAATATTATTATAATTTATAGCCTATGTGTTATTCTGATATATAAGCTATATTATTGCAAAGTTTCATCTCAATCCGTTTAGTAGTTTTTGCGTGAAAGAGTAACAAACATCCATACATCCATCCATCCATCCATCCATCTATCCATCCATCCTCACAAACTTTCGCGTTTATAATATTAGTAGGATTAGTAGCGCTCATAGCGTAGTTTGACTAGGCGTTCGTTAGCGATCATCGAAGTTAAGCAACGTTCAGCACGGTCAGTCTTCTTATGGGTGAACTGAGCGCTACCTTAGCTCGGATGACACGTTAAATTGTAGGTCCCGTTTGTCATGTTTGAAGCCATCAGGCGGCTTTAAAACTCACACCAGGGCTAGCCACCCGGCCTTTAAGAACTCACTATATTTTGGATGTAACTTAAATATTTCTTTTTCAGCCGGAGCCGGTCAAAGACGAAGATGATGAAGAAGAAGGTCAGAAAAATGAAAACGAAGCTTCAGAAGCAGAGATAAAAGAAAATGGAGACGTTGAATCAGCAGATTCAGAGAGTGAAGCTGACAAGAAACCCAGTCCAGTGAAGAGGCCGGCACCAAGCGACAACTCTGGACCAAAAAAGAAAAAGAATAAACCTGACGCAAATCAAAAGTAAGGAATTTATTATTTTTATCATTGCTTTAGTCCATATTTATCCACTGCTGATACTAGGATATAATCCAAATCGATTATTTTGGCGGCTATGATGCTATTGCTGCCATTTAACACACCTTGTTGTAAGCAGTTGTAGCCATCGATTTAAACATAGTATCTACTTCCGATTTGCTGTTTGCTAGCATATTAAGTCCTATTATAGAGGCGCCATCGTAAATTTAATAGCAACGTAAAAAGTGTTCTCTCTATCGAATGCCGAAAGTGGAAAAGAAACAAATATGTATTCTAATTAGCTATTATAATTAGGATGGCGCCTTCATAATTGGGCCTATTGACGTCATATTTTAAAATTAAAATGACTGACAAGTTTTAATGCTACTTATTTTAATTGTGCAGTTATTGGTCTGGATTAATCCATCTTATATGTTTCTTACTAGAGAATTCCTTAGAGATGTCCCTTAATATTTATTTATTTTATAAAAAAAATAGACTTTAAGATACAAGTGTTTCAGCTATCATAGTATTATAACCACTAAATTCACTATTAACAATTGGTTATTAGAAAAGATAACTATTAAAAATAGAAAAATATTTTTCAGAACACAGACTGAAAATCAACAATCGCCCAACAAAAAGAAAAAGAAACGCAAAAATAAGAAAAACAAACAAAATGCTGACGGTAACCCTGCGCCCGCGCAAACCGCTGCTGAAACACCTAAACCTGTAACTAATGTAGCAAATAAGCCTCAAAATGATAACGCACAAAATCAAGGTGGTAAGAAAAATAAAGTAGCAAATAAACCTCAAAATGACAACGCACAGAGTCAAGGTAGTAAGAAAAACAAAAAGAAAAATAAGAAAGGTAAAAATCCTCAACAATCAAACGAAACCACTAAAGCAAGTCCTCAAGCTAAAACAAACGACACTCCTAAAACCACACAAACTCCAACTAAAAACACTAGTCAGATAAATAAGGGCAATACGAATACCAGTCCAGTAAAATCGCCGAATACTGGAACGCCTAATAAAAAGAAAAACAAGAAGAAAAATAAGAATAAAAATAAACAACAAAATCCACCGAATCAAATCAACAAGAATGAAAATAAAATAACGGAGAAAATAGAAAAGGTAGCATCGCAAAAGTTGAAGAATAAAGACAAGAAGAAGAAGCAAATAGGACAAATCAACCCGAAAGATAAAGGCAACAGGCAGCATGCGAAACCAGGACAAGGAATAGGGAAAAAGTTTAAAAATAAGAAATAGACTAAACTATTGATATATGAGTAATGAAATTAATGATGTTATTTTTTGTAATAAACTTTCGTCATTATTTTAAAAACTTTCTTATTTAATTTTTTTTACTAGGTCCTGATTTAACCATTCGACATTATACAATGTGTTTGTCTACCGGTGTCGGAGCCTTAAGCGGTGATATCTATGGCAAAGGACATGTCCACAAAATGTATGGAGGCTGGTATAATAATAATCAAAAAATCTAACCACAACATTCGTTACATTTCGAGAAAGTTCATATTTTTCTGAGTCTATTACATCATTTAAAAACAAAAAAGAGCGCTGCAATTATTTTAAAATTAATTTTGATTTTATCAGGATAAATATATTTGGCTCAATAGGTAGTTTATCTCTAGGAGCTCTGCTTAAGTAACCCCCAAATAGTTAATGAAAAGCCTTTTTTACCTATTAGACACATTTTTTAAGAGTTTTTTGTCACATTGTACCTACTAACTGGTCACACTGGTAGGTTATAATTTTTAATTTTAGCAAATTATGAGGTGAATTTGGAAGAATCAGCTTTGAATGCAAGTAAAATAACGCTAGAAGCACTTGTTAAACTAGAAAAAATAAAAAGCTGTATTATTATTTTACAAACAATTTATATTTCACTTTAAAAAAAAGCAGGGATGAAAAAATCTAAATTAAATATTTTTCAGAAGCCCATAAAACATGCTTTCAAACCGGTAGACCAACACATTGTATAATCATGACATTACATCCGAGTCGACTTTGGTATTTTTTAATCTTAATATTTCCATAGGACCATCCTCCCAAGAAATGCTTAGTCGATTATAATATTATTATATAGTTACATTAAATTTGTGTGTTATTTATATTTCACGGACACGTAAAATAATGACAAAAAGTAATAATTACAAAAGAAAAAAAATGGTAGTAAATTCTAAAATCCTCATGAAACAAAATGAATATATAATAAACAGTCATGTTGTAAGTACTCGTATAAGTACTAATAAGCAGGAATAGGATATGATTAGAAAACTAGTCTGCAGCAGGCTTCACGTCAATGTATTTCTATGTACTTTTCAGGCAATTTGCATAGTTGTATTCAACTTACAAATTTTGCTGTTTCTTTTTCAAATTCATATCAAAATGATATTTCTTTTAACCTGCTGTCTGCTAAGTATTTGACTGGATCCTGTGGCAATACCGTTACGACTTCAGTCATACACTTTCAGAGCAACGCCCACTGTCTCTTTCAAGTAGAAACCGTCTTCCGTGACCATTGGGTCATCAGGGCAGATGACAACATTACACAAATAACATTTGCGATATTTAACCAAATTACCTAAACTGTCGTTGTGGTATACCTCAGTGGAGCCTGGGTCGCTACAAATTTTCATAAAGTCTTCATCATAGAAGTATCTACCTAATCTATCGTAACGACATTCGACTCCATCTATAATTTTGCTAATTATTAACATAATTCCAGTATTTTGCAGCATATATTCTGGCATTTTGATGGGCCTTGTACCTACAATTTTTCCCCATTTCTCGACCAGTAGTATCGACCACATTCATCGTAAAAATAAACGTGACACCCATCGTCGTTTAATGGTACTAAGTTGTTCATCTCATCGAGCTGATAAGGCTGGTTGTCGCTAGATTTCCTTTACAACTTTCTGACATGTTCATCGACCGTGAAAGATCCCTGACCATCGCAGAATACTTCATTTGATTCGCTTCGTGTAATCGATATTATAGATTGATCATTACAATTGTCGATTGCATTTTGCCAAAGTTGAACTAGCTTTTCCACAAGCCGGCCGCGCACTTCACAGGGCAGCAAATGGTTGAAAATTTGAAAATGTTCTTTTTCAGTATCGTTCTTTGAGTTTTCGTGTCGAACGCAGTCCTGTTTCCTTAGCAAAGATAGAGATAATTTTATATTTTCGAGCGATTCCAATTCGTCTTCTAAAAATATAAGTTTGTGTTTGAGTGCTAGAGCGTTTTCATTTTTCAGTCGACCCATGCGAGCTTTGAGTACTTCAATCTGTTTGGATATCTGAATAAAATAGTTATCCTTAGACGAAATACAAGAATCCTCGTTGATATTTGTTGTATGACCTATTTTTTCTCTGTATAATGCTGCAGATTTGAGTATTTTGATAGCATCAGAATCTAGAAATTGAAATGCTATTTCACCAATCACTTCTTGCAGTCTTTTATTAATTTGTTCGTTCAACTGGGGCAGTTCAAGTAATTTAAATAGCTGTAAAGCTAAATAGTCGTATAATCTGTCTATCCAATTCAAAAGTTCTTTAATTTCATCTATAATAATCATTCTAAATTCTTCTTTATCTGCAGAATTAGTTAAACTTTTCTGTTTTTCAATAACGGCACAGCCATTGATTTTTTGCATGTCTATTATAGCGTTCATTTCGTTTTGAATCAATTCTCTTTCAGTAGGAGTCAAGGGTAAGTTTAAATTATTGATATATTCTTGGAAGTGTTTGTGTCTACTAATTATGCAGGTGTTAGTGTAGTCAAGTGACCTAAAAACTGATTTTCGCGGAATGTTTTTTGCTCTTTGTAGGTTTTCAACATCTTGGACTGCTTGGAGCCACTGCAAATGGAAGGTGTTCACGACTTCTGTAATAGATTGAGTTTCCGCAAGCTGGATCAAAGCGTTATGAATGGATATCAGGGTGCTGCATATACCATTCGCGTAGTCCTTCTGGGTCATCAGTATTACAGGGCATTCGTAAGATCTTTTTATTACCTTGGCTATGGCGAACAAAAATAGTTTGCTCTGTTCTTTATTCATTGTTGGTATTATTTTTAAAATAAATACGTATAAAAAGGATTAAAAAATAGGGTGAAATATTCACGAAATTCTAAACAAAACGTCATGTTTTCACATTGTTACTGTATATAAAAGTTACTCTCTGCATTGTTATATGACATGATTGTGACATTTTTCTAAAGTGCAATTACATTCTCTTTGGGAAAGAAAGTGTTTCCTTTAGTGTTGTTGAGATAGTGATAATCTATCAAAAGTAGGTATCGTAATACTATTGTGGCCTTGAAAATCAGTTATACTATAGATAGTGCTATCGAAACGATTAACATTTGACAATACTATTCGATAATACAAACAATTCATACTATCGATAATATCGATGGTATTTTATTTTTTTAAATTAATAACGACAATACTACACTACTACTACATAGAAAGCAATTGGATCATCCACAGACCCTTGAAGGTCTAAAGATAATCCAAGTGCTCAAGCCCACTGCCAGTTGGCAGCGTGCCCAGCATGTTGGCAGCATGCTGGTAATGTCCTGTAAGTAATACTGATGACCCAGAAAAACTACGCGAATGGTATTGATAGTATCAATGTTCGATACTACCAATAGCATCGCCAATATTCAAAACTATGGCATGATTTTTACTATCCATACGATCGACAGTATTGCTAACTTCGATATTTTCAATAGTATTGTAATTCAATTCTTTATTTGCAAGTTGATGGGTAACAATAAAGGTCTTAAATATAACATGATCTACCAATAACAACCTAATACAAGGTATGCAAATATACACATTTGTTCAATTTTACAATTAATAATATGACGCCAATTTTAAAACTACAAAAAAATAATCAATTTTTAATATTTGTCATGATAAATATGTAGGCGGCAAGATGCGTTGTCCAAAAACTCTTTTAATGAATAAAAACTTTTGCTCGCTAACCACTTTTTCAACTCTCTACAAAATTTATAATAAGGCAAGTCAACAATTCCATTCGGTAAAGAGTTATAAATGAGAGGTGCCATGTAAACGCAGTTATTCCTAAATAATTCCAGTCTCACATTAGGCATGTTAAGTCGTAAATGAGTATGTGTTCTTCTACCAGTATTGTCAAAGGGATTAAAAAGGTAAGGATTACATTTCACAAATTTTGCTATTTCAAAAATATAAATAGAAGGCACTGTGAGGAGGCTTTTAGCCTTAAAAACAGGCCTACATGAATCCATCCATTTCATATACCTACCTACTAATTATATCTTCTTTGCTACTATCACATGTACCTACTATCGATAGTGTACTTAACTGAATTTTGCCACTGACTATGAACTATCGAACTATCGCCCATCGTAACAACGTTAGTTTCCATATAGTACTAGTAGACTAGTAGACTTTCTACACAGATCTATCTATATAGTGCCATAATAAAAAGTCTACTGCGGAACATAGGTTTTCCCAACAGAATTAAAAAATAGCGATTGGAAGCGGTATCGATCGCGCTTATTCCGACGGTCTAAGCGGTTTGAATCGTTGAAGTTCGAAGTGTTGAAGTATTTGTACGCTACTATGTCGGTCCGAGTACAGGAACAGAGATCAAGGGCGATCCCTTTGAAAGGAGGCGTGAGACAGGGAGATGTAATATCTTCGAAACTGTTTACTGCCATTTTGGAAAACGCCTTTAAGCTTCTGGAATGGAAAGGAGTCGGCATCAATATTAATGGCGAATACATCACTCACCTTCGATTTGCTGACGATATCGTGGTCATGGCGAAGTCGATAGAAGAGCTCAGCACGATGCTTGAAGGCCTCAATCGAGTTTCCCAACAGGTGCATGGGTCTTAAGATGAACATGGACAAGACAAAGGTCATGTGGAATGTCCATGTTGTACCCACCCCAATATCTGTCGGGAGCTCGGTTCCCGTTGTTGACTCGTACATCTACCTAGGACAAGTAGTCCAGTTAGGTTGGTCCAAATTCAAGAAAGAGGTTAATCGCCGAATCCAACTCGGTTGGGCAGCGTTCGGAAAATTGCGAAATGTCTTCTCGTCCAACATACCTCAGTGCCTGAAGTCGAAAATTTCGACCATTGTGTGTTGCCAGCGATGACAACAACAACATTTAGATTTAGATTAGCACGGAGGACTGATGACCGATGGGGTCGTAAAGTTCTTGAGAGGAGACCACGTACCGGCAAGCGCACCGTAGGATGTCCACCCACAAGGTGGACGGATGACCTCATTAAGACCGCAGTATCACTCTGAATGCAAGCCGCTACCAACCGGTCTTATTGGAGATCTTTAGGGGAGGTCTATGTCCAGCAGTGGACTTCCTATGGCTGAAACGAAAGTAGATAAATACCGAAAGGACAATGACCCAAAAACATTTTAGTCCCTACATATTATATTCTACCTACATTTTGCTATAACGTTACATTAATCATAGCGACAAAACACATTTTATGTGCTTACATTACACAATAACATAATCCTGTAGCTGACCGCTATAAAATCTCGTAGCATCGTAGCATATTTATCTACGAACACATTATAGTACGAGGGCTTAAGGTAGGTATACCAGGCGTAGGTTTTCACCTTTAACCACGCAAAACACGTAGTACTTGTGAAATAGATTAAAATACGGGATGTATTTTTAAAACTTTAAGGGTCTGTGGATAATCCAATTGCTTTTTATGTAGTAGTAGGGTTAAGTTTTTACTTTTTAAGTATGTAATATTGTATTTTGTTGTAGTAATTACAGCCTACAGGCACTTGTTCATCGACATGTTTTAGGATGTCATTGTAGGCTATCAGTTTTTTTTAGGTTTGATAGGGGACTAATACTAAAATCGTGAAAAAATATGCCATTCTATTCATTTGACCGAAACTCAGTGGAACTGCTTTTTTTCGCCATTTCTGGTTTCATATTTATTAATCATTTAGTTTTCACAATGTGATAAATAATCTGCACAACATAGTATAAAACAAAGTCGCTTCCTGCTGTCTGTCCATATGTATGCTTATATCTTTATAACTACTTTGCTAGATCATATAATTTAAATTATTAGCAATAAATATGAACCTCGTTGATTGTTCCATAGTAAAACTTGGTCATAATGACGAGTATTGTATATGTATTGGTAGACTCTTGAATGTGTCTATCGCACAGAGAATCACTCCGTATACCGGGCGTAGCTTTTCACCTTTAACCAGGCAAAACACGTAGTAAACGCTGAAAGAGATCAAAATATTGTAGAGAAAATGTTTTCCCACGGGTCGGCGAGTGGGAGCGTAGCGGGATAAATCAGAGAGCTTTCCTCGGCCGGGGCGGCGACCGTTGCTACGGCGGGGCTCGCTCAATGGACACCCTGTATACAGAGCCTAAGCTTCAGACAAAATGTTTGATTCTTGTGGGGATCTAAGGAGCGGTAGATGGTCTCGTGGTTGAGCTGCGAGTATGCATCGTTTGTGATTGATTGTGTGAGTTTAGTTAACCTACATTATCTGTTAAAAATCATACATTTTTTTCTTCTACACTTCGTTGGCGATTACATGTAAAACGAATAGGTACCTACTGAATATGAACATGAACATTTGCCGATGTTGCGCAGTGCCAGTGGGCCCCAAACTAGGCGATGCATGTATCTTGGTGTCCCGCTGAAATACTATTAGTTTAAAAGAATTTGCGCGGCTTCGTCACAGATAAATTTACATTGCTTGCAATACATGCCAGCTTGTAAGATGTCGGGATACATTGGGAAGACGTGTGTTTGAGTGTGTGTATGATTACGTCAGTGAAGGATTGTGAGTAACACTGCAATAAACGAGATCTCATGAGAGTCAAGGTTTTTGTTTGGCACCCTTGTTATTTCCATTATTTACAGAGGTAGAGGTAGATAGACATGAGCTTTTATCATGAGACCAACTCAAGAGTCGTAAAAAACTACGGCTATATTTTGCCGAAAATTAATGAACTTATTGTATGAAACAGCTAATTTCCTTAATTTAATTTCAGGCTTGGTCCCATATTAAAAGTTATTCATAACAATGAGTAGGTATAAGTATAATCTCTATAAATTAAACAACAGTTCGTATATCTCCCAATAGTTTGTGGGACAATATTGGATTCGCAAATCATATGAAAAATAATAATAATAATAAATAATAATAATAAATCATTTTATTTGGCATAATAATAAATATGTGCAGATACATTGTTCCAAAGGCTCCCAAACTAGTCAGAGACTGTATGTCAGGAGCCAATGGCTTCTCCTATTATGTCACAAATGTTTCGCTATTCCATGAGGATTTCGAAATTGTCCCAGTCTAGGCTACTGTATGCACCAGTAGTGCGTGACAGAAGCGTGGTCTGCGCAGCCCCGCGCTTCAGAGGCTGGCGGCCGGCAGTCGCTCGCCCGCCGCGCTACCGTACCGACACCCGTGCCGCGCACGCATCATCCTGTACGTTCCTAAAACCACATATCATAAATGAAAAGTGCATTCTAACGCTAGTTTGTTTCATAAAAGTGCTCGTTCCATACATGAGTTTGTGAGAATTGACCGGAAGGACAGGAAGGGTGGGGCGGGTCGCTTTGTTCGCGTACTACGCCCGCGGAGGCTGTAGCGCGCAGCATCCACACGCCATGTTGATCTGAAACTCTATAACCGCCTAGCTATACTCTACTTTTTAGACATCTCTCTTTACTAGCCACAACACTATTCTTATGTTTTAAAGAGCATTTCTCGTAGCGATAACGTTATTTGCATCCTCTTTTGTTATTTACTTTCAGCGATAGCGAGAATGCATCTCGGTGAAAATGGCGGCAACTTTATCTAACTATGTACCTATAGATAACATTTTCCCGGGGATAGGTGGCTTGGGAACATTTCAGTGCGAGAAATAAGACAATAATTTTGGTTGAATCGTTAGGAAATTGTTTAACGCAAATGAATTAAAATATCGATGTCTAGAGTTCACACCTGATGTAACAATAAACAATGTCTTATAACATTTTAAACTAGTTTAACAAGTTTATTGATTGAGTTGTTGAGCCAAATAAATTGATAGTGGGCCGCTTTTACACTACCAACTCGTGTAATTTTCAGTTTTAGTGATATGTAGTGGATCTTGATTAGGTAGTTGAGTGAGAGAGAGATCGGAGTTTTTATTTAGCTTAAAATATTTAGCTTTTTTTTTAATTTTATAGCCTTTTATTTAGGCACAGACTGACACAGTCCACTGATTGATACAACGCTCTTGCAGCTGACAGATTTTTTTTAAATTCTGGATTTAGTTCCTGTTTTTCGTAAGTATGATTATTGTCAAAGTTTTTTAAGAACAAAGTTTTGTTTTTCAATTGCGATTAATGTAAACTATATCCACAGTGTTTTTAAAATACGTCATGTTTCCGTACAATGGTAAACAGAAATTTAGATGATCTAGGATGTAGCATGCTTACCGAGAAGGTATAATGTAGGTACCTACTTACCAGAACCATCTTCCTTTTAGGTCTATCTCTGGTCCCTCTCTGATTCCATATGCAAGTAAAATCTTTGACCTTTATCTACGCAGAGATGTGATTACCTGCTTAAGAATTTATTCACAAGTTTTCTTTCTACTTATTATGATAGATTCGAGATTTGGTTCAAACACACCAAATCCTGTATATATTCCTATTCGTTTACTACCAAAATTCCTAAGTTTTGAAACATTAGTGCGTGCTATAAAATCCTAAATTCAATAAACTCATAGGTACTCATCGTTTAACTACACTTTTGTGTGAGCTTTTTATCTTACCGGCTGGTTATTTCATTTCACCACCAGCTCTCCTACCGCCTAAGCAATAGCAATCGTAATAGCAATCGTTTATGACTTCATTTTAGTCATTTGGCACCGCCTATGTGACGTTAGCCATCAATTGCTTTGCGCGGAATGCGAAAGCAATCGTTAAATGAACAACTTTGATGGCTAACGTCACATAGGCGGTGCCAAAAACTAAAATGAAGTCATAAACGATTGCTATTACGATTGCTATTGCTTTAGGCGGTAGGGGGGCAGTTCGCGGAATCTACCATTTTAACTGAACGACACTATTAAAATCTACCATTTTAACCGAACGAAACTAATAAATCTACCATTTTTTAAATCAAAGGTCCAAACATAAAAAAATAATACTTAAACATGTGTGATAGATTCCAATTCTATCATCATTATCATTCACAACGCGCGATCGCCCACTGCTGAGCATAGGCCTCTCTTCTTGTACGCCACTTCTCCCGGCCCCGTTCCAATCTTGTCCAGCCGGACTAGGATCCGTACCACGAAATATTTCTTTCGACGTGTCAGTTATGGTGAACTATATATCTGTCACTTTTTCACACGTCCAAAAGAGTTGTTTCGTGGTCGTATGCTAAGCTAGTAGGTTGGACCCGCGATTTTCGAAATATCGTCGATTCAACGTAACGCTCGTAGCGTAGTTTGTAGTTAGACTAGGTGTTTGTCAGCGATCACCGAAATTAAGCAACGTCCAGCACGGTCAGTATTTGGATGGGTGACCGCGGGTAGCATTTACCAATTAAGCGCTACCGTGATTCGGATGGCACGTTGACTTGTAGGTCTCGGTTGTTTAAACCGTTTAGCCTTGTCAGAGGCCTTCAGGCGGCCTAAAAACTCTGACACCAGGGCAGGGCTAGCCACCCGGCCTTTACGAACTTACCTACTTTAACGAGCCGGCGCGCGGCGGACGCCTAAACCAATAATAATATATTATACCAACTCTATACTCAGTGCGTCCCCATCGCTACTGCCGTCTATAAACTAAAAAGCCGTTAAACCACAAAACCAATTTTTTGGGTATCAGCGAAAAACGCGGGACTAGACAAAGTACTTTAATTATGATTTAGAGTAAATAATTGAATTGAAAAAACGGCTTTAAAGGTGCGTACCTTATTATTTGTAGAATAATTATGTTTTCAAATAATTATGGAATCATAGCGGTATTTAAGTTATGTTTTGTTGTATGACGACTTTATTGACTTGTAAAGTAGAAATAAGAATGTCAATAGCGGTGTTTTCACAATTTCTATCTTCTAAACTATAAACAATATAAAAATAATTCTTACAGTGACCGATAGATAATTTTAAACTCTATAAGAATGTGTTTAAAAGTGAAAAATGACTCGTTGTGGCTTAACGGTGTTATAGCTTGTGGACGGCAGCTTAGCTATAGATACGTTACACATCTCATAACTTCCTGCCATATACATGTGGCCAGAATCAAACAGTTCCATTTATAGTAAGTACAAGTAAATCAATTTCCAAGAACGCCGAGCTTCAGTTAACATTTGCCGGCGCATGCCTGAAGCCATCCGTCATCTTGTCATTTATGCGATGATTATAATAATCTGTTATTCATTAAATATTAACATCTGTAAATGTTCTATGTGACACACGACTCTGGTGACACATCATATCAGACTAGTCTGAAATTAATTTGATGCTTGATCCTATACGTCGTTCTCAAAGGGTTCTACAGGGTGATTGGTACCTAAACAATTAGCATCCTTTTAGCTCAGAGCAAATAAAAAAAATCCAGAGGGAACGTCGTTGAACAGTCAAGTGAAGCCGGTTTTTTATACATGTGTGAGTGCGCCGCTGTTACGCCGCCATAGTTTGACTGACAAGCCAAGGCGTAGTTTCATAGTTACCTGGATGTGTGTGTGTAATTGTCTGTACACGGCGAGGCGTAATTTTGGTAGGCTTCACTTTGTTCACAACATTCTCTCTTGATTTTTTTATTTGCTCTGAGCCTTTTAGGGGCTTATTCTGTACATCAAAACTAACAACTTTTGTTCTGCGACTTTTGTTACTTTTCTTTTTTTTATTTATTTGCATTTACAATTTTAATATCTTAATAAATAATTCAGTGCCGCAAAACTATAGTAAGTTTGTCGCGGCAATCTTGTTCCCACACACGCTGACCAATATTTTTTATAATTAAAATTACTTGTTAAAACTCAAAAAAATACGAGTAATTCAGCTGTTCCATAAATATTGTCAAGGGTGAATGATATTTTTCTATGGAACAAAAATTGTTTTTATGAGATTTGATAAAAGTCGTTGAACCTTTGTTGGTTTTGATGTACAGAATAAGCCCCTAAAAGGTCGATGCTAATTGTTTACCAATCACCCTGTATTGAAAGCCTATTTTTGATCTGGACTTCTGTATCTATTCGGTATTTTGACTGTTTATAACGTACCTAAGCGGAAAATGTTTTAGGATTTTTGATTACACTTATGTGGACTGCAAAATTCTGATCTAGAACTGGTCCTAGTTTTCATATTCGCTTGCATTTTTCTTTTGAAGTGAAACTTCTAATGCGACTTCCAACAAGGTTGCGTTAAACGTTTAACGCTACCATAGAGGGGGTATGAAAGCACTGTTGCGTCGTAGTTTCACTTCTTCCGCGCGGACGGACTCTACGCACTATTTTTTTCACCTGAATGTAAGTAATTGCCTTTAAGGATTTTCTCCCTATTTTGCATTTTTTTTCATTCTTCTTTCCAGTCAAATCAAACGCACGTCTTCTGTATAAACCATCCGCCACAGCTTTGTCACACAGGCAGTGTGACAAAACCATTCTCACAAATCACGCGATATTATTACGCGTCGGTGTGACATGCGCCCTTCCCCCAGTCGTCTCTGAAAGCATCAATCACACCACATGGTAGCACGCGAACCAACCGCCCGTAACATAACCGGTGCTAAAACTGTTACGTCAATGGATTATGCGTTCAGCTTCAAGATAATCCGATTAAATACTCGAATAGTGGCCAGCGTCTAAATAATGGGCCTTATCGATGTAGGCTGAGCTTCCAAATTAATTAAGATTAGTTTCCGGCTATCTCGTATTTTACTTACGCCTACGTATTGCTTTGTGTAGTATGCTAGGGCGATTTTCTGTATTGTACCAGCCTTTTTTAATTGTCCACTGCAGGGCGTAGGCCTACCCACGAAGCGTGATTGAGCCATATCCACTACGCTGGCTTTGCTGGATTCACATACGTCATTGAATTTCTTCTACGAACGTATTCATTTTGCCTCACGATGTTTTCCTTCACCGAGAAGCCAGTGGTGTGAAATTCTGTACATAAATTCTAAAGAACTCATTGGTACGGGTCCGGGGATTTGAACACACGACCTCACGGTTGTAAGGCGGTTGTCACTACCTCTTGAACACCACGGCTTATTTATAAGTACATTCAACTGGCATATTTTTCTATACATCCCTAAAATACTATTATACCTAACTAGTTTTTACCCGCGGCTTCGCCCGCATGATATTTTTATTTTTGACGCAATATCATTATAATTTATAGCCTATGTGTTATTCTGATATATAAGCTATATTTTTGCAAAGTTTCATCTCAATCCGTTCAGTAGTTTTTGCGTGAAAGAGTAACAAACATCCATACATCCATCCTCACAAACTTTCGCGTTTATAATAGTAGTAGGAAGTAGGATATACAACGAAGATATCTACGTATAAAACTTGGAGGACATTTTTTTTCTTGGTTTTGGGTTTGGTCCAATAGTGAAAGTGATTCTTAACGAATCGTATCGCGAGCCTCTCGAGGATTGGGTTTAGCGCAGCTTGTAGCTAAAACTTCACAGCTCCCAAGGAGTTTCATTTGGTCTATTTAAAGCCCATAACGATGTTTAGTGCAAATAAAATTCCTTTTGGACGGACATAACGGAGGAGGTACTCAATTCGACGCTTACCCTTAACTTATTACACAGTAGGTACTCCGATTTTGATAATTCTTTTTTATTGAAAAGAGTATACTTCGAAATTGGTCCCATTTAAATTTTATCGAAATCGGCTGAGCCATTTTTGTTAATTCAACAATAATATGAAAAATGCTACATCGATCTGTGCGAAATATTCGCGAATTCTGTACGCGGTTTAAGTCGGTCATGTCATTTTTTGCAATTTTGTTTCTAATTTCTGGGTTCTCTCAGTAAACGTTAGTCATAATAATGAAGGTAATCATAACGATTAACGATTTCCTAGAATATGTCCCTAGACAAGTTTTACACCATATTATGAGGATCTCACTGACCTCAGATAGTTTAAACACATGGCATTAGATGAACTAAACATAAAACCTCATCCATCCATCAGCCAAAGGATGTCCACTGATGGACATAGGCCTCCCCTATGGATCTCCAATAAGACCGGTTGGAAGCGGCTTGCATCCAGCTATATATTGGCTGTGGGGTGCCGGCAGAGTAGAATAGCACGCCCCTCTAGTACCAGGTGTCGAAAGAGCCGACTGAGGTACAGCGGAACCGACTAATGGCGGTATAACTATTCAAATAAAAACGTAGCTAAAATGGCACAGGGCAGGATGGGGAGCAGCATCCCTGACGCGACACTACGTTTCTGCGATCGCCACCACGCATGCCCAGCGCGGCGATTATGGGCAAATACCCCAAATATATCGAAGAAACAAGTAAAACCTCATCATCATCACCATCATTTCAGCCATAGGACGTTCACTGCTGGACATAGGCCTCCCCTAATGATTTCCAATAGGACCGGTTGATAGCGGCTTGCATCCTCATAAAACCTCATACCGTACCGTGAATACAGTATAAGCTAGACATATTACCAAAAAAGAAAACAAACATCGTTATCCACGCACTACAATCGATTAGGTATCCGAAACAACACGTACAGTAATAGTCCCATTAGAAAAACTACCGGCAAGCCATAAAAATCAATCTTACACAAGTTTCGCAAACTTGTTCCTTGGATAGATCGTAAATATTACGCAAGCTATAATAATGAATTGACTATAAGGAAATTGTTGCGAGTGGGGAACATACCTCTTTATCTTTATTATCTTCTGACAAGTATTATTGGGAGAAATGGACAAGACTACGTTGTTTTCTTTCTTATTCACACGCCTAGAGTGTAGTTAACTGTGAAAACTAGTTAACGATTTTAATAATGTTACTCGTAGGTTTTACTCCGCTATTTTAGCTGCTTTGTGCAAAAAATAAAAGGAAAAATAATTCATATTTATTTATTCATATTCATATTCATTTATTTGCCACTAAGTGTTACAGAGGTCTTATATTAAAAATTGCACTTACAAACTTAGTCGCCCTTTCCGGGCATTGCAAATGTTTTATGGCGATATGGCGCTTCTTTCAATAAGATCCTTAGATAAAATTAAATGTGTTACTAAACTAACTTAATACTATGGATAATAAAGGTGTCGTAATCTAATATTAGAGGGAAGCGTCTCGATGAAATTAAATAATAATATGTCTACTGAACTAACTTAATACTATGGATACAGGGTGTCGTAATTTATTATCATCATAGAGTAGCGTCACGTAGACGTCACGTCAATTGATTTTTTTATGATCAAAAGTAGCAGATGTGTTAAACCTGATAATTTTCTTTTTCATTATTGGTATCTTAGTCATGCGTGTGACCATACTTCCGGTCTAATAAGTAGCAAGTTTACCAAGAAACCTTAGAACAGCAATTTAAATTTTACTCTAATATGTTTTGCAGTTATGGTTTTAAAAATAACACATCGTGTCAATGGTTTTTATGTAAACACTAGCTGACCCGGCGACTTCGTTCCGCCTAACAGTCGATTAAAGTAGCCTAAGTTACTCCTTATTACATCAGCTACCTGCCAATAAAAGTCCCGTCAAAATCGGTCCAGCCATTTCAGAGATTAACCGGAACAAACAGACAGACAAAAATTGTAAAAAAATGTTATTTTGGTGTATGTACCAGATGTTGCATATGCATGTAGTAAAAAACGTTTATTTCAATATTACAAACAGACACTCCAATTTCATTTAATTGTATTGATGTATAGATAATAGATATGTTCAAACAAATAATTAAATACCACACACTCAAAGTTTTTCTTGTAGGTAAGTATATTTTTGACATTTTACTAGAGTCAAGGGTCACTACCATTTTGGTTTCTCTATCAATCCGTTTTAGTCAATCTATCAATTTTTAGAATTGTAACAAGTTGAGAGAATTTATAAAATCGAATTAATTAAGTTTTTATAATAGATCCAGCTAATTAATTTAAAACAACATTTTGAAACAAAAAGTGACTAATAAATTCGTGGTTGAATTCAGCTTCTAATAAAGCATGTCCCAAATGAAACAGCTAAAATGTTATCAATTTCATAATGTCACTAGGTCATTCGTTATTTAACATTTCGTAGTATAGAATTTGTGGTGCATCTCTAGACTAGACAAATTAGCAAATCGTCTGGCTTTTTATGCAATATCGATACATATTTTAAATATTAATTAATTTTATAGCCCACGTTGCAACTGTGAAGGATCGTGTTAAATACAGCATGACTTTTTATTCAGTGCACACTTTTTTATCGCAAATATGTTCTATTAATGATATCTACATTAATAGAACATATTTCGCGATAAAAAGATCGACATTTTTTCATCAATTTTTTGTCAAACTATTCCAAAGAAAATTATATTGCATGCACCCTACACTCCAGACAATAACTACCTACCAAAACGTCTCGGGCGTAGGTACGACGCGGCCACGTAGGTGCTCAGACGTAGGGTGACATTGATTACTCCGTTTAACTGTATACTTTCTCTTGAAATTATTTCAATATTTTTGTACTAAAGTGAGTAAAACCAATTCTTTCTTTCCGTATGGAAAGGTTGTGCACTGAAAAAAAAGACATCCTGTATTTTACTTTTGCGCGTATTAGTGTATTACTATAGTAAGTGTTTATACCTACTGTTACTCTTAGCTAAGTAAAGTAATTCTGGTGGGAAATAGTGATTGATATTGGAAGGAAGAAATCCTTGAAAAAAATTCCCTTTGGGTGGATTATAATTGTCTCTTCTTTTTACCGACTTAAAATAACCGTTATTGGTAAAGTAAGTAACCGTTATTGGTAAAGTAAGTAACCGTTATTGGTAAAGTAAGTAACCGTTATTGGTATTATCCCGGATGCTATTTAGATTTAATTTTTGCTATCTACAGGGTCACTCATAAAGGGTGTACTAAGCCGAAAGGAGACGATCGCCATTATGAACAACATTTACTATGGGGCCAACCATGAACCCATTCGAAAAAAAACAGGAAATCCAAAAAATCCGCCGTTTCATACATATTGTCAGAATCAGAATCAGAATCAGAATATTTATTTGCACCAACAAGAGAGTATTATAACATATATAACTTAATATTATATGTTTACTTCTACTTGAGGACCCTGTTTTATAGGGTGAAGCAAAAACAAAGTAAATCTTACTTGCTAAATTTAAATCTAAATTACATTGTGACAAAAAGTTGTAAATATATGACAGTTTATCTGTTAAGTATAACCTATATCATATATATTGTTTTATTTTTATTCTTTGCAAAATGTATGTAGATAGGTAATATCGTGATATCAAGACGCTTTATCATCAAGATAGTCCTGTACACTATAATAGCATTTTGTTATAAGCAGATTTGTCAGTTTTGTTTTGAAGGTAGTTATATTTAGTTCATCTCTTATTGATTGGGGTAGTTTATTAAATATTTTGATTATAGTGTATTCTGGTCCTTTCTTAACGATTTCCATCAGAGGTTCGGGAGCCAATAACTGGTTCTTTCGGCGGGGGTTTGGTGAGACTGTAAATAAATTAGGGTGTTTTTTGACAAATAGCGCGGCTTCTAATATGTGTATGCAAGGCAGGGTTAATATTTTCTGTTTTTGAAAGTGTGGTTTGCAGCTATCGCGTCTCCGAACATTCATTATGATTCGGATGCATTTCTTTTGTTTGATAAACAGGTCATTAACATCGGTGCTGTTACCCCATATAACTATGGCGTATCTAAGCCAGGCATAAGCGTATGCATAGTAGGCAGTTTTTGCGGTTTCGATATTGGTATTTGATTTTAGAATTGATAGTGCATAAATAAACTGTGACATTTTTGTTTTCAGTTTGTCGATATGGCCTTTCCAGTTAAGATTATTATCAAAGTCGATCCCTAATAGTGTACATTTGTTTATTACTTTAATATTGAGGTTTTTTGATAGTTCAGAGAGGTTTAGTGTTTTCTTTTGATATGGGTGAAATTGGATTATTTTTGATTTGTTACTATTAATTTCTAGGTTATGTGCTTCTATCCAAGATTTGACCATCTTGAATGTGTCTATTATCTGGCTTTGTGAGTTGATATCTGGTGAACATTTAAACAGAAGAGAGACATCGTCTGCAAACAAGATTCGAGGGGTTGTCATAATCTTTGGAAGATTGTTAATGTATATTAAAAATAGTAAACCTGCTAACACACTTCCTTGCGGTATTGAGTTATTCAGTGTGCATATATCTGACAATATGTCTTTTTTTGTAATTTCATTAGGATTGTAGTGATCAATTTGTACAAACTGTTTTCTGTTTGTTAAAAAGGAGCGTATCCAGTTTAGAGGTTTTCCTCTTATTCCTATTTCGTGTAGATCTTTCAATAAAATGTCGTGAGATACTTTGTCATACGCCTTCGTCATATCTAGTAGAATGCCAATCGAATGGTGTTTATCTTTAATGTGGTTTAGAATATGTTGATAATATTTGTATATTGCAAGAGTCGTGGAAGAATGTTTTCTAAAGCCAAATTGATTTTCGTCGAGCAGTGAGTATTTTTCTAGGTATGAATATATGCGATCTGATATTATTCGTTCAAATATTTTTGATATTACTGGAAGTAACGCGATGGGTCTGTAATTACTTACGTCGGAGACTTTCCCATTTTTTTTTAAAATGGGCCGTATTTTTGCTATTTTTAGCTTATCGGGGAAACATTCTTCTTCAAAAGATTGATTTATGAGCAGTGTTAGTGGAACCGTTAGTTCTTCAGCACAAATCTTTATTAACGCAGATGGGAGATCATCTATTCCACAGCTAAATTTATTGGGCAGCCTTTTGATTATTTTTAATACTTCTTTTTCTGTAACCGCAGGTAGATACATTGAATTTGTCACAGTTTTTGCAGTTTGTGTAAAATTTTCGCTATTATTGTTATACGTGTCTGTGTGCTTATGATGTTTGTTAACAATTTTACTATTAGAATTGTCGCCAATCGTTGCGAAGTAGTTGTTGAAAGTATTTGCCACAGTGTGTGGCTCCTCAATTAAAGTATTATTTATTTTGAGTTTTATATTAATATTTTTCCTGCGTGGATGTCTATTGGTTATTTCTTTAATGATATTCCACATAGTCCTTACTTTGTTGTTTGCATTTTTCATTCTGTTTATATTATTTATTTTTTTGGATATTTTAACACTTTTTTTTGTCGATTTCGAATTGCAGTTTTGTACGCGGCTACTGACTTTTTTCTCAAATTCTGTTTGGGCCCGGAACTAAAAGTTGTTCGTAGTGATAGTCTGAATCACCGCCTGTCAGCTTAGTTTACCTTTTATGAATAACCCTGGATACAGTATAATGTAATAAATTAGAGCCAGGAATACGCCGGATGCATGCAAACCGTTTCAAACCGGTCTGTTAGAAATTGTCACATATTATAACCAGCTGTCTCCGTGCTATGGTAGGGATTATGATTCATAATAAGAAAACATAATTTATAAACGTTATAAGCTGTATGGATTATCTATTTGACTGTTGTAGCAATTGTGGAAATAGGTACTTAGCTTTAATTTTTTTCTCGTGATATGTATTCTTTTGCACTATCCCATTGCACCCTTATTATACATATTATCGCAAGTACCACAATATTGTCTTTCCATTAATTATTATTTATTCCCTCCAAAAAAAAATGGTTCAAAGTATGGATTGACATTTACATCCAACATTAAATATGGTAAAAATGATTTGATCTTTTTCCCATTCTAGGGTTGCTGGAATGGGTGTTTCTCTAGACGACTCTGTAATATCGTGTAGTTTATACCAAATATTACGTACACCTACGAGGAGGACAGATGATCTCATAAAGACTGGAGGATCACGCTGAATGCAACCCCTCCCAACCGGTCTTATTGGAGATCCACAGGGGAAGCCTCCCCTATGGATCCAGCGTCCAGCAGTGATGATACCAAATATTATTTGCCATTTTAATATTAACGAATTGTATATTATAAAACTTGGAAATAACGAAACAACAATGCAACTTGGTGAATTGATAACAGCTGCATTTGCATTCGTTGGATGCAACTTTCTGGCGTCACTCCAAGTGTCACAACTTGGAGCAGCAACACATTTTATTCGGTAAACAAGCTATAAGGATGCAAAGTTTCTCCGCGCCTCTACGAAATAAGTATAGGTTTATTTTAGTCTAGAAAATATATAAAACTTTGATTATGTGACAGATACATTATAAGTAAGTTCGTATAGGCCGGGTGGCTAGCCCTGGTGGTGTCAGAGTTTTTAGGCCGCCTGAAGGCCTCTGACATGGCTAAACGGTTAAAACAATCTGGAACTACAATTTAACGTGTCATCCGAGCCACGGTAGCGCTCAGTTGGAAAATGCCACCCGCGGTCACCCATCCAAATACTGACCGATACATATAAATACAGATACATTATCAAAGGTATAAAAAGAAGAGACAATTATAATCCACCCAAGGTGGACTTTTTAACGATTTCTCCCTTCCAATATCAATCACTATTTCCCGCCAGAGTTAGTGTACATAATACTTAAATCGAATCGAGTGTTTGTATAAAGAAGTACTTATACTAGGTAATAACACTAACAAAGTAACCAAAACTAAACATTTTTGTGAGCAATATCACTCTTTTCGATTACAATATCAACTGTCGTGTTCAATTCGCGATGTTCACTTACTATGGCGTAGTCATATGGTGTCATAAAATATTCTAATGTCAAATATGTAAATATTTAATAATTCATTATCTTTTGTAATTCCGGAAGTTTACGATTGCAGACCACGCATCGTCAAATGCAACATAGGAAAGCAAACACCCTTGTTAACAGGACGGTTTTTCGCTAGGTTTACGCACGGTGCGTACGTCCGGACATCAGTTACGTATGGAACTCTATGGATGTCTGTTAACTTTTAAAAGTCGATGAGACGATGACTGTTAACGAGTCGACTCTAGCGAAGGCGCGAGGACGTGGTGGTCTTGAACGTAAAAATGAAAAATCAGTAGAACTACCAGGAAAAATTGGTATATTGATTCCAACAATCGGTATGAAAAGATTTAGAAGCGAAATATATGAAGTTAGGGTTAAGTTTCTGATTTTGAAAGTGGGTTTGTTTTTCGGAGGGTTTCCTGGGAAAGGCATCGCCCCGCTGGCTTAATATTTAATTATTCATTATCTTTTGTAATTCCGGAAGTTTACGATTGCAGACCACGCATCGTCAAATTCGACATAGGAAACCAAACACCCTTGTTAACAGGACGGTTTTTCGCTAGGTTTACGCACGGTGCGTACGTCCGGACGTCAGTTACGTATGGAACTCTATGGATGTCTGTTAACTTTTAAAAGTCGATGAGACGATGACTGTTAACGAGTCGACTCTAGCGAAGGCGCGAGGACGTGGTAGTCTTGAACGAAAAAATGCAAAATCGGTAGAACTACCAGGAAAAATGGGTATATTGATACCAACAATCGGCATGAAAAGATTTTCAGGTTTAAAAATATAGTGCACTTAAGCCTGAAATTATCAAATCCTGGAGTGGGGTCCCCAGTGGAGTATCAGCGGACTCTGATCACCATACAAACATCCAATAGTCATATCCTCTTTTTTATCTCGGCTTGCTGAAATAGTAAAATACGGTAGAAATTTGGAAAAAAATGCCCCAAAAGACACTTGTCTCAGGTGCCAAATCGGTAGAAATACCGAAAAGTTGGTAGGTTCGAGACTACTGGTGCAAAGCAAGCAGGGTATCAACTGTTCTCGTGAACAAGCTTAGCTGGCACCCGGCCCGGCGCCGGATCGGGTAGAAACCGTCTCGTTAACAAAAGGGTACGGCAGACCACGCAGGGTCGCGCTATGTAGGTATATCTACAATCCAGTTACAACCAGTCCTATAAGAAATCTATTATCGAGACCTTTGTCCAGCAGAATACGTCCTGCTACTGATGTTACGAAGACGAATTCTTCAAAACGGACAATTTAGAGTCTACGACCAAGCGATGCACACCACGTATCACTTTCACATCGCACGCGCCCAATCTGCACTCGCAATCTCAAGCAGCCGATGTTTATTGAAACTCGTACGAGTCCCCATACTTATTCCACACTCGTATTCGAATATTCTTGGATTCCTAGAGAAGGAAAAGTTTGGGAACTGTATAAATGGTTCGCTCTCCCTGCCAAAATGCTGACCTTTTGTGATCAGCAGAATAACTGACTGCCTCGGTGGCTCAGTGGTTAGTGACCCTAACTTCTGGATCAAAGAGGCGCGGGTTCGATCCCCGCCCAGGGCAAATATTTATGTGATGAACATAAGTATTTGCTCTGTGTCTGGGTGTTATTTAGTTACTATCTATATGAGTATGTATTTAAAAATAAGTATACGTAGTATATCAGTCTCTGGCAGCCATATCACTAGCTTTGCTTAGTTTGGGGTCAGAAGCCGTGTGTAAAATGTCCCAAAAATATTTATTATTATTTATAACTATAATTATGGTCACTTGAATATTAATCTTCCTTGTTTTACGCCAGTCTAATGAATATTCTTGCATAAAGAGTCGTATTAATCAACACTTTGCCATATATATTTTTATAAGGCACGAGTTCACCAAGTGATTCTATTTGAATTATAACAATCAATTATAAAAATATTTTTCTGATCAATTAGATTTTTTACGAAAAATAATCAATTAGTTAGATATGTTGCATATATAATAGGTAGCAACAAGTTGATGCCCAGTTACCTAACCTAGTAAATATCTAATGTTACCTATGTTGTTTTTTTCTCTTTTATTTTGAGTAGACATAAACCTGACCTTGTTTGCTGACCGTTCCTATAAAACCCGGAAAGTTCCTCCAAGGTAGAACATTCTCAAATGCAATTATTGTTTAGAAAAGTTGCCAGTAATCCTCCAATCCGCTCGGGACGGGAATTGGTGTTAGGCACAGACTCCACCAAAGCGAAGCGCAGCGAAGATGTGCGGAGCTGAACACAGCCTATTTCAGAAATAAAACTTATGCCCCGTTCTGTTTATGATTGTATTTTGTTTTTCACTAAGCATAGGTATATATAGCACTCATGCAGTGGACTTACTGACTATAAAGGCCTGCTAATTTCCGCACCGTATTGGAGGCGTTTTGATCTTAGGCCTAGATTCCACCAAAGCGGAGCTATGCGGTCTTAAGCGGAGCAGTGTACGTAGTCTAGTGGATGAAACCCATTTTTGCTAGCGAACATAAAACCTTCTGCTCCTGGCTTCCGCAGCCCAGTTTCATTCCACTTCGGTTTGGTGGAGACTGAGTGTTAGAAATGACCGGCATTTTCTCCGTTTCCTCGAGTTTTCTTTCGGCTTTGTAAGTAAATTATAGCTATCTAGATAGGTTGTTCTAGCGTACCTCTTTCCAGGTATCTTTAACTTGTTATCTTATTTGGTATTTGTATGGTTTTATACAGTTTTTGAAAGGATTCGCTGAATTCTACTATTTGGATAAAACATCTACATATTTACTGATATACTTTGTGTACATATTTTAATTTTTTTTAACTACTTACAATTTAACGCCAAAATCCGTCATTCAGGTTTTAGTTTTTAAATAGCTAAAGACCAGGACACTCGGATTTTTGAGTCGAATTCAAGGATACTATAATTGTCGCAATCCACCTAGCCTTTGGAAGATTGCTGGAGGGCACTGGTGCGTTTCTACGGAGATCCCAGTGTCCTGAGGGCACAGAGGGCGGCCACCGGGTTTTGGAGGTAAAACCTACATAACCCGGTTGCACCACAATGCAACTGTTAAAGATTTGTTCCCGTCGCAAAAAAGAAGCCTTTGGAAGATACGTGGAATTAAGAAATTTATAAACATAGAAGCTATACGCGAAAAGCGATACCAAAATAATGAACGTAACGCTTGTAAGAACCTGTTTTATTCATCCATTAAAATAAATAACCCAATATAGTTCGAGCAGATCATGTCTACTTACAGCTATAATCTGGGACTTCCTAGGAATAAATTACTTGGTTCCGTTTAAATTACTCGGCGTAACATTCATTTGTCGATGAAATAATTTCTGGATTTCATAATAAGTAATGTGATTGGTTAAATAGCGTTTTCATTTCTTTGAACTAATTAAGTTCGTGCAACTAATTAGTGTTTTATTGTATGTGTAATTACACTACTACTATGTGTAAGTACCTACTACTAGAACATAAACGTAACATCTTGTGTTGTTAAAAATTATTTAACCGATTTTCGTAGATTCCCTTCAGATAGGTATCACACAAACTTTAAGATTCACACAAACATTATTTATGGTGTGTACAATGTTTATAATTATAATTTATGCAATGTAAATAATTTTAACATATAAATGGTCACAACCGGGCCAGGGGCCACAACCGGCACACTTCCTATACTTGCATTTTTTTTTGCGATTACCTCCCGGGTATACTTAATGGCCCGGCGGCCATCGCTGGTTTTAGTGGTAAAGTCCACATAAAGCCGGTTGTACCCCAAATGCAACCGAGTATCAGTTAAAGATTTGCCCCCGTCGCAAAAAAATCCTTTGAAAGATACGTGGGAATAAATAAATTTATAAACATACGAGTTTACCTCCCGGGCTATGCTAAGCCGTTTCCAACAGGTTATATTAGGGAGTCTTTTGTTTCATATTGGAGATGTTTGGTCTCGTAGTGATAGGTAGAGTTACATTATAGAGTATTGCGAACGAATACGAAGTCACCTCGAATCTTCTTCTTCTTGAAGTGCCAGCTCCTACCGGAGGTCGGCTATCATTAGGGCTATGCGGACTTTGGAAACAGCTGCACGGAATAGTGATCTTGTGCTCAGATTGAACCACGAACGAAGATTTTTGAGCCACGAAGTTCGCCTTCTTCCGGGAGGTCGTTTTCCCTGGATCTTTCCTTGCATGATTAACTGGAGCAGGTCATATTTGCCATTACGCATGATGTGTCCAAGGTACTGCAGTTTGCGCTTTTTAATTGTATTCAAAATTTCCACCTTCTTGTTGACCATCTGCAAAACTCTCTCATTGGACACTCTGTCTGTCCATGATATTTTCAAAATTCTTCTGTACACCCACATTTCAAAAGCTTCCAAGCGCTTACTCATAGTCTGGGTTAAGGTCCATGACTCGACACCGTACAAAAGAACCGAAAAAACATAACACCGTGCCAAACGTACTCTTGTAGCTATTTTAAGAGAGCGATTGCAGAGCAGATGACTTAATTTAAAGAATGCGTGCCGCGCTTGCTCTATTCGGCACTTAATTTCAATGCTGTGGTCACATTGGTCATTCACTATACACCCAAGATATTTGTACGAGTGAACCCTTTGCACAATTTGATTTCTGACGACTATATCAGCTGCTGTAAGATGTTGTGACTTGCCTACTATCATGACTTTTGTCTTTTTAAGATTTATGTTAAGGCCGTAACTAGCACTTATGCTGTCAACACGAGTTAGCAAACTTTGCAATTCGTCAAAATTAGATGCCAGTAATATAGTATCATCTGCATATCTTAAATTATTCAGTGCATGACCATTTACTAAGATACCTTCTTCGGCGTTTTCTAAGGCTTCTGCAAAGATTGCCTCTGCATATATGTTGAAAAGCAAAGGAGAGAGTACACATCCTTGCCGCACTCCACGCATTATGTCAATATCATCTGTAAACTCCTGATCCACTCGCACACAGGCCGTTTGTTGCCAATACAGATTTTTGATGATCATCAGGTCTTCGGAATCAAGTCCTATTCTGTTGAGAACACTAATAAGCTTATTATGCTGAACTCTGTCAAAAGCTTTTTCATAGTCGACAAAACAGATGTATGTGCATCGACTCATATCCCAGCAACGTTGTAGTAACACCTGGTAACCAAAAAGCGCGTCACGAGTCCCAAAACCATTCCTAAAACCAAATTGAGTGTTTGAAATATTCTCTTCCACTTTTTTGTAAATGCGATTGTGAATTATCTTAAGGAAAATTTTCAAAACATGGCTCATCAATGATATGGTCCGATACTCACTGCATCTTTTGGCGTTGCTAGTTTTTGGAAGAGTCACGAAAGTAGAACGTAACCAATCTTTGGGTATAATGCCACTTCTATAGATCCCGTTAAATAAACGAACCAAAATTGGTATATTTTCTTCCAACAGTAACTTCAGGATCTCACTAGGGATTTCATCAGGTCCAACGGCTTTTCCTGTCTTCGCCGATTTTATTGCGTGAATCACCTCATCCTTTGTTATATCTGGTCCGTTGTTTTCAGAGTTATTGAGTGTTTGGTGACTTCGAGTATCACTAAACAGCCCTCTGACGTAACTCTCCCAAGTTCTTAACTTCTCATTAATAGTCATAGCAACTTTCCCATCTTCATCCACAAGAGGTAGAGAAACATTTGATCTTTTTACGCCCACAACTTCTTTTATTTTCTTAAACATACTAAAATAGTCATGTTTAGCTTGCATGTTCTCTATCTCAAGACATTCATCGTTAATCCATTTCTCTTTGGCTTCTGAACATTTTCTTGTAATTTCCTTGTGTAATGCTTTGTACTTCCCTTCATCGACAGTTTTTACCTTTCGTCTTTCAGTCATTAGATTAAGGATGTCATCTGTGACCCAATCTTTCCTCTTCTCCGTTTGAGCTGCAGTTAGAACTTTTGATGAAGTGTTGGCCATAACTTCCTTGAGGTTATCCCAAGTTCGTACAGGATCTACAGGAAGCAATAACTCCTGCTGTTGTAGCTCGTTAACGCAACTGTTAAGTTTAGCATGCAGTTTGAGTCTTATATCCCTATGTCTCAGTTTGGCTACATCTATTCTGGGTCTCCTTCTCGGAAGCAGCAACTTCTTCATTTTGACGGAAACGGTTGCCACTACCGGATTGTGATCAGAACTCACATCTGCCCCCGGGTATGTTTTTACAGATTTAAAACTATTTTTAAATCGTTTGTTCACCAGTATATAGTCGATTTGGTTCCTTACTATGTGCTGGGGGGTATGAGCTGGAGATGTCCAAGTATATAGACGACGAGGTGGTAACTTAAAGAAGGTATTGGTTACGACAAGCTGTTCCTCTTGACAGAATTGGACCAATCGATCACCGCGCTCATTTCTTTCCCCTAAGCCGAAATTACCAACTGTGTCACAGACAATTCCCTTGCCAATCTTCGAATTGAAATCACCCATAACAATATTACATTCATGAGCCTTCAGTTTTTTCATGACCCTTGATTTCTTCGTAAAATGGTTCGATTAAATCGTCTTGACTTTTAGACGCAGTAGGGGCATACACCTGTATTATATTTATGTTGACAGGTTTCGCTCTTAGCTGTAGTAGCATAACGCGATCTGAAATGGGGTGAAAATTTTGAACAGAACTTTTGAGGTGTTTCTTGATCATAATGGCTACTCCATTTCTGTGTTCTTTATCATTATTACCACTATAATAGGTAAGGGTTTCATCTGATGTTTCAATTCCAGTGCCCTTTAATCTTGAATCACTGATTCCTAAGATGTCAATATCCAATCTTTGCATTTCTTGGATTACGTTTTTAATTCTTTCATGTTTGTACATACTCCTTACATTCCATGTAGCAATCTTTACGGCACACCCGGGGATTCTTCGCACCCTCTGACCATCGAAGGTCTGCCGGGGACTGAGGGCCGTTGTTTGTGTTGTATTAGCCATAATGATTGTCCTGAGAAAAATAATGTGGTGGTTTTCCCTTTGCCTTCCACATCGCTGTTTGTTGCATAGCAACAATGTTGATCATCAACTGTACCGATCTACTTGATCTCCACTTGGTGACCTACTGCACCTGCAGCTGCTCAGGAGCAGGGAGTGCTTATTTACTGGCGGCACTAACTCGCCAGGACACAGATTTTTCATTGGGTCTTTTGTAGCATTTTATAGAATATCCTCTCCCAAGGAATACCCACTACACCCTCCAAGATCTGCCGCTGTATGGTCGGGGACTGCCGAAACAGCTAGCGGTAATATCTTACCGCCGTTCCATTATCCGCCACCTATGGACCCCGGTAGTAGCTCACAGCTCAGCCCTACCACCACCTCGAATAGGGAAGGGCAACTCGTATGTCTCAGTATATTAACTGGACATCCTACACAAGGGGAGAGACGTGGTAGAACGACCGTCACTCATCTGATAACCAGAACCTTTTTATGAACATTTATTTTCTATGATATATAATATAATGACATATGTAATAATATAATGCTTGCCTATCGAAGTGTTCATGGCTATATTAATTTCGATTTTTTTGTCAATGGTTTTTTACCTTCACTTTTTTGATAGCCGGTATTTTTTCTTACCAACTTGGTAAAACAGTACATATCCGTTATTATACGTACGTACTTCATGATAATTAATTAAAATATGCATCAATTAAATTTTATTTTGTCGTAAGTATACGCGAGACACACATACTTTGTTAGTAATGAAATAACTTTTCGTTTTTTTTTATTTTTTTTGTGATATAAATTGTATGTATGAGAGGTAATATAAGGTTTAAATTGATAGGTAAGATTGTATATTTTATATTAAGAACAATAAATATATTATATCGACAACGGTATCTCAATACTAAGTATTTTTTGAGTGAGGACAGGGCATTGTGAGAAATTGGGCATTTTAAAACGACTCATATGTCTTAAACAATATTCATATTTTATAAAATATAAGTAGTAGTATTCTATCAGATATCTTATATAATTATGTGTATCAAGAACAACACTTACACACACACACACACCCCCACACACACACACACACACACACACACACACACACACACACACACATACGCACACAAACTTTCACGTAAACAGATTAGTCGTTTGCGATGTTTGATTGTATTGTTAGTATTAATATTCACTATATTAACTAGTTTATATTATTATTGGTATACATTTATTGTAAACATTTATATAAGGAGAAGCCATTGGCTCCGTCACACAGTGTATACTAGTTTGGAGCCAATGGATTCAAAACAATAATTGTCAAAAATATTTCTGAAACAATAAATTATTCTATTCTATTCTATTCTATCTGATTATCACATCGGTAAAAGCCGATCTTCAGGGGATCTTAGACCAACAGTTGATATGTGTAGACATATCAACTGTTATGTTCTTCCCCTTTCTCTCAGCAAATAAGTCATAATTATGACCAATCGTAAACTAAATACAGCCGAGTAATGATAAAAAGAGAATTCCTCGACATCGTGTATTTCCTGTTTTATGAAACCGCCGGCGATGAGTCGGGGACTTGTTTACGTTGCCACGTAATATCAAACAGCGCGTAAAATGGAACGGCAACTGTATCATTTTGCTACACAATTTAGCCTCCAATTGGGGTTTTCTATCTTGATTATACCTACATGCAACGGATATATAAGATCATTGTCTATATCAATAATTCTACGGGGTGATTTTCACCAACGTCACGTAAACATATTACGATTCAATTTTACTTGTAGCTGCTACTACATACATCATAACAAAAAATATTTTTGGCCAAAATTAGCCTAACCAACTTCAATAATTGCAATTTACGTGCATAATACGAATACATAGTTTTTCGAAATCGCTCCATACCATTTTCAGATTAATGTTGATTTTTCAAAAACACCGCTCTACCGATTTTGACCAAATTTAAATTTGACCACCTCTGAAGCATCCAATATATATATAGTTAAGTTAATACCCAATAATCTTACTAAAAAGAAAAGAAGGATTTTAATACACATAATTGGTGGAATAATCGTACATTACAGAACATACCGAAAAAACATGTAGTCGAATGGAGAACTTTCTCCTATTTTTATGTCGATTAAAAAGCATATGGATCATCCACACACCACTGAGGGTCTAGAGATTTCCAAATACTCAAACCATCTTCCAGTCATCGTTCCCAGCATGCTTGTAGCAGTCGCAACATTACTTTGCTAAATATCTTTATTATTCTTATGTCTAGCATTTACTATGAGATCAACATAGAAATTACAATAATTATTTTTTGCAAAAAATGGAATGACCCACTTTAACCGTGTACAGATTTCGCGAATATTTCGCACGGATCGATGTAGCATTTTTCACATTATTGTTGATTTATCAAAAATGGCTCAGCCGATTTCGATAATATTTAAATGGGACCAATTTAGAAATATAATCTTTAAAAATAATTGTCGAAATCGGACCACTATGTAAAAAGTTATGCGACGTTATACATAAAAAAACGCGTCGAATTGAGTACCTCCTCAGTTTCGTTGGTCAAAAAATCAGCTGTTCCATAAATTTTGTAGAAAAATGAACTTTCATATAAAATCTTCATAAGGTATGACAAAATTTTTTTGGTTCTAGAGTTTGTAAAGGTTAGTCTAACTATGAGTACAATGATATCCCAGAATGTTCGTCGTTTAAAGAATTGCTTTTTAAATTACGAATTGCTGATATTCCTTTTAAACTGTTTAGCTACATTTCGTAGCCTTTCTTCGAAATTGTTTAAATATTTTCTACCTAATTCTTTACTGTAATATAGACTTTATCATAAATGTTTCAAGAAACATTGAGCAAAAGTGAGATACTTTCAGGACTTTTAAATGTTAAAATTAAAGCAAGTAACAAAGTTACAAATGAATAAAACAGTACAATGTACTTAAATACTATTTTCGATAGTTTTTTTAGTCTCTAAAAATATATAACAGTATTAGTAAAACGACATTGACGTAACTAGGATTTTTTTTAGCCCTATTTAGATCTATTTGTTCCTTGTAAAGTAAGGTGAAGAGAACAATGTCTTGTTTTCAAATTAGGTAGGTACCTAAATAAATACCTATATTTGTCTACAGTGTCACTTATCGATTAAACAGAGCTCGATGCAATTAATTATATTTTATGAGCCTTAAAATTACAACAAAGTATACTATATAACATAAAGTATTAAGTATTCACCTACCTAATCAAATACAACATACAACACAATTTTACACTTGACTTGTTCTAAACAGTAGAGTTCAGCTATTGAATCTGAATCGGTACACTATTCGCGTAGACACGTACTTACTTATATGGCATATACAATTGACCTAAATTCTCTTTTAAAAATAACTGGCAACACCACAAAAAACATTTGCCACAATTCGCTGCTTAATTAAAATTGAAGCATGCCCAATTTTGGAGTCCGTAGAGCTTGCTACGGCTCGTAGCCCGTAGACGCTTCCGCTCAAGGTCTACCAAAATTAAGGTTCTATTATTATAGGCCCTATTCATCCCCTTATTACGGCCTATTGTTGGTTCTGCGAGCTTTGTGTTAAAGTGGGACGGCCAAATTACCTACCTGCTGTAGTGTTAAATATTTTATGAACTTACCCCAGGGAAAGGAGCAATGTGCTGAATTTGCTAAACTATACCGTTGTGTGAGTGAAACTTTATCATACCTGTCAAATTAAATTCGGGTGGAACGTATTGAGAACAATGTTTTGCTATGTTGCATACGTTTTTACACGTCTACTGCGAAGCAAAAGAGAGGGTTATAGTTTTTGAGCGACATGTCTGTTGTCTCAGAGCAAATAAAAAATCAAGAGAGAATGTAGTTGAACAGTCAAGTGAGGCCGGTTTTTTATATATGTGTGCGTGAGACACTGTTACATAGTATAACTGACAAGCCAAGGCGTAGTTTCGTAGTTACTTGGATGTGTGTGTAATTGACTCTACACGGCAAGGCGTAGTTTTGGTCGCCCTCACTTGTTTGTTCACAACATTCTGTCTTTATATTTGGTCTGAGTCTGTTGTATGGTTTATTCAGAAAGGGTGTATAAAACCGGAAAGGAGAGTTTCATATTATTATCAGTATGAACAACTTTTACTATGGAGCCAACCCGACATTCGGGAAAAACAATCGGACAAAATCGCAACTCTGAACTCTAAATGTATAAACTGTTTCTGAACTGTTGACACTGATGATCTAAATCTCCACCATTAGTTGACTTTGAGATCTTTTTAAGTTTATTTCCGATACAATTTCAACATTTTAATGTTGAAATAATTGTTGAAATGACAGTGTGTATATAAATTAATAATTTGGCAGGTCGGTGTTTGACTTATCTGGAGATTGCGGAATTAAATTGAAATAACCATCATCAATATTAAACGCCATATTGGAATGATACTCGTATGTTAGTTTGAATTTACTGGCATGATATTTAATTTAATTTTGGCATGTGTTGATTCTATCCGATATTTAAAAAGTTTTTATTTCAAATACAATATATGTTCGTAATACCTATTTCATTACAAACTTGATAAATAAAGGAAACGAAATATGAAATCGAAAACAGATTTATTTATAGTAATCCAGAAAAATATCAAAATCGATCTTAATTAATTATTAAGTTACTAGTTTTTACCCGCGGCTTCGCCCGAATGATATTTTGATTTTTGACGCAATATCATTATAATTTATAGCCTATGTGTTATTCTGATATATAAGCTATATTATTGCAAAGATTCATCTCAATCCGTTTAGTAGTTTTTGCGTGAAAGAGTAACAAACATCCATACATCCATCCATCCATCCATCCATCCTCACAAACTTTCGCTTTTATAATATTAGTAGGAAGTAGGAAGTAGGATAGGATACAATATATGTTCGTAATACCTATTTCATTAGAAACTTGATAAATAAAGGAAACGAAATATGAAATTGAAAACAGATTTATTTACAGTAATCCAGAAAAAATTTAAAAATCGATCTTGTAAGCTTTGAGGCAACAGACAAATAAAAACAGTATGTGAATGATAATTATTAAGTTATAGAGCAAGCAACGATTAAAAAGGGCCGTATTTTTAACCAAAATTTGTATACAAAATAAATTACAGCAAAGCCGTTTAGCTATTCAAAATTAATTAACCACGAAACAAGCTCAAACCTTTAACGTGTGGGTAAACGCTTTCCTAGTCGGTCTTAAATCTGTTGTAAACGTGTCGTAGCAAAATATGCGGTAAGCCTTTGTTTTAGGGATTATTTTGGCGTGCGTCAGGGGTAATAACCGTCATACGGTCTCAGGGGTTGAGTGCTTATGGAGTATATAATCAAGTGGGTGCTCCGAGGCTCCTTTCAGTGTGATGGCTACTTTCCTCGTCTCAAAAGATTTCTCAGAGCGCGCTACTTTGTCGCTTCCACAGAATTCGGCTCATTACCCACTACACCATACGAACAACCAGAAAGTTGAACGCTTTGCATGTCTTGATGTCTTTCCGCCAAAGTACAACGAGGGTGTCTTCAAATCCTGAGTAAATAGATATCTATTAGGTAAGCTCGTTACATCCTAGACCGCATATCTGCTTAACATCAGGCAGTGTGTAGTCAATCGCAAACCTATAGGTAATAAAAAAAAACATTTATTGATTAATTAGTTACAATAAGTTCATTACCCTTTAATAAATTGTAAGGAACAGTAACATAGCACGGTCAGTATTCGCATAAGTGATCGCGGAAGTCATTTATAACTTAAAGCTACCGTGACTTGAATGAGATCTTAAATTGTAAGTTCCCTAATTATTGATCCAGCGAGCGAAGCGTCTCCGTTTTGAGATTGGCAATTTTTTTTCATCTGCCCGGATGTTTGTTCTCTCCTACAGGTCTCATTTTTCAATTAATCTTGACGAAACTTGGCACATAAAGCAAAAGCACAACAAATAAGTTTTCAATATCTGTTTATAATAAAATTGAGTTGATGTATAGCTTAGTATGAAGAAGTCCAAAGTCGTTACATTTAAAGGTAGCAAGTGAAGGATGAAGTACTTAATAGCTTTTCCAATTTTCTTTCGGCTTCAGTTACTACTTAGTGAAAATGGAAAAGAAAACCACTCGTCGAAAAAGTCGCCTAAGTGATGCCATGGTGAGTGAATCGAACATTACGTTATGAGAAATGATGTATTGACCCTTATACCTACTGTACGAATTTTTAGATCAAAATATTTTGAGTTAGTCTCAGTACAAAACTCGGTATATTTTTTAAAAGTTACGTTTGTATTGTATCCTCTTTGGCAATATTGACAGTTACTTTTTGGACTGTGACCCCTGACAGTGACAACTTGTTATCACTTTACAGCATTTTTACAGCTACTTCATTGCTTTACAGGTTATTGTTATTCTAATTTAACTATAAACAAATCTTAGAAACAAATACATTGTTATTAACATTAATAAAATTAGAAAAGATGTTCAGGTTATTACGCCCTTTAGCAATATCAAATCATTGCCTCAAGAGAAGTTATTCGAACGGGTATTGTTTACCAGTAGACCCATGTGACCCTGGTACTCAAGTAACGATCCTCAGCAATGGGATAAGAATCGCCACCGAATACAAACCGTCGCAGTTGGCGTGCATGAGTCTCTTAGTCGAGGCAGGTCCCAGGTTCGAAACAGCTCATTCTAACGGTATCACACACTTTATAGAGCACTTAGCTTACAAAGGCTTCTGCGGAATGGACAGATGTGCTTTCGAGAATAGTATCTTGATGATGGGAGCGAAAATGAAAGTAAAAACTACAAGAGAGATGCAGACGTTCACAGGAATTTTCACTTCGGAATACTATGCACAAATGGTTGACATCCTCGCTGCCGTGGTCACCAATCTGGAGATGCATTACTGGGAAATAGAAGCTGAAAAAGAGACTATTTGTTTAGAGATGGAAGACAAGGATAACAACCCACGCGCTGTCCTCTTCGATTACTTGCATCAGACCGCTTTTCAGGGAACGCCTTTGAGTAAGCGGGTTATTGGGCCGAGTGAGAATCTCGCCAGATTTGACAGAGAAATGTTGAGACAGTATTTTTGTCAGCATTATCAGCCTTATAAGTTTATTCTGAGTACTTCAGGAGCTGTCCCACATGACGGGATAGTGAATTTAGTCAACGAAAGGCTCGGTCATCTCTGCGGCTGCCCGAGTTCAGAGTCCGACGATGGACCGACTCGGTACACGGGTTCTCAGATAATGTACAGAAACGATTCAATGTCATTTGCTCACGTGGCCATAGCAGTGGAGGCTCCAGGATACTCCCACCCCGATTATTGGAAATGCCTCGTCGCGAGCCACATCATAGGAAAGTATCATAGAACTCAAGGTGGGGGATATAATAATGCTTGGTATTTGGGGCAAGCGGCTTCTGTCGATGATGCTGCTGAATCTTACCAGTCATTTTACATTACTTACAGAGATATTGGCTTGTGGGGAGTATATTTCGTCTCGAAACGTTGGAAAGTGGGTGACATGTTGGAAGCTATTCAGAATCAGTGGATGCATTTGTGTTTGACCACCCAGTTCAAGGAGCTCGAGAGGGGTTTGAATTCGACAAAATTGCAGCTGGCGCAAGATGTGTGTGGCGTTATGAATTCTTGTAAAGATATCAGTACTCAGATGTTCTATAGATGTACTAGGCTGTCCTTGGAAGATAAACTTCATATAATATCGAATATAACAGCGGAACAAATCTGCAAATGCATGGAAAAGCTGATTTACAACAAATGCCCGGTCGTGGCGTCTGTTGGTCCCACGGAGACTTTGCCGGATTACATCAGGATTAGGGAAAATATGTATTGGCATAGATTTTAGTTTCTTTTTTTGTGCTGGAAATAAAATAATAGATGAAAAATAAGCATTTTTGAAACTTGCAAGCATTTTATTTTATTAGTACTCAGTCTTATTTTGTTATCTTAGGGTGGTTAAATAGTTTTCGAGTAGACTTGACTTGAGTGGTTAGTGCATAACTTTCTACGGGGAATAGGTCAGATACCTAGTTTAAATAATATGACATCATAGGCTTTGCAATATTATGGTCTTTATATTTTTATCCCCAGGGTAAACAACCCTAAAAAGGCTAATTTGTTAAATGATGGTGGTAATAACGTATTAATGTACACCAAATTAAGTAATTTCCCGTTTACTTAATTAATAAAATGGCTTGTCATTTTTTCCCGTCATTTGTCCCTGGCGTCCCCTCGTGTCACGGAATGACATTCCAAAGGAGTGTTTTATGTCGCTCTGATAAATTTGACCCATATTTAATTTGTGTGCTAAAATGATCGTAAAATAAATGGTAAACTGTATGTATTTATGCTTTTAATTGATTTTGATGAAGACAACTCTGGCGCTGTTGATACCTTTACCTTTGTGGATGGGGGTCCTGGATTCGATCTCGGCCGGGCACATATTTGGGTGATAAGTTTCAAAATATCTATTCTGGTCTGAGTATAAGTAATTCTCTTTGCGTTTGTGTAGTCTTTATTAGCCAGAGAATTTCAGTAAGAATCTAGGTGTGTGAAGCATTACTTATTTATTATTTTAATGACCGACGAACCGTATAACTGAGGTATAACTGAGGTATACAATTCGACACATATATATTTTTTTATGTATAACCACGCATAACTTTTTTTGTAGTAGTCCGATTTCAATAATTCTTTTTTTTATTGGAAAGAATATACTTCGAAATTGGTCCCATTTAAATTTTATTAAAATCGGCTGAACCATTTTTGATAAATAAACAATAATGTGAAAAATGCTACATCGATCCGTGCATAATATTTTCGTTCTAGCGATGCGCCCCGGCTTCGCACAGGTGTATTATGCATATAAAAATTTCTCTTGAATTACTCTATCTATTAAAACAAACTGCATCAAAATTCGTTGCGTAGTTTTAAATATATTAGCATACATGTAGCAGACCGCGGGAAGCGACTTTGTTTTATACTACGTAATGATTCTGTACACGGGTGAAGTCGGTCATGCTATTTTTTGCAAAAAATAATTATATATTATTTTGAGACATTTATTTTAATTAAGAAAAGATAAGTATTTCTGGCTTTTTTGTCCAGCAATTGTTTTTGGGCAGTGCAGACTGAAAAGAACTAAAATGAATTTTATGTCACCCAATTTTGAAGGCTTCAGTTAAATTAAGGTTGGGTTAGTGAAGCCATGTTTTATGAGATTAACTCCCTAAGAATGTGTCCCAATTCCTTAAAATAGTTGGGCAGAGTAGGCTCAGTATCTTAAGGACGATTAAAGTTATGTACCTCGTTGGTAATACTATTCCTTTGCTTTATTATTCAGCTGCGACTTTATCACGTCATTTTCTAACGCTGCATTTATACAGCGTTATTTCTAATCAATTAGCATCCTCTTAGAGGTTTAGTCTGTACATCAAAACTAACAACTTTTGTTCTGCGACATTTGTCAAAACTTAAAAAAAATGTTTGTTGTTCCATAGAAAAATATCGTTCACCCGCGACAAAATGTATGGAATAGCTGATTTTTTTTTGAGTTTTGACAAAAGTTGTAGAACAAAAGTTGTTAGTTTTGATGTACAGAATAAGCCCCTAAAAGGGTGCTAATTTATTAGAAATTAACCTGTATACTAGACGTCTGTGATCTTCTGGATTTCATCATTCACATTTCATCATTCAATTTAATTTTGTACGTTGTATATAACTAAGTATTTGTATATGTTTTTGTAGTCGAATTAAATGAATAATTAATTCGTAGAGTATAGGACGCAAAAGCAAAATATAATGTTTTCGCCAAAGCCGTACAAAATTAGAAACCAAAGCCACATTATTTGGTTAAAACCGCATTGTAAAGCTCGTACCTATACATACTCTAATGATTTAGTTTGCGTGCTCGTAATTTTGAATTCAAAATTTGAATTAGCTATAATATAGAGAGGATTAGTATTTCCGCACTGCCTCTATAAAATAAATTGCAACGTTATATTTTGCTTTTTACGAAACTTCAATGAAGGATTAAACCGCATCGTCGAATACAATAGCACGTATGATTCGTCGAATTTCGCAAGTTTCCATCCAATTTCCATGCCACTTACCGATGAAAGTTTTACACATACTCGTATGTCCCGCGCATTGCACAAGCAAATTGCGTTGTTACGTGCCGAGGTGGGACGGATCTAGCTGCGTAGGAGAGCCTTCCCCAATACCGATTTGAGGCCACTACAAATTGTCGTCTTCCTCACACCGCACCCACTTAAAAACCCCTCTTAATTCGTGTGACATAAGATCTATTTTAAATTGTTTCGGTGGCTAGGGAACGGGAGCAGTTGCACGGCATATGGGATGACGGATTGCACTGTGGTGTAGTGAAATGAGTCTATAGAATCTATAGTTCTGTTGTAAGTGCGTATGGACCTGACAGTACAGTGATTAATGAAGTTCGAGGTAGCTATTTCGCGGAATCACTATCATTAGTGATTGTGAATTTGTTTGTGGCTACATTAACTTGATACGATTAGTCTATGTGGTAGGGACGGAGTAACTTTAGACTAAAAATGTTCAGCGACAAATTCTTTTGCAAGGAAGCGCCTTTTGTACTTTGATTTCACTTTCTATAGACACATAGCTATTGTTGTGTTCTGAGTAAGAGATCATTTAATAAAAATTTTGGCTCATCGCATTTTAAATTTTTTAAAGTCAGGTGTCAATAATGTAGTTCGTACAAGATTCTGAAACCATCTGCCTACTCGTGTGAGGGATAATAAAGTGTTGCAATTTAAAATTCTTCAATTTTATAGGCTCGCTTAACGCTATTTAATACGCAACTACTAGCTTGTATCGTTACTCAGTTGTGTATTCTAAAAAATGTCGACCAAGTGCGAGTCGGACTCGCGTACAAAAGGTACCGTGTTGGAGCCCCCTTAGCCCCATTCCTCTTGCCGTAATTTGATAGCGAGCAAAAATCTTCTGGTAAATCGTGTTTGTTGTAAGGGGATATTTAGTTTATTCCGTTTATTGTAACAATGGGCGGCTTTATTTAATTTAATTTAAACATTTTTTTTAACATTCTAATACCAGTAGTAATTATATAAGTAAGTAACAGTTATGCCCTAGACCCTGCACTAGGCTGTGCCTGTGTTGCAGGATTTAGTCTCTTTCACTTATTTATTGTTTAAATCAGGACTTTCCTGGCAAAGTTAAAGCATACGAGTATCTTATATATAGCTATTCTTTTAAATATATGATTACTAGGATTTTATAGGTACCCTAGACCCTGCGTTAGGCTCCACCTGTGTTGCAGGATCTAGTCTCTTTCGCTTGTAAATACTATTCACATTATATAAGGCACTGAGCGCTACCGTGGCTCGGATGACACGTTGAATTGTAGGTCCCGGTTGTTTTAACCGTTTAGCCATGTCAGAGGCCTTCAGGCGGCCTAAAAACTCTGACACCAGGGCTAGCCACCCGGCCTATACGAACTTACTTACTTAGGCACTGTGGTTGGTGTGTGTGTGTGTGTGTGTGTTCGTGTGTGTGGTGTGTGTATGTGTGAGTGTGTGGAGTGTGTATGTGTGAGTGTGTGTGTGCGCGTGTGTGTGAGGTTTTGCGTGATACTTTCATTTTTAGACAACAATAATATTCATAAGTGCTGAAGTGCGGAAGCTCAATTTATAAGTATTTACTATATTTGTTGTTATAGTGGCAACAGTAATACATCATCTGTGAAAAATCTGCTGTCTTATTAGGGTCCCGTTTTTACCATTTAGGTACGGAACCCTAAAACACTACTGACATATCTATCCGCTTTCATCGAAACATTATTGTAGCACGCCTGAACTCTAAAAAATATATAACAGTTACGTCTAATTACCTTGTTTATTGTTTTTCCTGAGTATTTTATACTGTGGGCGGAAATAGAGCACCATTTCCGAAGGGTTTTCAGGTTATTAGGCTGGTATTTGATACGGTTTCATATGAAATCTTAACGAAAGAAGCCTTGCTCTAGTGGCACAGTTATGATTTGTAATTAACTGACATTTAAAGAATACTAGCAGTGTTCCGCGATTTTGTCTACTGTTTTACAAAAATACAATTTGTATAACTTGAAAATTAACTAAACGACCTTTATACCATGTTATTTCCATCCGTTTATAGGTCCTTTTTCTTCTAAAAAAAAGGATTCTATACCCTTCGTGGGTAGGCTTACGTCCTGCAGTGGACTATTAGAACTGTATCAGCCACAGTACAGTATAGGTTCTTTTTAAAAAGGGTGTAAGGCTGAAGCTAATATAGTACTAAGTCATAATAAACAACTTTCAATTTAGGACTAACACGGGATTCCATCAAAACATATCGTGTGAGAATTCTAAATTCCGCTTATTTAAGGAAACTAAAATTATTGGCAATCCAAATATTCGTGAAATTTTCAGGTTTTCACGTAGGTGCAAGAAAATAAAAGTTTCCTCGTAATATGAACAAATCATTTGTAATTTATTTCATCGTTTCACGGGTTAATTAACAATACTTATTGGTTGATATTTGATTGGATTCCTTCGTTTCTATTGGTATGGTATTATTTTCTTGTAATTGAGTCCTGACCTGACACACTCCAGTTTGTGCGTGCCGTGTAATTTGAAAACTTGGTTGTAACATTTGAAGGTGGTATTTTGAACTCTACTGACCTAAACTTTGCTTGTACTCGTCTACATTTTGGTGCTTCTTTAATTATACATGACTATACACGGGTAATTGGTAATATTATATTTTATGTTAATATATCAAAAATAAAGTAGATACTAGCCCGTTGGAGCGCTTTTGCTTTGACTCGTGTTTTCTACCGGAGAAAAATAATGACAAAAGCCAAAGCGAACTCATTCTGACTCGTGCTCTAAGTCAAGGTATAGGCCTACATACACTCTATGGGCCTACAGTATTTTTGGACAAACTTCCCCATCTTTGGTAAATACTTGGTTCAAATTAATAGACGCTCGGTACTACTAATAACTAATACTAGTCATACAAAAATACCTAACTCTTCTACATCGGACAAGAAACAATCAAACTTAAGCCTATTTATGATAAAAGGAATATTTTATTTACTAAGTAGGTCATGGTCGTTAGACTAATCGAGAGCACCAATTTCAAAGTGCAATCTCCAATTTTGTGATCTAGTTTAATAAAAAAATTGAACCACTCGGAAGCGTTTACATGTCATATAGAATAATACTATTGTAGGCTGCAGCAAGACTCTGGAATTATTTGGTTATTTTCCTCGTCTACTCGATTTTCTCATGTCTGTCTGAGGGTCGTGACTTCCGCCTTCCACAAATTTCTCCCGGATGATTTTCTTCCACTCTTTCCGGTCCTTGGCGACATGCAGCGCGTCGTACGCTGAGGAGTCCAAAGTGGTGCGGATCTGGTCGGATCAACGCCTCGGACTGCGGCCTCAAAGACGTTTTCCCTCTACCTTGCCAGTAACCGTTAGCTTCTCTAGGTTATCACCGTCGTTTCTAGCCATATGGCCAAAGTATAGAAGAACGCGTTTAAGGCATATAGTTGATAGCCTAGTCCTGACTTTGAGCTGTTTCAATATTGATGCGTTGGTACGATGTGATGTCCAAGGAATTCTTAGCATTCTTTTCCAACACCACATTTCGAATGCGTCGCGATCTGCTGCCTTGAGCGTCCATGTCTCAGCCCCGGATAGAAGTCTAGAAGAAAGAATCGTAGAAGTAAAAAGTCGGGGTTTAAAAAAATCTATTTAAGCGAAACTTTGTGAATGAAGGACTAGCCGTACGTATAGTGAAGTCTGAGTACAAGTCAGCAAATCGCTGAGGGTCCTGTCCTCATTTGTGCTCTCCTTGACTCGGCTCGAGCCGTCCTCGTGTGTGCACCCCATTATCTCTAGAGCGGAGGGAAGTTCCGTGTTCCCGTTTAGCTTGGTTTTAGTGAATTAATTATGGAATAGCAGACTAACTCGTGATTAATCCATGCTAATATTGTAAATGGAAGAGCGTGTTGACTTGTTTGCTCAAGTAAAGCAGCGGTTATACGGGACAATTTTGGCAAAACTTACGACTTGGAAAAAAAGGAACTTTACGGTTTCATTGGTCGACTTCAACTTGCTGAATCTGAAAGCTATGGTAGTATTGTTTTCATCTACGTATTTCCTTATAGCAGATTCGATTTTGAGTTATTGTATAATCTTTACTTCACTATCACTACATAGTATAAAGCAAAACCGTTATTTCTGTGTGTCTGTCTATGTTTGTCCGTTTATTTCTTCTAAACTGCTCAACAGATTTCAATGCGGTTTTCAGTATCGTTTAGAACATTTCTTCCGTAAAGTTTATAGCTACAATTCATTCGTATCCGGGCGAAGCCGGGATGGGCAGCTAGTATATAAATAGAAACATAATTACCAAGAAAACTAACCAAGTACACTCATATCTCGGGCTTAAGTTTTATCTTACTTCTTACCTAAGCGTGTCAATTTCATTTCGAAACGGTTGCTCATTCCCGTCGAAGCAAAACGTGAGCTTTACTTTTATCTTTGCTTCAGAACAATAATAAAAGAAAATTACGGCACTTTTAAACGACCAGCACTTCTCTGAAATTGCCAAGTATTCAAAACGAGTCCTTACTTCTAAGAAATTCCGGTAAGTAATGTACGGAAAGTAATTAGATATTTATTGAGAAAAATAGGAGTATTTTGATGGCATTTAATTTCGTTTTGGGCGGATCTTCCTGTTACTGGCCTTGATAGCGACAGCGAAATTAGCTAACATCCGACGGTGTTTCCTCAAAATGTCAATAAACGTTGTAATAAAGTAATTTCTATAAATACGTACAGGTAATACTTTAGCAGGTTGGCGGAATTTCATTGAAATTCTTAGTAAACCGAAATGAATTGAGGTTCATGTTTTTGTGAATATAGACGCGATTAAAACAAATATTCACATTAGGTAGATACTTACTGCAGTTACTGTGTTATGATCGAATGGGTTCTTGTGCACAGTAATAAATCAATGGCCAAAAAACGAAAATAAAACTATTATTTTCATAATTATTTAACATTTCGTATGATTTTTAATTAATTCATGTATTCAATACCTAGCTTAGTTCTATAACATCTCTTAAACATCAATGTTTAAAGTCATTCCGAAGTAGAGCTCTCCATTTATGGCAATACTAGCTTTTGCCCTCCACTTCGCTATGGGGTAGTACAAAAAAGGACTTAGTTATTTACTATCCTACAAGAATATTTTACTTTTTCGGGATGAAAAAGTAGTCTAGATGACACTTTCCGACCTTTAAGCTTTATCGAAGTAAAAAAATATTTTTCGCAAAAAAATGCAGCACCGACTTCCACCGTGTACGGAATTCGATTAATTTGCGCGAATTGATGTGACATCCATGTATTGTACATTATTGTATCAAAAACGGCTCAGCCGATAGTAGTATAATATTGGGCATTCTGCCCCACATTTGTCGCTCGGCGAAACGAGTTCGCCTTCGCGACGGTGATGCAGAATGCCCAATATTATACGATCAAACCAGTTTTTTTTTACACAAATCTCATGTTTGATGCACGTTGCGGTTTGATCGGCAATGAGCGGGCACTAAAGTAACATAAATATTTATGAATGAAATCTGACGATTTTTCTTTACGGTCTAGTTTCATTTTTTGATGAAATCGAAATCGATTATTCTGACACAGCGATAGCGTTAGAAAGAGATTAATATTGAGGTACGTATATAAAAATGTATATGAAATCAGTAAAAAAAAACTGGTTTGATCGTATAATATTGGGCATTCTGCAACACCGTCGCGAAGGCGAACTCGTTTCGCCGAGCGACAAAGGTGGGGCAGAATGCCCAATATTATACTACTGCCGATTTCTATAAAATTTAATTGGGACCACCTCGGAAGTTTACTTTTTCAAACAATAATTTTTTTTTAAATAGTTTCACAATTGGGGAAAATATCGAAGAACATACGCAAAAAAAAACATACAGGTATACTGAGCGCCACACAAATTGAAAGATGGAAAGTTAGCCGCAGATGACACTTCGCCGTGATTCGCTAATTATTGCGCATGTGTGCACAATGCCTATACAAATGGCGAAGTAGTGAGCTCGGGCGTAGGGAGCGCGCGGGAGGCACGAGGTTGGCGGGCGGGTGTGCGCCGGCGTCTCGTCTCTCTGGCACCCGCTAACGTCTATATTTTGGCGTTTGCGCAGCTCTCTGTGGTTAACTTCCCATCTTTCAATTTGTGTGGCGCTCAGTATACATAGTACCACCTCCTTTTTGGAAGTCTGTAAAAATCAGGTGCCTTCATCTGTTGCTGCATGAAAAAGTAACAAACAAACCAGTCAAGCAACAAACACTCTTTCTCTATTATAAGGATTTATTCTGTATTTGAAACCAAAAACCAAGCAAGAATTTCAGGAGACGGTGGTCGATGTAGCGTTAGTATATATTCAGGTTAGCTTAGCATTTCAAACGCCACGAAGCATAGTAATTTGCACTTTCTACGTAATGAAATACGGTCGTAAAACCCTTAGCATCAGATTAGCTCTACATCTTAGGGTAGAGTTGCGGTTGCTCTCCCGGGAGTTCTGGCTACGAGCGGATATCTCGTAGCTATACTCTATAGTGGGGAGTATTCTCGTAGAGCCCGGATTAAGCTCAGCTCTACTTTTTGTTTTGCTTTTCCCGTTTAAGAGAGGATGTGGTTGTGTGTTTGGATTCGAATGCGATATAGGTATACAGGGTTATCTCTTGCCCTGTACTACACCTACAACGGGTGATTTACTAACAACTTTTAATATGGGGCCAAACTAGATTCGAGAAATTTTCCATACATAACTGGACTCGGAACCGACAAAATGTATGAAACAGCTGATTTGGTTTTTCTCGAATTCCGGGTTAGTTTCATAGTAAAAGTTGTTCATAATGATGGATAAATCACTGTAGTTAGAAAATTTCAACTAAAATTAGCAGTCTTCTATGCTTTAAAAAGTACAGTTTTTTTTTGTTTATGGCATTCGTGTGGAGTTTTGGATAAATTGTGATTTGAATTGTAGAATTGTCTAAAATGACTTTTGTACCCTGTGTAATAGGGCCTATTCTGTGTTTTGTACCTACAATGATTTTTGCAGAATTTATTGTTATTTATTGTTGCGTATAACGTTAAACTTTAGATTAAAAATAATTTATTTAGTACAAAACCGAAAAATTAATACACAGGTAACAATTCTCATATTGCATCTAAAAAGGAACAAATAAACATATTAGCAGCTTAATTAATACGTATTTCAACTTAGATATTAAAGTGTCAGTTAAGTTAGTAAGCAGTGCGCAGTGGAGCCGTGGCTAGTTTAAAAACATACATTATGTTGTCTAGTTGCATTTAAGTCGAAGTAACTAAACCTCTAAGCCAGTGGTTCCCAAAGTAGACAACTATATCCTACCCATTTAGTAGAAGTTTACATACTCTGGGCCCACCACTAGGAAATTTGACTGTAACTAAAACAAATAAAGGTGTAGCAAACTAAATTTTAATATAATTTTTTATCACTTACTCATTTGAATAACTAGATCAAAAAGCTATTTCAATGGCAATGACGATATTGTTTTCTATGATCGCCATTACAATTTGTATATCATCTTTAATTTCAGTGACTTTTAACGCAGTTTTGATAACTCTATGAAGGGCCCACTTAATATTCGCTCGCGATGTGTTATAGTTTGAGAAACCCCGCTCTAAACTATATTATAATTAGTTCGTACAAATAAGTCATAAGAGGCGTGACTAACGACGACTAAATCCATACTAATATTATAAATCCAAAAGTGTTTCTGTCGGGTACTCTTTTACAAAGTAACGGGCCGACGAATCGACTTGATTTTTTGCATGAATGAAGTTTCTTTTTATTTCAGAAAAACTATAGCTCTTGTTAAAATTGGTAAAGTAAAAAAAAAAAAAGTGAAAAACCCTGTGGAACAAGCTTACACAAGCGACGTCGTGGGTATAAGTTACCTAGAACAGCATAATCAATATTCCATGATGTTAATATGGTACAATAATGTTGCTAACAACTAAGTTTTCAGCTAGGGCTCGGATGACACACCGGTTGTTCTAACCGTTTAGCCATGTCAGAGGCCTTCATGCGGCTTATAAACCCCAAAACCAGGGCTAGCCACCCAGCCCATGCGAACTTACTTCTACATAAAGTACGGTTTCAAGTAAATTAATTCTAAAATAGTAGCTAAATAAACACTAGACCAGTCCATCCTTTCCCACGTAGAAAGGGAAAGTCCAAGATCTAGATCGCCTTACTTTTACACCTAGCATTCACTGCAAACAATTGCACAATGCAGATTCTATTAAAGATCTCGTGGAGACGGCGACTAGCAATTAGGCGCCCGTTTCACGACGTGTGCATGTGAAATCGTGACTTCGAGGGGTTTTTATAGGGAATGCCAAAGGGAACCTAATACCTGAAATGGGAATCCACGTTCCTTCTTTTTGATAATAACAGGCCATTGATACAGGGTTTTTCAGAAAGAGTGTACTAAGATGAGAGGAGGTAACTTATGCCGTTATTATAGGACAATTTTTACTATGAGGCCAACAAGGAATTAGAGAAAATAAAATCAGCTGTTTCATACATTTTGTCGATTCAGAGGGCCCACGGGTGGCGTCATAGTAAAAATTTGAATCAGCACATTTCGGCTTAGTATTAAATACATGCTTTTGTGAAAAGCCCAGTATGTGTTGCAAGAGGAAATGTACAGATAATCTACATCTATACTGTATACATATCTGTATACCTACATTTGAATTTCAAAAAAATATTTTCATTCTAACGTCACGAATATGACAAGGGCAAATGATTTCTCACAGTAAATCTCCCTCTTCCCCCACTTTTCCAAAGTTTCACTATGATTTTTGAAATCTACGGACCAACTTTATTCGTTGAGCCAAATAAACACTAGCATTTTGGTCACGCGTCGCGTCCACCAGACGCTCAGAAAGACTTTTGAAAACGAGATGAGCTCCCGGCCCCCACGGACCCAAAGTCTCAACTCCAAATGGCTCAAATATGTAACCACTACCGAGGTTAGCATATTTGCGCCGCTTGTGCTGCTCAGCCGAATTGGCCGCCGCTCCAGCCCTACTCTGAGTCTCAGGAAGATGTGACGGTGCCAAAGTATCGACGCAAGTTGCGTACCATACTAAGGGCCGTCCACACCTCCATGGGACCAGCGTCATCCCGTCAGGCCTTCTGCCATCACCACGCGCCAACCCACTCGGTTCGAGTACGGCTGCGATATTGGCGGTGACAAAAGCCCTGCGTATGATCCGACCAGCGCTTTATTTAACTTTATTTAATATCAGATCTTAGTTTTTATTCACATCTTAAAATGTGTCGTGTTTGATTAAGGGTTAACAGTCGTATACGGGTAGCATACTGAGCTTTACATAAAATACTCTTGTGACACTAGGTGTGGAATTAGTATTGATAAAGTAGTTTCATACTTGAACTTCATACTTACGTACATAGCTATGTAAGATCGAACGTGTCGAACCAAAGGGCGGTATCTTTTACGACTGGCTCCTAAAGGCGATAAAGCTGCCATACTGTTATCCCTGTTAGCTCTAGGGAATATCTTAGTGTACGCGAAGTTTGAGCTTAGATAACTTCAAAATATTCAAAAGGATTTTAAGAGTTTATTCAAACGGATTATATGTGAGTTTAACCTAACATAATGAAGTTTAATAGTTTTATATAAGTATTTTTAATCTATTTAATACTATTCAAGAGAACTTTAGCTAGAATATCAAAGCGATTAGCACTTATTACTATGACCAACCGTAAATATGGAACCACAGAGATACCAGAGGAATAATGTGGTCGATCGAGAAAATCTGAAGGAGATGCATTAATTGAATATGGCATGAGTTAGAAAGAGACATGAAAAATATCTCGATTCAGTGGTTATTGCCGGGTTTTTTCTCCAGATTGTTTCAAATTCTGGTTAAAGTTCAATTCATAAATGACAGTTTAGACAGCTCTATACTCTTTAAAATTTAACTTGATCTCTGCGACAGTTACATATTGACATATTTAGAGTTGAGATAGTGGTGGAAAAAATCGATTTTCAAACAATGTTGTAATAAAATCGAATGAGTAGTTGAAGGTGAGAAATTACATTTTATTTACTTACTATTATTTAAGATCAAGTATGTACACATGTAAATAATGTTATGATAGGTATTAATTAAATACTCATAATAATGTAACGATAGTATTTATCGACGTTTTTCACTATTATGGATGCTAATGTAACAAATAATTGGGTTTGATTTAATTACACATGTAAAAAAATGTTATGATATTAAAATATACAATAAAATTAATGATACATTAAGTTTTATTTAAAATGTCGTCAGTATAAACTATAAATATTTTAATTCAAACTCTATCTAAAACTCTGTGGTCACGATCATTCGTCGCCCATCACTAATCGGCATGCCCATTAAGTATGACATTGACAGGTACTGTCTGTACTATTAAGAAATTCAGGACTTCATAGGCGTGATTTTTCTGACAGCTGTCGCAGAGATCGAGTTAAATTTTATAAAGTATAGGTAAGATTTTTAATACATTTTTGCGGTTGGGAACGGCCTCAAGCGACAACAGCGCTATCTATCTGATTAATTATTTAGACCTCTGTTATGTGTATGGAACTGAAAATTTTCAAAAAAGGTTTTTTTATGAAACTTTATCAACTCATGACAATTGTTTTACGATTTCTTTATCAGACTTGAAGTAAAAGTATTTAGATATTCTAAACTATAGGATACTCTACTCGAATTTTACGCACTCTACCCCAACTTAGAGTGTCTAAAATGAGCTATAAGTGTATCTACTGCAATTTTATCTAGTAAAAATTTGCTCGCACGTAAGACAACTTATCTAAATATATAAGTACCTGCTTATGAGTAACTATTTTTTTAAATTATCCTATATTTTAATTTTGTAAACTGACTTGCCTTGTATGACTGACATGTTATAAATGGCCAATAAATGATTTGAATATGTATATTATAGCTAAGTAATATGCGATATCTACGTATACCTAATACCTATACGTATTAAAATCTTCTGTTACTATTCTTGCTAAAACTGTATTCTACGAAAGCGTCCTGAAATGATTAATTACTTCCGGTATTCGTACCCATAAATAAGCTTAGCAGAAACAAGTTATCATAAGTTAAAATCACTAGAAAGCTCGTATACTATCTCACGTTTACGGCTGGTCTATTTTGGGCCCCTTTCAACTCGTGGTCAAGCGATGTTTAGACTAACTAACTGGGAAAATCAGTTTAAGGGCCAAGTTATGGGGAGCAGCTGTCTCGTTCTCGCATTTTCGGAATTCTTATTTCCTTATGCCGGGGCCAGACAGATTCATGACATGACATTGTAGACTATGTTGGCTACAAATTGTAGTCTTGGTTCCGACACTCCAATGTGTGGATCGATCTTGGAACTGATATTGGACAATCAATATCTATACAAGATCGATACACACGAGTCGAGTTTCGAGTGAGGAGGCCGTGAAGGCTAGAGGTAGTGACACCCGCTTTACAATCGTGAGGTCGTTGGTTCAAATCCCGTACCAATGAATTCCTTGGTAATTTATGTACGGAATTTAACACCACTGGCTTTTCGGTGAAGGAAAACATCGTGAGACAACCTGCATACGTCCGTAGAAGAAATTCGATGGCGTATGTGAATTCAACCTGCACTGGGCCAGCGTGGTGGATATGGCCCAATCACACTTCGTGGGTAGGCCTATGTCCTGCAGTGGACTGTTAAAAAGGCTGGTACAGTACAGTATGGTGAAATTGGTGAATTTAATAAGTCGATTTCATAGCTAGGTCATTTCTAAAATTATTGAATGATATTGATGAACTGATGACCATGATGATGACCTTGTACATATCTCCCCTTAAGAGTCCTCGTTCGCTTCAACTACAACATATTCTGTGTGTTCCACGCCAGTATGGTAAATAATAATAGGGTGGCAGGACATTGTCCTTCCGTGGTTTCGTGTGCACTCGGGTTATCGCCTACTAAACTTAATTGTTGTTTGCTGTCGGGACCTACGCCGCCATTAGCATGATTTATGATTATGAACCTTCCGGTCAATAATTCAGGCAGTGTCTTAGATGAGGATGGAAGGACGAGACAATTTGTGTGGAACGAGCACAACTTACCGGTATTAGAGTTTGTGCAAGAGAAGCGTCGTAGGTGAGTAGTAGGGATTCGCCGGTTCTGCCGCAAATGAAGTCATGGCCGGTTCTGCCGCAATGACGTCACCAGCCGTGGTTATCTTCAATACGTGTATTTGCTAATGAGTGTCAATAATTAGGTGATGATTAGGTTGATGGGTCATTAGTTAAATTAGGAAGCGCATTAGATAATTATACTATAAGATCAGAAGGGATTATTATGTACTTGGAAGTCTATTGATATTGTTGAATTTTATGGGTATAAAACTATTTGTATTCGTTTTACAATAAATCACTCGTGAATAAACGCTCATGCAGTATACATGATGGCGAACTATACTGATACATCTTCTATTTATTTCGATAGTAGTCAAGTTGATGCTAATTTGTGTGAATTGTTGGATAATTTACAAGTGGAGATTGTTGAAGCGGCCAATATTGATTGGACTGAAGAAGAAGAATTCACCCGTCTGTCATGTGAGAGTAATAAACGTGTTGCGCTACAATCGAACAATAATAGTAAAGTGCGAAAAATAGCGCCGACCTTCAGGGATTCATGTATACCTGAGATGTTTGAAAATGAAAACCTTGACATGGAGTTGGTTGTGATGACGAAAATGATTGAAGACAATTTGTGTAACTTAACTCAAGAGTTTGACACCCCATTTAGTCCTACTACTCAACGAAGAGATCAGATTGATCAATGTGCTACTTTTATCGGTGAACCAGACTCTGGGGATGAACCATCTACATCAAATGGTCAGTCTTGCAAAGATGATTCTGGTAATAGTGGCGAACAAGTTGGATGTGGTGTCGGTGTCGTCGGTGGATCAGACCCTGGAGATAAAGCGTCAACTTCAAGAGGTAATAATAATGATTCTGTTTATTGCGATAACTGTAAAATTTGGATAACAAAAAGATATTTGACTAGTCATTTGTCGTCAAATAATCATAAGAACGCTGCATCTATTAGCTACATGCCAAATATGAGTGTAATAGAATCGGCATTCAAACAAAGGATTGTCACGTTTCGAATTTTACCAACCATACCTAACACTTTAGCAACAACGAACGTATTCTTTCATAATATCAAAGATACTTTTTTACACTTGATTAATGAAATGATTCAAAGACATAGGACTATAAAAGTGAATTTTATTTTATCTGGTACTTTTATACAACCAACAAAAGATTTAACAAACAATTTTGATTTTCAATCGATCAACAGTGTGGTGTGTGTGGATGATAATCTAGAAACGTTCTATACATCAATATGTAGTATGTTTTCGCTTAAAATCGAAGATTTTGAGCAAAAAGATAGTGGATGGTCTTTGGAAAACTTATTACATTTTGATTTAAATATCAATAAGTACAATCCTTTGTCTGGCTCGTCTTTTATTGAACTACCAGTGGATATAAAACATAAAAAAGCGGTCATTAATGTGAAGAATAATGACGATATGTGCTTCACATGGGCGCTTTTATCTGCTTTATATCCAGCTGAAAGTAATGTAGCTAATAGAACAAGTTCTTATGTACAGCATTTCAATGAAATTAAAATGGGGAATATATCGTATCCTGTAGCTTTAGTAGATGTATGTAAGGTAGAGAAATTAAATAATATTAGCATCAATATTTTTAAACTGGAATATGACGCTAACACAAAAAAAAATACAGTTGTTGGCCCCATATATCATACAAAAGACAGGAAAGAGAGACATGTCAATTTACTCTTAGTATCCAATGGTGGCAATGGACATTATTGCTTTATAAAAAATTTGAGTCGATTAGTTAGCTCTCAACTCAATAACCGTGAACACAAAAAATATATATGTGATGGATGTTTAATTAGTTTTGCTTCTACCGAGAAGCTTCGTGATCATACGCAGTTCGACTGTGTTCACGTTAGAGTAGATATGCCCAACTCAGATTTGAAAATTGATAGACTAGGTAGAGAAGTGCAGTCAAATATTTTGAAAATTTGAAAACTATAGCAAGCAGTTAGAAGTCCCATTCGTAATTTACGCTGACTTTGAAGCAGTTTTATCACCCGTGATTGTTGAAAATGATGTTTTGAATCAAGATAAGTCATATACTAAAAAAACTTTCAAAAACACTCTGTTTACAGTTTTGGTCATGTTTACACTCATGATTTCTATGCAGATATTAAAAACGATATCTCATCACGTTTTGATACATCAGGCTATGATTCCAATAACCAATTTGGTTTTCCTTTGGTTAACAAAAAGGATATTGGTTTCTTCAAAGACGAATTTAATGGTTCAATAGTCAAAGAATTTGTTGGATTAAGGTCGAAAATGTATGCTCTAGATATACAAAATGCTGAAGAAAAATTAATTACAAAAGCAAAAGGTGTAAATAAATGTGTCACTCGAAAACTCAATGTTTTGAAAGTTTAATGAATCCTGGGAAGGGGATTTCTAAAGAAATGTACAGATTTAAATCGATAAAGCACATTGTATGTACTCAAAAACTCAGGAAAAATGCTTTGTCATCAAATGATACGAAAAGATTTTTGCTTCCCAATACAACGAACACTTTAGCATGGGGGCATTATCGAATTAGTTCTTTTCAAAATTAATAATATTGTCAATTAGTCGTTTCAAGCACAGTGTAATTAATTATAAGAAGTAAGAGTATAATTTTGTTACATTTACGATTATTATTTATGAAATAAATTTAAGCTTTAAATTTAAGAGTACACTTATTTTATTTGATAGTAATATTTTTTAAGTAAACTTTAGTATGTAAATATTTTTTTTTGTAAATAAATGTTTATTAAGTAATTGCAGTACTCTTTTTTTTTCATTCATATGCTAACATTCCTTAAAGTAAGACTTCAATTATGTTACATTTCTTTCACCCGTTTACAGCAATCATCGCTGGTCCAAGTGGATGTGGTAAAACATATTTTATAACACAGTTTTTGAAAAGTATTGTGAAAATATGTGATGTTTCTTTTGAGGAAATAATCTGGTGCTATGATGAAATGCAAACTCTATATCAAAAAATTGAACATGTTACGTTCCATCAAGGTATACCCGATTTGTCATTATTTTCTGGTGATAACCCAAAGTTAATTATAATAGATGACTTGATGCGAGAAACTGATGGTAGAATAGTAGATATTTTTACAAAAGGTAGTCATCATAGAAACTTAAGTGTATTTTATATTACTCAAAACATGTTTCATCAAGGACGAGGACAGCGAGACATTTCTTTGAATGCTAGTTATATCATATGTTTCAAAAATCCAAGAGACAAAACACAAATACGGTACATGGCAAGACAGGTATACCCTGAAAACGTTAAGTTTGTGCAAGATGCTTATAAAGATGCAACTGCACTACCTTATGGATATCTAATTATCGATTTGAAACAAAACACACCTGATTGGCGTCGATTTAAAACAAATATTCTACCCCCTAACGAATATTGTACAGTATATATACCCAAGAAAGGTCATAAATATAATGGTAATTCAATGCCAAGCATTATTTATAAATAATGGCTGATAGCGTGTGGACTCATCGTGATTTCCTGCAAGCACTTCATAAATTGAAATCACATTATAAAATAGCTTTATTGAAAGCAGCAGATGATTCGACAATAAAGTGTATTTGTGAGTGTGTTTTCAACATTTTAAGAGGTACCATACCGATTTCTAAAAAAGAGAAAACAAAATTAGGAAAATTCAAAACAATATTACGTGAACTAGTTAAAAAAGGGAATTTGAAAACGAAAAAGAAAATAATTGTCCAAAAAGGTGGTGCATTTTTGCCTATTATTTTAAGTACATTATTAAGTGGAGTTTTAAGTAGTCTGATGAAATAGAAATTATTTACTAAAAATGGAACACTCACAAAAAATGATACTCATTGAACCGGAAGCTATGGAAAGGTTACGGAGACCTATTGATACCGTGTCACCTCTATCTTCTCTAGATCGTCAGATGCAAGATATACTAAAATCTAATAAAAATGATGCTGAAAAGTGGAAGTTATATCAACAGACGCTTCAGAGATATCTTCATTTCACTAGTCAAGATCGCCAACCCATCCATATGTTTAACATTGAAACAAGCACCTTGACCAACACAAAACCATCTAATAATGGTACAGCTGACCAGGAAATGTCAATGCTTGATACTAATACGCAACATAACCAAATCCAAAGTTACACCAAAGATGATATTTTAGCAGCTCTACCAAAATCTTACGTGAGCAAGGGTGATATTCTTCTAAAAAATTTAAATAATCACAAAGAACGTATAAAATGGGATAACCAGGGTATAGTAAGCATCGATGGTGAGAAAATTGTTGGTAGTAATATTGTCGATATGATTGGGGATCTTTTAAGACCATTGAAAAGAAGTGATCCTGTTGGTGTTAGTGAACTTTTACAATTACTTTACGAAATAAATTTACCACTCCAATATATTGGTAATCCTAAACGTACTGAATATATCCACAAACTTCATATGCAGAAGTATATAAATCAACTGAAAACTACACCTTCCTTAGATCTAAGTAATCATCAGAAGTCATTAGACCTCCTCAAGACAGAAAACGAGAATCAAACAAAATCTCCATACAATCACTCTATTAATTATTCTACTCCTAAGACATCGAGTACTAGTTCAGGACCACCAAGAAAGATAGTAAAATGGGAGAAATGGAGTCCATAAATGATTTATCTCAGGTATACTACAATCCGTCTCATCAGGGAGGTTTTACCGGTGCAGATAAATTGGCTCATGCAGTTTCTGGTACATTTACAAAAAAACAAGTAAAGACCTGGTTGCAGTCACAAGATACGTATACACTACATAAAAGTGCCCGAAAACGTTTCTCTCGTAACAAATATATCGTATCTAATATTAACTATTTGTGGCAGGCAGACTTAAGTGACATGAGAAGATTAAGTCAATATAACGATGGATATAACTATATTTTGTGTGTAATAGATGTTTTTAGTAAATTTGCATATGCTCGTGCATTGAAAAAGAAAGATTCTATTAATATCATTCAAGCATTTAAATCTATCTTCAATGAAAATAATTCTAAGCCTGAACACATACAAACAGATAAAGGGACTGAATTTACTTCTAAACAAGTAAGGAATTTATTCAAACATTTAAATATAAACTATTATGTAACTAATAATCCAGATATTAAAGCTAGCATTGTAGAACGGTTCCAAAGAACATTGAAAGGCAAAATGTGGAGATATTTTACGTACAAAAACACATATCGTTACGTGGATGTTTTAGACAGTCTAATTTTATCATATAATAATTCCAAACACTCAAGTATAAAAATGTGTCCGAGTCAAGTCACTAAAGACAACATTTCTACTGTTTGGCAAAACTTATATGATAGGAATAGCACTAAAAAACTTCAATTATGTATACCACGTTTTAAAATAGGTGATCACGTTAGAATAACTAAGATGAAATACACTTTTGAAAAAGGCTATGAGACTAATTGGAGTGATGAAATATTTGTAATATCTTCAATTATACACCGAAGTCCTTGGTGTGTGTATACGTTACATGATTTAAAAGGAGAAACTATACAAGGTACATTTTACGAAAAAGAATTACAAAAAGTTATTATTGATAATAATACATTACACAAAATAGAAAACATTATAAAATCAAGATATACAGGACGAAAAAAGGAAGTGTTTGTTAAATGGAAAGGCTATCCAAATAAATTTAACAGTTGGATACCTTATTCTGATGTTAGTAATATTGTATGAAATTGATTATTAATTAGATAATTAAATGTATTGACTTATAGTATTTCAAATAATAATAAATACATGTATATTTAAAAAATGACAATTATGAGTTTAATTACCCCTATTCTTTTATTACCATATTTAACTATGAAATTTGTATAAATTACTTAGAATGACATCATAGATAAGAGAGGAAAGTCGTTAAAAATGTTAGAAAGCGAGTTTTATTTAACTCTTTTAAGTAATAGTTCAATGAAGTATTTTCCAGGAAATACCACAACAAATTTTATTACTAAGCTCCCGAAATCTATACAATTAAATGGAGAATGGAAGGTTGGGATAGTTGAGTTTCAATATCCTTGTACTATTTATAGTGTTCAGAAAACAGAAAATTATGTACGTATTATTGAAAGAAAACCTGTGATTATAGATGGTATTGAAAAAGGATTCAAAGATGAAATATTTACAGCTTATATTCCACTTAGTAATTACGATGCAATAGAATCAATTTTAACATTGATAAATGATCACAAGTTATTACGTAATAAAATAAAATTTAATTATGATAACAACTCTAAATATATAAAATTTCAAAAATTGAGTGACAAAGTTATCGACATTGAAATCGCATCTAAGCTCTCTCTACAACTTGGATTTAATCCTCATGATAAAATTATTATTAAAACTACTGGGACACATCAAGCTAATGTAAAATTGGGTCTACCTTCTCAAATGTTTATTTATTGTGATATAATTAACCCACAAATAGTTGGAGACACAATGACCCCCTTATTACGAGTCGTATCACTGGACACTTCGAAATATATTTTCGGTGTTAATAGAATGGAAACATTTTCTAATCCGTATTATGTTCCAGTAATGAGGCGAGAATTCGATACTTTAGAAATAGATATAAGGTCCGACACTGGGAAGATCATACCATTTCAGTTCGGAACAACGTGCGTTAAACTTCATTTTAAATGTATAACAAAATGAAACACGGAAAATATGTAAACATATGTCCTTATGAAGATTATTATTTGCAACAAGCTGGGTCAGGTATTGGAACTATTTATAAGGGAACTCCAAATCAACGAGGACATGGGATAGGAAGCTTTTTAGGTGGTTTGTTTAGAAACATTTTACCTTTGATAAAGAGTGGAGCTAAAACTATAGGAAAAGAAGCGTTGACTACAGGATTCGGAATTTTCGGTGATATGTTTCATTCAAAACCATTTGAAGATTCTATAAGAGATCGTGTTAAAGAAGCTACCGGTAATTTAAAACGTAAGGCAGATGAGAAAATTGAACGCCTTATGAAGGGATCTGGATATAAAAAGAAAAAAATTGGTCGGATTCAGTTAAATTCTCCTCAAACCTTTGAGCGAGGAGGACGTGTTAATCAAATTAATACTAGTAAAGTGCCAGATATATTCTCCTAAAAAATATGGCATTTTTACATAATCAGTCCTGTGAATGCGTCAAATCCGAACTTGATTTATTTGCATTACCATCAACTCAAACAAGTATTGAACATGGACAATGGGTTCATTATAAAGCAATATCTTCTTTAACCGATGACGGACCGATAGAGTTTTTAGTTCCTGGAAACGGTGATGAATATTTAGATTTATCACACACATTGTTACATGTGAAGGCGAAAATAACTAAACTAAACTCGACCAACTTAGCTCCAACAGATGTAGTGGCTCCAATTAATAATTGGCTTCATTCACTTTTTAGTCAACTAGATGTGTATTTGAATCAAAAACTAATATCACCCCCAAACAATACATACGCTTATAGAGCGTATATAGAAACACTACTAAATTATGGTCCAGCAGCAAAGTCATCTCATTTGACATGTGGATTGTGGTACAAGGATACTGCAAACAACATGGATTCTACAGGAGATACAAACAATGGATTCAAGATACGTAAACAGATTGTTCAAGAAAGTAAGGAAGTTGAAATGATAGGCCATTTACATGGTGATATATTTAATCAGGAAAAGTTTTTGCTTAGCGGTGTCGAAATGAGGATAAAATTAAACCGTACTAGAGATACATTTAACTTAATTTCTGATCAAAATGTCACACCCAAAGTTAATATTATGGATGCTACTTTAATGGTGAGAAGAGCTCGATTAAATCCAAGTGTTTTGATAGCACATAGCAAAGCTCTGTCTGGGACTACTGCTAAGTATCCTATTACACGTGTAGAAGTAAAAGTTCTAACTATACCTTCTGGTGTTCAAGGAAAAACATTGGATAACATTTTTCTGGGTCAACTACCTAAAAGGTGTATTGTTGGTTTTGTTGAAAATTCAGCATTTAATGGCACCTTTAGCAAAAACCCTTTTAATTTTGATTATTTTAATATGAATTTCTTCAGTATATACATAGATGGTCAACAAATTCCTTCAAAACCCATTCAACCTAATTTCAATGCAGATAAAAGCTTGTATACTTTACCCTTTCATACGTTATTCTCTGGCACTGGAATACACTTCAATAATGATGGCGATGACATATCCTGGTCAGAATATCCTAATGGATATTGTTTATTAGCTTTTGATTTAACACCTGACCTATCCGCTAACGTCTCTACTCATTGGAACTTAATCAGACATGGTAGTCTTCGATTAGAAGTGCGTTTTGATAACGCTTTAGAGAACACAGTGAACTGTGTAATCTTTTCTGAGTTCGACAATGTTATAGAAATCGATAAGAATAGAAATATTACAGTTGACTATAATAGTTAAAATATGATATAAAAGTTACTACTTGACCTATTGAATGACAGTATCGTTTCTTCTCACCATTAACTTACATGACTCTTTCTGTGTATATTGTAAAATGAATACATTAGAAATTCAATTAATGTTACGATCTAGACTAGGGTACTTAAGTACTGAAAAAAATGTGTATGCTGCTAATCGTTTACCAATACTTGTTAAAAAACCAGCATATATTATTTCTAACATGGATCCTGATACAAAACCCGGCTCGCATTGGGTTGCAATACACATAAATAATAATAATGTTGGTGAATATTTTGATAGCTTTGGACGAAAGCCTACCTGGAGCCACAAGTTTTTTATGATTAGAAATTGTAAAACGTGGAAATGTAATAGTATACCACTTCAGAACGAACTGACATCGGTTTGTGGAAAATATTGTTTGGTTTACTTATATTTCAAAAGCAAGAATTATTCTATGCAATATTTCCTAAGCATGTTTGATGATGTAAATACATTGTTTAATGATTTCATGATAAGTTACTTGTATAATAAGTTATTTAATTAATGTGAATAAATAAAATTGACAAAAAACTTTTGCATTATTTATTTTTCAAATCACAATTGTAGAAAAAACTTTTACATTTAGGGTGCTCAGCTAGAGACTTAGTTATCTTGAATATTAAATCATCACAATCTTGTTTCAATTCATCTGAACTAGATAACAAATATTTAAGTCGAAAATCAGCATGCTTCCATTTTTCAGTTTCTGATTTTCCTCGAATTTTATCTAAATCATACATTTCAACTTTTATAAGACTTGACTACCAGGTATACATGAATCCCTGAAGGTCGGCGCTATTTTTCGCACTTTACTATTATTGTTCGATTGTAGCGCAACACGTTTATTACTCTCACATGACAGACGGGTGAATTCTTCTTCTTCAGTCCAATCAATATTGGCCACTTCAACAATCTCCACTTGTAAATTATCCAACAATTCACACAAATTAGCATCAACTTGACTACTATCGAAATAAATAGAAGATGTATCAGTATAGTTCGCCATCATGTATACTGCATGAGCGTTTATTCACGAGTGATTTATTGTAAAACGAATACAAATAGTTTTATACCCATAAAATTCAACAATATCAATAGACTTCCAAGTACTTAATAATCCCTTCTGATCTTATAGTATAATTATCTAATGCGCTTCCTAATTTAACTAATGACCCATCAACCTAATCATCACCTAATTATTGACACTCATTAGCAAATACACGTATTGAAGATAACCACGGCTGGTGACGTCATTGCGGCAGAACCGGCCATGACTTCATTTGCGGCAGAACCGGCGAATCCCTACTACTTAGGTGAGGTCGCCCGTGTGCCATTTTACTAATATTGTTACGATGACAATACTGCTCTCAGAGGTTAGTCCAGGTTTACACGTAAATTGAAACTACATACAGCTGTTTCCGTATGGCTCTTTACATTTTTGAACAGCACCTCTGGCGGAAACGAGGATGAACTAACCAAAATGTACCAAGTATAGTCGGTACCTTGGTTGCTGTATGCTGAGTGTGATTTTTGTCGTAAACATGACGCTCGCCGCGAGCGCGTAAGCATGTAATTTGTATGAACTTGTTCTCGCACAAAGTGTTTCAAAAACGCGCCGCTAGTGGCGCTGTACATTTCCTTATACAAATTACATGGTTACGCGCTCGCAGCGAGCGCGTCATGTTTACGACAAAACTCACACTCAGCATACTGATTAAAATCTTATTGTTAGTTTACCGTAAAGCCACGACGATTCTCTTTTTGCACATACTCAACTTACTGGTATTATCAGATAGGTAGGACACAGCAAAAAAAAAACGCCACTAATTTTCACAAAACTGATTTTTTGGTGCGATTTTTGGGCATGAAAATTCCAATATCGATACACACATAGTGTCATGAGCATAAAAGAAAACGAATATCTTTAAAACGAAAAGAAAACGAATACTTTTAATGTAAAACTACAACTGTTTTTTTTTTACCGAAATACATAATTTCATTTTTATTTATCAAAGAACAAAATTAGAAAAAAGTAGGTCTGTAATTCAAATACAAATACAAAATAATTTATTATCATAAAACATTTACATTGAACTTAAAGGTACACTATACAAAATAAATTTCAAAAGGTTATGCTTGTAGTCCCTGCACTAAGCAAAGCCTGTATCGCGGGGACTACATTTATGTGACGATTACCATATAATATTTGATGCGATTTTAGTTCTTAAATACAGAAAAACCGTGGTTAAGAGTTATATAAATACACAAATAGTTATTATTGCAGTTACAGTTACAATTATAAATTAAAAGTGGTTTTAATTCAGAGTAACAGTTTTGTGAAAATTAGGCGTACGATTGCGACCCTTAAATAAATCAACTCAATCGTTTCAGGTCCCTCTCAAACACACTCCAACACATCAAGGTATCGAATCATCGTACTGAAAGTATCGACTAGTGCCGTGCCACGTCGACAGTGAACTAGTGCAGTGCCAGTTCAGTGGTGTTGCCCGCTCAGTGTCTCCTCCTCCGGCCGGCCGGAGGTGTCGCAAGGTCCAAACAGCAGACAAAGTGTCTCCCATCAAGTTGTCAGCCATGGACAGTAACTCGGTGTCGCCGATGCCGGAGCTGGCGCCTATAGCGGAGTTCGACAAGTCTCCGCCGTCGCCGCCGAATGAGGAAGTCCCGATGGATGACTTGCCGCCCCCTCCCGCCACCATCTCGCAGCCCGAGGGGAAGAAAATGAAAATGTGAGTATTGTAATTTTCTCATCAGCTTAATGATCTTATTAAGACAGTTGATTGAATTAGGTGTTAATTTGTGGTAGTTCATTTCTATACCCATATTTAAGACAGGATCGCGCTGGATCTCAGCCGTTCTATAGGCCCTACTGAAATTCGAAAAGCCCATCTAGGTTCAGTAGTTTTGAAGCAATAAGAAATCCCAGATAATTATTTTTCACTAAAAATGGCACAACTGACTTCATACGTGTACAAAACTCAAATAGTTCCCACGAAACGATGTATCATCGCTGTAGCAGGTAATTTTTTCATTATTGTTGATCAAATACGACCCAGCTGATTGATTTTTACGAATTTAAATGGGACCACGTCTGAAGTATGATCTACCAAAAAACAGCGGCAGAGTAATTGCGCAACATACCTACGTACAAAAAAAACATTCAGTCGAATTACTATTATTTTGTTTGTTTGTAGTTCGTTGTTAGATCACCTAGGTAAACACTCTATACATATACTCTATAGCTGACTTATTGTATTAATGTCTGAATCATTGTCATTGGAACATAGTGAAAACACAAATGATTGAATAATATAAATATTACCTCAATTGAGGTCCTCCTTTTTGAAGTCGGTTAAAATTAATGAAAGTTACAGCGCCTGCAGAAATTGAATAGCAAATTCACTTCTTTGACTTGAGGGCGATTGTATGTCGTTGATTGTTACGCTTTTCAAAAATAATTATTGTTCTGAGAAAGCAATCATTTTGTACGTGGAGTCAACGACTCGACACGGTAGACTCGTAATGAATGAACACTGACTGTACTATCAATGGTTTGATCTCAAACACACATTTATCTGTGAAACACATTCGATCCAGGATCTAAAATTGGACGTACATATTACTAGTATGTATGTAGGGAATGCGGTGCGGAAGTCGAGATGCCTAGACATTGAGATAAATTAGAATAGATCATTGCCTTCATAAGGAAGACCGCAGTAAACGCAGACAAATGTTAGTTTAACAAAATCATTGCAGTTAAAGTGCATTGAAGACTGTAAGGTAACTTTTTCTAACTAATATTTGACTATAGTTACTACAGTGTTCATAAGCAGAGAGGAGAGCTGAGATTTGATTATGAAGTTATGAAGTAGAGCAGACAGCACTGGAATTATATCTGTCTTCGTTTTGGACGGAATGAAACTCTCCCTTTATTCTGGATTCTACATAATTTTCAAGCCAACTATCTCGGGTCTCGTGTGAATGAGTTTTAATCCGAGACGAGATTTCATAAAACCTAGCTGACCCGACAAAACATTGTTTTTCCATATAAAACAAATATTACGATTATAAATTGAGATATAAACTATCCTATCTCAAGTTGGATCAAACTGCACACAGTGTGCAAAGGACATGTCCACAAAATGTATGGAGGCTGGTATAATAATAATCAAAAATTCGAACCACAACACTCACTTACATTTCGAGAAAGTTCATATTTTTCTAAGTCTATTACATCAGTTAATACCAAAAAAGAGCCCTCCGTTTTTTTTAAAATTAATTTTAAATCTATTAGGATAAATAAATATATAGGTATTTGGCTCAATAGGTAGTTTATCTCTATCAAACCTGGTTAAGTAACCTCCATGATTGTTAAACGGAAGCATTATTACCAATTAGACACAGTTTTTTAGTGTTTGTTGTCACATTGTACCTACTAACTGGTCACACTGATAGGTTATGATTTTTAATTTTTTAGCAAATTAAGATACGAATGTGGAAGAATCAGCTACGAATGCAAGTAAAATAACGATAGAAGCACTTTATTATTGCTAAACTAGAAAAAATACAAAGCTGTATCATTGTTTTTCATACAATTTTTTTATTCACATTAAAAAAAAATATGGAGGGTTAAAAAAATCAAAATTAAATATTTTTGAGAAGCCCACGTATCAAGCTTTCAAATGATGTATATATATATCATCTTGGTTCGATTTTATTCTGAATAATATACCACTTGTGGACGTCACCTTTGGTTGAAATCGGTTTAGTAGTTGAGAAGTTCATCGCGGACAAACGTGACACGAAATTTTTATATGCAAAGAGATTCCAGAAAAACATTACACATTCGATCGAGGATTTAAAATAGGATACGCGTATTATGAAGGGAATGCGGCGCGGAAGTCGGGATAGGTACCTACCAGTCAGACATTGATATAAATTGTATCCTGGGGGATCTCGGGTATCTAGGTGTGTCTGCTAAACTGGTGTATTTGAAAAAGGTTATTTTTATTTTCCCGTGCTCCATAGCTAAGCTGCTATCTAGGGCGAATCTAACTTCTTGGCGGCTGTAATGTTAATATTAGTTACAAGCTGCGGATAATCCAATCGTCGCGTAGCTGCTAAGTGAGCAGTGTTTTTTTTTTCACCTGTTTCAGTCAGGACTGGGAAAATTAAGCTACTTACATTAGAATAGCTTAGTTTTTCAGCTTAATTAAGCTATATTAGAATAATATAATAGAAAAATTTAGGTATTTACTTACCATCTATACCTATAAGTATGTATGTATATAAGTATTTAAAATATGTATAAGTAGGATATGAGTCTCTGGCAGCCATATCATAAGCTTTGCTTAGTTTGGGGTCAGAGCCCGTGTGTAAGAAGTCCCCCAATATTTATTTATTTATTGTTAGTTGTAAGCATTTTGGGACCATAATTTGCAATAATTATGGAGCACATTAACAACATAATAATTGATTGCAATTTTCAACATTATAATTATTGTGCCATATGGTAATTTATTTTCCGAATCAGATTACAAAATTGTATGTAGAGTTACTGAATTACGAGGAGTTTTTTTCAGACTATAGGAATTTGAACTTCATATAATATGGTTGCAAAAATTGGCCAAGGGCTAGTCGGGATCGCGCACGAAAGGTTCCGTATCGTATGGATGCCCCCTTAATATATTTTATTTTAATTAATTAATGTATTTATTTTTGAAGCGAATATACAACTCAATATTCTGCGAATATTTCATGCATTTTCATGTTGCCGTGATTAATATCGTGCAAGAACATTTTGTTTCTTGTATGGGAGCTTAAACATTTATTTAATTTTAATTTAATCACTTATTTTTGAAGTGAATATCTACTTAAATATTCTGTGCATATATCAAGCATCTATCTGTCACCGTTATTAATATCAAGCGAAAAACGGCTGAAAATTCAGGTTTTGGGGAGGAGCCCCCCTTAATTATTTATTTTTTCCTGTTATTATTTTATGGAATATCCTGTTTGTTGTTATAGCGGCAACAGCGGAGGGTTAGTAATAGGGTTCCGTGTATATTTATGGTCTCTTGCAGTTGTGTAAAAGAAAAACTCCTCAGTTATCGTTTAAAAAAGTTAGAGCCGTTTATGTCGTAAAAAACCGCATATTTCGACACTCACAAAAACCAAACCTACAGAGTACTTCCAGTTGACCTAGAACTATGAAATTCGTCAAGAAGCATTGTATTAGAGTACACATATAGGAATAAATCTGAAAACTGTACATTTCTAATTAAATCACAAAAAATAGGGCCTAAATACAAACAATTTTGGCCCAAAATTCAAAGTGAGTAAATAGTATCATGTGGGGTATCATATAAAAGAGCTTCATTAGCACATGCTAAAACAGGTTTACAATGTGTAAATTTTGATGTATGACGAGAAAAGTAAAAAAAAATTTTATTATTTATTTATCCTATAGAGATTTCAACATTACAATTTTGTGAAATACAGGATACATACAGGATTTGTACGGAACCCTCGGTGTGAGAGCCTGACTTGTACTTGTCCGGTTTTTATTATCCTTTGTGTACGGAACCCTAAAAACGTAGACCTGATATTATCTGCGTTTGCAGCTTTAGTTCCATAGTAACAGTTTTTCATACCTTTCTTATTTGCTATTAGGTTCTCAAAACAATGATGTGTCTAGCACTAATATAAAAAATCGTACCAAGAAACTAATTAAGAATTTCATTTACAAGTTAATATCCCTACGATTTTATCAGTAAGTACATCACTGTCATCTATGAAAACTACTGCACACTACTTAAAAACTCTTCAACAGCTGCTACTTATAAACTCTTCAGCTGTCACCGGAGTATAACTGACTGTCCAATTAGTACCACAACATTTGTATAGATGGCGTTGGCAACTACTATAGATCATTTATCATTTCCATGCATTTTCCATTTCTATAACGATACAATTATAAAAACGTGTGAAAATGGTAAATGGAAATTAGACCGTAAATGTGCTCGTCTAATCTATTGTAAGTACAATTATAGTTACTGTCCTATTTTATCATGAGGAATTGTTATAGTCGGTCCCTCTCTAACCAAAGACTGGTTATGGCGAAGTAGGGCGCTTGTAGCTTGTCCGATCGAGTCGACATCTCGGTGAGTGGCGGTACGGACCTCGCGAGAATGCGCATCTGACAGTTTGCCGCCAATTCCATTTCGAATTTCGAACTTAATTTTTTTCGTCCGATTGTGTTCAGTGCGTTGTGATTTTTTATCTGTGTTTTTTTTTTTGATTGTTGTGTACTCAAACTTTGGAAGAAATGGCGCGAGGAAAGAGCCAAACGTATGTGTACTTTTCTTTATTATTTACTCAATTGTCTAATTATCATTTTATTAATCTAAAAACGAAGTTACTCCGGTTATTCAATAATTTATTCTGTTTGTAAAGTTGACACACTCAACGATTCGTTGTAAAACAAATGACTAAAAGTAATTTATTGACCAAAAATGATGATGTACGTAAAACCATTTTACAAATTTGACACAATATTAGCATTTTATATGGATTGTAATGTAATAAAAGTATTTATAAAAACATATCATAATGTGCATATTATCAACCATTGTTTTATAAAACTGGCTGACTTTCAAACCGCTGTACTTAAAAAGTTATTAACAAAATGATAACATATTTAACGACAGCATACTAATGACTTCATCATAGCTCTATAGTTAACTACAGTCTTGACTCACGATTTTAATCGAATATGACACTAGTAGTTCTTCAAACAATAGACCTCGCGACACAATTTTACCTGAATCTTCATAAGCCCATATCTCGACTCGATCTTGACCGATTTGATTTATACTCATAAATTTAAATAATCTTGCTAAATATTATCGAAATAAGCTGATAAATAGCGCGATAGCATTTCCGCCTTCTTTTGAGGGAAATGCCCCCCCAATTTAAAATCGCCGACAACAAAATAAACTATGTATTTATTTATCTAATAATACTATGTATTTATCTAATAATACTATGTATTTATCTAATAAATATTATAATCTATTTAGAACATTTGTAATTAGTTTCGTCGAAATTCGTTGAAAAATACGAAAACCAACATCTGCCGGGCTAGGATGCGCACGACGTAATATTTCTTTCGACATGTCAGAACGAGACAGAGGTATGGCGAAGAATATATCTTTCACTTTTTCAAACATCGAAAAGAGTTATTTTCGTGGCATAGCCACTTATAATATTATAAGGAAATAGGTCTATCAGAAGTGAAATTAAAAAGATAAACACCTAATTATCAACAAAATTATATATTCGTACAAAAATATTTAGCGACAATTTATGATCTACGCAACGCACACGCACGCCTAGCCCGAGGCCCTATTCCGAAGTGTCTCGCCGCCGGTGACCCCCTCTCCGACCACACAGCGCTGGACGCTGTGACGTCATCGGCAGCTCTCGAAGTACCACTTCTCCAACACGGCCTCTCCTGACAAGAGAACGCCTCGTTCTCTCGTAGAATGTCGGCAGTCAACAAGCTGGAGGCCCGCTGTCTGGACCCGCCGACAGGCTGAAGATACGGTGCTCAGAACACCACCAGCAGGCTGCGAGCCTGCTGTCTGGCTGAAGACACGGTGTTCAGGGCACCAGCAGGCTGGAAGCCCGCTGTCAGGCTGAAGACACAGTATCCAGGACACCAGCAGGCTGGGAGCCCGCTCTCAGGCTGGAAAAATACAGAAATGCTGACTGCATAGGCAACAGGCCGGAGGCCTGCTGTCTCGAGCGTCAGCAGGCTGCAGGCTCACTCACTGCACACGCAACAGGCCGAAAGCCTGCCGTCACGAGTATCAGCAGGCTGCAGGCCCGCTGACTGCACACGCAGCAGGCTAGATGCCTGCCGTCACGATTGTTAGCAGGCTACAGGCCCGCTTACTGCACACGCGGCAGGCTGGATGCCCGCCAACAGGACACGTGGCAGACTGGAGGCCCGCCGTCTCGGCTGGCAACAGGCCCGTTGACAGGACACGCGGCAGGCTGCAGGCCCACCGTCTCGGCTGGCAGCAGGCTGTAGGCCCGCTGACAGGACATGTGGCAGGCCGGAGGCCCGCCGACTCGGCTGGCAGCAGGCTGTAGGCCCGCTGACAGGACATGTGACAGGCCGGATACCCGCCGACTCGGCTGGCAGCAGGCTGTAGGCCCGCTGACAGGACATGTGACAGACCGAAAGCCCGCCGACTCGGCTGGCAGCAGGCTGTAGGCCCGCTGACAGGACATGTGGCAGGCCGGAGGCCCGCTGACTCGGCTGGCAGCAGGCTGTAGGCCCGCTGACAGGACATGTGGCAGGCCGGACGCCCGCCGACTCGGCTGGCAGCAAGCTGTAGGCCCGCTGACCAGGCACGTAGCAGGCACCCGCTGACCAGGCACGTAGCAGGCTGCAGGCCCACTGATCAGGCACGCAGCAGGCTGCAGGCCCGCTGATTGGGCACGTAGCAGGCTGCAGGCCCGCTGATTGGGCACGTAGCAGGCTGCAGGCCCGCTGACCGGGCACGCAGCAAGCGGCAGGCCCACTGACCGGGCACGCAGCAGGCGGCAGGCCCGCTGAACGGGCGCGTAGCGGGCTGCAGGCCCGCTGATTGGGCACGTAGCAGGCTGCAGGCCCGCTGACCGGGCACGCAGCAGGCGGCAAGCCCGCTGAACGGGCGCGTAGCGGGCTGCAGGCCCGCTGATTGGGCACGTAGCAGGCTGCAGGCCCGCTGACCGGGCACGCAGCAGGCGGCAGGCCCGCTGACCGGGCACGCAGAAGGCGGCAGGCCCGCTGAACGGGCACGCAGCAGGCGGCAGGCCCGCTGACCAGGTACGTTAAAGGCTGCTGGCCCGCTAGCCAGGCAGGCCGTAAGCCCACTGGCTGGAACGCCGGGAGACCGCAGGCCCACTGGCTGGAACGCCGGCAGGTTCCAGACCCGATGCCCAGGCCACAGCAGCCAGCTCTCCGGCTTTAGTGGTTAGGTTTTCTTCTGCATCTGCATCTCCTTCTTCTGCTTAGTGGGGTCTGCCCACAGCGAGATATGCTCGCGAATAGATATTAGTCGTGTAGTATGCCCAGAGGATATGAGGTCTGCTCATGGACGAGGTCTGCTCGTCGAAATAATGGGGTCTGCCCAGAGGATATGAGGTCTGCTCATGGACGAGGTCTGCTCGTCGAAATAATAGGGTCTGCCCAGAGGGTATGAGGTCTACTCATAGACGAGGTCTGCTCGTCGAAATAATGGGGTCTGCCTAGAGGGTTATGAGGTCTGCTCATGGACGAGGTCTGCTCGTCGAAATAATAGGGTATGCCCAGAGGGCATGAGGTCTGCTCATAGACGAGGTCTGCTCGTCGAAATAATGAGGTCTACCGAGAGGGTTATGAGGTCTGCTCATAGACGAGGTCTGCTCGTCGAAATAATGGGGTCTGCCCAGAGAGTATGAGGTCTGCTCATAGACGAGGTCTGCTCGTTGAAATAATGGGGTCTGCCCAGAGGGTATGAGGTCTACTCATAGACGAGGTCTGCTCGTCGAAATAATGGGGTCTGCCTAGAGGGTTATGAGGTCTGCTCGCAAAAATAAAATTAGTCAAATAATAAGAAAATCGATAAAAACTGAACAATTAAATTGCTCCAGCACAACATATCGCTTGGCTGATCTCCGACAACCAATCAACGACAAAAACTACAGCACGCACAACATTTCTTGAGGTAAAGCTGTCGTCAATTAAAATGGATGACAACCACATTCAGCAGGATGCAATAATAACACGCACTTTCATTTAATCCAGAAATTTAGTACTTTGAACATTCGATCACAAATATCACAATTCAGAAAAGATTAGCTCATTGCTAACGAGAAGGACATGCTGATACTTTGACGAAAGGATCTCTTTATTTTTTTAAAGTTCAAAGTGACGACCTCGAAATATCTGTTTTTTTTTTTAATGATAATTTCACCGATGTGATGCATAGTGCAAATCATTTGAGAACACACAAACGAGCAAGTACAGTTACAGTGCAACGAGAAACATCTTTCTGGAGAAATGACATTTGGCCACCAGGAGAACTAAAAGTTCTTTAATACAAACTCCAAAGTTTGGTTTACACTATGAAGACCATGACCATCATGGAATACACAAAGAAAATTGAGTCGATGGCGATTCAGAAACAAAACATAGCAGATAGGTGATTTCATCATTCATCAGAAGTTCTCATACTGATTGGAATCACTTCGCCATCGTTTAGGTATTTCACTACAATTTGCGCTTTCTCGTTCACAACTTGTAAGTAAATTCGTATAGGCCAGGTGGCCAGCCCTGGCGTTAGAGTTTCCAAGCTGCCTGAAGGCCTCTGACATGACCGGATGGTTGAAACATCCGGAACCTATGATTTAGCGTGCCATACGAGCCACTGTGCTCAGTTGCAAATGCCACCCGCGGTCATCCATCCGAAGACACCGTGCTGATAGTTGCTTGTACTAGTTGAGTTCATTTTCGTGCAGCTAGTAATTCACGTTACTTTCTTTTTTTATGATCGTGTGAAAAAATGCAATAAGACTGCTTGTTCTGCACAGTAAACTATAACAGTCACAACAGAACACATCTCGATTGACATTCAGGGACAAAACATCCAGAGCTTGGTCGTTTTGTTTTTTACATGCACAACACTTTAATCTGTTTCAAGACATAAGGGCCACTTAGACACACTTTTCTTACTTATAAAATATGCAAAGCATGTCATTTTAGAAACAAAAACGTCAATGAGTTTTCTGATAAGGGCTTCAAAATAGAAATGGAAACTTCCTTTATTCTGCAGATTTATTTCATGCATTTGAAATCGTTTGAAAGCAATAAAACCTTTCACTTCAAAAGAGCTCGGCTATACCTGACCCCAAATAAATAATCGCCACGAGTAATTAACATTTAGTCCACGAAATATAACGGCACACGTGTTTTATAGTAAAACAACTCCTGCTGATGTTTTAAAATCATTGACATGTAGTCGCGTAGAACAAGAGAAGTGACAAAGCAAGAAAGTTGTAATGCACGATCATAGTAAAATGGCATAGAAAACGCATAGACACTGCAATGTAATCTTGACACAAATGACACTTGAACTACTGATCAAATGTTTAATTGGCTTGTATTGATATGGCAGGAAAACTTCAAAAGTCTCTCAGGTGAACCTTATATTTTGAACTTTATTGAAATAGCAGTAATGCCATCCCAACCATTCAGTCAACAATTCCAACAAATTCAACTGAAGCGAACGTGGACACTTTTGTGTCGTATACTAGCTATTGATAAATATTTGATTTTTATAGAAAGCCCGTATTAATAATTTACTCCCTCCCTGCGCATACGTAAACATAATTTTTTTTTTGTTTAGTTGTTTACACTTAACGCATACTCATTAACAATTAAAATTGTTCGGTGTCGGTAAGTGGAAACCAAAAGTTTTTAAATGAAGATACAAACAACACAAACAATTTTCTTATAAACACGCGTCTCGGGGAACCAACGTCAGCCAATCACAAACCGAAGCCCGCGTCGCGCAGGCAAAATCCATACGTACGGGCGAACCATATCAAGACCAAAATGATTCCACATAGTCGGGCAGCTAGGGACTAGCTGCAGCAAGCAGGACACCTCGCCCGGTGAAGCACTCCTTCGCCGGAGGCCATCCCAACTCAACATCCACTTGGACGATCACCCATTTCATAGTAGCAACGGGAAGTTGTGTTTGATCGCCGCTACATGACACAGCAACTGCGGCTCCCTGTGATGGTGTGCCGTGTCGGCAACAAAAGTACATTTGCGCAGCGCCTAAATTTCCTAATAGGGCATATGCATTAATTTATTCAGATTGCTTTATTTAGGGATTCGCATCATCACAAATGATCAAAGCGGCAATAATTTTATCAATTATAGTCACTGGGCTCGGTAAGATGGGCGATGATGCCTCAATCCAGCGGGCCAATTTCCCGTAAAATGACTTTGAAATCACTACTACTCATAATGCCAATAATCGCATAATTAGTAGGTGCTAACAAAACAACATTAATGCGCATAATGCAATCGTAACATAAGTGTTACCCAACAGTAACAACATCAATACGCATAATGACAAAAGTTGCACATTTAGTAGGTATCCGGGTACTACAAATCAATACGCCTAACACCAACCAATGCATAATTATTAAGTGCAACATGTCTCAACAAGCGTTTACTAATACCATTAAAAAAAAACTCACAGAACAAATCTTTTATGACAGTGGAACAGAGTAGTGAAAAGAGACTGATATCTAAAGTCATAGCTTTGTAACGGGCTACTGTTATAGTGCGGATGTATGAAAAAGACATCTTCAACTGCTCTCAAAATTATTTTAGAGTTCACACCACTACATAATAGTCGATAAGGCAACAAAATAACACGTCGCTGTCTTATTTTACTTAACACATCACGCGGAATACGCGGAATACCACAAGACTTACTGCCACCATACCGAATAAATATAAAAAATGCAACACCATAGTGAATTTTGTGATGTACATTTCGTGGCGTACAAATGTCTCGCTCATAAAAAAGGATCTTTACACACCGGATTAGAGAAATCTACAGATCTCAGTGCTAAGTAATAACAATGCGCTAAACAAACATCGCGCGCGAACCTCTATTCTCTTAGCAATTCGGAAAGGAACGTGACGCGTAAATCTAGGTGCATGGAAATCAAGGTGCACATCAACAAGTTGATCACTTATAATCGTAACAGCACGCGAACGAACAAACAAACGTCGCGCCTAAATCACTTATACTCGTTACAGTATGCTAACGTGCACAACACACATCCGTATAAATACGCAAACGGACAAACTCCGCGCTTGAATTTATTAATGATCGTATTAATGCACATTTGAACAAACAAACACTGCACGTAAATTAACGTAAAAGTTGGTCTTCAACAACAACTTAACACACTACGGCTTTTAGTTATACAGCTAACTGACAAAATATCTCGTTTGTAGATTGCAATGCAACCTTAGAAGCATTTATAAAAGTAAGTCAATTACTCGTTTGCAGATCGCAGCTGCCGGAAACATCCCGATCTCCATCTCAATTACTGCTTGGGACTTGCGATGCACTTGTCCGCGAAAGTATAAGATAGCATGCTCAAATATATTTCGCACCTTTTCTCCAAAATACAGATTTCATAACCGAATTGTTTCAAAGAACCACATATTTAGTCAACGTTTTGCTTTATCCGCCGCCGTCAATAATATTTGGACGGGTTATGATAGCGCTTATCATTTCACGGATCGAGTTAGTGCTACGAGATTTATTAAAGCTACAGCGTCTACAAGCGCTACGAAGTCAATAAGGGCTACGGCTCTACGAATGTAAACATTCCCGAATTCCATCGCGGTCACATCACGACACGTGGTAATACTGACTCTAGGTACTTCCCCGCATGTACCGACGCTTGCGCTACGATATCAGATCTTGTATGACGTAATCGCACCGCGCTTACTAGGCGAACAACGAACAAAGAACTTTACTGTGTCACCACACAAAGAACACGAGGCCCACAAGGGGTTACTTGTTATTTTTTCTAACTGCGTAATCATCACGTATTAAAATAAACGAACCGAAATTAGTCCAAAACAACACTTTTGCCAAACATATTAAACGTTTAAAACACTACACTTTTCACGCAAATTCAAACGTCTGAACTCCGAATTAATACGCAGTTTTCTCAAAATGTCAGGAAAATCTGAGCGAAAAGGCCGTGAGTTTTCTTAGTAATCCCACTTCTGATATAAGGAAATAGGTCTATCAGAAGTGAAATTAAAAAGATAAACACCTAATTATCAACAAAATTATATATTCGTACAAAAATATTTAGCGACAATTTATGATCTACGCAACGCACACGCACGCCTAGCCCGAGGCCCTATTCCGAAGTGTCTCGCCGCCGCGCCGCCGGTGACCCCCTCTCCGACCACACAGCGCTGGACGCTGTGACGTCATCGGCAGCTCTCGAAGTACCACTTCTCCAACAATATAGTATAGCTTGGTCTACTGGATAGACGAAAGAAAAACCCGTGTTAAAACGAAGATCTCTCTCACTTTATTCGCTCGTTCAATAATACTACTATTATGTTTTTTGTTAAGAAATATAACTGTTATCAATTTTTCTAAGATCTGTGTGCGTCGTCGAGATAAAATTGTACCCGCATGATTACATCAATTAAATTCAATTGCCGAAACTGGTAATTGGTCACGTATTTCTTTACCATTTGGTAATGTAGCGGTATCGCATTTTTGTAATGTTTACGCAGTTGCTACGTCATCACATTTTAATATTATACATGCTGTAGTTACATTTTTGTTTTTCGCCAATTCGAGTCTTTGTTTTTCAAAATTGAAAGTGAATAATCGGGATGTTTATGGCGTAATTCGCACAATACGTAATGGTTTGTCAGAAAATATATTTTCCTTAACTTGAATGAAGTCATATGGTACAAAAAAAAAAGAAAATAAAGGAGGAAAGGAAAGCATAGGTAAAATAAAGCCCCCGAAAATAATTAAGTATCCACTCACTGGCCATACTAACATGATAAAATAGAAAGTGGCGCTTCGACAAATAAACATCAAACTAAATGATATGCTATGTACTGTACTGTATCAGCCTTTTTAATAGTCCACTGCAGGACGTAGGCCTACCCACGAAGGGTGATTGGGCCATATCCACCACACTGATCCGGTGCGGGTTGGTGGATTCACATACGCCATCGAATTTCTTCTACGGACATATGCAGGTTGCCTCACGATGTTTTCCTTCACCGAAAAGCCAGTGGTGTGAATATGCTATGCTATGTACTTTTGAGAAAGATAAATTTTGATAATAATCTGGCTGGTCAACTGGTCACTCCATTGATTTTGTTTACCATAGTGCAGGGAGTTTCTGGGGTGTATGTTAGGGTGGGTCAAAAATTTTTTTTCTTTATTTTTCAAGAGGCTCAGAAATAAAAAGGTGCCAAATGGTTAAATTAATTTATAGATAATGTTTGATTTCATTATTTTATCCAAAATTTGCCTCCAGATTGTAAACGAAATTTCCGAAAAAGTAGATTTTTTATGTCGAGTTTCTGATACTTTTTTCAAGTTATTGATATCCGATTATATATGTAATAGCACTTAATAACGATAAATAAAAACGTTTGTTAGGTTGAGCTTAAGAACAGAAGTAAGGAATGGGGTAGAGGTGGGATTTTTTAAGAAACAATTGGCGCAAAGTTGATCTTATAAACTTTTAAGTAGCGCGATGCGTAAATAGAGTGAAGTTATTGGTTTTACTTATTTTAAGATTGAAATACCACTACAAATCATAGTAAGTTCCTTATGATTGATTTATGGGATTTAAAAGGCAATATTTTGCCAAACTATGAAACCATAATGAATTTTAAGAGTAATTCTGATAAAAGTTAAAATACGAATAAAAACTAAACAAAAAGCCAACATAAACACTAATTCGAAGCCATCGTTATAGAAAAATTGTTAAACAAATCCTTTAGTTGTCAAATAATACTAAAAAATTAATAAAATCATGATAATTTATTATTTAGAGTGAGAGACCTTTTGCAAATCTCACCAAACATTATCTGAATAAAAGTTAGTATAGTTTCGTCTTGGAAGTAAAGTTTTATTTGATATTTAGACATTTCAGCTTGCAAAAGTCAAAAGTTAATCAAATGTGCTTATCATAACAAAAAAAAAATGCCTGCAAGATCAACTTCAAAGATCAACAAATAGCTAGGCAAAATGATGGTATTCACGTGTTTTTGACTTTGGCACAACTAAATAGATAACAACAAAACAATTTGAGCTATCAAAGGAAAAATTGAATGTAGATGTTGAATTTCCGTTTAAATCAGCAAGAAATTTTCACTGAGCCATCAATTGTAAAATCTGTAACTGAAAAAATATCTAATTATTTGTTGAATTGAAAGGAGAAGGAAAACTAAATTAATTATATCTCCTTTGGCACATCCAAGCGGAAGAAAGAGTAATAAAAGCAGTTACTTACTCAAGTTTTCACTACTTTATGTAGAAACAAAAAAACAATGCAAAAAAATCTAGATAGATGCGAGAAAATCAATACCCATATTTGACATCAAAAAGGAATTTGCCACATATTAACTCCTTCACTTTCATTAGTATATCATACTATCCTATCCTACTAATATTATAAACGTGAATGTTTGTGAGGATGGATGGATGGATGGATGGATGGATGGATGGATGGATGTATGGATGTTTGTTACTCTTTCACGCAAAAACTACTCAACGGATTGAAATGAAACTTCGTAATAATATAGCTTATATATCAGAATAACACATAGGCTATAAATTATAATGATATATTGCGTATGCGGGCGAAGCCGCGGGTAAAAACTAGTAATATTATAAATCTGAAAAGTTTGTTGGTTTGTTCCTCTTTCACGCATAAATGGATCAACGGATTGACTTGATTTTTGGCATGGATATAGTTCAAAGAACGGAAATTGACATAGGCTACTTTTATTCCGAAAAAATAAAAGTTTCCTGTGGGATAACATAAAAGTGAAAATACCACGCGGGCGGAGCCGCGGGCAAAAGCGAGATTTTATATTTTCAAATGTTTTATTAATTATTTGCTATGTTATTCCCCTTAATAAACTTAACTACTATTGATTTAGGCTTATCTTTCATAAATAATTATGATCTGTGCACTTTTTTTGCCAATCAGCTAATACCGTACTATCCACAATTTTTTGAAATTTCGTCATGGAACTGGAGGCAGTAGATGGATTCTGATTATTACTAAACTTCACGGTTTGCTTATACTTATGGTTTGGCACCATATTTCCACTGTGCCCGAAGAAAAACTACAACTTTTTTTTTCTCCATACTTCAGTGACCCACCCTAGTGTATGTGCTCATCTTTACGAACAACTTTTACAATTGGACCAACTGTAAAATCTCGATGCTACTGGTTTCTATGTTTTCCATAACGAATTAGGTACCTACGAGTACATGTACCGGAATGTAGGTAACATTCCGACGAAGACACTGCACTGCTGCAATCGGCTACAGAATTGTACAGGCCGAATCAAACTACTTGGCGGCTGTGAAGTAAGCTATAGGTCGAATCATAGAACTTGACGGGTGTGAAGTTAGCAACAAACTGCGCGAAACCCAATCTTCGCGCGACTGCTTCAGCGCAGCGCGAGCTTCACTCAGGATTGGGTTTTGCGCAATGTGTAGCCAACATCGCAGTTGCCAAGAAATTTTATTCTTCCTATACCTTTAAATGCTTGATGACTATTGAGGGTAGTAGTTCGTCAATTGAACATTAGAAAGTTCCACTAACTTACGGTTTCCATATTCCTTTTTTCCTTCATCGCTCCTTTTCTACATGTCCATGATGTGTTGTTGCGTGTCGAAGGAGCTAATGCTCGGTGTCCATCGGGAAATAATCACAGGAAGCGTGTAATTACACCATTATGATCCTCCCACCACTGGCAATTGTTTGCTTACGTACAAAATTCCACATAGGTTTGTACGTGACGAAAAACAATGAGAAACGTAAAAAATAGAATAAAAACACATTGAAGAATAGTCTAGACCTTTGGATAAGGAATGAAAAAAAATGTTCATTATTATTATTTATTCGATACTGCTTAATATAGGCAAACATTAGAGTTACATTTCTCTAAATCTGGTTTTCAAAATTTTACGTCCCGATACTTTCGCGATTTAAATTATATTTGGAGGTCTCTTGAAATATCAAAATGATATAATAAGCCCGATTACAGAGGCGCCAGCGTAACTATATTAGCTAAATAGCGTAGTTCTGTTTCTTTTTCACTTTAGGCATTCGATAGAGAGAACGCTTTTTACGTTACTAATTAATTTACGTTGGCGCCTCTGTAATCGGGCTTATTGTCGGGAGATATCATTCATGAGAATATTATAGATACGTCTGTAGTATTGTACTTTAAATAATGATATTGTATACCGAAATGGTTAGGTATATTCGTATGTATCGGATATTTAGACAAACAGACAACGATGTAATTGTGATGAGTTTCTTGTTCTAGGCATCACGGAATCCTAAAATATGCCAATATCTGGGTAAACTTCCAATATAAACATTTATGCACGAAAAATTGAGAAAGTATAATTTGAAATTCAACGATCAGTTCGAATCTTTCTCCTTCGATTTGCCGATTAAAGTTTTTTTCCAATTCCAATATCGATTTCATTCCGTGACCTACGATATCTATAGGTATAGATAAATGTTTCATTGGCAAGATACTTTATTCGCCAGGCATAGTTTAAAAATACACAGTCAGAAGATTTTTTTACCAAACCCTTATATGCAGTTGTGCACTTTTTATTGCATATTGTGCAATGTTGACGTTTGACGTGTTTTATTTTTTGCTAAAATTTGATATAATGTTAGGGTTACATTATAGAAGCTAAAACCAGAGAGCTAAAACTCGTCGTGTTTTGACTTCGCATTGTGGCATAAATTGTAACTTTGTAAATTATAACCATAAGTAAACATTAATCACTATAATATCTCACATATTCCAAACTAATTCTATGAAAAATATCACATTGTCAAACTTTTCTAATACCGTAGTAGGTGCTTATCTTATTACTAAGGAATTCTTCATTAAATAACGTGACTTGTTATTAACCTATTCATTAATTTTATATTGTTATTGATCATACGGTACCATTCACAAGAAATGGAGGCATAAGAGGTATTAGATGTAATACTGTAGACAACAGTTGAGTCTAGTTCCCAACATAATTATTGAATTAGAGATAATAATTTTAATATTTAACTGTATAAATCATTTGAAATTTTGAAATAAAAAATAAGTAAGTTCGTATAGGCCGGGTTTTTGCAATTAGTAACATAAAGCAATATTTAAACTTGTATAGGTACATAAATAGAATACATTTCTCAAACTTGCTCAAGTGGCTAAAATTAAAAAGGCCCCGGTGACGATGCCCGTAAGGGCGTCCAAGCCCTACGAACAGCCACAGTTATCCCATTAAAGCCTTTGCGAGAAAAGATAGGGTATTTGTATTTAATAGTCTAAAATCTGGTATATGCCTACCTAAAGCTCACATTCGAACGTATCATAAATCGTATAAATATCTTAAAACTGCTCAAGTGGCTAAAATTAAAAAGGCCCCAGTGACATTGGCCGTTGAAGCGACCAAGCCATACGGGCAGCCACAGTTATCCCATTAGAGCCCTCGCGAGGGAGACGCAGGATATGGGCTGAAATTGATGCTTATTGCCTCAGCGGGCACACGAGACCGACGCGAGTAGGAGTGATTTATGTGAAGCATTCGCATGCTGTTTTAACTGTTGGATTGGCTGGGAACCTTCGTATATGATAAGTAGGTGCCCATTTTCGCCTGTCGACGTTTTTGCCTGCTACTTTCCTCAATAATACCGCTTAGCGACTTCCGACAAGCGCAATGGTAAGGTAAACGCTGTAGGTAAGGTAAACGCTCTACTAGTACGTGGTTTTTACCACTATTCGTGTCCTACTGGACAGAGTAATGTCTTACTTCTCAATATTCAGTTCGTTCAATTAACACTCATGATTCGACTGGAGTTTACGGTTTTTTAAACAAAGGATGATTTAACAACTATCCATTTTTTTGTTGATTTTTTATGTAGTTCTAGCTGTTGTTTAACTCTTGTTATTGATCTTTCAAATTCAACCAATTGAAAGTATGATAATGATTAGAACTAATGTCCGTGCGCCCCAAACTATTAGCTAATAATAGTTTCTCTCTTACTCGTACATATTTAAACTAGTAAATTATGGGTTTAATTTGGGTTCGATCCCTACCACGCCGATGTTTGACTGACGAATTTAAATATCTGTTCCTGGTTTATAGTATCAGTTATTCTTGTTTTTCTTTGTCTTTCACAGCATCATCATCACAGATATTCCTAGTAAAGAGAAAGCGGAGGTATGAACGCAAAACGTTTTTTTTAAATGGATAAAACAACGGAAGATTTCCCCCACCTATCTCTAGAAACCACTAGAGGAATTTTCCCATTTCTCAGTTATCGATTATACCTCTGACGACTTCGCAGACGTTTGCAGTAGTGCAGTAAAGCGGAGCTCCCGTTATAGCTGTCCTGGCAGTGTAAGAGGTGCTTCGGTACTTTTCTTTTTGTGTGTCTTAAGCATCACACTCAATGAGAATCTTAATGAAGAAAGAGGGAACAATGAGCGTAAAACGTTTTAAAAATTGCTAAAACAACGGGAGATTCCCCCTACCTATCTCTAGCAACCACTAGAGGAATTTTCCCATTTCTCAGTAATCGATTATACCTCCGACGACTTCGCAGACGTCTCGCAGTAAACCGGAGCTCCCGTTATAGCTCTCCTGAACATTAGACGTCATTAAGGGCGAGCATTAAACCCGTGTGTGACGTTTCTCTAAGCGACGCTCCGTGTAAGAGGTGCTTGGGCACTTTTGCTACCAGAACATTAACCTTAAGTTACCCCGTACCTACCTTATACCTGTAAAGGTGTTTGGATATTCTTGCAGGTAATAAGGTAAGGTCTTCAAGATTATTCTCTAAGAATAATCTTGGAGACCTTACCGTATTAATAAGCTCCAAGTAGCCCAACGAGCTATAGAGAGCTCGGAGTCTATCTGCAAGATCGAATCAGAAATGAGGAGATTCGTAAAATAACCAAGATTAACGACATAGTCCTCTTCTGTAAGTGACGCTTTTTGTAAGAGGTGCTTCTGTACATTTGCTACCAGTAGGTACATCAAGTTAACCCGTACCTGCCTTCGAGAGTTTCAGATATTTGGTTACCATTTTTTGTAGACTTAGATATATGTGACGTTTCCTTAAGCAAGAAGTGCTTGGGTACTATTGCTACCAGTATGCAGGATATTTTGGTTATGGTATTTTTTTTCTAGGCTTTAGTGTTTTAAAAAGTTACAAATACAAAAATACAAAATAATTTATTACCACAACAAATATCATTACTTATTACATTAGTTATAATTGCCAGGGGGCCTCAAACTCGGCTAAGCCTGTATCTTGAGGTCCGGTGAGTTGTTTTTGGTATTTGGATAAAGGGTCTTTCTCGCAGACTTAGAAAAGCAGTCGAAGTTTATTACTATAGCCTTATAATGAATGTTCATAACATAATTATGGTTGTGTCGAAATTACCTGTTAGTCAAGAGTCATGCTCGTTTATCCATAAGTAATATAGCAAAAACATTATTATATTGAAGGCTATTCTTAATTAAAATCTGTAAAAGAACGGTAGCACAAAACCTCTTGAAAGAATAATAAAGTGTTACACTAAATTGATTTTCCCAATAACTCCACTTGTCTTTGAATGAACTATAAATTCACTTTAATTATCAGCAAAGTGATTTTTGTTAGTATAACTTTGACAAATATGTATACTTAAACTAAAAAAAAGTTCCAGTTATTATTCTTGTACTATAGGCCTGATGCTGATTTCGCACTGAGTAAATACGATACGTCAATAATTATACGTCATTATCCCGACGTTTCGACTCACGGGCAGAATATCGTATTTTCAGTACTTGATTAATCCAGTAGTTTAAAAATGTTAGATAGGTAGATAAATTCTTTATTCATTCACAGTTCACAAACATCTCATAATATAGAAATTATACTCTATAAAATTTAACTTGATCTCTGCGACAGTAGAAGATTGACATTTTTAGAGTTGGGATAGTGGTGGAAAAAATCGATTTTCAAACAATGTTGTAATGAAATCGAATGAGTAGTTGAAGGTGAGAAATTGGATTTCATTTACTTACTATTATTTAAGATCAATTTACACATGTAAATAATGTTATGATATTAATTATATACTCATAATAATGTAACGATAGTATTTATCGACGTTTTTCACTATTATCGATGCTAATGTAATATAATTGGGTTTAATTTAATTACACATGTTAAAAATGTTATGGTATTAAAATATACAATAAAATTAATGATAAATCAAGTTTAATTTAAAATATCGTCAGTATAAACTATCGATATTTTAATTAAAACTCTATCTAAAACTCTGTGGTCACGATCATTCGTCGCCCATCACTAATCGGCATGTCTATAAAGTATGACATTGACAGGTACTGTCTGTACTATTAAGAAATTCAGGACTTCATAGGCGTGATTTTTCTGACAGCTAAGATCAAGTTAAATTTCATGGAGTATAGATGCTTATCATTGAAGTGATTTTTTTCCAGCAGGCATCCTTAGGATGGAGAGAGACAGGTATAGAAAGAAAATACGACGAGGAGTGCCAAGTTAGCGGACACTTAAAAAAATCCTGTTTAAAAATTAATATTCCACATAACTTCAGGAAACTTGCAGCCTGCAATTTTGCATTTTGATCTAAACCCGCTAATATTTTCCTGACGTCATATGAAGAGTCATGTGGTAATTAGTTCGGTAATTGTAAACAAACGCAAAGCAAACAAGCTGTATCAGTCTATGCCAACATTACTCTATCTTGGGGTATTTTCTATGATATAAGACTACTGCTCAACTACAACGTAATTACGATACCAACGCATTTAAAATTAGAACAAATAAGTAGATGTTAGGTATCTACGTGTACACTAAAGGTACCGTTTTTAAGGTTCCGTACCTCAAAAGGAAAAAAACGGAACCCTTATAGAATCACTTTGTTGTCCGTCTGTCCGTCTGTGTGTATCTGTATGTCAAGACTCTTTATCTCGAGAGCGCGTAAAGATATCGAGTTGAAATTTAAACTGTATGCGTATATCTATAGTATCTTGCAGTTGGGTAAAAGAAAAACTTCTCAGTTATTGTTTAAAAAAGTTAGAGCCGTTTATGTCGTAAAAAACTGCATATTTCGACACTCACAAAAATCAAAACTTACAGGATACTTCCCGTTGACATAGAACTATGAAATTTGGCGAGAAGCATTGTCTCAGAGTACACATCCTTTTTTTTTATTTTTTTTTTTTTTACGAGGGGGAAATCTTCCAAAGATGCCCGACCGCTTTGGGGTGCAGTCGGGTTATGTGGGATTGTACCCACTAAAACCCCCTCGGTGGCCAGCCTATGTGCCTTCTTGGGAGCCCCGGGATCTCCAAAAGGAACGCACCGGTGCTCCCGGCACTTCGTGTGTCTACTCGCCTGGTAGTAGACCAGGCTTGTGCGGTCCAGTACGACAGCGTTGCCACAACGCTGCCGTCCTTCTCGGGCCCGCTTCAGTGGATGGCCAGAGCCCCAACTCTAACCACCCACGAGCCCAGGGGGTCCCCTTTTAGTAGGCTCTTACTACAGGCAGGGGATACCGATGCCGTATTCTAGTGCCCCGGCATCAGGGCAACAGAGTACACATCCTACTAATATTATAAACGCGAAAGTTTGTGAGGATGGATGGATGGATGTATGGATGTTTGTTACTCTTTCACGCAAAAACTACTGAACGAATTAAGATGAAACTTTGCAATAATATAGCTTATATATCAGAATAACACATAGGCTATAAATTATAATGATATTGCGCCGAAAATCAAAATATCATGCGGACGAAGCCGCGGGTAAAAACTAGTATAGGAATAAATCTGAAAACTGTACATTTCTATTTAAATCACAAAAAATAGGGCCTCAAAATTCACAAAATATGGGTTCAAAATTCAAAGTGAGTAAATCGTATCAAGTAACATATAGAGATTTTAACAACTTACTTCCCAATTTTGTGAAATTGTCTGGATTTGTACGGGACCCTCAATTTGCGAGCCTGACTCGCACTTGTCCGGTTTTTTATACATGGTTTTATACGAGTAGATATCTACTTTTAGCACGTGGTAATTTTTAGGAAGGTGATGCAATATAAGAAGTTCTTCATAAAGGGTGAAAGAGTGCAGTACTAAGATAAAAGGGGTGGATCACACCGGCATTATGAATAACTTTTGCTACGGAACCAATGCGGAATTCGAATAAAAATCATATGTACCATACATTTCGTTTTATGCACTTATTGTATGAAATAACCGATTTGTCCTTCGCGATTTAGGGCTTGGCCCCATATTGATGATCGTAATGACGAGCACAACTATATCTTAGACCTAGTGTAATGATTAATTCGCAGTCACCTATTAATAGTTAAATGTCTAGGTGAGCTGGGTACTTTGACTTTTGCATGTCGAAAAGAAAGTCGTTTATCTAAAACGGAACCTTGAATTTAAAGTAGCAAACGCAAGACCAGTTTTAACAGTTTGAACTACAAACATCCATACTTCGGCCAACTCAAAACTGGTCAATTAGGTCATATTTGAGGATGTTTTTTCTACCACAGGTTTTACTCCGAAGAAATTATCCTCCTTTCTAAGATAGTGGGGGTTTAATTATTATTATAGCAAAAGGATTGTTACTCTTTGTATGGAAATACCAAAACAATGGTACCTACTAATAAAGAAATAAGGAAGACTAGTTTTTACCCGCGGCTTCGCCCGCATGATATTTTGATTTTTGTCGCAATATAATTATAGCCTATGTTTTATTCTGATATATAATCTATATTATTGCAAAGTTTCATCTCAATCCGTTCAGTAGTTTTTGCTTGAAAGAGTAACAAACATCCAAACATCCATCCATCCATCCATCCTCACAACTTTCGCGTTTATAATATTAGTAGGATTATTGCGAAGTTTCATCTCAATCCGTTCAGTAGTTTTTGCGTGAAAGAGTAACAAACATCCATCCATCCATCCATCCTCACAAACTTTCGCGTTAATAATATTAGTAGGATACTGCACTACCAACGAATCCTACTAATATTATACGTGAAAGTTTATATGTATGGATGTTTGTTACTCTTTCACGAACACACGGCTGATCCGATTTAGAAGAAATTTAGTATGGAGGAGGTAGCTTAGACCTTGGATTAACACAAAGGCTACGTTTATCTCGGGCTAACCCGGGTATGCTGCGGGGCTATACTAGTACTTCTATAGATACAAGAAATAGGTGAATTATGATTGACTTCTAAAGATCTAAGATACGAGTATTTTCTAATCTAATCAGAGAGGATGTTATGTAAGATATCTTTATACATATTGCATTTTATCTGTAGATGAGTTTGCATCTTATTTTGGTATAAAGAATACACGGTCATTTGTCTACCATTTCTTGGGTCATGGATATAAAATACATTGTAGCTATTATATTCCATTATCATTGTCATATTAGAGCCAGGTCGTCAACTGTTGCAGACACAGAGTTATTACAACTAGAGAGATAGCGCTGTTGTAGCTTGAGGCAATTCTCTTCCACAAAAATGTATAGAAAATCTGGCTCAGAGCTGTCAAAACTGTCGAATATATATTAGAATTTGACATTACTGAGAAAAACACGGCAACTAGCCACTCAATCGAGATATTTTTAATGTCTCTTTCTAGCTCATGGCGTATTAAATAATTGCATCTTTCTTTCTTTTCGTAATTAATTGCCTGAAAATATAAAAAAGTTACCATATTTTAAGTTTAAACAAACTTTAACGACCTACTTGTTGGATCACTGTTTTTACGAAGTATCCGAGTTTCTAAATTACAGAAAACCGTTTAATGCCCCTGGTAGCTTTTGAGTATTTGTTTGCAATTAACTTACTATATTTAAAATTGACTTGGATATCTTAAAAATTTGACTTTGACATTACTTGACATTGCATTGTATAATTTTGACTTCAATAATTCTAATATATAATGACATTTATTTTTAATTCATATTTTTGTGGCTTGTGGCCATAGTAAAGCCTGTGGCCCTTTAAGAAAATTTGTTACCATATTAATTTAATATAAAACATTTGCTCGTCAGAAATGACAGGATGTAAGGAAATTTGTCAATTATTGTAACACCTTGTATGTACTACATTCTTGCAAATAAATAAATTCATTCATTCATGCAAATAAATAAATTCATTCTTTCATTCATTCATTCTCGATTGACCACATTATCCCTCTGGTATATCTGTGGTTGCAGACAAGCCTGTCTGTCAAATAGATTTCTATTAGCATCGACTGAGTTGTGAGGAGATCGTCGTCCATCTTGTATGGAAAGAAGGGTAGATGCACTGGTTGTGGCTATCTTTGTATCATTTTGGACCACTTTAAATTTTAATGATTGTTTAGACTACTTTAATTATGGGATTATTTTCGCACTGAAAATACGAGGTCGATAAATATACTTCATCCCAACGCGACGTCTTGACTCAGACTGATCTCTTATTTCAATTTCGAATTTTCAAAAAAAAAAAAATAAAGAATATTCCACATAAATTCAGGAAACTTGCAGCCTGTTATTTTGTAGATTGTTTAGACTACTTCAATGTTAAAATTTGCTAATTTTAACATTACATCACCCAAACAATAGGTTTCTATGGTGTTAAATTGTTTATAATCAAATCTATTTATGCATAATTTTGAAATACAATGACCACAACCGCAGCATTGGCTGTGGCCAATGCCGCGGTTGTGCCGTGCATCTACTAAACATAATTAATTATGTATTACATAAACTGCGTAATTATTTAAAACACTTTGAACTCATATTATAAACTTTGCAGTATCTTATCTACCCAGTAGAAGTACTCTGTCACGCAGAAAATGATTACTTTTTTATTCTGTCAATCATATTATAATGGACCCAAAATACGAGTCAATAGTACATAATTTTCGTTGCCATAGGTAACGGTTCACCTGTCAGTGAGACCTGTAATCACGTGGGCTCCCTCGTGACCAGCTCGTTTGATGGCGGGACATAGGTACTATGGTAAAACAGGTAGGGGAGGCGGCGAGTTATCACTACAATCGACACAACGTTGATAACATCGAAGGGGGTTTCGATTGAATGAACTGGATTTGATAAATGCTTACAACAGCTGCAACCAGAGTTGACATATTTAGGTTCAAATAGCGAGGATGTGAAACTCTTTGTCAAAGCGTTTTTGTTTTAGCGTTCAAATCTGAGAGGCATCTTTTAAAGAGTAGAGTAGAGAAGTGCTCCATCTTAGATCGTATTCTAACCACGCCTTATATCAAATGTGAACCTAAATTATATGAGAAAAGGGCAAGTGCCTTTATCCACGACACCAAAATAATAAATAAATAATAAATAAATATTTTGGGACATCTTACACACGGCCTCTGACCCCAAACTAAGCAAAGCTTGTGATATGGCTGCCAGAGACTGATATACTACATATACTTATTTTTAAATATAATTATGTAGTCATACTTATATAGATAGTAACTAAATAACACCCAGACACCGAGCAAACACTATTGTTCATCACATAAATATTTGCCCTGGGTGGGGATCGAACCCACGCCTCTTTGATCCAGAAGTTAGGGTCACTAACCACTGAGCCACCGAGGCAGTCAACAATTCTACTTATATGAGAGAAATAACTCTTGAAGTTAAGTCATGTATTATAACAAAATAACTAAGATGACTACATAATACTTAGGGTAGAACGATATACTCGTAAGTTAGTTTGTAGCCTGAAAAGCAAATTAAAATTTCCGTGAATTTACCACAAAAGTAACAAAAAAGTACAAAACTACTATCTGTAAAAATGACATGAACCTACCAACTAATAGAATAAAATAAGTTCCAGCTAAAAGCTAGACTTCTTAAATCGCGAAGAATGCTTGCCCCAAAGTCAGAATGTCGCAATCTCCCAATGCTCCATATGGAGCAGGGCACTGTTTATTAAGACAGACGTATGTCCTCTAGGCCTTGATGCAGATCTACTGTATCCTCCTTATAAATGTTTATCTCCACACCCACTTGAGATTTATTCACTAAAGGGGCACTCTACCGGAGTAGGACCTAATAATTCTGAGAACTACGGAGTAACCGTAGTGATAGATTTAAAGCTTTTGTTTGTCGCCTCTTTCCTAGGCTTGTTCTTGTTTTGGATAAGCTCGTCATAATTAAGAGCCGCGGTGGTCTAGTGGTAATGGGTGTCATTACCACGCGCCTTACAATCGTGAGGTTGTGGGTTCAAATCCCGGTCCCGTACAAATTAATTCCTTGGAATGTATGTACGGAATTTCACACCACTGGCTTGTCGGTAAAGGAAAACAACGTGAGGCAACCTGCATACGTCCGTAGAAGAAATTCCATGGCGTATGTGAATCTATCAACCCGCACTGAGCCAGCGTGGTGGATATTGTCCAGTCACCCTTCGTGGGTAAGCCTACGTCCTGCGGTGGACTATTAAAAAGGCTGGTACAGTACAGTACAATTGCAGCTGTAGGATGTCCAGTCGATTGTCCACTGCAATAGTGAACAATATTTGACTTGACTGCCTCGATAGCTCAGTGGTTAGTGACCCTAACTTCTGGGTCAAAGAGCGTGGCTTTGCTTAGTTTGGGGTCTGAGACCGTGTGTAAGATGTCCCTAAATATTTATTTATTTATTTATATTAGTAGTACAATATGAGTAGCATTATAGTTCCATTACTACATTATAAATTCTGTGTCTGTAGTCTGCGTCAGGTTGAATTTTCATCTGTTAGGTAAATGTTCATGGGTAATTCATCTTTTTTCAGAGTGTTCATTAATATACATGGAACGTGTATATAATTTCATGGCGTGTCTCAAATATTTGGGCCAAGAATTTTCGTTGAGTCTGTCGTAATTGTTTTAACAAGTGCTCAAGTTATAGTATTGATATAATGTACTCGTACCTATGCAGAGAGAGAAATGTTTAAATGTAACAAGTTAGAATTAGGTATTTTAAATACATATATAGATAATGAATATAACTTATGACACCCGAAATCGTGTCTTTGCATGCCTACATAGAGTCATATTTCAAATAGAACTAGCGCGGTCAACTGAAAAACCGTGGGACTCACTGATTTTAACATTTTGAAATTTTAAAAAGTACGCGTTTAAACAAACACTGACTTGTCACTCGAATTGGTAGTGGTTGGTGGTCGAAAAAATATGTATGAAAAGGAAAGAAACCAAAATTTTATTGAAGTTAAAACGAGTCACATTTAGTTAAAAGGAACACGATCTTTCATCGTTAAAAATAATTATTGTGCAGCTATTGATTGTCTTAAAACACCGGCAAATTATATTTTTAATACAGTAAACACAAATATTGGGGTGGGCGCGTCTTCATAATTAGCCTAGGACTGTCAGAACCCTTAATCAGTTGCTGGCTACACCTATTTTGAAATCATAAGTAATTAAAACAAGACTACTAAAACACATACATATCAGTAACCAAGTCAAATTAATTTAGAATGACGGTGTATAAAATTACTAAAACTATGTATTTCGGTAGGTAGGTAGGTACCATCCAAAATATTGCAGACTACAGATTTTACTAGAAGCCAGCTTCTTTGAATATGTTTCATTTCGAGCGTCTGTTGTCATCAGCAGAACCAATTGCATCACAATTCACAGGCAGTAGGTATGTCCTTTTTCATTTCAGTCCTGTCACAACAGTTCCAGTTGGAATGGAATCCGGAACACGGTTTCCGACGCGAAGCGATGTGAGCCACGTCGGAACTCGATCAGACAGGCGGAAAATTTTCAATGCACTCCGTGGTACTTGCTCTATAGCTGGCTTTTCTGTATCAATGTCGATAGTATGTACATTCATACTGTACTGTACTGTATCAGCCTTTTTAATAGTCCACTGCAGGACGTAGGCCTACCCACGAAGGGTGGTTGGGCCATATCCACCACGCTGGCCCAGTGAGTGTTGGTGGATTCACATACGCCATCGAATTTCTTCTACTGACATATGCAGGTTGCCTCACGATGTTTTCCATCACCGAAAATCCAGTGGTGTTAAATTCCGTACATAAATTCCAAAGAACTCATTGGTATAGGAACGGGATTTTAACCTACGACCTCACAATTGTAAGGCGGGTGTCACTACCACTAGACCACCACGGCTCATTCACACTCCACAGCTTATAAGTTTCTTCTATTTTGTTTTTAATGAAAAGGTTCTCAATCAGGCAGGCGGAAAAATTTCAATGCCGTACTATGGTACTTGCTCGGTAGCTGGGTTTTCAGTTTCAATGTCGATAGCACATTCACGTTCCTATATCTACACTTCTGAGGGGTTAGTCCAGGTTTACATGTAAATTGAAACTACAGCTCTTTCCGTATAGCTCTATACTTTTTTGTACAGCGCCCCTGGCGGAAACGTGGAAAACTAACCAAAATGTATGGAGCCACACGCGAACGCTAAAGTTTAAGAAAACTACGCAAAACCTGGACTAAAGGCTCTGCACTATACAGCTATATACCTCTATATTAAGTTTTCCTTTTGTATTTTTGCTTTTGATGGCCTCATGAATATGCTCTAAACGATTGCAATATGCGTTTTAAATAAAAAACACCTATATACTCGTAAGTCACTTAATTTGTGCATTATTTGGAAAGTGGGCTATATCTCTTCCCCGAGGAAACTTAAACTGGCAATTAGCTAGTAATAAAGTTAACAACACAAGAGGTATTTGCGTTGAAGGATGGACAAAACAGCATCAAAAGTATGAATGTAGTTAAGTACTATTATTTTCTTCATTCTCGTCTTTTTCTCATCACTGCCGAATAATTGTTTTAAAGGCGGCCAAGCGTATTTTTTATCCCTCACAAGTGTCACAAGTTTTCTTTGACCTTATTTTTTCCTTTCTCCGTTGTTGGCTTCGCGTGGTCGGCACATTTGCCATCACTTTTTCTTTCTAACTAAAAAAAAATTATTACTAAAGTACAACGTGCACTCGGATGAACCTAAGTGAACTGTCTGATTAAACACCGTAATCCGGCTTATAAGTCTGCTATCACGGTCTGCTGGTTCTTTACGTCTCTTTCAAACTCACTAATGAAGTAGATTTTATTTCTCATTCCAATGAAGCTAGTTTGCAATTTGCAGCTCTTGTTGCATCGTCTCTTTCCTAATTGGCGGCGCGCATGATTTCGCAGTTGACTCAATTCGAGTCTCCGGGTGTAGTTATGGATAAAGTGCAGCATAAATTGGAATGTTTCATTCCCTTAATTGATGTGGAATTTGAAAGCTTATTTCAGTAATTCTAAAATAATCAATCTATTTGGTATAATTGAAGGCATTATCGGTTTGGTTAGCAGTAAGGCATATACCTAGTTGCAATTACATTGAATTTTATTGTAATGACCACCATTATAACCAAAAAAAAATTACTCGTGAATCCATTTTCAACTTCAATTAAGAATCGTGGTATTTTACATGCCCAAAAATGTAGATGTCACCTAGGGTTCTTATCCTAGGTTCGATTGTTTGAAGTCCTTAGTCAAGTTCCCGTTATTAAAAATTATTTATGTAGTTTTGAACGTCTACTTACGTGATGTTTGTTTTAATTATGACTTCCAGTTTGTACCCATTGTTATTATTCTAACATGCTTCTGGTCTAAGTATATATTGTAATCAAGTGAGAAAAAAACCGGACAAGTACGAGTCAGGATCGCACATTTAGGATTTTGAACCCATATTTTGTGAATTTTGAGGCCCTATTTTTTGTAATTTAAATAAAAATGTACAGTTTTCAGATTTATTTCTATAAGTATGTGTACTCTGAGACAATGATTCTCGCCAAATTTCATAGTTCTATGTCAACGGGAAGTACCCTGTAGGTTTTGATTTTTGCTAGTGTCGAAATATGCGGTTTTTTACGACATAAACGGCATTAACTTTTTTGTACGATAACTGAGAAGTTTTTTGTTTACACAACTGCAAAAGACCATAGATATTCGTACACAGTTTAAATTTCAACTCGATATCTTTACGCGTTCCCGAGATAAAGAGTCTTGACATACACACAGACGGACAACAAAGTGATCCTATAAGGGTTCCGTTTTTCCGTTTGAGGTACGGAACCCTAAAAATGAATTCTTAGTACTCTCACTATCAAGAACTGCTAACTTGTCAAATCGATAGGAACTTTAAATTTATGCAGGTCGGTTTGCAACACACCAAGGCGACATTCTGTCGAGTTACGTTACGGCTAAATTCCTTTATCCACTTTATCCTAATTCGGCTTCGGATAGCCGAATTCTCATTAGGGTGTTTAGCAATTTAAAGCCTTTGGAGAATCGAACATGGAGGTAGTATGTAATTGTGCATGCTTGAATATTCAATTGAGATTTGCGAGTATGTCCCAAATCAGTCAAGAGCGAGTCGAAATATAGGCTTATGAAGATTCAGTTAAAGAGATGTGTCGTGAGATCTACTGTTCCGAAAACTACTAGTAACATAAAGGTGTCAACAGTGAAACAGCCAAGCCAAATATTTACGATGGTGTAGATTTGTACTGTCTTACTACAAAAGTTTTACGCACGCTTCAGATAATATTTAACAGTACAAATAGTACGATTAAACAGCGTTTAGAGCGTGTTTAAATCTTTTGTGGTAAGGCGGGTAGAGACTGTGAAGTAAGGGCTTATAGGGTTAGTACGTGTAAAGTTAGAAGCTTGGTTCCTCATGAGATCTGATAACTTTTCAATAGTGCGAGCTGTAAAGTAGGGACAAGATAATAGGTCACTTTTGACATTTCATCAAAATTCAACAACGTAACCTTGTAACGGCGGGCATAAAATAAGAACTGCACAATTGCTTAACTTTTTTCAATTACGTTTACATATTTATTGTAATAATGACCGATACGAGTAATTTTACGATTTGCTTTCACTAATAAACCATTCTAAACATAATAAACAATTTCTGATCTAAAGAACTGAACGTCGTTACAATGTTGCGTCAGTCAACCCTTTTTCTTTTTAAACACTAGGGATGTTACTCTAAAAATCGAAAGCTGATAGGATTGTAAGTTGAATCGAATGCAATGATTACTTGTGAAGAAAAATCACCATAAATTTATAACCACGTTGTGATTATAATAAAACCTAATTATACATATTTATTATTCTTTTAACTAACTATAAAAATACAACAAAATAACTAAATAGAAAGGTCAAATAAAGGGTCATGCAGCGCGGAACAATACTGAACCACCCTTCAGTACTGCTAAAATGATGACTCTGCTACAAACTGCATGTGCAGAAGTCACTACAGAAGACTGGCGAAAAGTCGTGGAGAAGACAAAGAAAATAATTTTACAAGATTTTGAACGAGATGTGAGAATAGACAATATTATTGAAAATGAATTAATAATATCTCTGAGTGCTGACAGCAGTGATGAAGATAGCAGTTCCGATAGTTCAAGTGAATAAAAGCAATTTTTTTGTTAAATTACGTAGGTACTTGTCTTATTTTGCTCCTTTAATTTATGAAAGAAAAAATAATAATGGGACAGGGATTCGCATGATCATTTTTAAAATTCACATATGTTTCAAGTCTGTATCGATTAAGCAGGTCACCTCACTATGAATATAAAACTGACATCTGTCAAAAGTGACCTATTATCTTGTCCCTACTGTAGTCCTTTTGTGGAATCATGTACCTATTTATATTGTAAGTATCGTTTCGTGTAGTTTTATCCATTCTGTGCCCTTATTTAATTATAAATAAGTAAACAGTGCAGTGATAACTGACATAATATAGATACATTATAATATACAATCATAGAGCAGTTTCCATTTCACCACGATTTACGTCACGATAAGTAATAGTAGTTGTGGTTTTCTATAGTTTGTTTTAAAATTTATTTGAGTCAATACAAAAGCCAACACTTTCACTCTTGTGGTTAAATCTTTACCGTTTTACCACAAAAGATTTAAACACGCTTTTAACTCTGTTTTACCGTGCAATTTGTACTGTTAAACACTTTCTAAGGCATGCGTAAAACTTTTGTGGTAAGACGGTTGTTTAAAAGAAATCGAATTGCGGTGGCTATTAGTTATATTAAAATTGAGTTCTGTTTTAAGTTGTTAATTTACACTTATTAATCTTGTAGATAAGAAAGTCTTTATTTTGACCAAACTTAAAAAACATTTCATAAACTTAAAATAAAAACTAATTCTAAATACTAAAACTTATATTACTAAAATAAAACTAATCTAAAAGATCCGGGGCAGAGGGTAACGTGGCCAGAATGATGGCGGCGTTGCCTCGTTGAATTGATATACTTATTTTTTGACCAAAATAGATAATAATTAATTAATTAATATTTAATCTTGTTATTATTATTTTGTTTTTCATTCTCGAAGATAAAAAATATAGTTATTCTAGAGAAAAGCTACGTCTGGGTCGGACGCCTATTCACCCGCAACATGTGACCGGGACTCATAGCTATATGAATCAATCAACAGTTCAAAATCTTTCTCAGTAAAGTCTTTCTTAGATAATGAATTGAAGAAGGAGTTTTATAAGCCGTATAGGTATACAGGATTCTGGTAATCAATTAGTATCCTTTTAAGGGCATATTCTGTACATCAAAATAAATAAATCTTATGTTCTACTACTTCTAACAATTCGTATTATTTTTCTTCCACACTAAATAACAAAAAATGTGACCGGTTTAAACAAAATCAAATCTATGTAAAAAGCGCGCGCGCCGCCTCCCGCGAGATTTGGACCTCGGCGGAGATACTGCATGGGTAAATATGCAAACAAGTGAAATATTAGTTAGGTATGTAAAAAACAATAACAAAATACAATACCACTTTATATGCTAAAACTACATACACTACTACCACATAAAAAGCAATTGGATGATCCACACACACTTGAAGGTCTAAAGATAATCCAAATGCAAGCCCACTGCCAGTTTAAAAAAATGGGAAATTTGTTGAGATTTGGGAAAAGTTGTAGAACAAATTTCGATGTACCTAGGTACAGAAAATATTCTAAAAAGATCGCTCCGTAAAACTTTAGGAATACTGATTTCACTTTTAGCAATTAATATTATATTTATCTTCTGTGTATAATTCCGTAATACCCTCTCGATGCCTATAGGCCTTGTTCTGTTCCTCCTCCCTACTTAGGGCTCTATAATTGAATCAATAGAACAGCCGAACGGTCACGTAACAGAGTAGGAGCAGGATCGAGCATTGAAAATTTATGCTTGTGCGAACGGTAGAGCATAGCATGCGATTCTCTGCGAACGTTAGAAATGATTCTAACGTTTCAAAAATTGTGCTCTGGGTTATTATCAACTCAAGCGTACGCAGCGATGCAGAACCGCTGCCCAATTGCGGGCGGTGTTGTGACACGTCTCACTGTTCACCTGTTGTTATTGCAATCTTCTGTACAATCAAAAGCACGAAATATCTAAATAGACATTTTAATTAAACAGTGTACTTTAAACAAATATATCTTTACATTACTCATTATTTTAATATCTTTTACTATGGAGCCTTGAAATTAAAAAAAAACCGTCACCTGCAGATTGATCTAAATTAATTTCTAACCATCCAATGTTCCAATCCTAAGCGACGTAAACAACTGATGGTGGGAAAATTGAAAAGCTTTATTTGTCGAGGTAGTACGGAACTTCCGCTGCAAAAGCTTAGATTGCAGTCTACTCCTACGGTTATTCACACGGATTTTATTTAACATGTTGGTGTTGGCGCGTTCCCGGTATGGTTAATAGTCAATTGGTCGTGCCAGCGGCCCATCCCGTCCGCAATTTGCATAAATTGATTGCACGCCACGGGCTGGTGCCGGTGTCGCGGCGCGGGCGCACGCCGCTCGCACCCGCAGTCGCGCGCCCAACCGACAAACTGATACACGTAGCGTAATGCTTAATTACATCCTCGCCTGGCGTAATTGTCGGTCAATTTACCACTTTTACACCCAATTGCTCATTTTCTAAAAGCGTCGCAGTTGCTGTCCGGTCGCGAGGTCGCGAGACGCGCGCCTGTCTGTTGTTGTTGCAAGTCAAAAGTGTTGATGCCACTCCACGACCGGCGTCCTGTACGGTTATCCAGTGAATAACCGATGTTATAGTGATATCGCTTTCGGTTTTGTGTTTGGTATCGTCTAGTTAGAATCAAGATGCGTCAACGGTATCAACTGAAGCAGAAACCGTACGTATTTCAATCACAGTTGATGACAAAAGCCGAATGCACGCTGACCTAATGACCAATCTGGAGACGTGACAAGACTGAGATCGCTCGTTATCGGTCATTTGTCAATTCCTATGCGTTCACGAAATGCCTTTCGAATACAATGGCGTAGAAAGTAACACACACGTTGACCTAAACAATGGCATTCTTTCATACCTATTGAATGCCATACGCAATGATGTGCCCTTCATCGGTTTAACTGTTAAATAATGGCATGAAAAGAATAAATAAACGGCAAATTATGCGCATACACATCTGCATCTTATGATCAAAATAAAACCAACGTTTTGATCTAATATTACGTCAGTAGACACTATATTGTATTTCTTGCATTGTGCTATATTACTGAGTAAGCACTTACTTGAACTGTACATACTCGTATCTCAAACGTAAGAATCAAGTTTTGCAATTCGAGACGGTGTTTGACGGAAATCTTCGTCCAATGCTCAAACAATGCTAGTTGTTTCAAAGCAATACCTTGTTCCTTACATAGTGACATGGTTGCACATTCTGTCGCATGTTTCACGGTAATTTTGCTCAATAAAATCTTTTTGTTTTTCAGGTAAGTTCACTGAATCATCAGTCACTCATCGAGAAGCGGTGCGACATCTGAGTAAGACAGAAACATGAATGTTTTATGGAAGATGCCGACTTTTATCTATGCTGTTGACGTTATCTTAATGCATTGTCAGGGTATCTTTGTTTTTAAGAATCTTGGGAATTTTTTAAACAGTCTTGCATTTATGAGAGATTCAGAGACGGGAAACAAAGAAAGGGCAGATACTTATTCCTTGTTTATTGACTATAGTCATTGTCAGGATCAAGTTAGCGTTTGTAAGATGTCCAGTACGAGCAATGCAGAACATAATAAGTATCCTATACTTCCCTATCGAGCGATCAGACTAGTTATCAATATTCAGTACCCAAACAGACCGATATGAAGCTGATTGAACCCAGCATATTCCCGCAGTTAATTAGGTCGTCTATTCATCTAGAAAATGAATAGATGCTATTGATCGTTATCAGTTCAACAGCAAAATTGTGTACGAGAACTTAACTGTAGCTAGTTCTATGAAATAGGTAGTAGCCTTGTGTATATTGCAATATTTGCAATGCAATTACGCGTTATTGTTTTTGGGTAAGTGTTTTCTGACTATGTAGCATTATTTCCGCTTTGCAGCTGATCAAACCCTGACGTTGTCATAATGAATCATACGAGTGTCCATTTACCAAGTGCAAGCAAGGACACACAGTAGTTTTTTTGCAGTTGTTTGTTTTTCTACGCAGAAGAGTTAGAAACATTCAAAAACTATCTTTCAACGGGGTGTTTTAATGTCAGACGCCTTAAAAACTTTGACACTAGGACTAGCCACTCGGCCTACACGAATCTACTTTTACTTTTTTATAGGATGTATTTCTAGACGTATTCTAGGATGTCATTGTTCTCATAATAATGACTAGCTTATATTATGGGACCATGCTTGAAATCTCGAAAAAATACTGCTGTTTCATATAAAAAGTTAGATGACCTTCGACAAATAAGATAAGAATATGGATAGCATTTTCTTTTCAGCTTAGGGCCCATAGTAAAAATTGGTAAATATAATGAGTACCTGCAGGAATATCCTAGAACTAGAACATTTCCCTCGGCTAGAAATATATCTAGTAGAATTATAGTTTTGTTAAAACATAACTGCTTTCGTCTCATTTCCAAAATCTTATAAAGTTAATCTTCTAATTAAACAGATCTATAAATCCAAAAAAATGAGCAGTATGGTACAAAAATAGTTTTTAGTTAACTGACCTTAATTATTACGTGTGTGGGGTTTTGATGGTCCGCCTAATTAGATGGATACGGTTCAGTTAAATGTCTATGAATTTTAAACACGTTGAGCTTTTAATGGCGGTCCGAGGTCTTTATATACCTACGACTAAATACAATGATGACAAAATGTATAGTTGAAGTTAGAATTAGGTACCTACCTATCATCATCATCATCAGTCAACCATTACCCGACATAGGCCTCCTCTATTTTCCAATACCGGTAGAAAGCAGCTTGGATCTAGCGTGATCCTGCGGTCTTTTGGCCCACCTTGTTATCCTACGCTGGGCAAGCCGGTACGTAGTCTTCATTGAAGAACTTTGCGGACTCATCTGCTATCCGTTCTACTTCTAGAAAGTTGAAGTGGTAATGGGTAAGACACTTTACCTTACCCATTACCACTTCAACTTTCTAGAAGTATTTATGAATAAGTGTACAAGACTAATTGTTAAACTCTTTAGTTTAACCCTTTGATAGTACCCATGATAGTTTTGATAGTATATTATTATGATTTATGAACGGGTTACCAACGAAAAGAATAACGACAACCAAATTAATTATAATAATTTTTCGCAAAAAATGGCAAAACCGCCTTACAAAACGTGTACAAAATTCGAATATTTCGCTCGAATTGTTAACATTATTTTTGATTTTTCAAAGACGGCTCGATTATTGTGAAATTTAAATAGAACCAACTCGGGAGTATACCCTTTCGAACTAAAAAAGAATTTTTCGATTCGGTTCACAATTGGCGAAATTATCGATGAACATACACAAGAAATAATACATACACACTCAACACAGAACTTCCTTCCTCCTTTCTGGAAGTTGGTTAAAAATCATTCGCACGCTCTTTGTTGTCTGTTGAATAGGTGCCATCTACCTCGGTTGATAGGACAGAAATATCTTTCTTCATCTTTTTGGACGAAGAATTTTTGTTGCTCTAGAGTAGTCTAGAGGATGGGCATATACAAGGGTATCGTTAGGAATATGATGTTATGATCAACTCTTACTATGAAAAATTGAAAACCAACCGTAAAATAAAGTAAAATTACGAAATAAAATTCAGCTGCTCCATCTCCTGAAACGCACTGAGCTTTTTAATGGAATATCTGATTTTATTTCTCGATTACAGAGTTGGTTTCATAGTAAAAGTTGGTCATAATAATCAATACAATGATACCCTAGAATGTATTTTATAGGGTTGTAGAACTTTTAGATGACCATGACCTCTATTTTACAAGGTTGTTTAAGTAGGTAGGTACATGAGTATGACTATTTAGTAACTCGGTAAAAGTAAACACTTCCATACTTTTTTATTCACATTTACATCGGGTCCATTTCAGGATTTTATTATGCGGGTCTTTTTATGCCTTGAAGGGGTTGTTATAAAAGTTATAATGACTACGGACGGAGCACAAGTGTTTTGCGTTTGGCGTTTCCTATGAAAAAACGGAGCTTCTGTCCTACTTTTGTAGAGGATAATAGGCAAAATAAATGGAGTTTCGTAGCTAAATAGTATTATAGTTCATTATATTTTATTCTTCTTGCTCAAGAAGCGCTGGTCGGATTGGACGCCACGCCAGCCTTAATGATGTCATACGCAGGGCTTTTGTCACCGCCAATATCGCAGCCGTACTCGAACCGGTTGGCGCGTGGTGATGGCAAAAGGCCTGACGGCATGACGCTGGTCCCATGGAAGTGTGGACGGCCCTTAGTATGGGACGCAACTTGCGTCGATACTTTGGCACCGTCACATCTTCCTGAGACTCAGAGTAGGGCTGGAGCGGCGGCCAATTCGGCTGAGCAGCACAAGCGGCGCAAATATGCTAACCTCGGGAGTGGTTACATATTTGAGCCATTTGGAGTTGAGACTTTGGGTCCGTGGTGGCCGGGAGCTCATCTCGTTTTCAAAAGTCTTTCTGAGCGTCTGGTGGACGCGACGCGTGACCAAAATGCTGGTGTTTATTTGGCTCAACGTATAAGCATTGCCATTCAGCGTGGCAATGCTGCCAGCATGCTAGGCACGCTGCCAACTGGCAGTGGGCTTGAGCACTTGGATTATCTTTAGACCTTCAAGGGTCTGTGGATGATCCAATTGCTTTCTATGTAGTAGTAGTGTAGTATTGTCATTTATTAAAAATATTAAAAAATTTCTATGAGCGTTTCATATCTTACAAACTTTTATTTCACTTGCAATGGATGCATGTACCTTTGTATGTATGTAAGTTTGGGTGGAATCTTGCAAGTTAAACTTAACCAACTTCCCGGTTTCCGATTGAGCTGAAATTTTGCACGCTTATGTACATCACGTAACAATGCCATTGAGCTAATATGAGCCAATATATTGTACCATTGAGCTGATCTGATGATGGAGTCAGAAGGCGGCCTTAGGAACTCCTGTACTAAACAAGATAGACCCTTCGTGTTTGGGCTCGTTTTACTTGTCTTGGCTAGCACTCTGCTACTACATGGTATAGAGGATCTCAAAAGCTTGTATTTAAAAAGTTATTTTTTTATTTATTTATAACCTCCAGAACTTTACCAAAGTTCCATTTTGGGGTCGGAAAATATTATAGCTGCTCCCGTTTCATTGCGAAAAGAGGATCAGTCTTACATTATCTCATTTTTCCATGTAAAAATACAATCTCAAAAAGGGCGTATAGAAACGAAAGAGGATAATTGAGACCATATAAGACACTTTTACTATGGAGCCAACTCAAAATTTGAGAAAGAAATTCGCTGTCCCATACATATTGAAACGCTGGTGTTTTTTGCTGGAATTCCAGCAGGCCAATCGCGGTAATTTTAAACAGCTGCGTTCCGTCTGTAATTCAGTTAAAGTTCGGCTGCAATTGTAGTTAAGTTTCTATTCGGCTTTAAAGAATTCGATATCACGCTAAACTTCATACACCAACCGTTCGTTTGACAGCGGTAACGATCCAACTCTGATAGAGTTGCGTTTCAACTTTTGTCAAAATCATTAGCGCGATACGAAAATAGATAAAAAGTTGAAGTTCGGTCAAAGTTCAATTGTGGTTCAGCTGTAATTTTTAGTGCGATTGGGCTGCAGTTTGGTTCAATAGTAATACCTATTTATAATGATGGTATAAATATTCCCTTTCGGCATTTTACACTCTTTATAAATAGCCCTGGTTGAATCACACTATTTTTGTTATAAGTGGGAGAGGGTAAAAAATACTTAGTGGTCTTTACTATGTTACTGCAAGACAGCCATAGAAAGGTTCAATGGGCTAGAAAGATTTACTGACTTCGCTCGACCAAGTACCAATTTAGCGAACTCTAGGCCGGTTTACACGAAAGCTTTCTTGGTTTAAAAGCTTGCGCATATAGATTAGGCAAGAGTTACTACGTCCAGGAATGCGGAAAGCAGAATGTTGAGCCAATCGTCTGGCAAAAGGTCTTGTGAAGTTATTGCGGGACCAGTTTCACCACGATAACCGTAGGTTTGTTGCTTTTATAATTGACGTGTTGATTGTTGAATATGATTGGTTAAATGGTTTTGACATCGGGCTGAAAATTTATGATATGCTATTAGGAATTCTGACATCAACACTTCTAGCAATGTACCTATTATAGGTTGTAACTGGAGACGGTTGGCTCATCGTGATGAAATTGTTTTGAGCTTCTTGACACGTAGAACAAGCCTTATTAGGTAGATTTCTGATAGGTATTTGTTTATTGTTTACAGTATCATAATATAATTATGTGATCAATTGTGTCATATTTGTAAGTTATTTAACCCTTGTTCTAATTTCGCCGCTTGTAGTTTTCATGTGGCTCCTTACACTCTACTCTAGTACAGCGCCCCTGGCGAAAACGAGGAAGAACAAGCAAAAAGCATAAGACTCACGATAAAGCAACGTTAAGCACGGTCAGTCTTCGGATGGGTGACCGCAGGTGGCATTTACAACTGAGCGCTAGCGTGGCTCAGATAACACGTTAAATTTTAGGCCCCGGTATTTTTAACCGCTTAATTATGTCAGAGGCCTTCAGGCGGCCTTAAAACTCTGACACCAGAGTTAGCCACTCAGCCTATAGGAACTTACTATAATAGTTTTCTTTTACTATGCAACCGTATAATAAGACACCCGTTCTTGTAGACTATTTCAATAATAATTTACCTACGAGCCAGCAGAATACTCTCTAGATTGCTTCCTTCACTAGATGTTGATCTCGATATGATTAACATTTTACGATGCACTGGTAGTAGCGGTAGTGACCTCTTAAACTAGATTCATATCTTCACATCCGGAAAAATCGAAACACCTAAAAGCAAAAGCTATGAAACCTTTATCACACAACATAGATATCGCAATGGGACAGTTATACAGCCAAGAGTAATTCTGGCAGTTAGTACCAAACATAAGTTTCCACATAACACCAAACAATACGAGTGTTTCTGCGAATTTCTCACAAGCACAGTTGGAGTAAGATATTTCGCAGTTAAACAGTGGTTTGCAGGTTGCCACTAAACTCTGATATATGTGAAATTGAGCGTGAAAGTTGGCTCGGTGCATTTTGATGCAGTGTAAAGCAGTGCTAATGCTTCTATAAAGCTTATTTCATAGTCAAAAGGCTCAGCTGCTATCTCACAATGGCAACCATTGATGATTCCATAGTCAAAAGGCTCAGCTGCTATCTAACAATGGCAACCATTGATGATTCCATAGTCAAAAGGCTCAGCTGCTATCTCACAATGACAACCATTGATGATTCCATAGTCAATAGGCTCAGCTGCTATCTCACAATGGCAACCATTGATGATTCCATAGTCAAAAGGCTCAGCTGCTATCTAACAATGCCAACCATTGATGATTCCATAGTCAATAGGCTCAGCTGCTATCTCACAATGGCAACCATTGATGATTCCACAGTCAAATGGCTCAGCTGCTATCTAACAATGGCAACCATTGATGATTCCATAGTCAAAAGGCCCAGCTGCTATCTAACAATGGCAACCATTGATGATTCCATAGTCAAAAGGCTCAGCTGCTATCTGACAATGGCAACCATTGATGATTCCATAGTCCAAAGGCTCAGCTGCTATCTCACAATGGCAATCATTGATGATTCCATAGTCAAAAGGCTCAGCTGCTATCTCACAATGGCAACCATTGATGATTCCATAGTCAAAAGGCTCAGCTGATATCTCACAATGGCAACCATTGATGATTCCATAGTCAAAAGGCTCAGCTGCTATCTAACAATGGCAACCATTGATGATTCCATAGTCAATAGGCTCAGCTGCTATCTCACAATGGCAACCATTGATGATTCCATAGTCAAAAGATTCAGCTGCTATCTAACAATAGCAACCATTGATGATTGAGCTTTCATTAAGACTGTTAACGTAACAAAATAATAGAGACAGCAGAGTGGAGAAATAAATATGAAAATTGCTGGTCAAAACTTCTTCTTAAAACTCAAATGAAGGTGGTTTACGAATTTGATTATTTATTTATTCATACTATAAAAGGCCGGCACAAATAGTAGGTACGTCAATACTGCAAATTAATTTCGATCCAGTAAAATATTAATACTCCATCCATCCATCAATCCATCAGCCATAGGACGTCCACTGCTAGACATAAGCCTATTATAGATCTCCAATAAAGCCGGTCGGTAGCGGCTTGCATCCAGCGCGATCCTCCGGTCCTAATGAGGTCATCCGTTCACCTTGTGGGTCGACGTCCTATGCTGCGCTTGCCGGTACGTGGTCTCCACTCGAGAACTTTTCAACCCCATCGGTCATCAGTCCTCCGCGCTATGTGCCCTGCCCATTGCCACTTCAACTTGCCAATCCGCTGGGCTATGTCGGTAACTTTGGTTCTTCTACGTATCTCTTCATTCCTGATTCGATCCTGCAGAGAGACTCCGAGCATAGCCTTCTCCATAGCTCATTAATACTCTATTTATCAATATTTGTTTATGGAGTTTGGGCACTGACAGCAAGTAAAAGTGCGTGATTTAAGCCATGTTTCGGCACCGAGCGACGTAACCTGTAATTGCTAAATATCGACTCAGAGTGGCCCAGATATGACAATTGTGGTATCACAGTTAAATGGGATTCGCTTATTGGTCGCTGGACTGTGCCAATTCCAGCATGACGGATGTCGAGGTGCTCTCGACCCCATTCGTACACTTTAAATGAAAATAAATGGGTCTGGAATATCAACAGACAGACACTCACTGCTAGGATTCATGTGGAAAACAAGCCAAAGAGTATTTTTTGCGATAAACAAGTTCAAAGTCTAGCTAAGTTCGGGGAATGCTCTAATAAATAGAAGTGGACTGCATGACTGCAGGTGCTTAATATAAAATTTTCGCGATTTCAAAGTCGATGCCATAGTAGCAGTAGTTTGTGCCGATAGGTTAATAACAGCTCGGAGTATGTAAAGTATTCCAAATTTACAAATGCCTTCTTTTATTTCATATAGGTTTGCGTTTGATTACATACTGCGTACTGCCTGATGTTAAGCAGATTAAGGTGTAGCAGTCTAGAAGATATCCAGTTACTCGAGATTTGAATACACCTATTTTATACTTTAGCGAAAAGACAGACTCAAGCAAAGCGTTTCACATTCTGCTTGTCAACAGAATTAATCAAATAAGAAAAAAACATAAGTAATTATTGAGCTCTCGGTCAGTCACAAAACAGTAGCTGTAATTAGACTTTCACTATAAGTAATCTATTACACTTACAATCATATTTTTACGAAATTTTGTGAGGCGTGTAGGTATGTCGTAACTAGGTTCATAGAATTCAATACCACACAATTCACACACATCTTATATTTTTAACAAGAAGTCATTGCAGCCTACGTCCTAGCCAAGGACGTTGCAAGGACATCTTCAAAATATTTTTCTTTACACCTTCAAAGTAAATAATGACATCAACTTAGTCATAATGATCTTGGTTACTCTAATTCGATCGTTATGCTTGTCAAATTTCTGTCAGCTGAGATAAATATATTGACTCAACACGTATAATGGCAATAATCCATCATCGAGTGTGCTCACATCTGTCCAACCATTGTTCCTTTAAGAGAAGCTTCATCGATAACAAAGGCTACTATAAAGCCCTCGGCTTTAACTATGAAGATTTGGTTGACAAATCTAAACGTACGAAAACCTGGAAATACATATAACTATACAATAATGTAAATACCAACGTGGCTATTTCACTGCGATTTATAAGTAGAAGTCAGCAAAAGAGGGGTTACTTAGTCTTCACTTATTTTACATGTATTTATTATAAAAGAGCAAAATGCAAATAAAATGCGCAGTAGGTATCAATAGTTCTAAATAGCATATTAAAAGTGATAAATAATAAACAAAGCTCCGTAATTCAGCTACAAAAGACAAAACTGAACTAGAGCGTTTGTGAACATAATTCGTATTTTTCTTCGCTAAAACTGTCAAAAAACATTGGGTCTAATAATAACAGTCTACCCGTGACCACGGTCGATGCAACTCGGCCGAAACGTCGGGATGAGGACCGAAATTGGTCCCATTTACATTTTATCGAAATCGGCTGAGCCATTTCTATTTTTATATACTACGGGACTAATCGCGCACTAAAATTACGAGATGTTACGCGTTGACTTGGCATTTTATTTTGTTTCAAAGTTACGGTTGATGACGTCAAAGCGTGATGTTTTGGTTATTTCCGATAAAATGGAAATGGAATCGGAAAAATGGATAAGGTTCAGTTCAGATTCGTCTAATCTTGATTACATAATCACGCAATAACATAGGTACGTCTTTATATATAGTATAAAAATACTATGTATAAAGACGTACCTATGTTATTTTTTTCGTTCGTGAAGGACTTGAATCTCTCAAAGCTGACATTTTAAAGTTAATTATAAATAGAAGGTTTCCCCGCAAGAAAGGCGTTAACAAAGTTATTTTTGCTATGTTTCATCACTAGCAATGACGCTGGTAATAAATGGATCAAGCGACGAGCGTAGCTTCGTTGTTTCTTTACTCGGTCTAAAGTATTCTTATTGTATGGTTTTATTTATATTCTAGTATTTCTATTCAAATAACGTTGCATATGACATGTTGATATTGATACTGGTTACTGATATTTATGATGTCATCATAATACTTGTAACTAGCGGGCGTTTGATGTTTGCATTTGCACCCCCTACACAATTATTAATTTTTAAAAGCTTTAGTTGTAGAAAAAAAGAGTGAAAAGAAAAGGCACAGTAAAACTACTACCATAAAAGGTACAAACAATGAAATTAGATAGAATAGGGAATCCACGGATACGTTTCTTAGATAATATAAAACTAATGCAGCTATCACACATGTTAGTGAGATGAAAACGCTGACAAGAAACCGCTAAGGGTGGAAGTTACTTCATCGAGAAACGTTAAATTATGCAACAACGATGCAAAAGAATTAGAATTAAAAAAAAAAATTGAAAAAGAAGAATACTGTTAAGATATTAACGAGAAGAGAAAGATTAGAAGACATTGGAATTCCTTAGAATAATAGCATTCGACTTATCTTATTTGAGTGATTTCCACACCATGAGCTTTGTCTGCTAAAAGATAAGAGACGTTGAACTTTCAATTGCCAAGATAAAGCTACCATCAGCCACGTTGGACATTTAGAAATTACCAGCGGAAATCGGCCGTCGTCAGCAAACGAGTCTTATATGAGGTTCTTGAAATGAAAGCTGTGCTCAAATACAGCTGCAGTGGGAACTGGAAAGGAATAGTGTTTGTTTAGATATCTTTAAGGTCTTTGCGCTTTAAGCTGGTTTTAACATCGGTTTTTCTTCTTTGAATAAATTAACATTAAGCACTGCCTACAACCAAAGAAGATATAATAATACGACGTACCTACATTAAGTATAGCACGCACAATGCACATAGGCCAGTACAGTTTATATTACAAAACATATTTATCTATGTTTTTAAAAAAATTCATCGACATTTGACAAAATGTGTGTCCGTAGGTATTCTTTGTCCTATACCATAGTGATTAATTATTATCTATATAAGTAATGCTCTAAAAGTCTCTATACTTTGCAAAGCAATAACTTGTATAAACTAAATCTTATTTTCATAGATACTAGTGTATCATTGCTTGCCAAATCCCACGTATAGGCTTCTCTATTCTATTAAAATAATGCTATCAATTTGGTTTTTGCAGTTGAATTTGTATCTGAAAAAACTGTATAGAAACCGTGATAACCGCAGAGATCAAGAACCTTTAGGTATTTGTCAATTTGCGACTAAAAAGTGGGTTAGCTAGCCAAGTGTCGCCAACTGTATTTTGTTGTAAATCGTATTGTGGTTAAAAGTTCGTATTGTATCCAGATTTATGACGAAAAAATCGTACGCAATCATTTAATGAACCGGTATTGATTGTAACCGAAATCAACAATATTATAATTTCTATGGGCACAAAAAATATACTGCAATTTATTAGTAATTTCATCAAAGTAGTATCTAGTCGAAGAAAAAGACTAGGTATCGCTAGTTCCTTGATTTATTTAATTAATTTGCATTTGTTAGGATCCTGTTTTGCTGTTTGTGACCTTGTGTTGATGTGATGATGATGACAATGATGATTTGCCTATTATCATCATCATCACACCCGCCGTATTGTCTGGAAACCTAATTTCTGTCAAAACAACAGGCAGGGTTATGAAACATGTTATTGAGGTGGTCTTCGTTATGGGTATTTCAAAATACTAGTAGGTATTAATTTTGGTAAGATGAATTTGTGGTATGTGTACCAGCCAGCTACTAAAAATCAAGTATAGGAACGACACATCGGGTCAGGTTGGGAAGAGGGTTACATTAGGAACAAATATTTATATTTTTTTTCAGCATTCCAAACTATATTTCTCCAGATTTCATTTTACTCATCATTACGACTAACGTTTACAATAAAAATCAACTGATCATTTTGTCGTAAGTTAATCTACTTTTTTGTTATGTAAAGAAACATGTGGGGATGGCGCTACTTCATCTCACTTTAAGTATCAACGTTCTTCTTGTTCTATAGATGGACCGTATACATACGCTTCCCACCCTCGGGGTTGCTCACGTTCCCAGCCAGAATTCGTAAACGAAGCGAGTGTGTCCAATTTGTTCAAGTGCTTGAAATGTTTCTAGTTGAAGGCTGGAGGCCTGGAAACTGTTTAATTACATTCCAATTAGGATTAAGTGCGAGGTGAAATGTTGGCTGTTATGCTACTTTTTGGGTTAGATTTATGTTTTTAATTTGTGCGTGATTAAATTGTTATTCATTTTATGTAAACAGATGTCAAAACGCTTTAAAAATAAACTTTGCTCTGGAAAAATAGGTACACTTGTTCGACGTACGACGTTCTTGTACGAACATTTCAAAATTTATGTAGAATCTCGGATAAAAGTTTAGGTCACAAAAAGGAAAGTAACAATTTTGCTTACTTTAAATTAATAAATTAATTTGGTATATTTTCAATAAATATGTCAGGCTTGCAGCCTTTAAAATAGACCCTATTAGATCACATAATTGTTGCAGTCATAGTTAAAACACATTAAATTGCCGGATAGCCTTTTTAAACTCGCTTTCCGAGTGATTATAAAACTATTAAACCACTTTTAAACAACACAACTAGTTTCTTACCGATTCACTTATTGTTGTCTGATTTTCCGTTCATAAAACCTCGTCATGATGATCGTATAACAAGGATATTTTGTTTTTCCAGCGATCTCTCATTTATCATCCATTTATTAATATTGCTTTTCCTTGTTGCGTTTTTGTTATTTGAGAACCCATTGTTTCGTTTCATAAAGATTTTATTATGATGGATAGCGGCAAAATAAATCTTGTAATTTCAATGTTGCCATCCATTAAAATATTGTCCCTATCTTAGGCAAGAGGATAAAAAGTAAATAGCAGTAATACACTCAAATGGAACTGTAAATAAAGCCTACTTTATAAAACTACTTATCCTGCAAAATGTCTGTTATGTAAGCATGCATTTATAAAAGTAGCAACATTACCATTACAATCAAAATACAGCATAATTTTAGCATAATGAGCTTTATGATTAATACATAAGTGTGAAGTTTGATCATATCAATGATTTATTAATATAATAATGGTAATCAAATCTTAAGAATGCACGTTGAGTACCTTTCAAGGCAAACTGGTGAAGGCAGGAAGAATGCATTCAATATCTGTTCTTACCTTGTCTGACCTTGGAAATTCTAATCAATGAGGTACCGGTTTTATTGGCATGTAGCTTAAATTCACTTCATAATCATTATCATCACAAACCAGCTTAAAAAGCTTTGAGGAAATTTAAAAAGTAGGTACACAGCCCTCTCATTCGTAAGTCACTAAAAGATACTGTATCAAACCATATTCAAAACAAATAGGGTTTATCAAAAAAATAGATTACCAAAAAGTCCGAAAACCCAACAATATGCCAACAATTCTAACGATATATAAATGAGTACACTAAACAAATTACCAAAACCATTATCATTGGATTTTATTGTTGACTAGTTTCCATGTCGTCGCAATGCAAACGAACTCTTAGAATATTAATTTAACTAGTTATAAGGCTAGCATCACCTGTGTTCCAAAAAATACGAAGGTGTCCCTAGTAACTTATAAAGCAAATAACCGAAGTGCGGACAGTTGTGATCAGTAATTATAAACATTTTGCCAAAATATTACAACACATGTTACTTTGACAAGCGCGTAATTTTCAAATAGCCTCATTAGTTACGTTCTTGAACATTGTAGCGTGTAACTCCCAGATAAAATCAATGTTGACTGTACTACAGGTACCTACTTTGTCCTAGTCTAATACAGTAGGCGAAAGTTGATCTTGATACTTGTAGCTGTCTTGGGTACTTGTCATAGGTTTGTGCAAGGTCCTGAAATGTCATGTGGTCGATTTTAATACTAGTAGGGTCAGTGTGACTAGATTCAATTTCAGAAAAATTCCGAAGCACCATACAAAAAATACTTTGCATCGCAAATTTTAGGTTGCCAGAATTAACGCGTAGTCTTAATTACCCAAATATACTAAAAATACCTTTTGACTATATTATATTTTTATCCAAATATACCCAAAAATACCTTTATATAACTTTTTTCTCATAATATACCTACTCAAAAATACCGACTTCCGTAAAAATATCTACAAAAATACTGATGTTCAAAAAGTCACTAAAATAATCTGAAACATTATTAAAATACTGTTTCTGGCCACACTGTGTAGGACTAACAATCAGTTCTGTAAGTATTTGGTAATTAGTTGTTCTGTCTAAAAGATAACTAACTAATTGGTATTTAACAGTCTTTGTGGCCAAAACTCAGAGTTCACTATTTTAGAGTTATTTTATTACTAACGTTGGGATCGTTGACTGCATTTCCCACAGTTTGTTAAAAGTAATAAACTAGGCTGATGGCTTAAATAAGATCGTCGGTGTTATTTTCAGTTCATAAAATTTTGTCTTCTGCTTTTAGCTCATTGTTGCATTTAAGAATCAATTTAGCTTTGTCTACTTTAAGACTAAACAAACAGTTGCTAGTTGCGTTTTGGGATCTAGCCCGTACTTATTTAAAAATTTAATATGTGGATGTTTAAATTTGGCCTATCATAGTACTTCAATAAAATTAAAATAAGTAATATGTAACTTGACATAATTTGTCGTTGATATAGGAGAAGACGCTGGTTCCCGTAGTACAGCCCCTGGCTAATTTGTGAATCAGAGGCTTCATTATTTTTAATGTACCTTATTTTATGACAATAAAAATTTTGATTGATTGATTGAATTAAAAGCATACTTAAGCATAGCAGGTACTTAAATTGATTGATTGATGATACAATGGAAATTAACCGCCGCACTCTAAAATACTATTGCACTTATGATTTTAAATTAATTTTATTTTACTACTACGTGCATGGCGACTAGATTATTCATCGACATAAGTGACTATACCATTTGTAGCAAAAAACAGGCTTATCAAAGGTATTATTCATTATTATAGTTACATCTTTAATGCATACCAATTTAGCCGCAAGTTAACCAACCAATTTGTACCGAAATAATACATAATAAATTCCTTCTCGGCTTGAGGCGACAGGCACTTGGCTAATTTCTGGTCAGCTCGAAAGGTCAGCCAGTAAGTACAATATACCATCGGATGATTTGCGACTACGTCTTGCACAATGCACCTCAACATGACTGGAACGGAGGTGGTTAATAATTTCAAATTGGATTGCGTAATGCAAGCAGGTGTTTGTTTGAATAATCAAGTTATGTAGGTAGGTATATCATGTGCAGTGCAGTTTTTTTTATATCCGCTTTAGAATGACGCGGTTGTGTTCATGCGGATGAATGACAACGCTTTAATGTCCAGCAAGTATTATGTTGTATAACAAATTGTGTTCAAACAAAACTCTCTTTAGAATGAAGTATCGAACATAATTAAGGTTTCCTATTTTCCTAACTTTATCGTGGTAAGGTATGACCTCATGACGGTCTAACGCTTCACTTGCTTAGTGGTCTTCACTCTTCATCAACATTAAAAGCTTCATGAAGCTTTTTTATTTTTAAGGCAAATTACTTTATAAAGTCCTATACTTAATTTAATTCTTTAATACTCAACCTTTCTTTACTCCTACAGGTACTTCTACCGTAGGCCTCTTTCTTAACTCTTATTTCATTTATAACTTTAGTATGCTGATAAAGGTAACATCTTTATATTTTTCTTTTGCCATCTTACCTTTTGCTATTTTGCCAAATGACCACGCTCCTTTGGCCTTGCTTGAGTCCTACTCAGTTAATCATGTTGAATTTTTCAACTGTGCTAAGTTTTCGAAGTTAAACTTGGCTTCTTAATAAGTTTAAATCTTTTTCTTATTATTTAATTACTTACATGTATAGGGACGCAAATATATTTTGATTTTCTTAGATCTTTTTATTTTAGGAGTTAATGTATTAGAATTTAGATTTAATTTAAATTAGAATCCAAGGTGATGGTTTGTACGAGCACATGTTACTTCGAGAGTTATTAACCTAAATATCGTTCGAGAGTTCCTAAAAACTGTAGGTGTGCGTATCACCATTTGGCACAAATAGTGCACATGTGAAAACGGTCCGCTGACTCCACATAAGCCGTGTCTAATCTCACCGTCTCAGTAATAGCCTGGGTCACGTCTGCGCCGTCGAGATAGCAGTTAGAATACCTGACTAGTCACTGGACGGGGACGGCCTCCAATTTCACCACCAATACGTGAATACTGTTATATGTTATCCATTAAAAATGTATCCATCTATGGCAGATTTTTCACTTCAAATTGTGACCTTGTGAATTCCATATGCTACGCCCGTTATGGGTCCACCATTTAAATTTTAATTTGTTGTCATTCTAATTATGAGCACAAAGTTCTAAAACTATATCCATGACCTGATTAAATTAATCTCCCACTTATGAATTAGTACTATCAAAACCCTAGTCGAACAATCTAGCAATTGCTATTTACTTCTAATTCGAATACTAGTAGTCATGATCGACATTCCGGGGTCGGACATTATTCTTAATGCCCTAAAGCCAAATTATTCTGGGTAGGGTGCTTAGAGGTTTGTGTCCCGAAAACCACCTTTCTCGGCCTGGGGCTGAACACTTAAGTAAATACTAGTTACGTCTTGCGGTTTTGCCGGATGCTCTATAATCTTTCAGATACCTACCGTTTATTTTTTTGGGGCACAAATTCGCTTATGTATACGCAATATTTCTGTATTAAATATGTTCGAATTCATCGAGTTGCTTCAAAAAGAAGAAGCAGGTAATAAATCCTACATCCATATTATACAAGTCTTTTAATAGTCCAATGCTGGACATAGGCCTACCCACGAATGGTAGTAGGGCCAAATCTATCACTCTGGCCCAGTGTCGGTTGGTGAAGCCAACTTACTCAATTATTATCAAAGACTTGTGATCACATTTATCGCGAATCGCAAATAAGTAATTGTGTTAGCGAAATTGCTTATCAGCTTAAATTCACTTTAAATTTCTTTACAACCCTATTTTATTTGAACGGAATATATTTTATTGTAAAATGAAGTTAACTAACCCAGGTTGTGGTTAATACAAAATTACATCAGGGTTGTCCGTGCATGATTTAAACTTTCCTTTGAAGCTTGAACGAGGTCAAAGGCACAACAATACAAAATTTCGTTATCTCTGTTTCACTTTCCACTCGATAATACTCACACATGAGTCCCGAGGGAGCGCTCGGCAAACTCAATTATCTCTGACCCCTGCCCGTGCGGGGAAACCGAGCATGCTCCGTGGATGCCATTGATTACATTGTCTTCCTCTCGTTTCTGTATGAGGGCGAGATGTACAGACTCGGTAATGGTATCTAACAGTACTCCGTCTTCATATGAACGGTCGGAACGTGAATCATACCTACGCGCTTCGGAGTTCGGTATACACTCAGTACATCAACAACCGCAGATGCGCCGTAGTGTCGAGCGAACGTTTGTAATCAGTAGGCGTGCGATTTACTCGTACCTACCAGGCGGGTAGCCCCAGCGCATTTTACGTACTGCGTGGCCACGCGGAGATGTAGTTATTTATTTCAAGGACAGGACCGAGTCACGATACTGGTAGATACTATTACCGTGGTACGGAGCAGATATACCGGGAGTATATCTAGATCACGCGTGGGACATATTACAGGATATCATTGCTATCTCTCTCTCTCTCACACACACAACCACACACTCATACACGCGCACACACACACACGCACACATGAGCGCGCATGTTTAATTGATTGTTCAAAAATTATCACACTAACTTTTTATTTATGTACTATGTGTATACTTATTTTTGCTGGAGGTGGGCGTTGCTATCTGCGAGAGTCTTCCTGACTACTGCGGGTAGCATCGTTTCTTTTGTTATATGTTACCTTATGTTGTTGTACGAAATAAAGAATTTTTAATTTTAAATATTGCTACTAATCAGCACCAATAACAAAAAAAAAATACTCTAAAAATGTGTTTCGTACATTTTATGAAGTTATTTGGTCGAGATTTTTCAGGGTTGGTGCCGTAAACGATGATCATAATGATGATTAATGAAAAACGAAAAAGTAGTTTTGGTATGCTATTAATATTAATGTGTCACTTGCTTGTAGATTAAAAAAAATGGCATAAATGTATGAATTTCAAATACCTATTAAATACAAAGAAACTCCAGTTCCGGAAAATTCCGATCTAGTTTGCGAATAGTTTTTGATAACGCTTAGCTCAAAACTATGGCGAGATGAAAGCCGCTTCTAAATCAGCCAACTCCAAAACACAATTTATAATTGTTCATCGCGTCGTGGGCAGAAGCCTCGCTCGACTCTTGCATAATGTGTTGCTTCATTATCTCGCCATTATGTTTAAATAATCTCTTAATTACCTCAGTTACGACGATCATTAAAACCAGTGTTAAAACCGAATTATTTATATCTTAAAAAATTAATATGTCAACATCAAACCTTTGTTCGGTAATGTCAGTTGTCATTCTGTCAGTGTTTATCTGACCGCAGCCCCTTTTCAGGCTCATCAAATGCTTTTTATGTTTACCAAGAGCAACAACGTGCTCTTAATCCCTTTAAAACTTCTGTTTCAAAGAGAAATTGTAATTCGCTTTGCAATAGCCAGTTTAAAAGTGCAAATTAAATTTCTCCAGGGCATCAAAGGCCGAGGCGGGGCGGCCTTATCTAAATTGCATGACTTCAGATTTTCATGAATAATAGGATGTTGACGTTGACGGTGACAGCAATATTGTTGTTTCCACTCTTTCATTCTTCTTTGTAGGGGATAATTTTGTAAATTCTACAGTAATCTCCTTTGTTTTTGCGTACGTCACGCTTATTTTTTTCTCTGTGACGATGAGAGCGAAAAGCCGGAAACATACTATCGGACGCGGCTTACGGACGCGACTGACAGCCGCGACTTAGCAATGTGCACAGTCTTAAGACATCCGGTGTGCCAGCTCGCTCTCAGACGTCCGAACGCTCAAGGTCGTCCGAAGGTGACGTCCGCGACTTATGTCCGATAGTGTGCACGGCTCAGTGTACTTTCATAGTCTAGGTCGCGGCTGTCAGTCGCGTCCGTAAGCCGCGTCCGATAATATGTTTCGAGCTATAGTCGTCAGAAATGTAGTAGGTACTTAGAAAAGAATTGGGGCATTCAAATTGGCACTCAGTTTTAAACATCTTCTTGCCGCAATACCATGTATACTAAGTTCAACAAACTGAAACTGTTTAAAGATCTGACCGTCAGTACATTACATAAACTACCAATTATATGATCACTTTCATTGTTGTGGCGAGTGATTGTTATTTTTTAAGTAATAACATAGGTACTCGTACCTAGCAAAAGTAAAGCTATCACCACAGATCTTCGCAATTTAACCTCCGCTATTTCCCTAGCCAGTCTGCACGTATCTCATAATTCACAATGATTGTAGCTGCGGAGTACTCACGTCCCAGCCATCCGTTTGTCATACGTACTCTACAGTCTACATGGAGACCACATTGTTTCGCAATTTTGATGTGCCCACTTTTCCCATTTAGACTTTCGCTCTCGTGCAAGTGATTTTCTTAAAGGTGGAAGCAATTTACTTTGCTAAGGAAAGTGTTGCGTCAGAGGACTCCGTTCTTTAAGCTGTTACGTGTTTCAAATGAGTATTTTATATCCGTTTTTGTATTTAAATTTTATTTGAGGAAGGAAATTAAATCTGTTACGTTGTGTACGTAAACCTGTGGTGTTTATTGACCTTACACATACATTCAGCAAAATAACTAACGGTCCCAATTTACTTATTCTTATCTACGTAAGTCCTGGTTTAGTGTTATCAACAGCATTGTATCACCAAGTTGACGATTCGAATTTTTTTAAACAACCACCGTGTCGTCGCCGTTTATCAATTTTATCTGTCTGCATAATACCAGTTTAATGATTTGTGGTTTAAGTATTTGTTCTTTTGTAATTTTTTTGCTTTCACAGCTTCAATTATTTTAAGCCGCAAAGAGTATGCTGCTGTGTAAGTCTTTCATAATTTCTTCTTTTTAATATTGTAAAATGTGTTTTGCTATAAAACTTTCTGTTTTTGCATTTAATTTAAATATTCCATTGAATTTTTCAGCTATTTTCCAACAGATTTCCGATAAATATCGACTCATTCCTCCATTTCTTTAAAGCTTCATCGAAGGCTTAAAGAGTTTATTCCGCAACCGTGTCTGCATTTTGGTCCTTCTAGCAATGCAGTAAAAGCGCTTTTGCACAAACACACATTTCAGTTTCATCATGTTTTCTTCATTTATCCGCTAGCATTGGATTTTAAACTCTCATTATCGGAAGCATATTGTATAATGTTACGACTGCAGGTCAACCACCCCGATTTCACTTTCATAAGCTATCAGAGTTGTCATGGTTCCAGCTGTCTGCGCCACGGTGGATGCCTTTGGTAATGGTGCAACCTTGCGTTAAGTTTCCCTCTCCGAGATAAACTCGGCTATTAAAGGGCCATTATTATGCAGACAATATGTGATAGTGTTGCTTTGTTTTGGTACAAGTTGCTCGATCGCAACAGGTCACATTATTTCTTCCGGAAATCTTTCTTTAATAGATTTCCCTCCGAAATTATCTTTTGTTACAGTTTCTGTTATAAAAACTAATTGACTTTATTATATAATTAGCTTAATTCATACTAATTAGACATACGGTAGCTGGAATGTTTTCCTTCGTTAGAACTGAATGAAACAGGTTCTCATTGTAAATGAGTTGTCTTCATAGTGCAGTGACCTGGTTTTGTTTGCTCAGAATCTTGCATATAACGGGTGTGACAACTTCACTTATTTGCACTGAATGATAATTTTGCGTCTCAGTTTAATTATAAAACAGAACAGTCGTGCTTAAAAAGCGAACGAGTGCTACTTTATCAGAAGCTACTTTTAATTTTTTAAGCACGTAGGTAAACGAAATTTTCTCAAATCATAATTTACACTACTGGTAAAACAAATCAAAGTGTGTGGAATTGAGTTGTTTGCTAAACATAAAAAGGAATTGTGAGTAATACAGCGGCGTACTCAAATCCCACGGCAGTTCTCTGTCTGTACAAACTTTAGGTGTCATTGCAGGTAAATCTACTTGTCATAACATCCTCCCGAATGAGCTCTCAAGAGAATGAAAACGTCTGTTGTGACGAAAAGAGTAAAATTGTGCTGTTTTGATGTGAATTTCTGGTGATTTGGGGCTCTCCGTAACGCGTAAAAGCTCTCGAAATGTCGAATGAGGTTTTAGTATGAGTACCACTTGATTCTATAATTTCTATAGCCCTGTAAATAAATAAATATTGATGTACATCTTATACACGGTCTCTGACCCCAAACTAATCAACGCGTGTATAAACCTCTAACAATATACATATTTTAGATACATACTACCTAAATAACATCAAAACACAGAGCAAACCTCTATGTTTCCTATGTTCATCACATAAATGCTTGGCAAGGGTGGGGATCGGTGGGAAACCCACGCCTCTTTGATCCAGAAGTCAGGGTCACTTAACTACTGATCCACAGAGCCATTGTTGCACCCCAACACTTTATCAGGTCTCTGTTTTCCTAGCAGTCAAGTTTTCTGACGGTTTATTCTTTACTATAAAATAACCCATCAAAACAAAGGTGTGATAATTAGTTACATTACCTACATGAACTCCGAAACGCGTTTTGTCTTCAGTAAAAAATCCATTACATACTTATATTCATAAAGTAGTAATAACAACCAGTCCTATAGAAACGTCTCAATCAAGATGCTCTCATAGCTATTAGCTCTTTCATTACACAGGAAGAGCTTAGTTAGAGTCTTTTCATAGTCAATATCCCCTTTATAGCATTCAAGTGCCAGCTTAGATCTCAAGCGTCGCTGCTATAAACGGCCCCTAAAGATAATAGCCAAGATGTTTTCGCTGAGATGTTGGCGATCGAAGAGAACTGTTTTTTTTTGTAGCTAAGGGATAAATCCCGTCTATACCTAACTGTACTAGAGCTTTAGCTGGGTTATCTGGGGTTTTCAACTTTTCACTCTCTAACGAAATGGTAGCCGTCAGTGGACGAGAGGTCTTAGGTGTCTAAATAAACAGATGGAAACTCTCTCCATCTGTTTATTTCGACACCTAGCATTATACTTCATGTCTGCAGGTTTACACGAACTTCTATTTCTAAGACAGCGTTGGCTTCATAATGCCGTTGTCCTATGCGGTATTGTATGTGAGTGGTCAGAGTACCATCTGTCGTTACTACAAATCGCAAAATCATATACAGGCTCATGCAGTTTCCCGGTTAGTAATGGAACGTCAAAAGAAGATAACATTATTCTTTACCCGATTAGTTTGAAATTTGTATATTCCATCGATTCTCACAGTATTTCATAAAATATTCGAATCGTATCTCGTATCTCTCAAGAAATTATAACTCGTAACAGCAAAATGCTGTCTTTAGTTAGAGGAAACTGGTATTTTGTATCAGCGCAGATTAAAATAATAGTTCCACAACTTGAAACGAGAGAAAGTTAATGCTCCGTTCATAAAACTGAGAAATACGTTTCCTTTTCCGACTTATTTTTATGTTTCTCGTTGATAAAAGAATTTAGAAAGAATTTATAATAAAATTTTACTATCTTGCTTCTGAGAAATCGAATCGTGGGTTTATTTTTACCAAAGTTTGGTACCATCTGACTAGGTAGTGAAACATTGATGATGGGAACCAACGAGATTACTTAATATTAGAAAACTTATACTTTAGTAGCAATGGAGGATTAGCGGTAAAAGCAGTAGTAGTTTAGTGGCGTTGTATAAATGAGTTCTTTGAAATGCATATGCACGGATTTGCACGCCTTTTCGATAAAGAAAATATTGTGAATGAATCTGCTTTTAATTTCTCTCCTGTCCTAATCAGGTTGCCTAGAAGAAATCGTTTTAAGCGAAAAGGCCGCCAGTTGTCGAACTAATTTAAAATATTGTTATGGTCTAATTTCTTTTTAAATTTTTGATTGTGTGAACAATAAAATGTTTATCTATCTATTAAACGTAGAGTTAAGTCTAGTCTAGCAGTCGACTATTAAAGATACTGATACAGTATGGTATAACAGCTGCAGGTGCCCCGGTTGTGGCCACTGACCCGGTTGTGGTCATTTTGGTGTCAAAATTATTGCATATATGGTAAATTATAAACAATGTAACAACATAAATATTGTTTGTGTGAATCTCAAATTATAATTATTATTTTTTGAATATTATTAGTACAAAATTGTCTAATTTATCGTTAAAATTCAAAGTGGCCACAAATGATACTAAGATGGCTACAACCGGGGCACTTGCCTACACTATCATAGAAGTTGTACTTACAGAGTATTCTATTGTCTTCTCAGTGAATACTGAGCAGCTTCCAAAAGCTCAAGTAGACATATGTTTAAAATGTATATATTCTAGTGAAACAATAACAGGCCTCCCTTGCACCCACGCTCTTACCAGCAGTGTCGTAATTCGGACATCTGTCGCGAATCGGTGATGAGTGCATGCAATGGTGTTCTGTGATCTTATCGACATATGGCGGTTGCAGGTGGTATTTTGGACGTTATGAAATATCTTTTCTTGGAAGCAGTTGCTTTGTTAAACTGTGAAATATTACTTACACGTTTATGATCATTGGTTGTAGAGGTTTACTGCAATAGCTAACCGTTGGGCACTAAAACATACTCGTAGGTAAAGTTGAATAAGGATTGATGGGATGGTATTAAAGTCGTAGACACCATGTATACAGGGTTATTTCTAATCAATTAGCATCCTTTTAGGGGTTCTGTGCATCAAAACTAACAACTTTTATTCTACGACTTTTGTCAAAACTAAAAAAAAATGTTGTTTGTTGTACCACAGAAAAATATAGTTCACCCGCGACAAAATGTATGGAACAGCTGATTTTTTTTTTTAATTTTACGAAAGTCGTATAGCAAAAGTTGTTAGTTTTGATGTACAGAATAAGCCCCTAGAAGAATGTTAATTAATTAGAAATAACCCTGTATAAGATAAATATCTAGTATACTGATACAGTATGGTATACTGTCTTAGAAAATAGGTTTCAATACTCTGTATTGAATTTGTACGAGAACCAAAGTGTTACAAATATCATAGTTTATTTACAAATAGCGATATTTGTATTTGCAAAATGCAGGGAAAATATTAACTAGAGCCTGTCAAAATTGTGGCTCTTTTTTAAACAAATAAATAAAAAAGGTACACACGGTCTCTGACCCCAAACTAAGCAAAGCTTGTGATATGGCTGCCAGAGACAGATATACATATTTACTACATTTACATTTTTTAAATACTTACATAGATAGTACCTAAATAATACCCAGACACAGAGCCCTATGTTCATCATTAAATACTTGCCCTGGGTGGGGATTGAACCCACGCCTCTTTGATCCAGAAGTCAGGTTCACTAACCATTGAGCCAGAGGCAGTCGAGTCGAGATTTTCATTCTATTACCTAGGTATATGTTTGTTTTAATTAAAGTCTTATAACAGTATGGTTATTTACTTAGTATCTAGGTAGTTTTATTTGATTTTGACGTCACACAACTCCATACTAGTTCATATCAATTATTATCTATAGCATCATTTTGCCGCAGTTTCGAGAAAAACATGCCTTTATTTTGTTTAAACAATTAAGTTACGAAAACCCTCTAACTAAAGAACCGACAAACAAGCTCCTGTTATCACGTCGCGAAGGTCGCGATACATTATCACTGTCATCTCGTGTTTATCAAAATCTTTTTAAGGCGGTCATCGACTTTTTTTGTGTACGAAAATGGTTCTTATCACGAAGGCATTAAGTGCATGGCGTGGAAAGTGTGATAGTAAAATGAAGTAGGTACGCACACGACCTTGCCTTATCTCATTGCCGTGGAAACTAAAGGTTTGATGGATGGCTGTTTGGGTGGGTGGAGTAAACTCGTGATTGCTTCCGTATGTTGCTGCTGTATGCAATGTACTTATAGGACGAATCAAACTACTTGGCGGCTGTGAAGTTAGTTACAAGCTGCGCAAGCCCTATACATGAGCTTCAGTCGAAATTGGGTTTTGCGCAATTTGCAGCTAACATGACAGACGTCAAGAAGTTTGATTCGAACTATACCTAGCGTTTGGTGAACTATTTGTATTGAGCTTTAGAGGTCAACATGTAGGTACAGGGTGTACGGTGACACTTGCTGGATGTAGTACCTACGCATGAATAACGTCAACTTTTTATTTATTTCATTAAATTCCAATGCGTGTAGTAGGTACAAACAGCATAAGCCAAGGCGTGCGACTAGATAGTTCATGCGAATATGCATTCAAGTTACAATCCTACTTCCTACTAATATTATAAACGCGAAAGTTTGTAAGGATGGATGGATGTATGGATGTTTGTTACTCTTTCACGCAAAAACTAATGAACGGATTGAGATGAAACTTTGCAATAATATAGCTTATATATCAGAATAACACATAGGCTATAAATTATAATGATAGATATACTCGTATATGCGTATGCGGGCGAAGCCGCGGGTAAAAACTAGTATATTATATTATTATTTTATACTACGGGACTAATCGCGCACTAAAATTACGAGATAAATAAATACCTCCTCATCCCGACGTTTCGGCCGAGTTGCACCGGCCGTGGTCACGGGTAGACTAGTATATTATAAACGAGAAAGTTTGTAAGAATTTATGGATGGATGGATGAATGTATGTTTGTTACTCTTTTACGTAAAAGCTACTGAATGGATTTTAATGAAACTTTACAATAATATAGCTTATACATCAGAAGAATACATAGGCTACAACTTATAAAGATATTGTGTGAATAGTCCAAAATATAACGATAAATGTTGAGTAGGTAGGAAAATTCTGCCATCTGCGAGCTACACCAGAGTGCGCCGCAAGAATTATTAAATGTCAAAATAAACAACTGTCGATCGAATAACTATCAAATCAATCGATGATCAGTCCTTGGATATCATTATACTATACCTCTTTTTCCTCTTTCACGCAGCAACGGAGCAACGGATTGACTTGATTTTTGGCATGGATAAAGTTCAAGGGCCGGAAAGTGAGATAGGGTTCTTGTGAGATAGCACAAAAGTCAAATTCCACGCTGGCGGAGCCGCGGGCAAAAGCTAGTTTCAAATAAATTCACAGGAAAAAATATAGACCCAGCTACGCTACGTTATTGCAAAAAATAAATGAATTTCGCTATTTTATATTTGATACCATATTTATAGTCGGTAACTAATGATGACTTACGTAAAATTCGGACCTTTCGTCGTAAAGACTTCTTGAACTATCGCCAACTTCGACACCCTTTATAAAACTTCAACTAAATACTTGAATGAATGAAATTGCGACACTAAACAAGTACCTATTTTCTTCTTTATACTAGCTTTTGTCATGTCACCCTTTCATTTCACACCAAGACACAACACACACACCACTAAAAATAGGCAAATTATTTAAAAAAATATCTTCCAATTCCAACAAATAACATATTTAGATTAAAACTCTTCGTATGCCTCTCATAGTCGCAGCACAGCAAACGTTACAGTGAAGTTATTCCCACAGGGACGTGCTCTTTGAGTGCCACCGACGATATATTGAAAATTCCTCGGCGCTCCTTCACGATGTCGTCTTGAAAAATACTAGTAGAAGCTTCGCATACAAATGTTTCTTTACATTACTGCCGGCGACTGACTCTATTTGTTCGAGTCCTTTATGAGTCGCAAATTTTTATATTCCGCTTTCATATTGGTTCTGTTAAATGATGTTTTGGTTAAGTGGGATATGAATTTTATTCGTTTCGTGGTTCTTCTCCTCTCTTTATTCTGATGGGAGTCTGGTTTCAGCTTCAAGGATGATCTTTCTTACTGGGGCTGGACGCCCTGGGATTTGCAATCAAAGGGAATGCTATTTTTATCGTTGTTTAAATAAATAAGAATATTTAATGTAGTATTTTTTAGAGAATGGTACTGAGTGCGCCTCGCGGGTCCCGTCTGGTGTCACTTTAAATAAGTAGCTAATATTTATATGTAGAAATGTACTATAATAATCTACTACATTTTACCATCCTTCGCTTACTTAATGCTTTTATATTACAGTACAAAGGATCGCATATTATTATTTTAGTCCTGTTAAATTAGTTTTACTTATAACATCAGAATCAAGAGTATTGTTATTAAAATACACAATAAAACTTGAATAATCGATTGAATTTTACAGCCAGCGAGATTAAATGTTTACAGCTGTCAAAAATTCGTATTCCTGATATACTTTTTTGGGATTTGAAGATACTGAGATGATTCTCAGTATTCATGTTGTAATCACACATGACCTCTTCTGCTATCATTTTGTGTAACCCTGTAGAACGATTGTGACTGCAGCGCATTGGACAATGATACATTTGTGACCACGAAAGAAAGTCCAAGTTAAAATACCGTTATCAATTGACAAGTCTGCAAATCGAGTTTTCCAGTCCATGTTGGTTTTATGACGTTCAATGTGTTTCTGGTTCATTCGTGAGGTTGCTATCTGGACATTAAGTGTCATTTCAACCATAATGCGCTTAGGCACCGTATAAGGTAAACTGTCATAGTTTTTAACTGTCTGCAGGCTTTTGACATGAGGCTCTACAATTTTAAAAGAAACAAATACATTGACTTATTTTCTGTGCATTCATTTTTTTTGTTAAATATGTATTTATCGTAGTTACTTTTAGCACATTTACTACATCCAGCATAGATGTAGTCTATATTATTATGCAGTAGGTATACTCAACAAGAAAATTCCCGCCTATTTAATTCTGGATGAAAGCTTTATTTTACTTGATATAAATATGTATCTACTTATACCTTACAGGATTACACTCTCCCATTGCCCAGATATGCGTATATAGTCCGCATATTCATAAATAAATAAATAAATATTTTGGGACATCTTACACACGGCCTCTGACCCCAAACTAAGCAAAGCTTGGGATATGGCTGCCAGAGACTGATATACCTACTACATATACTTATTTTTAAATACTATATAGATACTAACTAAATAACACCCAGACACAGAGCAAACACCTATGTTCATCACATAAATATTTGCCATGGGTGGGGATCGAACCCACGCCTCTTTGATCCAGAAGTTAGGGTCATTAACCACTGAGCCACCGATGCAGTCAAAAATTCATGTATGAAACCGGGCCAAAATATTTGATGAAGCAAATGCCTTTCATCAGTTAAGTTTAACACACAGTGTAGACGAGTAGGTAGCTAAAATGGTCGTTAAAGATGCACGGAGCACGCATATCAGATGAAGGCACCTCCCATCTGTGCGGGTCAATGACCCGTGGAACTAATTAATGAAGCATATGTGAGAAATGAGAAATTTCCGCGTTTGACCCAATTATGGACGATTGACTTGTTGGTGCTGACGACTGTACTGTATGTGTGAAAATAAAATTGGTCATTTAACTTTAGTGAGCGCAGTTGCCCCAGAACGTATGATTTAAACGTGTGGTTAGCCCTTACTTAATTTAGTACGTCAAAAATATAATTTGGTTTGATAACATTGGCACCTCAGAGCAAATAAAAAAATCCAGAAGGAACAGTCAACAGTTGAACAGTCAAGTGAAGCCGGTTTTTTATACATTTGAGTGCGTCGCTGTTGCGCCGCCATAGTTTGACTGACAAGCCAAGGCGTAGTTTCATAGTTACCTGGATGTGTGTGTAATTGTCTGTACACGGCGAGCCGTAGTTTTGGTTGGCTTCACTTGTTTGTTCACAACATTCTCTCCTGATTTTTTTATTTGCTCTGAGATTGGCACATGAACCTTTGAGACGAAGAGACCGATGGCCAAAAAACCCTAGAAAAAGGTTTTTAAAGAGAATACCCACGACAGGAGGAGTAAGAAGATTTAATTTCAACTTTAAGCGTCCTACCAGATCCTGGAGGGGATAGCCAGTGTTTAGCAGATTTGTAGATGGAAGACGCACTATAATAAACAATAAAACCTGGAATTGATAAATCAAAATAAATGAATTTTAAGCGTGAAGCTTAGCATCAGCCGAGTCAGTCTGTTGTATCAATAAATAATAATATTTCTCGCAAAAAATAACACAACTGAGTACAACCGTGGACATAATTCGAATAGTTCGCACGAATTGATGTATTTTATCATGTAGTATTTTTTACGTTATTGTTGATTTTTCAAAAAGGTTTCAGCCGATTTCGATAATATTTAAATTGGACCACCACTAAAACATCTACCAAACAAAAAAGAATCATCAAAATCGGTTCATAATTGAGTAATCGCGTAACATACAATAAAAAAAAACATTCAGTAGAATCGAGAACATCTTTTTTTGAAGTTGGTTAAAAATGTAAACAGTAGCCGATAGATAAAGTTGTAACTAATTATATTATCTATTCAACTTCCGTTCTTACTAACTTGTTTGCTTACAATGTGCCTTTCTTTAATCGTGGCAATCTATATCATGGGAACATTGAAACACTGTGGCATATAACTTTCGCACTAGAAAATAATTGCCACTACCATAGTGATATAATAATCTATGAGAGCTATCCATGTGCTTATTATAGTAACGATGAAAAAGTGTTCCAGTATAAATAACAAGTGTAGATATATATACCGTATTTACCTATTTCTTGAATGTTTAATTTTTTCTGGTAAGTACTGCAGTTTAAGTAGTGAATTATTTTTATAGTCTAGAATATACACACGTTAATTATACATGCTTTCTAATAATTCTAATCATCCTTGTATAATTAATCTAAGCATTGCCATTCAGCGTGGCAATGCTGCCAGCATGCTGAGCACGCTGCCAACTGGCAGTGGGCTTGAGCACTTGGATTATCTTTAGATCTTCAAAGGTCTGTGGATGATCCAATTGCTTTCTATGTAGTAATAGTGTAAGTAGTTTTAGCATTTAGAGTAGTATTGTATCATATTGTAGTTAATAAAGGCACTTTTGCCCGTTAAAAAAGAATTAATCTAATAAAAAAGTAAGTTCGTATAGACTGGCTAGCGGCTAGGTGACTAGCCCTGGTGTCAAAATTTTTAAGCCGCCTGAAGGCCTCTGACATGACTAAACGGTTAAAACAACCGGGGCCTACAATTAAACGTGTCATTCAAGCCACGGTAGCGCTCAGTTACGAATACCACCCGCGGTCACCCATCCGAAGACTGCCCGTGCTGAACGTTGATATAATCCTACCGCTTAACTTAGACCTCGCCTGCGGTAGGATCATAGCGCTCATAGTGTAGTTTGAATAGGTGTACGGTAGCGATTATCGAAGTTAAGCAAGGTTCAGCATTAATCTAACATGCTTGATCAATCAAGCCTTTAGAAATGTGTAAATAACTAAGCAATGAAGCCTTAATCCAAAAACTCAAGCCTACAAAGGGTTATGAATGAACGTTGCAGCTTGTTAGACACATTTGAATCAGAGAAAAGGGCACATACCTAATAGTACCTTCTCTTAGATTCTAACGGTTCTCGAGTCAAAGACGCGGAGGCCCCTTCTATTGGTAAAGCCGATGGAACACGTGTTTGAATTCGTAATGAGAATTCTGTTTGAATATTTTCGATTTCATATTTATTATATAACATTTATGTTAGCAGGTATACTTGTGTCAAAGCTCTTTGAATGTCATTGTTTGTTTAGGAGCAATTTTATCAAAAATTTCATTTCAAATGTGGATTCAGCTACAATTGATTTAATCATCTATTGTTCTCTTCGTCTCCAATACACAATTCAGTCAATTACCATTTTTTTAAACAATTCAATAAAATTAAAAAAAAACTAGGTAATCGAAATGTTTAAAATCGTTAAACGTAGGTATACATCAGCGTATAGGTACCTATCTACCGCAAGATGGCGCTGGATACATGCCGCCAACTGATTTTACTGTTGGAGATCTATAAGGGAGATCTATGTCCAGTAGTGGACGTCCTATGGCCGATTGATGGACGGATGATAATTTTGCAAACAAAGCTCAGAAATAGAATCTATAGCAAAATATTTTCGAAGCAGTGGTCTCGGACTTTTCTGGTTGATAAGGTGTCAATTTTAGATTTTCTTTTTCTTTACCATTGTCTTCATGCGAAATCGACGATACTTATCTATTGCCTGGAGAAATCCGAAAAGGGATTATCACAACACGCTAAGAACTATACTGTACAGTGTTAATAGTCCACTCCTAAATGCCTTCCCACAAAGGGTGATTGGACCATATCCACTACGCTGGCCCCGCTCGAGTTGGCGTCACATAGGTATGTCATCGAATTTCTTCTACGGACGTATGCAATGCCACACGATTTTAAGGAGCGCATTAGTCTCCAACATGGCAAGCTAAGAACACCACACTTACCGCGTTTTCTTTGCAGATTGTATGTGATTTAGTGTCGGACAAGGCCAATAGTGAAACCCACAAGTATCGGGCACCTCGGGCACCAGAGCTATGGCTCTCTAGTACCGTTAGCGGTCAGTGGGCCAGTTTTTACCACTTATTGGCGGCATCACTAAACTCTCGGTCATACTTGGGCGTATTGGTTAACCGCCTACGTGAAGTGGGCCATTGGAAACGTGGAAATGTTGGGAACAATACATGGTTGTTTCATTGGTTTTTATTGGCGCTGTTTCAACTGCAGAAGTATTTAATGTTGGCAAATAATGTGAAAACTGTACGGAAAAGATTTAAAAGTTTTAATGTTATTTATCAAGTAATAGCATCTGAACGCGTTGGTCTTTTTAATACCATCTTACTAATATTATAAACGCAAAAGTTTGTATGTATGGATGTTTGTTCCTTTTTCACGCAAAAACTATTGAACGGATTGATATGAAACTTTGCAATAGTAATGCTTTTACATCAGAATAACACATAGGCTATAATTTGTAAAGATATTACGTGAAACGAAGTTCGCCGGGTCAGCTAGTTTAAAACAAGTTAACATTAATTGTTTGATATAAAAGCCGTGTAACAAAATTTGTCAAAACATTTTTTTATTTGATTGCCTCATGTTAGTACTCGTAGGTACGAGTATCTATCACGCATGCCCGCATTCTTGAAAAAGATAAATAAGCTTTATTTTACACACAAACCACATAATTTCAGTATTATCTTCGGTAAGTACACATTTGGTGCTACAGACGTTCACATAATAAACGCTCGTACTCCCACTGATTTCCTGCACTTATCGCGATCATTAGGGTACTAATAGAGATACTTATGTAACCAAGTAGTTTCATAATAGCCAAAAGATAAGTCGTTTTTGGTCTGAAGCAGTAACATTTTGGCTTTTGATTATTTATTCTTAGCAAACAAAAGAACAGTTTTATGACGTCTTGTGTAGGTGATGTTTTTGGAAATAATAAGCCTGAGCTTTTCTAAAAAGTACCTCGCTTTTTAAAAGCTTTTATTTAACTTGCAATGTATGTATGTATCTATTTTTGTTCGGGTGGAATCTTTGAGCTCAATTTTGGAGCAGATATCTTCAACCGATTGAGCTGAAATTTTTTATAGTAAGTCTAAGGTTTTATCGTCTACCTTCTAGATGCCAATTGTTTTCACAAAATTTGATAATGACAGAAAATATTAATATCTGTTTCACCCCCGTATAAAATGAGACGTGTTATACGTTTTTCGTTTGTGTTTGGTGTTCTATATGTCTGTTTATAGTATCATAGCTACCATACGTACGATTGGATGGAATGCACAGAGGGCTTTTCTATGGTTGAAACCTACTCATTGATCATTTATTTTATCAGCCAGATCGGGAAAATCATGTTATTAGAACCTAACCTTGTTCAAAATTACAAAAAAACATCAAAAGATCAAATATTAGCATTTTTTTTTGCATTTTACAGAGTGCATTTCGTATTTCTCCGTGGCGTGATTAGCCAAGCCTGGGATATCGGCGTCCCGCGGGTCCAATTTAACGCCCTGACTCTGACTACCCGCAATTAATAAGGTTTATTGACTCATTACCCGTACATTTAGGGCTGTTAGTAGCAAAGATTCAATTTTCTCCGAGGCGATTTACTCTGAAATAGACTGTTAAGATTTCTAGTAGTTAACTTTAGAGCTTTCATAGAAAGCTTAAATTTGATAGGGTTTATTTTTGTAACCATTATTTATGTAACGGTGGATTAGATTAGCTATGAATGGTTTTGTTATGATACGATTTGAAAAACACTTTTTTTAGAGGAATCTTAGTGAGTTGGTTGGTATTTCCTGTGGTAGAAAAAAAACTTGATGATTCTTGTAACGATTTAAACACTTATTTAGATAAGGAAAAAGTATTGTGTAATTTTTAATAGGTATGCTGTTTGAATCCTTATTAAATTTTTTTTATTTACACATTTTTTACTACGGATTGATTGCTACAATATTGCCTCTAATATTAAATGCGACTCTACGTGGTAGAGTGTAAGGATTGAGGGACAATATGTAGAACAAACGTGGAGACAACCCTATCTTCATTTTGTAATTGAAACCACATTGAAATCGACTGCATGTTCTGTTTGTAACCAAATTGAAGTTGAATGCAGTGCTGTAAATGTGTGACTTTGTATGTAACTAATTGTTTTTGTGTGTGTTGCGTAAATAGATCGTAGAGCGTGAGATTCGTGACGAAATAACACGTCGTTTTGGTCATAAGTGGGAATGACAATTACAATATCACAATGTGAGGAAAATTTTACGGCAACTTATATAAATCTTTCTATTGCTACGTTGCTTACATGGCTTCCTAGTTTTGTTGGTAAAAATAGAGCTAATTTTCTTATGTAAAACAAGTAAGAACAGCAAATTACATATACAGAATGTATATATATGAATTATATGAAGGACATATTCTATATCATTCCATTGATTATAATTTCAACTCTTACTATAGGATCTGTCTAAAAGTAGCTAAAAAGGCAACTGTTCCATACAAAATGTTCCGAGATCTTTACTAAAATGCATGGAACAGATGCTTTTTAGCAAAAATAAACCACGTATAGGCCGAATCAAACTTCTTGGCGGCTATGATGTTAGCTACAAGTTGCGGATAACCCAATCCTCGCACACCTGATAAGTGAGCTGCAATCCTCAGCTTGTAGCTAATATCACAGCCCCAGTTTGGTTCGATACCTTTTCGAAATTTCTGTCATTTAACTCCTTTATTGTTTTACAATTTTGGTTGTATAATGTTTAATCTTTGTGTATTTTATGTCGAATAAATATTATTTCATTTCATTTCGTTTCGTTAGGTTTCGTTTTTTTTTGTTTCTTTTCGTTTCGTTTCGTTTCATTTCATTTCATTTTCATTTCGATACTTATAATGAAAATTGTCCTATTTAAATCAAGTAAAAGCAGCGCACGAGACATGAGAGCCAGGGGCCAGTCGTGAGAAACAGTGCCTCATCCGCATGAGCCTCTATTATAAAGCTATTATAGAGGCATGCATCGCCGCTATTACTGCATAATAGTGCTATTACAATCAGCTAAGGGCACTGAGGACGATTCAATCAACGTTCTACTTATTGCTTAGGGCATGGCCACCGACGTCGGTAGAGCAGGGCTGTTATAGAAATTGCAATTATATTTAATATCCTTTCTTATATTCAATGATTCCTGACATTGCCGTTCCAATATTCATCGTTAATTATTTTACATAGGTAAATATTTTACGAAAAAAATGGCAAAACTGACTTCAATCGCGTATAAAATTCGAATAGTTTGCCCGAACTTATGTATATATTTTTTTACATTATTGTTGATTTTTCAAAAACAGCTCAGCCGATTTCGATAAAATTTAAATGAGACTATCTCGAGGGTATACTCTTTCGAACCAAAAAATATTGTTTTGATTCGGTTCAGGCGAAAATATCGATGAACATACACAAAAAAACATACGAACATAGAACCGCCTCCTTTTTGGAAGTTGGTTAAAATTGTAATTTGGGCTTATTTTATTCGAATATCTAATGTTATTTTCGAAAACATCACTATCACATAGTATAAAACAAATTCGCTTCTCGCTGTCTGTCCCTATGTATGCTTATACAATTCTTTAAATTAAATGAATTCTAAATTAACTTGCCAATGGAAAAAAAAATCTGACTCATCATAGGAGCAATATTTTTTTATTCAGAGCTATAATTGTCATGAGTTTTTGAAATCTTTTTGAAATAAGTTATTTATTTGGGCACGCATGTCATCATACATTTTTTTTACACCACCTAATCTCAAAGTTTGAGAAAAAAATTAACTAGGCACAAATGTTACGTTTAAGATCAAAAAAAAAAAGATTATGGCTTTCGTACAAAATTGGTGTTTAACATTTTATAGCGCCACTATTTAGGAATGCTATTCAGAAACAAGACTGAAAAAAATTTTTGAATTGCAAATTTGTTTTTGAAAGAGTAGGCCGAAACCGATATCTTTAAATTTTCAAAAATGTCCAATAACTCGAAAACTGTGACACTTTTACTGAGTACAAATTTTCATTTTCCGAACAGTTGTGATGTCCCTCAACCGTAGGTAAAGGATTATCCACTCTTTACGCCAACATCCTGTATCTAAAGTACGCAACGGATTTTGATGTGGTTTTTTTAAATAGATAGAATGATCTAAGAGGAAGTTTCATATGAACAATTCACCTGGGAAAGACGGGGCGGTTCGCTAGTTTGCGATATAAAAACAGTGAAAGACAGGGATCTCATGACAGCGGAAATTACTTTCTAACGATATTTTGTTCCAAATATTTAATGTAAATAAATGGCTTCTTTGCTCGGAACTACAGTTAAGCTCCACTCAGAAATTGAATCGGAGTCTAAAATAAGCATCAAAATAAATTGCTTCGTCTGAAAATTCGCTCAATTTTAAACGAAAACAAAACAAACTCAGCTGTCTAATGTCTACAACCACAGATTCTAAGAATTAATTATTCAAATGAAATAATATTACCACAACTAATACGCAACGGCTATTACCGAACGCGGAACAATATAAACGTAAAAGAACAACTAATTCTTTGTAAAAGTGTTACAAATACCTACAAGCCGGGTAGTTACATGTAATGTATTATTATTGTGATATGTTGAAAGTGTATGTTTAACATGTACATGCTGGTATTAGTGTCTTGTTTGTTTTTCTTTGGAATAGTGCAGTTTGAACCATTGAACAAAGTGCAGTGATGGCAGATGTGAAAGATGAGTTTGAGATTAAATATTCGGTATGAGTTGCACTCGTGATATAGATATCTATTAGTGGTGGGCGGCTTCCTCTATAGATTTTCAAAAGAACAGATGGGAAACGCATATACCTAAATGTGTCTTTATCATGATTTCAAATAAACGTAAACTGGTCTACAGGTACGGCACGTAAGTTTAGCGCTGAGGGTAGTGTGGAGGAGATGGCTGCGCTTGGTGACCTCTATACTAAACCCATGCGCAGCCATCCCCTCCACACTTCACTCAGCGCTAAGCTTATCTGCCGCTAGGTACCTATAAAACCTGTATATAATATCAATCACCTATCAAAAATATTATGGCCTCATCAACTATAACCGCTATATCAGTTATAGCTTATCAAAGTTGTCAACTAGTGTGTTGCCGGTCTTATTAGAGATCTATTGGGAAGTAATGGACGTCCGGACTAAAAGAAAGGAAAAAGTGAGGCTATAAATTCTGCGTAGTTTTTTGCTTGTTTACTAATAACCAAATTCTTTCACACTAAATTATATTGGTGTCATAAGCTGAATTGATGTTGTTACAATTTTAAATTTCTTAAAGACTTTCAATACTTAACTCTATATTTTAGTAGTGATATGAAAGTAGACAAAGAAAAGTACTGGGCGCGTATACTCCTATACACTAAGTAGAAGTCGCAGCGTCCTTTAGAATTTATACGTAGGACGGTAACTATGTATTCTAGATGTAAATTGCTGCGCTCAGAACAATACGATGGCATTTTGTAACAACAATTGTACACCCATTTATCGTAGGCTACTTTAGGGATGTACCGCTTGGTCAAAATGTCGATAAATCATGCATAACAAATTTTTACACAAAATATAATATGATATCGTTGGGGTGCAATTGTTTATCTCACTAGATAAATAATATTAAAGCCAAAGCTGTAGAATTTATCTACAGCTTTGGCTTTGGATCGAGAGCTTTGGTGTTCCATCCACTGCAGTGGGAATCAAGCTCGTCTCGCCATCTTTTTTTGGGCCTACCGAGGGGTCTCTTGATGATGGGTGTCCACATTGTACAGGTTTTGGCCCACAGATCTTCGTGCATGCGGCAGATGTGTCCGGCCCAATTCCATTTCAGACTTCCAGCCTTCTCTCCGACATCTAGGATCGATCGAGAAATATGGAAAGAGGGAATGGAGGCCTTTGCCCTGCAGTGGGACAATAACGGCTAAAAATAAAATAAAATAGAATATATCATTGCTGTCCTAATTTTGTAATCTTCCCCCCATATCTTTAGTTATATCAAACATGCACATAGGCCTTCAGGCGGCCTAAAAACTCTGACACCAGGGCAGGGCTAGCCACCCGGCCTAAACGAACTTACTTACTTTAGTTATATTAAGATATATTAACGCCTTTGTAAGTAGCTATATTTACTGTAAGTAATTTTACATTTTTACCTTTTGATACAAAAGAACCTCAGCGAATGGCTCTCTAAATCGGGTGACGTGTTTAATACGTATCGATAAATATTTCTAATTTATCGATAATTCGATAAAGTGACATCCCTAGTACAGTATGTTTTTCTAGAGCACTTCCTCATTAAATGGGACGAACCTGTACCCTCAGACAAAAGCTCGCTGGGAATGCTATCGCGCACGGTGGAACAGAATAAACAATGCTCTGGAGTTGCAAATGTAGAGACTACAAATGATGCTGACTATTGATGTATTTTTTAGAATAATTATTCCGAACCTACCGGCTCTTTCATAGCTTCAATAGCGACACCGCTGACGTTGAAATTTTCAGGAAAATTTAGGACCATTTTTATACAACTGACGGTTTTACGCAGCAAAAAATAACGAATTAAATACTTGATAAAATGTGATTTGCTGGATAAAATGCTTTATGTTCGGATTTATTTTAGGTTGTCTTTTTGATTTCGTAATTTTTGTTGTATTTTTTTTGTAAAAATTGATACCTAAACACAATACACATAAGTGTGAACATTTTTGGAGTATTTTGTTGTGAAAAAGTTTAGTAAGTATATATTCATATAAGTCTCCCAATAAGTACTTTCTATTCTGTGTCTTTAACTTACTATACAGGGTTATTTCTAATCAATTAGCATCCTCTTAGGGGCTTATTCTGTACATTAAAACTAACAATTTTTGTTCTACGACTTTTGTCAAAATCCAAAAAAAATAATCAGCTGTTCCATACATTTTGTCGCGGGTGAACGATATTTATCTATGGAACGACATTTTTTTTGAGTGTTGACAAGTCGTATAACAATAGTTGTTAGTTTTGATGTACAGAATAAGCCCCTGAAAGGATGTTAATTGATTAGATATAACCCTGTATATCTTGAGAGGCTTATTCTTGACTATTCGTAATTATTCTCGTTACTGTTAATCATCATTAGGTTGAGTTGAGAGTGATCGAGATAGTCTTAAAGGCTTAGAAATAATCCCAATTAGGCATATTATTGTCATCTACGATTGCCCAGCGATCGTTTTATTTTCAAATCAAAACGAAACTGCCGGCGACTGCCTGTCGGCGACGAAGAAGAACGGAAGACGTTACATCAATATTGAGCAATAGCAGCAGTTGCCGGCTACAATATATATATATGTACATTAAAAGACAGTAAAACAAAATTACAAACATAAATCCCATATTATGTGTTGAAAAAATGCCGTCTCGTCGTAGCGGCAATTTGAAAGCTGCAACTGCGCCGGCGCATCGACAGAGAGATTTCCAGCTTTGAAGTTAGAAAGTAACATGAAGTAGGCCCTCTTGTGTGTGTTTGTAAGTTGTAAGCGTTTGCATGGGAAATCAGAAAACTGCTAATGGGCACTGTTTAGAAATGAACAATCACGTCAATTCTGATTTTCTAAATTTGACAGCTCTGAGACTGTTGCTGACCTGTCGCATTTCTCACGCGTTGAAATGTAGTCTCACGCATTGAAGCCGTTAATTTTTATCCCTTGTTACCTACATTTGATATCGCATAATTCATGACAAGAAAAATACGCGGCATAATAACTAGAAATATACCAAACTGCTATATTGAGACAAAGTATTGTAGCAACAGGGGAAAAAATGTCTTTGTAAGTGTTCTAAGAAACCGCTATAACAACATGCAAATTTCTGTTCGTCAGATATACTTAGTCAGAGACAGCCAGTCGTATCACAGTCATTGATAAAATTAATGACCCCTTTATTGTTAGAAAAAACCGTTTACTACGGGCACAAGGGTACCCACGGTACTATATTTACTAAATTATTCAAGTTTTCGATAACAGTTAACGTTACTTTGAACTTACTGTAACCTTACCATTAGTTGCTATTGCTTCCTATAAAAAACTGCAAAGCAATCTGAAGAGAAAAGATAAACTCAATAAAATATCGCAGCTATAAATCGCTGTAGCGACTGATATACTCGACCAACAATATAATATACGAGTATAGTATACGTGCCTACTCTGTTTTGATATATTGCTTCGCTGAACTCGATTCAGCTCGATGTTGGGCATCGAAAGGGTGCCAACACCAGTCTATCATTACCAGCGGACCCTTACCCTGACCCTTTGGCTAACTGGCTTTAAGATAGTAATTCTGGTAACTCTAAATAACAAGTCGTGATCTTTATGTAGCCTCCGTAGCGACCGTGGCGTAACTGTATTTATTTTGTGACGTGCTTGGAGCTAAATCGCCTAAATCTATAACAAATCGATGAAAATGATTTGTTTTTTGTTTTCTCTCTCTCTGGCTATATATCCCACATGGTGATGGGGTCAGCCTTCCTTACTTTCCTCCTCCACTTCGCTCGATCTTCGACATCATCTTCGGAAACACTACACTCTCTCATGTCCCTCAGCATTACATCCCTTCATCTTGTCTTCGGTCTGCCTCTGGTTTTTGGACCGGGAATAGAAAGTTGCAGAGCCAAGTTGCCTGCGTAGTCAGGTGGTCTTCTCTTAACGTGGCCATACCATCTCAGCCTACTCTCCTGCATCTTGTCGGCAATGTCGCGTACCCCCAGACTGCCTCGCACATGCTCGTTGCGGATTTTGTCGAGTCTGGTGCCGCACATCCACCTCAGCATCTTCATTTCGGCAACTTGGATAGTATGGACGTTTCTTTGAGTGGCAGCCCATGTTTCACTGCTGTACAAGAGAACTGGTCTTATCATAGTCTTATAAATCAAGCCTTTTAGCTTGACCGGCATCTTTTTGTCGCGGGTAACACCGTTACTTAGTTACTTCCCTCGCATTTTAGCCACGCTGCGGCAATTCGGTGCTGAATGTTGACTTCCAGATTTGTTTTTTGATTTATTGGTAAAAAAAAAACTGGGAAAAATATTTACTTCAGTTACTACTTTGTAGTACATATTTTACTTCGGGACCAAATTATTGGACATACCTATAGTACACAATTTTACACATTCACATACAGAGTATCTGATAGGTACGTATCTGAGTACTACTATCCTCCAGTGAACTTAGTTACACCACCTATCTATGTACATTTTTCCGAAGGTGGCTATGCTATTGGTTGAAATCTGTTTAACAATGCTGAATAGTATGATAATTGGGTCTTTGGGAAACTTTCAAAAGTACAGTAGTTTGCTAAATTCCTAGGCAAATACAGTGTTTCTAATATTTGCAAATGTTAAAGTAACTGTCGACCCGGATTACATTTTGGGAAGATGAGAAAATAGATGAGTAAACGCATTTTAACGCATAGGTAACAATATGACGGCTATCCTTATTATCCTTTCAAACCAATTTCTTTTTTATTTTTATAAATACTTGTGTCTTCGGGAGTCACTTTAATTTGTGGGTATGTTATAAACCTTCTAATAACTACTCGTTAATGAGATCTACTAACGTCGATCTACTACGTCGGGTAAAGATCTGATGCAATTTACTCAGATAAACTTCGAGTAACAGATAAAATAGTCGATAAGTAAGCTTACGAAACCTTTCCCTCTACCTTGTTTTCGGCAAAAGTTACACAAGAGGTGCCCTGGTTTGCAAGAGGCTTAATAAAGGGCCCGAATTAACTTAATAAAACCCTTTGTTTTTCGAAATGTCTTTAACTTCTTCGCGGAAGAACATTACGCAAGGTCCGATCAACTTTTGTACAATTATTCTTGGCAGTTTGCTCCAATTACATATTCGCTACTTTATGACATAAAATATTCATTAAGCGCAAGCTGAACTGGCTCTTGCAATTGCGTACCTTAGAGTTCAAATATTCATAGGATCTTCGGCTCTAAAGTCTTTACTCGCTCAGCAATTTAATTACGGGATAAGGACACTCGAGACGGAGTAGCGAAGTTCTGAGAAGTTTCCGAATGAATGTGGTTAATTTAACGGTCGTCTCGAACAGTTGCGCAATCTTAGGAACATGGCTGGTGGGATGCGGGAATCAGCTCGTGAGAAGTTGTAGATCGGAACTCAAGTTTTTGATATAGGGGCCTGAGTTTTAATCTTGATTGGACGCTTGACTTGATGTTATACCAGTTATGGTAAGGCCGGCGTAGCGGTCTCATGTAGGCCAGGAGTACCATGGTCGGGGGTCGATGACCGTCCCTTCCTCTCATAGAGGGCCATCGCCGCTGCATTTCTCCGATAGTTATGTTCGACTTCCACTCGAGTTGCTTCGCTAGATTACTTTGCAGCTTCTACATTACACAATGATCACATCTACGAACCATAGTAGCTCTATCTGTACATACTAACCATATTGAACGTGGATGTGTAAAGATGCTTATGTTGGTTCAATAGTCGGTAAAAAAGAAAGTAATGTTCTCAGGTCGTGATTGTTTCTTTATTGGCTGGGAACAGTGGTACAGCACGATTGAATAGTAAGAGCAGTTTTTAATGACTTACACTTATAAAATTATTGCTAGGTAAAGCTCATCGCAGAGAACCGACAAGTCATATTAAAGATTGTTTATATTAGTTGTATTCGAAGGTGAAACTAGGTATATGTACGAGAATTTAAACGTAGAAATATCACAATAACTTCCTGACGCAAGCAACACGATGACCAAGCACTTGTGAAGAGAAAACTTCAAAGACCTACATAGTGTATACTGTTGGAAGGTAGACGAGAACCAGCCGGCGAATGATATAAAAGGCGGTGAGCAAACGCCGCGCCGTCACTTTGCCTCGAGCCACGGTCGTGGAAACATCGTCCGTCATTTCATTTCTCTTTCGTTAAAATTGTGTCGAATCGCTGTCCGATTGTTTAACTTTTGATTATTTTTGTTGAATTATAATTGTCAGAAGTAATTCGATGTTTTATTTTTGAAATAAAATCGGTTCAAGTATCCAAAATCAGAAGTGGGATAGAATCTACGTTTCACACGTTGTTCTATCTCACTACTCTGCCCACATTATGTTGCAAAGAAATGTCGGACAATGTAATGGCCATCGAAATAGTAGTTTGCGCCAAATCTTCATGAAGGTAGTTGCCTAAGAGCGAAACTAGGCGCGAGTTAATAGTGAAGTGTTGGAGCAGTGCTTGATAGCTCACAGGGTTCGTCAGTTCCCGCAACTCGCAGGCCTCGCCGCCTGACCGGTGGGCATGCCGCCCTCAGCAGGCTTCGCACCTGTTCGGTGGGCATTGCTACCTGCCACCTTTGCGATGTCGGCTACTCAGCGGGAATCACTGTCACCAGCAAGCCTCATCGCGCTCAGCAGCACTAAGCACCAAGAGAGGCTGGTAAACTGTTTGTGGCAGACAACGGTCAGGTACAAGTTCACGGTACCAGATTGCATTGTTGATGCAGTACACTTCTTCAGAATGTTGGTGAGAGCTATCCATTACTTTTACATTTTACGTTTATGCCCATGTTTACCAATGGCAAAATAGACTGTGCTAAGTACTAGACTACCGACTTTTTACGAATCGGGTTTTGTTTAATTATGATTCAGGCCCTTGTGTAAACATTTATGACGGGTGAGTGATCGTACATGGGGTTATTTTATTGCGAACACGAGCTATTTTATCTGTAGCTAGACATCGCGATTGTTTTGTTCAGAGTCAGGAACACAACTCGAACAAAACTACCCTACTTGTCATTTTTTTTTGCTGTGTAGATTACGCATTAAACATTTTGTGAAAAATAATAATGGAAGCCATGTGCCTTTAAATAGATGTTGTGAAGTTCAACTCATAAGGCAGGCATTGTTTTTTCGTGGTGAATTTGTCCGCCTTTCTGCGAAAGTCAACTGACATTATTTAACACTCATTTAAATCCTAAACGTGCTTATAGCCGGGATTCTAATGTAAAATTTGTTTTGGTGAAAAAAGATAACGCGTAGCATAAGCAACGTTGAACTTCGATGCAAAATGATCAGCGTCGCAATGCCTTTGAAGTGGTTTTGGAATTTCGTAGTCTTGTGAAATAAGAAAACTTGTGAATTGTTTTAGTAAAGAAAAAGCTGGTTTCGATAGATTGTTTTTAGATTTTGAATATGACTTGAGATAGGTACGGGGTTAGTCCCGTCAGATGTTTGTTGGGGAACTGTAAATTCTACTTTGTGTGATTTCGCAATGATTATTTTCTAGTGAAAGAAACTGAGCCTTTTAAAATAAAAGTCAAGGTCAGGTGTGACCGAGCTCTGATAAGATATAAGTTCTACTTATGTAATTTTTCACATGTAGTCGAAGACGAAAGTAGCAGGCAAGTAAGGCAATCATTAAAGCCGGCAGCTTTGCAGCTGCAGTTTGTGCGTTCTGATGGGTTTTATTTGAAAGTATGTACTTAGGGTTGTTTTTATCAAAAGTGTTATCTATGTAGTTGCCGTGACAAAGAAGAAAGAGAGAGTAAGCTCAACTCTTTTTAAACGTTTTTTCTCTGTTTGTAGTTGTGATGCTGCAGCGTTTCCGATAAAACGCGGGAGTGCGTCTCATCGAGGTCACTGAATGTGATGGAATGTGGTGGCCCAGTTGTGAGTGCTTAAATGTTTGATTTTGCACTGGAAAAGGTAAAATGTTTGGAGACCTGTCGACTATAATAAGTCGTAGCCTTGAACGTTTTACACCATCGCCCGGCAGTCGTGAAAGTTTTGGTGACAAGTGGTGTTGTTGATAACTTGTCAGGACTACACCCGATAGACATGGGTAGTAGCTAGATTTCTGAGTTTTGAAAACCCGATCGCAACACTAGTTTTTCAAAATAACCGGTTACATTTTTCTTGCCAGGCAAAAATAAATCTTAACTGTGTCGAAATAACGGTGAAATTTAGTTATTATGGCGCCATAACCAGAGAAAAAACTGGTTTTCTTAGAGCAAGCTAAATTTAACCTTCTCTAAAGAAAACTAAAGTTGATTCTTCACTAACTGTGTATGTAGCCGTGATTAGTTCTGGACCGTCGCCGCGTAGCCGTCGGTGTCGCGTGGGTTGCAACGAAACAGTTTGGTTTTTAGTAACCAGAAAAGCCACGACACGAGCGCGACACGGCGTAGCTAGGTTATTATGTGTAGCAGTTTTTCGGCTATGTAGCTAGAAACAGTTTTATAAAGCTGCTACGATACGTAACGCCCAGTCGCCCACTGCTAACACCCGATAAGCGATAACTTACAGATGCAAATAAAGATTTCTAACTTTAATATGATCTACTGTTCGTGCAATGTTCATTTACTGGTACAATTTGTAGGGAGTACTGTACACTGATAAACTTGTAATGATCAAATAATGATCAAGTTTGTGCCCGATCAATTGAAGAGTATGAACGTAACCTGCCAAGTGTTTTGTTACGTCTCTGTCTGTCTATAGAAGTACCTACGTGAAATCACCTTATCATTTTTATCTGTACTGTGCTAGCCTTTTGATGATCCACTGCAGGATGACGGGCATACATACGAAGGTTGATTTAAGGGTGATGTTCATCTATTTGAAGGGAAATGTGCCCCTGAAAGATTAAAGTAAAAGCTTTGCAATTGTTTCTGAGTTAAATGATTATTGAGACGTCATTGACACGTTTTGTGACCCTAGCAGTGGCTCAGTGGTGATGTTTTATGTTTCATAGTTCTAATTGTGTTTTCTCTGGTTTGTCTCAGATCGATCGGGATACGGCTTCACGCAGTGCCTCTGTCCCTGGGAAACGAGTATTGCTTCACGTCGTGCCTCTTACTCAGTGCGGGATATCGCTTCACGTAGTGCCTCTGTCCCTGGGAAACGAGTAATGCCTCACGTCGTGCCTCTTACTCAGTGCGGGATATCGCTTCACGTAGTGCCTCTGTCCCTGGGAAACGAGTAATGCCTCACGTCGTGCCTCTTACTGTTTCACGTAGTGCCTCTGTCCCTGGGAAACGAGTAATGCCTCACGTCGTGCCTCTTACTGTTTCACGTAGTGCCTCTGTCCCTGGGAAACGAGTAATGCCTCACGTCGTGCCTCTTACTGTTTCACGTAGTGCCTCTGTCCCTGGGAAACGAGTATTGTCTCACGTCGTGCTTCTTACTCAGATACTGCTTCACTCCGTGTTTCTGCCCCTGAGGGCGAGTAAAGCATCAAGTCGTGCTTCTTGCTTGGTCGAGACAGGCTTCACACCGTGCTTCTGTCCTTGGGAGCAAGTAAAGCATGAAGTCTTGCTTCTTGCTTGCTCGGGACATGCTCTGCGCCGTCATCTGTCTCTGTGAGCGAGTAAAGCATCCATTCGTGCTTTTACTTGCTCGGGACAGGCTCTGCGCCAAGCATCTGTCTCTGTGAGCGAGTAGAGCATCCAATTGTGCTGCTTACTTGCTCGGGATAGATAGATTTCACGCCGCCGCGCCGTAGCTCACTAGTTAAGTATACGCCTCTTGACATTTTTGCTGTCTTTTGGCTAAGTAACGATTGTTTATGTTTCTTTTTTAGTCATAACACAGGATACCCTTCAAGCGTGTTTCTTTCTTGGTTGTTTAGTCATAATCATAGTCAAGGTTACAAAGTGCCTTTGATGAAATTTTACTTTGCTGCCCTGATCACCCGGTTGATCCACGAGTGAATTTTAATAAGATTTGACGAATCTGAACTGAACTTTATTCGTGACCATTACAAGAAATGATTCTTGACAGCCTTTACAAGGTGATACTTGTAGATTTCAATTTTTTTTCAGTTCAGTTTCATGTTTAATGTTTGAATCTTTTTGAGCAAGAAGAACTTTATGTCTGGAGCTATTAACTTGCCTTCAAGCCTTTTCTATGATTTCGTACATACGCAAATCGTTTTCACGTTCTGTACAGATGCTGACCTAGAAAAGGAAGAAACTACTTCAGCTGCGGCTGAGCTACAGCCACAAATTGAAGTCTAGCTGTTTCCGGTACCAGAGCTGTGAAAAGAAAATGAACAGGTTCCATCTGGGTCTGCACGTCTGGGTTGCATAGAACTACCAAGAGACTTCTACTCAAGCGTGGCATATGAACTCTCCGAGCCTGAGCACCATCTAAGCTTTGATGCCAATGCTTGAGACTGGCCTGCAGAGCTAAGAGAGACCGAGGACGGTCTCATTTATCAAGAAAGGCCGTGTTGGAAGGTAGACGAGAACCAGCCGGCGAATGATATAAAAGGCGGTGAGCAAACGCCGCGCCGTCACTTTGCCTCGAGCCACGGTCGTGGAAACATCGTCCGTCATTTCATTTCTCTTTCGTTAAAATTGTGTCGAATCGCTGTCCGATTGTTTAACTTTTGATTATTTTTGTTGAATTATAATTGTCAGAAGTAATTCGATGTTTTATTTTTGAAATAAAATCGGTTCAAGTATCCAAAAATACATATAGTAGCACGATGTGTCGGTTATTTTTCGTCGGAAGGTGGATCCGAGAGATGCGAGAGGCAAATGCCTCGTCACTGATCGTGATCGAGGTTAATCGAGTTAATCGGCGCGATGCACGCATCAGGCCCCCGAAACATTACTCATTTCTCGATTAATCGGGAGGAGGAAAATTTGCGTCCACTTGTGGGTAGTATGATATGTCAAATACCTACATCCTGCTGATATCTGTTGCCTGCCTACCCATTTTCATCCGAGCCACGTTTTGCTCTATCACAATTTAATTGACGAGTAGAGGTATGAAGTTTTTACGCATTTATAGATATTAATTCAGAGTTAGAGATTGAATGCATGGGTACTTGTTTTGACAACACTGAACCTAGCATGCCTGAAATTGTTCGATATCAGCCATGCATTTTGACTTCTGCCATAAAAAGACCTTATTTTATTAAGGCACCACTGTTCTGACCGTAGAAATAACAAGCCCCCAAACATAGGTAACAAAAGCTTTGCTACCTCTAAAACTTCAGACTAATAAAGATCGAAAATAACGTAGCAATAGGTCAGGTACATAGATCTAGAGGAGACAAAAACAAACTAGTGTCCACTTTGATAGATGTGCAAAGTGTTCACTTTCACGTGACCCAGAGAGTCGGTGGTCACGTCGCGTGGAGGCCGTGGCGAATCTGCCGCTTAGTTTGCATACTGTCAATGACTTTGGCTACTCTAAAGGCCAAAACACACATACGGCGGGCGCGGGTCGGGCGCGGTGCGGGTCGGGAGTACGGCGTGTCTATTTGTACCTGTTTCAATGGACGACAACACACAGAACGCGTGCGCGGGTCGGGCGCGGGGCGGGCGCGTCCGCCCGCCGTATGTGTGAATCGGCCTTAATACCTACATTCTCTTGATTTTGTACGGAATACTAAAACCTCACTGACCATTACTTGTTATTGACATGGTATAAATTGAATATGGTTTTCGCTATATGCTACTTTCTGCGTACTGTATTCTCGTGTCATACCCATGTTGTTTACGAATGAGAATAATTTGTAGTTTACTAGCTGACATGTTGTAGGTACATGGTGATTTGTTTCGTGAAATTAATTACGACTTAGATTTTCGCACCTCATGTCCATTATAAATGCAATGTCTTACTCGTACTATACGAAGTTAAATACTGACTGACGTTGTAATTAATTTATCGCTATAGCAGTTGGTCCACGAAGAACTCCTCATATTATTTAATTATTACGCTATATAATTTAGTTAAGTATACGCCGAAATAATTCTAAATAGTTACAAAATATTGGAATAAAATAGTTAACAAAATATCAGTTTATATAAAGTTCCATATCTAGAGCTAAAGCTATAAAGGTTACGTAACTAGAAATACTTTCCATACCAGATTATAATTAAGCGATCGTGTAAGAGGTGGATATCCGAAATTCCGAACAAAGAATGTGAGAGCAAAATTCATTTGTAAGCAGAAATTCGTTGTAAGGCTCTCTCAGAAAAGCTCTTTGTCAGTGTGCTGACTCCAGCCACGTCCCGCAAATTATGATAAAATTAAATTATACTACTATGTCTCCTTGCTGCTGCGAAATATTTTAATTTTACACGCTTCCCGAAACCCGCAACTTTTTAAAACTTCTCTCGTTAAAATGGAAGGGTAAAAAGGTTTTTGAATCCATTTCATGACGTAACTTTATAGCGAAATGATTTTATTTAGCAAGTAGACATGAGTTTCTACTCCCAATGCGGCGTTTGACCGCTCTGAGACAAATTGATTATCAATAATCAGAACAATAGCACAATACCTTTGGGAGATAGTCCTATTGTGTAAACCTACAGTCCAGTGTCCGCCAATTCACAAGCTCGATGATTCACTGACCTCTGCCCTCTCAATAGATGCACCAATCAAACTTACTGGCATTTATTTCAACACGCTTGTAGAGTCACGGTCAAGAGAATCACGATTGTCACATAAATTGCAAGTTAAACGGTACTTTGCTTACTAAAATTCCAAAGAATACGTTACCTATATCTCGGTTGTAAGCATACCGGTTTAAGAATTCAAGGTCTGTAGAAATTGCAACGGATTTCCTGATAAATGAACCAAATGTGTATTAAAATGGAGGAAACATTAAAACGCGAGTTGAGTCAGGCGTAAAGCCTAATTGATTGGGAAACTGGAAACGTTCGTGATACAGACACTTTTATTGGTACAAAAAGGGTATCAAAGTCTGTAATAAGCTCTGATAAGCCAACGTAAAGCCAAGCGACGGGTCCATTGTCCCTTAGAAAGCTCGTCGCTCGTCGTTCCGCGACATGACTCGCATCCGGCGTCCCATGAATGATCCCTACATCCGACACCCTCCGCTTCGAATCTAAACTTTATATCATAGCTGTGAGTCGAGGCACTAGACACAAGTATCGAGTAGGTACGAAGTATGTGAATGCTGCGGTTTCCCGGCCGGTCTCGCCAACCTGCCGCTTTAGATTCCATTGAATCAAACAAGTTTTGCGTCGCGATAGCGGTTTCAATGGCTTCTTTGAATAGACAGACGGATACGTTTGTAAAGAACTAAAACCGTGAATTAGATTTTTTACACATCGTAATGAATACTTAAAGGTTTATAAATTGATACAAAGTTCTCTAGGGATGTTAACAATTTAATTTTTACTTTGATAACTCCATTTTCTATACATAACTAGCGCCGTCCGTATTAGTTCGATGTAAAATTGTAAATGGACAATATTTAAAAAAATATACTATGATCATAGAATTTGAAAAGTTAAACTCTATAGTTTTCTAGCTCTAGATTTGTCACACAAGATCACATACATTGCTGTGTTGTTTGAATTAAAAAAAAACACTTTTCCTCATTAGGGGTATCGTATTCTACTACACGAATTATTAGTGCCTATCCTTACACTCTGCATATTTCTTAAAGCATATATTTTAACAGTTTTTTTCTGCTTGTTACAGTCAACGCACCCGATCATACGAGTCGGACGAGCACGAGCGGGGGGCGTGCGAGTGGTGCGAGTATGCACTCGTCATCACGCTCGCGACCATTCTGCTCATCGGCGTGTCAGCACTCACCGTCTTCTGGGTGTTCTACTACCGGGACGGATATGCCTGGGCCGATGACACGCCCGACAAGCAGTTCAATCTGCATCCAACGCTCATGGTGGCTGGATTTATCACCTTCAGCGGGTTCTGTAAGTATTGAATAAATAAATAAATAAATAAATATTGGGGGACATCTTACACACGGTCTCTGACCCCAAACTAAGCAAAGCTTGTGATATGGATGCCAGAGACTGATATACTACATAGTATACATATTTTAAATACATACTTATATAGATAATACCTAAATAACACCCAGACAAAGAGCAATAACCTATGTTCATCACATAAATGATTGCCCTGGGTGGGGATCGAACCCACGCCTCTGTGATCCAGAAGTCAGCTTCACTAACCACTGAGCCACCGAGGCAGTCATAGTATTATATTGAGTATATAGATTGTAAAGAAATAGATGAAGGAGCAAGAACGGCAGCTTCAATGTTGTTTTGGTTGTCCTGCTAATCAGCGTGTTACCGTTTACAATCTTCTGAGTCTTCTATCATCTTCTTCTATCTATATGGCTGGCAGAGATCGCTTTTAGCGATAAGACCGCTTCTTGTTACACGCAGTAGTTTTAATGTTTTTGTTATCTCTGTTATTTGTGCTCTTTGTGTTAACAATAAAGAATATCTATGTATCTATCACCACCGGGACAGTTTGGGCCGACGACAACCCCCACAATCAGTGGAACCTGCATCCCACGCTCATGGTGGCTGGATTTATCACCTTCAGCGGGTTCTGTATCGTATATTTTTTCGAGAAAACGAAGGAAAAACGAGCGTGTACGTGATGTCAGTCATCACGCTCGCCACTATTGTGCCACTACGCGTGTTGACGATCGCCGTCTTTTGGGTATTTCCACTACCATGTCTGACGACACGTTTTTTGTGTGTAGGTATAAGAAACAGTTAATTAGGACAAGGATTTCAATCAGCGTCCTATCCTACGCATATGGTGGATTTGTCACCTTTAGGTGAAGTTACACCATTTTCCCATTTATTACTTATAATAATTATTACTTTATTTCACTTCCGAGTCTTACCATAATTCAAAACGAAGAGTTTATAACGTTTTAATCTCAATATGATGTTTCGTCCAATTCCAGCGGTGCTCCTGTACCGTATCTGCCGCTGCTTCCGCCGGATCTACGTGAAGCTGCTGCACGCGATCTTCCACGCGCTGGCCTTCCCCTGCATCGTGATCGGCTTCCTGGCGGTGCTGGACTACCACAACAAAAAGGGCATCAACAACTTCTACTCGTTGCACAGCTGGATCGGCTTCGTTGCTATGGGACTGTTTGGTTTACAGGTATGGCTCTTCCATAGACACTTTTAGCATTATAGTCTACAGTCCTAGCGGCTTTGTTTCCATGGGACTGTTTGGTTTACAGGTATGACCTCTCAATAAACACAAGTAGCATCATAGTATTGATCGAGCTAGACAGTGACCATACTCGTATTGCTCAGTATAAGAATCAAGACTAAAAAATTAGGGGGAAGTCCCCTAGTGACGGACACCTAAGGTTTTTTATAAATATACCAAAAAATGTTTTTAGGAATATTTATTTATTTATGATTTACAAAGTTATAAATCTAATTAAATAAAAAACCACAACCTCAGCTTAAAAAAATATTAATACCATCAATCAAACTTTAGTAACGAAAAATGTAGTTTAGAAAATTGGCACCTAGTACCGGACAAATATTTGTGTCATAGCCCTAGCATCGGATATTTCAAAATAGACTACATCCATCACATATGTAGCCACCTCTATACTCTGGAATGTCTGCACATGCTTTATTACTTCAGCAAAGTCGTAGGTTAACTTCTAAAACTCATTTTCCATGAGCAGAATACATCTGTTAGATAAATATTTGACTTGGTCCACTAAAACTAATTCATACTCTGCTGAGAAGGTGCTAGTGAACCAACTAAACTTTGGTTTCATTGTCACTTCTTTTCCTCTATTTAACCCCCTACATTTTGCCACGAACAGTGCTTTTAGGAGTATTGCATCACGTTGCAGCTTGCCTTATACTCAGTTTTTGGGACAAAAACATCATCAATAGCAGTTTGTGAGTTCTGTGGCTCCTAGGATCCTTTCTTTATTTTATCTTGCATTTCAATTATCTTTATTCTTCTATACTCGATAACAAAATTAAGTAATTAGAATAAATACAGTAAATTCTCACAATAAATATCAATATGTTTACTGTCCGGTGCTAAGGGATGACTAAGTGTCCGGTGCTAGGGGACAGACTATTTTGCCAATTAGGTGGTGCCTACTAAAAATGTTTAAAAAAACTAATTATTTACCACTAGCTTATGGATAACAATAAAGTACTATTTTAATTTTTAAATACCACTAAAATGTAAATGCATAAACATGCCAGAATAACTTACATCGATTTTTACCGGACGCCGTGATTCACCGCCAAAAATAGCAAACACCAGCTCTTGCCATGGCCTTGTGCATCACAGGCGAGCTGCGGCGCGTGATCATGTACCTATGTGCCCTCCGCACCCCTTTCACTTGTATTTTGAATCGAACAAGTTTATACTTGCTTAGATAATACGGGTGTCCGGCGGTAGGTGCCGTCCGGCGTTACGGGACTTCCCCCTACGTTTTCTCGCAAATATCACCTGTATTGACAAGCTTATGAGAAAAAACTATATCTATAAACCAAGTTTTCGTTTTCGAGATCCGAATTTCGTGCAAACAGATATAAGTACAAGAATTTTAGCGTAGCTCGTGTAAGGTAGATGTTATTGTTATTTTGCTATTACAAGTGAAATACTCGTAACCACAAAAAGCAAGCTAAACTATTGTTACAATGTTAACTCAAATCGTCTATTACAATTACAGACGGCATGGTTAGATTTTGGGATGCCCGCAAATAGAACTTGTAACTAAGCCCTAACATGTATCGAATAACATGTTAAATTGTAGGTTCCGGTCATTTATTCGTCAAACTGCGTCAGTGGCTGGTGGCTGAATCACTCTGACATCAGGGTTAGCTACTTATTTTACCTATACCAACAGTACTTTTGAGCTGTTATTAACCAGGACCAGCGTGACCATTTTTAGTAGTTTTCTACTTTTTTAGTAGATTTGGAGCATAGATCCTAATTTCCTAGTAGGTCTAAATACGTAGGTAGAATCTAGTATTTAACAGGGTTTCTTTGGTAGAGTTTGGTATTTTTAATGTTGCAATAAAAATTGATGATTAACTGTCAACTTCAACTGTCATCATGACAGATTAATATACTTTTTTATTTAGTCTGTAGATATATTTTATTCGTTTTAATTAGGGATTTCCCCTTTATTCTTAGCAGATAACCGTATGCAGAAAAATGAATTTTCTGACTTAGACAATAAAGATCAGTTTTCTTTGGGTGGTTGTTGCGTACTATGCACCGAGGAACTTTCATTTCATAATAATCTTTTGTTTTGTTGCGGATTGTTCACCTTGTTTAAAATAATAAAATGAAAAGAAGATATGAACAAAGTTATCGTGTTGAGTGGGAAAAAAACCCATTGTTTTCATCGTGGCTGAGTAAATGTCGTGAAGACAACAACAGTGCATTTTGCAAAGCCTGCAATAGCAAAATTTTGCCTCGAATCGCTTCAATTAAAGAGCACAGTAATTCGGCAAAACACATAAAAAATATGATCGGTTTTTCTGGATCATCTCAGGTATGATTTATTATCATAATCATCGTGGTAATTTCAACCAATATTCATAATAAAATTTATTCAAATGTCTGCCCAAATATTTTATAAATATGTAATATTTCCTGGAGTTACACTGCGGGGCGCAGCTAGTATTTTGAAATATCAACTATTTCCCAAAAGTGGTACCTATCAGGGGTTTTAGTCGAGAGCCTTCAGTCCAGGTTTTGCGTAGTTTAAACTTTCGCGTTCGCGTGTGGTTCCATACATTTTGGTTAGTTATTTCTCGTTTCCGCCAGAAGCGCTGTACGAAAATGTATAGAGCCATACGGAAACAACTCTAGTTTCAATTTACGTGTAAACCTGGACTAATTCCTCAGGTTTTGCGCAGTTTACTTACATTTTGGTTAGTTCTTCCTCGTTTCCGCCAGGGGTACGCTGTACAAAAATGTATACGGAAACAGCTGTAGTTTCAATTTACGTCTAAGCCTATACTGATCCCTCTGTATAATTATCACTATGCGGTTTTACAGATTGATCAATATTTTAAGAAGACATCGGTCGAAAATGAAGTTAGGAAGGCAGAAATGAAAGTCGTTGCATGTCTTGTTGAACATAACGTACCATTTCGAATTATGGACCATTTAAGCGAAATTATCAATCAAGCGTTTCATGACTCTGAAATAGCGAAAAAATTTTCTTGCAAAAGGACAAAATCTGCAGCTATAGCTTATAATGCACTTGGCAAGCAATTTGAAGAAAAGATGCACGAAGATTTAAAATCTGGATTGGCTACATTTTCTATCATAATAGATGAAAGTACAGATATCAGTACTGTAAACTGCTGAGTATAGTGGATATTCAAGGTGAAACAGCTCAAGATTTATTGAATGCACTAAAAACTGTCTTTGATGAACGTGGTCTTAAGTGGGACAACATGATAGGTTTTGCAGCTGACACAACCAATGTTATGTTTGGAGAGAACGCTGGCATTGTGGCAAAAATGAAAGAACTAAATCCACACTGTGTCTATGTAAAATGTGTATGTCATTCAGTGGCATTAGCAGTAAGTCATGCTTGCAAGTTATTACCACGAAAATTAGAGCAACTGGTTAAAGAAGTGTACAACTACTTCGCACAGAGTAGCAAACGTCAGCGTGAATTTATGGAATTCCAGGATTTTACAGAGTCGGAACATTACAAGCTTCTGAGACATTATGACATTCGATGGCTTTCTCTCCATGGCTGTATCGCGCGAATCTTACAACAATAGCCAGCTTTGAAATTATATTTTCAGGGACAGTATTTAGGAGAGAAGAACTCTAATGCGTCAGCGGAATTTCTTTTTAATTCTTTCAATGACGAAACGGTGAAATCGTATTTATATTTTCTTGATTACATTTTACCGTTTACTAACAAGTTCAACACAATTTTTCAAGGAGACTACCCTGTGGTACACAGGCTCTACAATGATATGCGCGATTTTTTTGTAATTGTTTTAAACTGTTACATGAAAACCCAATACGTGAAAAGCACGCCAATTCAAAACATTGATCCAAATTCGTCAGTAAATTATTTGCCGTTAAACAATCTGTACCTGGGTGTTAACTTTGCAAAACATTTGGATTCCAAAAGAAGTCAGATACCCCAACAACATGTTCAAGACATTTTTAAAAGATGTCAGGATTTTCTTATAGATCTTTGTGTGCAATTAAAGAAAAGATTGCCAGTTGATAACGACATATTTCAAGAACTAACTTTTTTGAATCCGCAAACTGCTGTACACGCTGAATTTACAAGTCTCAGCAATGTTGCGTCAAAATTCCCGAATTTTGTATCAGAAAGTGACGTACAATTGATTGGCAATGAATTCAGAGAACTAAAATTGGACAGGGACGTCAACAATTTATTGTGCTCCACCAGTAGCAACGAAGCTATTACAGACGTCGAAGTGTTTTGGGAATCCAGCAGCAAATTATATTCATCTGACAACCAACCTAAATATGCTAATATTAGCAAATTCGCCAAACATATGCTATGTTTACCTGTTTCGAACGCAAAATGTGAACGTATTTTTTCACAGATGAATAGAATTAAAACTGTAGATCGAAATAGGTTTCATAACAAAAATCTGTGTGCAATTTTGCACGCAAAAGAGGGATTGAAGGAAGCCGGTAACTGTTCAAAGTTCCAATCCGATACAGATATGACAAAGGTGATGGAGCAGAACAAAATATTGTACAAAAATATTAATCAAAATGCGGACAGTGACGATAATGTTGAATAATTTATATATAATAAAGTTCCATTTTTTTAAATACTAAACATTTTTCTTGTTTTTATGTAAAACCATTGTTTGTTTAAATAGTTATTTTTGGTGAAATAATGTGGTACAATTTTGGTAGATTTCGTAAAAAGATTTGGTAGATTAAAGTAGATTTCAGATTACATTTTAGTAGATATGCGAAAAAAAAAATGGTCACGCTGTTTGTCAGTGTCAAGTATTACTTAAGTTTTAATATTTTTTGATAACATTTTATCAAAATAGTTAGTCGTAGTCACCCCAAAGTCCAATAAGGTCGCGGTAAAGTCCAAACATAGTCCAAATCATACCTCAATCAAGCAGTGGAGACTTTACTAGAGAGGTCTACCTATAGTTTTGGTAACAACACGGAACAACATGATACGTCACATTTCACTTGCCTACACTCATGCACGTAAATCAGCTCATAATCAACGAAATACCACAATTTTTCCCTAATTATCACAGATAAAAACACAAGTATAACATAAAATAAAGTTTAGACATTGACACGAAATTAATGAACAAAATAATACAATGCGGCGACATGATTTTTCCGCATTCCCACCATACTCGTAACTCTCGTAATTTGTCTTTTACGTGAATTAAAATTGGACAAAGACAATATGGGCTAACTTCTCCGTAGCTCTGCGTTTATTTATAAAGTGGCAACAGTACCGCCTTATAATTTTATTTCAAAAATCTTACCCAAACGCTTGTAAATTTCCAGTACGCAGTCGGGTTCTTCAGCTTCCTCCTTCTGCTGATCTGCAACAAAGGCACGGCCGGGTTCCGCGCGTCGCTGGTGCCCGTCCACGCTGCTTTCGGGGTGCTCACCTTCGTGCTAGGAGTCGCCGCCTGCCTCACCGGACTCACTGAAAAAGCCATCTTCGCTCTTGGGTACGTTTATATTTGGAACCTTCAAAGATCTGTCAGTTTTGTGTTTTGTCACTCAATTTCAGTTTGATTTGCCTGATGGTGTTGTTGAAAAAATTCAATAAAGTGAAGACCAAGTAACAGCTAGTGCTTTTTAATGAGCAATTTAAATGTAGGTCCCGGTTGTTTTAACAGTTTAGCTATGTCACAGGCCTTCTGGCGGCTCAAAAACTCTAACACAAGGGCCTCGCCACCCGGCCTACATAAACTTACTTTTTCCCGAGTATCTTTATTGACGTTGGACGTCTACCCATAAAGATTACAGATGCCCTGATTAAAATTATAAAATAAAACATGTTACATGTCAGATTTTGGATAAACTGCAGAAAGCAGTTTATTTTCGTGGTTACGATTGTCTGTCCTGCAAATACTGTTATTGATGATGGACATTGGCTTATTGAATTTTCCAACTTCTTTGTCTGTTATGTTGCACGGTTGTGCACGTGAAGCATGTTATTTCCAATTTTGTTTCACAAATCACTGTTTTGTTCAACTGCTGCCCACTTTTCACTTCCATATTTAATCGTTATCATTTACTTTTGAGCCTCTCAAATTTCCTTGATATCTTTAATTCTTAAAGAGCCCAAGAAAGATTAACAATCTTACCACAAAAGTTTTACGCATGCTTTAGACTGTGTTTAGCAGTACAAATAGCACGGTTAAACAGTGATTAAGTCTTTTGTGGTAAGGCCGTAAGTGTTTAAATGCACATAATGATTAGAACAATAAAAATTGAGCAATTTACAAAATTTTGAAAATCTTACATGTATTACGATTGCTATCGAGAGGTTCAAAATATGACTGAGAAAAATATAAAAAAGAATTTGGGCTACTAGCTAATATTATTTACCGTCTACCTACACGAAATCTAAGTCCAACATGAGTAGATCCTTGATATCCAATATTCTTTGCCTTGAATAAGCGACCCTCGCCTACTCTATCTTGAAACACTTATGATCGAAATATTAGATGAGATTTGATCAGAAGCAGTGTATAACATCAAGAAATTCATGGTACTAAACTTTTCCATACCCCATGGATGTATGAATCAAAATTGACAGGCTCAAATGTAGATGCACTATCACTAGACGCTTTTGTGTATGTCAGTAGCTTGTATATGTTCGTATTCACAGCGCGGACCGGTACAGCAACATGGTGGACGAAGGCATCATCATGAACGCGATCGGAGTAGCCATGGTGGCCATCCTCGCCGTCGTTATGTACATCCTCTCCCGGGACAAATTCAAGCCAGTCGAGACCAGAGACGGCCATATTAGGTCCTCTGTAGATCTTTAGATTAGAAGACAAAGAAACGAAAATCTGACCGATTACACAATGACTTGAGAGATGGTTAGATTACAAGACAAAGATAAATACAATAGACAAAAAGTTGACGGAGTAGTGACGTATGCAGATGGCTTAGAGATGTGGAAATGCAGCTGTAACTTGACAGCTCATAAAATAAAAATATTACACAAAGATTTGTAACAAAAGAGAAAATATCTGGCTGATATTAATTGAATTGTTGATCTTTATCTTCAGTCAGTATGAGAAATGAAATCAACCGAGAGATAATGCAAGTTCAATAAAGTTACGCAATCAAATAAGATAACATCTAGATAAAATATTTTAAAGATGTGTTTTTAAAACTAGAAATTTTTCGATATACACATTAATCAAATTATATAACTAAAAAATCTGAATTCGTAAATTATTCCCTCCATTTGAATAATTTAATATCATTTAGGTAATGTATAGATAGGCATTTAATATTGAAAATAAAGAATTATACCTACATTAAATTTATATTATTGTATTAAATAAGTACTAAGTACAATGAACATCTATAGAATCGAGGCTTATAGAGTTACATCTTTGGTCTGTATCAGACCAATATGTTATTTTTATATAACTTACAAATTTAAGATTACAAATATACTAGAATAGGTAAATACATTGTATTTTGTTGCATTAAAATAAAAATATTATAAGAGTATGAGACTTTTACTCTACATATAAAGTAGTGCAGTTCTTAAAATTAAAACTACCCTCTTCGGACAAAATTTTATGTGATGTTAAAAGCTCTACCTTTTTACACAAATAATTCTTATGGACTTCTTCCTATTTAAATGCACGTTGCATGTGTTGTGGTGCCATCTTTGTTCACTTTCATGGGCCGTTAAACCGTTTACGAGCTGCCAGCACTCCTAGGAGCCGGGAGGTATCACTATAAACACATCATGATCATTAGTTTTATGTCCGTTTGTTTGGGAATTGTTGTTACCACTTGTTGTTGATTACGTAATTGGACTTCATGGTAAGTTTTTTATATTCCTTGCACGTCGGCTTCTTTATTTATGTGCTGTAATGTATTTTTGTCAAGAATGCTTTTCTTTATCTATCTATCTGTACTACATATATTATTTTTTAAACATGTACTTATATCCAAGGTGGCAGATCTAAGAATTATATTATTAATACCTATGTTATATTTAAATATGATGACACTGCGTCCCCTGACTAACCTGATGATTTATAATAAACACTGGCGAAATCGTGAAGTATGCTAGCTAGTCTAGATTACGCAGGGTCAGGGCCAACAGATAAAAATCACCTTTACGAATCAAAACATTAAAGGTCTATGATTTCCCAAATAATAGATTATTATTTTTATATCACAAGAACTTATTCTGTCATTGAAATTCTGGAAAGAATTTAATACATATATTTCTAACACATACACGTTTCTCTCTCAAAATAATGAAACTAACTTCCCAATTTTCTCGAATTTCGAGGTTTATTTCAATTCATTTTAAATATATACAATTAATTATGGTCGAAAAAATTCTACAAGACGATGCCAAAATCTAATCTTACTAATTTATTACTTATTAATTTACTTGAGTTGAAACTAACTGGGTGCATGCGGTGCGCAGGAGCGAGGTGTACTCCACGCTGCCCACTGAAGGCATCATCATCAACGCGATCGCCATGTCCATCGTGGCTGTTGCCATCGTGGTCCTCTACACCGTCCGCGGCACCGGCGGCTACCGTCTACGCAAGGTGGCCCAGCACCCCAGCTAAGCGGCCACACAGGTACCGGCAGTTTGGTGACGAATTACCTTTTTAACCTATCCTTAAAGAAGTATACCCCCCTGAAGATGCAAAAGAATAGTAAGAACCTATTGAGAAGTTAAAAGTTACAGCCAAAGCGATCATGGAAACATTTTTGCATAATCGAGCGACGCATAAATATTCATAAGCAGTTTCTTACAACTGATTCCAAGGCTTCTTCAGCCGATTTGACATGCCGATTTGTCCTGGCATTCTTGGATCAACTCGACAGACTGAACATATATTTGAGCAATAACATTTAGTGTAGGGAAATAACATTACGTGATTCGTCTCCAAACTGCTGTAGTAATTTCGAAAACATTAAATTCGTCTTTATGCTCGATAACGATAACACCATGACTATTCTATAGAAGTATTTTGTAAGCATAAAACGAATGTTCATGCATCTCTTCCAATATTTCGTAAATTAATTTTTAATTACAAAAGACATTGATTCCTGTAACAGATGATTAAATTTTAATGTCAAATTAATTGAAAATATATATTATATCTTTTAGCTCAATTTGTTAACTTTAGGTTATACAAATGATACATATTTTATCGTTCAAGGGGTTGTGCGTTGTTCCAGTTTGATTATTATGTAAATTATTGATGTGAGTTGATTCCGTCTTAGTCCAAATTGATTCGACTGATATTGGAAATGTAGTATTGTTTCTCGTTGATTTCTGATAAATGTTTGAAAATCATTGTTATTGACTGATTGATTCAACTTGGTTACTTTGTAAAAGCACTACACTCTCACCAGGATTCTCGACGAGAATTTTTATGCCAAAAAATTTCGCATATTCGAGAATAACAAAAAATATTAAAACATTGAATTGACCACCATGTTTAACTTAAGTACATTTCCGTTTTCATCTCTACAGTACTTATACTGTATTGTTTTACCTCGATGAACTTTGTTTAAATGGCGAGAGTGTAATGCCGATTTTATTTTAAACGAAATGAAATGCCACTGAAACATTTTGATAGTTCATACTTTCGTTTGTTTGAGGGCGACATGAGTTATGTTTTAGTAAGCTGTATCTACTTTCTTTGAAATTGTATTCGATAATTGTGGTAACGTAAAGTATAAATAAGTAAGGATACTTAGATAATTATCTACAGTGAAAGCTTTGATAGGAACAAAGGACATGGAAGTTTTGGTCAACATAATCAGCCGCTCTCATAACTACAGAGGCCATATAACTTTGGCGCTGTCCCAGCGTCAACATAACCTATGTAGATTAGTTAAGTTTTAGGTCTTAGATGTAACTTGTATATATTTTGATTAATTTAATGTAATGTGCGAGTGTTCGATAGATGTAGTGTGATGGAGTAGTAGCGAAATTTACCATTTACATAATATTTAATGGTCGGCGGAAACAGCGTGGTATGTTTCTTGTGTTTTTACATTGACTCGTTTGTTATGAGCTTGTAACATTCTTGATATATTGTATTGTATTGCTAACTTGGGATATTTTTGCGAGAGTGGTGCGTAATGTGCCATTACTTATACTTGAAACACGACAAATATTCACTTTGATTGTCTATAAATAAATTCAGTAGTCTTTACTAAAGCGGTGAGTAAAACGATTTGTTAGCAAAGGACTTGTAACATACTTAACCGCACATTGCAATATCCAAGCTATTAGGTAGTTCTGTACCCAAATAAAATGTAAAACAATTCTGCTGCAAATAATTAAATATTTTTCCGGATAAGTAAAGTAGAATGAAACTGCCTGTTTGTCTTTCTCTCGAAAGATTTTTACAATCAGTTCCGTAGTTGCCGGAAAACTATTTCTAACTTTTGAGCCTGATAATATAATCGGAATTTAGCTTTCACTATACCTACATGGTGCAAGTAGCAATAAAAACCCAAGAAACAATATAACGTCTACATTTGCATATTTATTGTAAGGTATTTTATGTAAGACAAGTGTTCATCCATGTTGCCAAATTCGATGTAAAGTGGTATGTCATTTAATCAATTATTACTATGTACCTACGAGTAGCATGTTTGTCATAACTTAGGATATCGCTCAAGGTGTTTCATTTTGTACAAGAGGTACCTTCGCATTTTCATTCTTATGTATAAATAACTATACTATTTAATTATACAAAAACGTATGTCTAAGTATTCATTTTTATAAAAATTGCATTCCAAAAAAACATTCGAAGAATTTTAAATTAATTTTTGAGTATATACAAATACCTACAACCCGTATTAAGACTGCAGTCATAAGTAGGTCCTACGTAACCTTTGCGATGATTTTTGGCAAATGTATTTTGCATTTGTGTACTTTTAAATATTTCAGTCTTTGCGGATCCCTTTTCAAACACTGGGGCCAACTTTTTATATTATTATAGATTTTCATTTGTACAGACATGCTTGTTTTGTAATAGATTTGAAATAAGTCCAAATTTTCTAGAAGACATTTACTCATAGCACTAGTTTGTTGGGACAGAATTTAGCAATAAAATAGGCTTTTCAACGAATTTAGACAGTTTTGATACAGAAGAAATGTAATCGTTAATAGCTCTAGGGTTGTATGTTTTAGTTTGGATTTTAATCTGACTGTTGTGTTAACTTCAACTAGAAGTTGAGAGGCTAAAATAATTCGGAATAGGTGTCTGTGGTACGAGGATTTTGGTACACCAATAAGATTTCAGATAAATCCCACTATCTCAAAAACTTGGCGACTATTCAGAGGCAGGTATAAAGGACATGTCCACAAAATATATGGAGGCTGGTATAATAATACCTAATCAAAAATTCTAACGACAACACTCGTTACATTTCGAGAAAGTTCATATTTTTAAGAGTCTATTACATCAGTTAAAACCAAAAAGGAGCCCTCCGTTTTTTTAAAAAATTATGAATATATTAACATTTTTAAGTGTTTTTTGTCACATTGTACCTACTAACTGGTCACACTGGTAGGTTAAAATTTTTAATTTTAGCAAATTAAAGATGAATGTGGAAGAATCAGCTACGAATGCAAGTAAAATAACGATAGAAGCACTTTATTATTGCTAAACTAGAAAAAATACAAAGCTGTATTATTATTTTTCACATTTAAAAAAAATTGGAGGAGTGAAAAAATCTAAATTAAATATTTTTGGGAAGCCCATATAACAAGCATTCAAATGCTGTATGTATCATTTTGGTTCAATTTTTCTCTGAATAATATACCACTTGTGGACGTCACCTTTATTCAAATAAATAAACTTATATTACGAACTTGACTATTTTTATTGTTAGTCGTTACAAACTCGTGCTTGGGTGTTTTTGTATATTAACGCACCAAAAGATAATGGTACCTGCTTATCGATGTAATAATTAAGATTCTACTTCTCCGTTAACATTGTATTACATATTTCTATTTGTAGTTTGTTTAAATACTTATTGAAATATAATTTCGTAATTGTGTTGGTTGCAGTTACTATTGGTTGTAATATGAATTTTATCACTGTTTTACATTTTGAAATATTTATACGGCATACATTATGGTACATTAAATACTTGTATTAAACCACATGAGCATTGTTTTATTTATACCACCTCTACTGGGAATAATATGCCCATTAAATGAATTCTCCACACTGAACTATACCTATACTAGTTTTTACCCGCGGCTTCGCCCGCATGATATTTTGATTTTTGACGCAATATCATTATAATATGTGTTATTCTGATATATAAGCTATATTATTGCAAAGTTTCATCTCAATCCGTTCAGTAGTTTTTGCGTGAAAGAGTAACAAACATCCATACATCCATCCATCCTCACAAACTTTCGCGTTTATAATATTAGTAGGATTAAGGCTCCTTTAAACACAGGCGGTACGATTGGTATAGCAGACGGGCGGGCATCTGTATTGTACTGGTTATATAAGAAGGGCTCACACAGGTCCGGTCGCGGTACTGCCGTACCGCCCTTTACCGCTCATACCGCTCTACCGTTCGTACCGCCTGTGTTTGATGGAGCCTTTATGTGGATCAAATATTTTTATCGATCCGAAATTATCTGCTAGAGCTAAAAAATTCAATCCCCCAGACGTAGCTTCGACAGGGCTTTTCATAAAATTTACTTTTCTGAAGTGAGAGTAACAAGCTCTTACTCGTACTTTCAAGACGCCACATATGACATCTACTTTGATAGCAAGTAAAGGTGTGGTTATTTCTCTAGAGCCTCGGCAAGAGCATAACTTAAAAAGCTCAGAACAAATAAAAAATCAAGAGGGAACGTCGTTGAACAGTCAAGTGATGCCGGTTTTTTATACATGTGTGAGTGCGTCGCTGTTGCGCCGCCATAGTTCGACTGTCAAGCCAAGGCGTAGTTTCCTTGTACTTTGATGTGTGTGTAAATTGTCTGTACACGGCGAGGCGTAGTTTTGGTCCGCCTCACTTGTTTGTTCATAACATTCTGTCTTGATTTTTTTATTTGGTCTGAGTTAAAAAGGAACAAAATTCAGTTGACTATCAAGTAATATACATATAATAACTGCTACTGCTATGTGAATACGGTTGACATTTTGCCCGATTAGAGGTGCCAGCGTAAATTTAATAGCAACGTACTTGTACTTGTTACTTGTTGTTGCGGGCCTTTTCCACAATTGAGCCCTCCAGGGGCCCGTTTTATGTAGGTCGCCCGGCTGCAGCTAGTTCAGCCACCCGGTGTCCTCCAGGAAGTCTAGCAGCTCGCCAACGCCGGCGCAGGCTTCCCGGAGTGTCCTCGGTGCCCCGAGGAATTTCTTGCGTTGTTCCGCCACACTGCTGCATTCAAGCAGCATATGCGCGGTTGTTTCTTCTACCTCCATGCAACCTCTGCACAGAGGGCTGTCTGTAACACCAATTTTAAACAGGTGCTTGTTTAGAGAGCAATGTCCCGTGACTACTCCGGCTATGAGTCGGAGTTTGTCTCGTTTAAGGTTCAGCAGGCGTCGGGAGTATCTCGGATTTAATTCCGGGAAAGCTTCCTTAGACTGCTTACAACCCTCAGTACTTGCCCAGTATTCCTTGTGTTGTCTAGCTGTGTGTTGGCGTATCCAGGATCTGACTTGGCTGAAGGGCAAAGGGATCATCGGTCCAGGCCCTACAGGGCGCCTACCTGCACCTCTCCTGGCTAGCTCGTCCGCCGCGTCATTCCCTCTGGACCCGCTGTGTCCTTTGATCCATTGAAGAGTGACTTTATTTTTCTTACTTACTTCTTCCAATAGATCATGACACTGTAAGGTTAGCCCTGAGGAGTGTTCATATCGTTGTAGTGCCTTGAGCACCGCAGCACTGTCTGAGAGGATTCTAATATTGTAATCAGTTACCTTTCTGTTGAGTACTGCTGTTGCAGCCTGGATGATACCTACACATTCCGCTTGGAAAATTGAGTTGTTTTCACCCAGGGTTGTTGCGATGTGTATATTCAGGTCTTCAGAGAATGTACCTGACCCTGTACCTGTTTCAGTTTTCGAGCCATCCGTGTAAATCCTCACTTCTTGTATACCTGAGCTGTCACTTTTTTCTTCATGCAGCTGTATTGAGTAGCTCTTTGTGAAAATGAGTTTTTTAGGCACCCTGTCATAGACCGAGAGGATTTCGCGGTTGCAATTTGCAAATTCCTCAATTATGGTGGTGTGTGTTGCTGTTTTGTCGTGTACCCAAAGGTTTAGTGACAGTAGTCTGTAGGCAGCTGCTCCTGCTTCTTGCTGTATGAAGAGATGCAGCGGCATCTGCCCCATGAGGGCTTCTAGTGCCGCAGTGGGTGCAGATCTCATGCAGCCCGTTGTAGCTATGCAAGCTGTTCTTTGGAGTTTCTCTAGTTTTTTGTTTACAGTCACTAGCTTGGTTCTGGGCCACCAAACTATTGCCCCATAACATAATGATGGTCTGACCACGGTATTATAAAGCCATTGGGTTATTTTGGGTTTCAAGCCCCAAGTTTTACCCATCATTTTGCTGCACTGCCAAAATGAGATCGTTGCTTTCTTTATTTTGTTGTCCACATGTTGTGTCCAATTCAGTTTTTTGTCTAATGTGATGCCCAGATATTTCACATCTTCAGAGAGTTTCAGTTGTTTACCATAAAAGGACGGTAAAGTATGTGGTCCAAGGTTCCTTTTATTTGTAAACATCACTAGTTCTGTTTTCTCTGGGTTGGCAGATAAACCGTATTCCCTGCACCACTTTTCCACAATTTTCAGTGCATGGTTCATAAGGTTACAGGCTACACTTGCAAAGTATCCCGATATCAGGATAGCCAAGTCGTCTGCGTAGCCCACTGTGAGGAATCGCTGCGCATTAAGTATAGTGATTAGTGTGTTTACTATCATGTTCCATATAATTGGTGATATCACCGCTCCTTGTGGGCAGCCCTTCACTACTAATCCTCGAGTTGTGCTTTTGGGGTCTGTTCTTACTGCCCTTAGGCTTAACATGTTTAATATCCACTCGGCTAGTGTTGGATGTACCCCGTGTTCTCTGAGTACTTTACTTATGCTGTCAAAGTTTGTTTTATCAAAGGCGCCTTCAATATCTATGAATGCTCCTAGACAAAGCGATTTACTGTTTATATCATGTTCGATGGTTTGTACTACCTTGTGGAGGGCTGACTCTGTTGACTTGCCCGAGCTGTAGGCGTGTTGTTGAGGGTGTAGTGGGATTTTGTTAAGTACCTCGTCTCTTAAGTGCCGATCACAGAGTCTTTCTAGAGTCTTCAGCATGAAGGAAGTTAGACTAATTGGTCTGTAGGCCTTCGGGTCTGTGTAGTCGCTTTTGCCCGGTTTGGGGAGAAAGAGGACTCTGACTTCTCTCCAGACTAGAGGTATGTATCTGTATGCTATGCAGGCTTTTAAGAGGATAGTCATTTTCCCGTTTAATAATTCCTCCCCCCATTGTAGGAGTCCAGGGAAGAATCCATCCAGGCCTGGCGTTTTGTATGGTTCAAAGGACTTTATTGCCCATGTAATTTTTTCATTTGTTACCACTTGATCAGCAGCAAACCAGTCTGTGTCTGATGCCAAAGTTGTTTCACTATCCTGCCATTCGGTATGTTTTGTCAATTGGCATCCTGGAAAGTGGGTTTCTAGTAGCAAGTTGTGTGTCTCTTCTAAGGTTTTCGTGTAGGAACTGTCCGGTTTTTTAAGTGTGCCTATCTCACGCTTAGTGTCGGCCGCTAGGATCTTCCTAATTCTGTTTGCCTCATGGTTTGATTCAATGTTTGTACTGAATTTTGCCCATGATTGTCTCTTTTTCTTCCTTACTTGTTTCTTAAATTGTCGTTGAGCCATTATATATTTATCCCAATCACTGTCTGAGTAGGTGTTCATGGCTCTGTTGTAAAGTTTTCTCATCTTCTTCCTGAGGTTTTCGAGCTCCCTAGACCAGCTCCAGGTCCTCCCGCCAGGTCCGGGGGTCGTCAGAGGGCAAGCTGCTTCAAAACTCTCGATGATTATTGTTGTCAGTTTGGTCACGTTTTTTTCTAATTCTGTAATATCTGGTATTTGTGCGGGTGTAATAGCAACGTAAAAAGCGTTCTTTCTATCGAATGCTTAAAGTGAAAAAGAAACAGAACTATGCTATTTAGCTATTATAAAATGTTGTCTACCGGTGTCGGAACCTTAAGCGGTGACATCTATGGCAAATTTTGAACAACTTTTACTGTGGGGTCAACTCAGAAAACGCAAAAAAACAGCTTTTCCATACTCTTTGTCAAAGTCTATAAAAATCGCATGGAACAGCAGTTTTTTTACGTTTTCAGAGTTGGTCTCATAGTAAAAGTTGTTCAAAATTTGTTATAGATTATAGAGACCGCTTAAGGCTCCGACACCGGTAGACAAACACCTATACCTATATGTATTACGATGGCGGCTCTGTAATCGGGCTTATTGATTACTTACAAATACTGTTCGGTAAAACAGTAGACCTTGTCTTATTTTTTTACTTTTATTCAAAGTTATATATGTATTACGATGGCGCCTCTGTAATCGGGCTTATTGATTACTTACAAATACTGTTCGGTAAAACAGTAGACCTTGTCTTATTTTTTTACTTTTATTCAAAGTTATATATGTATTACGATGGCGCCTCTGTAATCGGGCTTATTGATTACTTACAAATACTGTTCGGTAAAACAGTAGACCTTGTCTTATTTTTTTACTTTTATTCAAAGTTATATATGTATTACGATGGCGCCTCTGTAATCGGGCTTATTGATTACTTACAAATACTGTTCGGTAAAACAGTAGACCTTGTCTTATTTTTTTACTTTTATCCAAAGTTATACCTACCATTAAAGCTTTCTTGCGTAGTAAACATAATTGTTATAGCGTAAATGAAACATTTGCTGACGAGAAAACATATTTATTCATTGTTATATCAACGACTTTATAAGTATAGGACAGTAAATAGCTTAAAACGAGAAATATTTGCGCAAGAAATAACATTTGACGTCTTGACGCCGCATCACAAAAGAAAAATATCACACTTTATAACTTAACTACAAATTCAAGAGTATTTTATTGCTTATAAGTCAGCAATAGCTGCACACAAAATACACAAGTTATAGGACTTATAAAAGCTTGCATGTGACAACTGTATCAACGCCACTGTGTGGCAGGCTCGTATAAAAATTATACGCAAATACTTAAGATTTTTTTAAGGATTAATTTAAAATTTGGCTTCAAATTTTGAGCACCAGAAAGCGAAAATGAAACAGTTTTAATAAATCTAAAGATTAGGCCAACGAGTTATTAAAATTTAATTTTACAATTTAATAAATAGTTCACTATAATTAACAATTTTAAAGATAAGTACGTTTGATATAATAAAATTCTGAATATATCGTAAAATTATTATTTAGTAAATAGAGATTCGTCTAGAGTTAGCATGTAGGTAAACATTGTTATTTGAAGTTAATAGCCCGGGAGGTAAGCGTGAACATGCAACTACTTTCTAAAAGCAGAATTTTTGGTAATACGTTGTCATGGTGGTGTACAACAAAACCCCGGAGTCAGTTAGCTGGGATGGTTAGCGTCTGGTGGGGATGCCCGTTTGAATTTAAAAAATAAATAAATGAGTATCATACAACTACTTCTGAAAGCTGGAAATTGGTGAACGGGTAGATAAAAACCCGAAAAAGATGATTGACTCCGGTGCATTGTTGAACACCACCATGACAACATAACACCAAAAATTCAGATTTTAGAAAGTAGTTGCATTTTATGAGCTTACCTCCCGGGCTATAAGTAACATTATGATGTTTACCAATTGTATAACCAATTTACTAATGTAAATATTTTTGAAAATCTGGCTACTTTTTCTACTTCACTCTAGATTTCAAAGTATGTAAATAAACATGGTATAATCAACCAATGATTTCTTTGTATATTTCACCCATGTAATTGTGATAGCGGTACCCAGCAGACAAGTATCTTATGGCGCTTTTAAGAACCAACACAACTCAAAAATATTTCGTTACGAATTGTGTCGATTTTCATTATAGTTTTACGTTGGCGTTTTGGATACTGTTTTCGTATTTCGAATCGACCGAAAGATAAAAAATGAAATACATATAATCGATATAGAAACTAGAAATTTATGAAAAATAGTATGATCAATGCTACCTAAATAATATAATTTAATGTTTACAATAAGTACCCTGAAATGTTGGTCGATAAAATACAGTATGAGTCAAATTACGTGCACTAGAATATTTAAAAAGCCCTTTTCTGGGCAGTCAAATAATTAAATATGTAATTAAAATTATCTTTTGTGCTAAACATGTAAGTGAATATGGGTAAATGACATAGAAAATAAGTAATGTGCCGGTGTATACGTTATTTTTGAAATAAAATATAGACTATAATAATTAGAGCTTCCTTACGTAATAAAAAACACATAATAAATAGCCGCATGAATATATCCTTTTTAGTGGGAGTCAGTATTTATTCTCATACTAATGACAAATAAAGCTGGAAACATACTATCGCACGCGGCTTACGGACGCGACTGACAGCCGCGACTGATAGGTATCTAGACTATGAAAGTACACTGAGCCGTGCACACTATCGGACATCAGTCGCAGACGTCACCTTCGGACGTCCGAGAGCGATCTGGCACGCCGGATGTTTTAAGACTGTGCACATTGCTAAGTCGCGTCTGTCAGTCGCGTCTGTCAGTCGCGTCTGTCAGCCGCGTCCGATAGTATGTTTCCGGCTTAATGTTTGACTAGCAATGCGTTAAACGTATAAGTACCTACAAATTATTCTGATCTTATTCTAAGTCTACTAACGACTTTTTGATTTACGTCAAAATGTCTACGCTAGAAGGAAAATAGCCCATTTAAATGTCTTTACTTAAATGGTTACATTACATAATAAGTTATAAGCCGTGCCATTAAGGTTAATCGTCTCGGTCAGAGCGCGAAATTCAAATATTATTGGGTTTTTTGACACTTACAGATAAACTACTGATTTTAGAAACTTTCTTTTTGTGATAAACATTTCAAAAATTGACGCGTTCGCAGGATTTGAACCTGCATCTCTCTGGGATTCCGGCCCAGATTCGTTGTCCAAATTAAGCTAAATCATTCAATAATCAAATAATCATTTCATCGATTAAGCAATGCGCCATTTCTTGTTAATGGTAAGAAGTTCTAATAATTTCACATTAAGTGACTAACTGGTTTAAAGCAGTTCTCACAGATGGCGTTTCCAACAATGTAGTAGTCGGTAGAAATGATAAAACACTTTCACTAATTCGACGTTTCGCAGACAGCGTTTTAGCTTAACTTGGACAAAGCATCTGGGCCGGAATCCCAGAGAGATGCAGGTTCAAATCCTGCCAACGCGTCAATTTTTGAAATGTTTATCACAAAAGGAAAGTTTCTATACACCTAGCGTGTGAAGCACGATAAAAAAAATCATTTTACTGATTTTAGTATTACGAAAACTCATTTAGCGACCATAAATAGGAAGCATTTACGAGTTTCATACTATTAAAAGCCAAATAAGTGGCCTGTTTATGTACGAAAGTGCATCAACTGATTTTCACCTTAGTTTTTGGTTAGTGGATTCTTATGCATAAACAGGCCATTATTTTGATTTCTAGGTGTACCTTTTGATGTACAGAATAAGCCCCAAAAAGGATGCTAATCGATTAGAAATAACCCTGTATACCTCGTTACGAGTAAAACTACCTATTTATGGTCGCTACATGAGTTTTTATGAACTTACAATAATTCGGCGCCTTCGCAGAGTGCGTTTTAGCTTAATTGGACAGAGCATCTGGGCCGGAATCCCAGAGGATGCAGGTTCAAATCCTGCGAACGCGTCAATTTTTGAAATGTTTATCACAAAAAGAAAGTTTCTATACGCCTAGTGTGTGAAGCACGATAAAAACAATTTCATTAACTTACAATAAGTTTATCTGTAAATGCTAAAGAACTCAAAAATATTTGAATTTCGCGCGCACCCCAGTGAATCCAACTTAAGGTGGAGCGCTAGAAGCAGCGCGCGAAATTAAAAAAATATTCGGTTTTTTTCAATTTGTTACTTAACTAAACCTTGGATTTACAAAAACGGATTTGACAAAAGTTTGATCGAACTTCTATTTTAGAATCATACCTGATTAGAACGACTTATACATTACAAAATTCACACACAGATACACACACAAACATCTTAGAGATAATTATTAAATATATTCGTTCAATCTCTAACAACACGACACCATTTTAAGTCATTACTTTGTCAACGCAACATACGTGATTTAATACAGGGTTATAATAGAAGTACTAACTGTACTAAGAAAATGTCATTGTACTCAATAATTTATATACTTACATAGGTACTTTAATATGGAATAATTTTTAGGAAAAATGTCATTAGCAGAATAATTTTTATTTTGCGATTTTCAACTTGTTGATGACACGCAGTTTGAATGGCGGGGAAAATTGCGTTCCCATAAATAATTAAATAAATTACACACTGCCTGTCTCCAAAGAAAGCAAAGCTTGTATTATGGCTACCAGAGACTTCATCATCATCATCATCAGCAGCCTTCTCTATTCTACCGCTGGGTATACCTAGAGAAGGCTTATCCTGCTAATATTATAAACGCGTAAGTTTGTGAGTTTGTGAGGATGGATGGATGTTTGTTACTCTTTCACGCAAAAACTACTGAACGGATTGAGATGAAACTTTGCAATAATATAGCTTATATATCAGAATAACACATAAGGCTATAAATTATCTCTTTTATTAAGGGTGGTAAGGTAGAGCCTCGGGTTTGAAAGACGGAAAGTGACTACTTTTTATCCCAGATAAATAAAGGGTTCCCATGGGATAGCATAAAAATCAAAATATCATGCGGGCGAAGCCGCGGGTAAAAACTAGTGCAGCATAAATTCCTGATTTTGCCTCACTGGAGCTGTCCTATACTTAAAGTAAAAAGTTTTATTAAGAAAAATACGAGTACAATGACACTTTTGGCTTAGTACCGTGTACATGTTCCATATTTATTTACATTTATCTAATTCGTATAATTCATAATAATGTAGGCCAGCAAATGCATACAAATACTTTAGATAAGCATTGTGGAATGTGAGGTATTTGATAAATGGAACGGCCATTTTAAAGCATTCTGTGTAATTGACTGTAGATTCATAATATCTCTGAGAAAAATATATCTTTGGTGAATAAATGGCACAAGTGCGATTTTTTTATATCTTACTACCTACCTATTTTTCGACCCATAATCAACTTATTGTTGATAAATTTTTATTACTGATTACTTCGTAATTTTTGCCATTTTTACAATTTTTATGACATCAAAACAGACTCGATATTACGACTTTAGCTTCTGGCTTAAATGAATGTTGTACAAACTAATAATAAGCGTAAAAAAGAAGAAAATTATATTATATTAGGGGCTAAAGATAATTCAACGTTATTTCAGGAAATATATTTATACCACACCCACTCGGAAAGTGTCTTATTACTCTTTCATAAACGGGTAACAAAGTTCGTAATTTCTCCCTTAAAAATGTGCGGCGGGAAAAGTTATATGGAATTTTATTACTGCCCTCCGAATGTTGTATGAAAATCCATCACTGCCCGGCTAGCTTTCTTTAGTTTTTTAGCAGTGAACATAAAAAAATACAAACATTAAACCTCAAATAGGTTTTGTTTGAAATAATTAGAAAAAGAGGCGGGAAACATACAAACCTCAAATCTCAAAAAGGTTTTATAACAAATAATTAGAGAAAAGAGGCGGATTTTTTTGTTTTCTATTTTTAATGAAATGAGGATGGCAACCTTATTTTGCAATGCGAAAAAAAAGCGCGGCAATTTATTTCGTTGCGTTAAATTTTGTTTTAACTAAAATGATAATTTAACAGTACCTAGCTTTTAATGTTCTAAATAATTTTCCAAAATGTCATCTGATAGTGAAGGTGACGATTTTGTGATGATGACAAGAAGTCATAAATAACTTACTTCCTAAACTTTAATTAAATAAATATTGTATTTTATTTTCCTCGTAGGTGTCCTTTTCTCGATTTTCCTTTAAGCCCTCCGCTGCGCGTCGGGCTTAAACATACTCTAGAAAAGAAACAGATCGTTTTCTCCCCTCGGTATACTATTTAAAAACGGTTACGTCAAAACATTCACGTCGTAAACGATCTAGTATATTGGCAAATTACATTACATGCATGCATAATCGATAAATAAATATTTAAGGACATCTTACACACGGCCTCTGACCCTAAAATAATTCTGATAAATTTGTATTACTCTTAAATACTTATACGTATTAGAGGCTACACAGAAATGGTGGTACTACGTCAAAAATAGTTGATAGAGTACCATTTCATTTATGTTTAGTTATTTTTATTAGTACTTAAATTATTTTTTAAGTAAGTAGGTATTTACACTGATCAAGGAGATTTTCCCATGATTTCAGGATGGATCTTACAGTAAAAGTTGTTAATTCATAAAAATGAATTTAATATTACATCATTATTTTCTTTCGGTTTAGTTCCACCATTTCGCGTCACCTGTATTTTTCGATATCGAAAAGACATTCAAAGAAAATCTATTTCTAGCATATAATGTAGTTAATTAAATCTTCTAATTGAGACATACGAAAGGCTTTGTGAACATAATATAATTAGAATAATTCGTTAACATCCTTCGATTTAATTCTACTTCTAGTAGTTCTATTTTTCTACTTCTATCGTGTTATCTGTGCCTCAAATACGTTAACGGCTCAATTAGACACGTAAAATTGTAGGTCTCGGTTGTTTTGACTGTTTAGCCATGTCAGAGACCTTCAGGCGGGCTAAAAACTTCGACACTAGGTTTAGCCACCCGGCCTTTACGAACTTACTTAGAATAATCTACTTTTCAATTTATGGAGATGTCTGGAGATACTGTATATAGGATGTCCCAGCATTACCGGTATGACGTTGAGTTTTGAGACACCCTGTAGGAGTATCAGATTTACAGACCATGTCCTCACATTATTAATATCGATATTTATTCCTGCCAATATTGCAATATTTGTGGGCAAAATAAATATTCTTCGATTTACAAGTATAAATATCATAATATAACTTTGTAATTATCCTACACCTTATTTAAGTTTTAAACATTAAGAGAGTCAAAGAGATTTTAGGAAATTTTTAAATAATTTTAACAATTTCTTTTATCTTTTCTGTTGTTAAACTTGCCCATTTCTGCACATTTTAATAATATAAACATTATAAACATTATACGTACATAGTTAACAGTTTTAGAAAAAAAAAATACCTTGTTATATGGGCTACGTTGTCGGAAAGTTATAGCATCCACATAAAATAGGTTACCTATGTGTAGTTATAATAACTAAGTAAATTGGAACGTAAGAATGTTGTTGAGTATCGTGAATGTCCATATTTAACTTTGTGCCATCTAATTCTTGTCAGCTTTTACGTCTCTATAAATCACAGAGCTAATACAACTAGAGAAATAACGCTGTTCTCGCTTGAGGCAATACTCAACTACTAAAATGTATGGAAATTCTTGCCCAGAGCTATCAACAATGTCAAATATGAATTGGAATTTGATACTATCGGGAGAAAAACACGGCAACAGCCACTGCATCGAGATATTTTTCATGTCTCTTTCTAACTCATGCCATATTAAATCAATGCATTTCTTTCAGAATAAAAATGGTGTTCCATAGAACAGCTGTTTTTTTTTTTAGTTTTGACAAAAGTAGCAGAACAAAAGTTGTTAGTTTTGATGTACAGAATAAGCACAAGATGTGGTTCTTTGCACATTTTACTAACTATCCTATCAAGTAATCCGAGAGTATACGCACAACGCGTATATGCCACATAGACTGTTTACGCTTCGGTCGTCTTAGGAAGGGATAATGTAGTCGATTGAGAAAATCTGAAAGAAATGCATTGATTTAATATGGCCTGAGTAGTTTAGAGTAGTAGAGTGATTTAATATGAAAAATATCTCGATTCAGTGGCTGTTGCCGTGTTTTTCTCCCGATAGTGTGAAATTCCAATTCATATTTGATAGTTTTGACAGCCTTGGTAGGTTTTGATTTTTGACAGCCGACTTGTGCCGGTAATTTTTTTTTAATCACACTGTAGGACATGACTGTGAACACATCTTATATTACAGGCCGCAATAAAGCTTCCTAATAAATATTACTACAGTGCGCGCCAAACAAGTTGAAGGATGTGAAGTTATTTACAAGCTGCGCAATAACCAATCAACGTGCGGCTTTATGTGAGCTTCAGTAAGGATTCGATATTGGATAATCTACCAACTTGTATGGCGCGGACTATACACGCTCAGAACGAAATACAGTAGAAAATTAATAAAAGCTCTTCTCAACATATAAATCAATAGAATTCAATGTAATGATTTGATAGAAAATGTCAAAATGTATTGAGATTTGATGTATACCATAAAATCTAGAAATCATTCAGAGCCCTTAGTCCAGGTTTTGCGTAGTTTACTTAAACTTTCGCGTTCGCGTGTGGCTCCATATATTTTGGTTAGTTCTTCCACGTTTCCGTCAGGGGCGCTGTACAGAAATATCATAACAACTGTAGTTTGAATTAACGTGTAAACCTGGACTAACCCCTTTAATCATTACTTTGTTTACTTAAAAGAATTTTGAAGCCGAAATGCATAGATCTCACTAGTAAATAAGTTTCTATAAAATACTGATTTTTACTAACACAACCGCAATTTTTTGGGGCAATCTATGTACATGTTGTTTTTAAACTATCACGATTTGAACACATTATTATAATACACTATTTATAATAATCTAATAAAAATAATATCAGTGTACCCGTGACCACGGTCGATGCAACTCGGCCGAAACGTCGGGATGATGAGGTATTTATTTATCTCGTAATTTTAGTGCGCGATTAGTCCCGTAGTATATTATAATAATCTATGTACAGACTATCAAGTAAGATAATATTAATCAACAAAGATTAGAGAATAAGCTTTAAATAGACCTTAAAAGTTAATTTGGAACAATGTACTTTCCGATATCGACATTTATACTTTTAGTATTGTCATGAAAGTTCTGAGATCAATCACAAATATTAATATATATACCAAAAATTATGCAAAAATTAAATGTGTAAATTTTAGCCGTTCAATATAGCAAATATAAGAACTGAACTGAAACTTGGGGTTTTCCGCATCGTAAACAGTTAAAATACGAAATTCTAATACGTCATGAAACGTATTAGATACCGCGCCGCCAGCGAAATCCGGCAGCCGTGGCGCCTCAATCGCTTAGTTCCTTAGTTTTTAATTTCCGTAGTTCTCAAATTATGCCGTCGGACTTCAGTGGTGGCGCAGAGTTTAAAACGTTTTGTGACATCTTATACATACAGGATGACTGGTAAACAGCATCCTTTTAGGGGCTTATTTTGTAAATCAAAACTAACAACTTTTGTCACAAAAAAAATCTACTGTTCCAAACATTTTGTCAAGAGTGAACGATATTTTTCTATGGAACAACAATTTGTTTTTTTGAGAAATTCGTTGAACAAAAGTTGTTAGTTGTGGTGTACAGAATAAGCCCCTAAAAGGATGCTAATTATATACCAGTCACCCTGTATAAGCATAAAGTTTAATATTGGATCTAGTGTAGTTTTGTCATTGTCTAGCCGAATTAACCCGCAGATTCATTTCATATTAGAGACAGCGGTCGCTATGCACGTATCTATTAATAACAACGAACGCAATGACTGCCTCGTTGGCTCAGTGGTTAGTGACCCTAACTTCTGGGTCGAAGAGGCGTGGGTTCGATCCCCACCCAGGGCAAATATTTATGTGATGAATGTAAGTGTTTGCTCTGTGTCTGAGTGTTATTTAGTTACTATCTATATAAGTATGTATTTAAAATTAAGTATAATGTAGTATATCAGTCTCTGGCAGCCATATCACAAGCTTTGCTTATTTTGGGGTCAAAGGCCGTGTGTAAGATGTCCCACAAATATTTATTTATTTATTATTATAATATAAATTTACACAATAACCTATAGGCAAGTTTTGACAGTTCTTACCACTTTACTTCAGTCCCTTCACATCCACATTCAGTCTCCTTCATCTTGAAGAATTGTGAGAATCCGATAGAGATGGCTCTGACTCGACCTTGTTCGTCTTTACTGCAGTCGCCATCCTAGGAGAAAATCAGGTCGTGGCGCCAGTGTAGGTGTGACCCTTAATGCAGATGATGCACTCAGGCATTATTGACGATGCTGTTAACGAATGTTTTGAACTAGTTCTTACCACTACGCCATCCACGTATCGTTTCATCATTTCACAATCAGCACATAATTTAGTCACTTCACATCCACTTTCAGTCTCAATCCTCTTCAAGCTTTAAAGAACTGCGGGAATTCATTAGAGATGGCTCTGACTCGTGCCTGGTCGTCTTTACTGCAGTCGCCTTCTTCGCAGAAGATGCGCGCGAAGCATCGCAGCAGGTCGTCGCGGCGGTGCAGGTGTGACCCGTAGTCCGTGTTGCGAATGATGCCTTGCAGGATGCGTAGGTATTGTTGACGACGCTGGTAACAAATGTTTTGTTTAGGGCTGGTTCAAAAGCTAGCAAACATGATGTATAAGAGCTATTAAATTGAATGAGCGTTCGAAACCGTCTGATACAGCGTTGGCCAAAAGTATTAGGCACCCTGTATTTTCACTCTCTTCTAAACTAATTTCACTCTTTTTTGGTATTTTTAACAAAATTAGGTGTCAATTTAATGACATCAACAGAAATGAAAGCTTGTTTACTTGTTAGAGTTCAGAACACAAGTGACCAAACATGGACTGATAAGACCGAAAGAAAACCGAATCCTTTGTTTTCGGTCACCAGGTGTTTTATGACCTTAACAAAGAGCCACTTGATATTCTAAGAATTTATTTATGATCCCAGTAAGTCATTTAAGATACTCGTAAGCACTCAGTTATTGGTTAAGTAGTAAAACATGCATTTTGATTTTTTAAAGGTGCCTAATACTTTTGGCCAAGGCTGTATATTTGTTAGTGAAATCAGCGATCACCAAAGTTAACCAACGTTTGGCACAGTCTGTCTTCGGATGGGTGACCGCGGGTGGCATCTTTAACTGACCGCTACCGCGACTCGAAACCAGGGCTAGCCATGTAGCCTATACAAACTTACCTAATAATGTAATGTAGCTTCCCATCCCGGATTTGCCCGGCTCTGAATAAATTACAGCTATAAAAACCTTCCAGAAGAAATATTCTACAATATATGATGTTATAATATATAATGTTTTCCTCCACGGGTTACCTGGAAGAAATCGCTATGAGCGATAAGGTTGCCCTTGTACTCCTTTGTGATACATAATTAATTCTAAGAGTGTTTGTAATTGTTTTTCTTTGGTGTACAATAAAGTATATATTATTATTATTTATTTAAGAGGAACTCTTTCTCGAAACGAGTTTCGGTATACAATGAAAACCACGGGCCTAGGCCAAGTGGGATTCATGGTGAGGGTTAGTTTCAGATTCTAACTCGTCCTGCAGAAACTTACGAACAATTCGGCAAGTGTTTAAGATAGCTGCCTTTTGCATCGTCATATAAATATTAGTATTTAAGCCAATCTGCTGTAAGTAATGGTTTAGGTTCTTGGGTATGACTCCAGTACTAGAGAGTACGTCGCATTGCAATCTGTTGCGTAGTTTACAAGATCCAGCGGACAGATATTCTGGATAACCCTATATATCAGCGTAGGACGTTCACTGCTGGACATAGACCTCCCCCATGGATTTTCAATAAGGTCGCTTAGAGGCGGCCTACATCCAGCGCGTTGCTGCGATCTTTATTATATCGTCAGTCCACCTAGTCGGTGGACGTCCTACGCTGCGCTTGCTGGTCCGTGGTCTCCATTCAAGAACTTTACGATTCATCGGCCATCCGTTCTTCGAATTATGTGCCTGCCCAATGCCACTTTAATTTGCTAATCCGCTGAGCTATGTCGGTAATTTGGGTTCGTCTGCGGATCTCATTTCTTAATCAATCCCGCAGAGAGACACCGAGCATAGCCCTCTCCATAGCACCTTGGGATATCTTGAGCTTATTCATAAGGCCCACTGTATATTATATGAAGTTAAAGTAGTCTTACCAATTCCCCAGACGATAGATCAGCGAGCTGCCTGACGATAATGTCGATGGCGACTTTAACATCGTTGGTATAGAAATGGTCGGCGGTCTTCTTGCGGCTGAACAGGTCCACCACGAGCTTCAACACGGCGTGCGCCGGCGCCGGCTCGTGGTCGAATATCTTCACTGGGTCCTCTGTAACAGAAGACAAGTGTGAATTGAACATGTTATAACTCTCAAAATAGCACACGTTATGATTCTCAAAATATATTACATTTCAATATAGCTCCTCAGCTAAATGATGCAGCAGTTTGAAAAATTATATTATATTCTAGTTCTCACTAGAATATAATATCATTTTTCAAACAAAAAAGCTGAATATCATTCTTTATTTGGGGTAAAAGCTCTCGTAAAATTCTTTATTTGGGGTAAAAGTTCTTCGTCTCACAACCCTCGAAGAACGACGACTGCGTGGAGACTTGATTGAGACCTTCAAAATTCTTAATGGCTTCCTTGACAGATTTTTTTTACTAATTTTATTCAACTCTGCTTGATATAGGCACATCAGTTTATACTGTTCGCCTATAAACAAATAAAACTATGCTAAAAACATGTAAAAAATTAAAAATACATGATACTTATAACATCGGTCTCTTAGAGTTGGCGTTTATTTTAGTAGACAACCTTTGTGCATTTACTGTGCACTCTTTTAGACTTAAAATGATCTAAATACTATTACATTTTTGAATAATATTTCAGAGATTATTCGAACTATATTTATTAAAAAATTGCGGTTGGTACAATGAGTGCTAAGAGCACACGCAGGAAAAAGAGTGCAATGGAAGCAAGTTGGTAAACGCAAATGTATTCTGTAAAATAAGTCATAAGTATTTATTGATAAAATGTCAATTTACACGTCATAAAAAAATATTACATAAATGTAATACAAAAAATATATTTTTTTCAATCAATTCCCAATGAAATAAATCAATACACAGTGAAATAATAAATTAATTGCAATGTAACAATAATAAAAATAATGTAGTTAAAATTCATGTCATAAGAAAATATAAAAATAGTACAAAATATAAAATGTCCACAAATAATTATAAAATTAAATAATTCATTTATCAGAATCAAAAATCAACAAATCTACATTAAGTATCATATTTATTATTATACAATAATAATACTACCCAAATTAAATTAAACATTAAATGAATAAAATTCGTCTAACCTATAATATGATTGCTCGATTAGAAACTTCTTTAGTCTCGTTTTGAATGACTGTAGACTAGGGGATGACGTAATGTCTACAGGAAGGTGATTATATACAGTCGGGGCCATAACGTGAGTCAATTTGGATGACTTAGTGAGGGTACGGGAGACAGCCTGCAATTTATGCCTGTTTCGGGTGCCGTAACCATGAACGGAGCCTCGTTCTGCGTACATAGCCAAGTTTATCCTGGCGTAGACTGCCACTTGATAGATCAATATGGCAGTCAACGTCAAGATTCCCAACTCTTTGAAATATGGGCGAGCTGGGGCATCCCATGCTGCTCGCGCGAAATATGTAGAATTAAGTGAAACTAGGTATTTGTCTATTTGTAAAATTAATTGTGGATTTAATATACCTGCTAAGAAATAACACAAACCTTCACGATTGAGTAGCAGCAGTATCTTCTCACAGAATGTCTTGGCATTGTCTTGAAGCTCGAGCGCGTTCAAAAGGAGGTTGTCTTGGGGCGTCTCAAACTGCAAATTGTAGGCCAACAGCAGCGTCAGGAACAAATCAGGGATTTGTTCGTCCACGTCTGTTTCTGGTGGATTTTCTATCATGTCCAGCAGGTACTGCGTGAATTCTACGCCCAGTTGTTCTGGAAGTTACGAAAGGAAAGGTTTAAGGTTGAAGCTTTTAAAATTTTGAGACTTATGATAAGTTGTGGTAGATTTCATACCCGAATTTGACTACGCCAGTGATAGATTTATAGCATAATAGGGCCTGAAAGCCGCATCAGAAATATCACTGCAACAGCGGATTTTCTTTTAAAATGTATGCATGCAAATCTTTGGACAGGGATGTCGGTTTTCCGCTAGATTTCAGCCGGTAGTGTCGACAGTGCTAGTTAGCGTGGCTAGCTTGCATCTGGTATTACTAGTGAATGTTTATCAAAAATTGTGACCGGCAGCTTAGACAATACAAGACCATAGACAGCAGTAACGCGGAGTGCGAGAGGCGGCTCACGGCGCGAGGGTTGTCGCGCATGTCGCGTGCGATTTCGGCCGGTAGTACTAAGGTAGCTAGTGAGGGTACCTTGCAACTAGTGTTACTAATGTGTGCTTACCAAAGTGAGTGACCGGCAGCTTGTCGCCCATAGACAGTACCATAGACAGAAGTAGAGCGGAGTGCGAGAGGCGGCTCACGGCGCGAGGGTTGTCGCGCATGTCGCGCGCGATTTCGGCCGGTAGTACTAAGGTAGCTAGTGAGGGTACCTTGCAACTAGTGTTACTAATGTGTGCTTACCAAAGTGAGTGACCGGCAGCTTGTCGCCCATAGACAGTACCATAGACAGAAGTAGAGCGGAGTGCGAGAGGCGGCTCACGGCGCGAGGGTTGTCGCGCATGTCGCGCGCGATTTCGGCCGGTAGTACTAAGGTAGCTAGTGAGGGTACCTTGCAACTAGTGTTACTAATGTGTGCTTACCAAAGTGAGTGACCGGCAGCTTGTCGCCCATAGACAGTACCATAGACAGAAGTAGAGCGGAGTGCGAGAGGCGGCTCACGGCGCGAGGGTTGTCGCGCATGTCGCGCGCGATTTCGGCCGGTAGTACTAAGGTAGCTAGTGAGGGTACCTTGCAACTAGTGTTACTAATGTGTGCTTACCAAAGTGAGTGACCGGCAGCTTGTCGCCCATAGACAGTACCATAGACAGAAGTAGAGCGGAGTGCGAGAGGCGGCTCACGGCGCGAGGGTTGTCGCGCATGTCGCGCGCGATTTCGGCCGGTAGTACTAAGGTAGCTAGTGAGGGTACCTTGCAACTAGTGTTACTAATGTGTGCTTACCAAAGTGAGTGACCGGCAGCTTGTCGCCCATAGACAGTACCATAGACAGAAGTAGAGCGGAGTGCGAGAGGCGGCTCACGGCGCGAGGGTTGTCGCGCATGTCGCGCGCGATTTCGGCCGGTAGTACTAAGGTAGCTAGTGAGGGTACCTTGCAACTAGTGTTACTAATGTGTGCTTACCAAAGTGAGTGACCGGCAGCTTGTCGCCCATAGACAGTACCATAGACAGAAGTAGAGCGGAGTGCGAGAGGCGGCTCACGGCGCGAGGGTTGTCGCGCATGTCGCGCGCGATTTCGGCCGGTAGTACTAAGGTAGCTAGTGAGGGTACCTTGCAACTAGTGTTACTAATGTGTGCTTACCAAAGTGAGTGACCGGCAGCTTGTCGCCCATAGACAGTACCATAGACAGAAGTAGAGCGGAGTGCGAGAGGCGGCTCACGGCGCGAGGGTTGTCGCGCATGTCGCGCGCGATTTCGGCCGGTAGTACTAAGGTAGCTAGTGAGGGTACCTTGCAACTAGTGTTACTAATGTGTGCTTACCAAGGTGAGTGACCGGCAGCTTGTCGCCCATAGACAGTACCATAGACAGAAGTAGAGCGGAGTGCGAGAGGCGGCTCACGGCGCGAGGGTTGTCGCGCATGTCGCGCGCGATTTCGGCCGGTAGTACTAAGGTAGCTAGTGAGGGTACCTTGCAACTAGTGTTACTAATGAGTGCTTACCAAAGTGAGTGACCGGCAGCTTGTCGCCCATAGACAGTACCATAGACAGCAGTAACGCGGAGTGCGAGAGGCGGCTCACGGCGCGAGGGTTGTCGCGCATGTCGCGCGCGATTTCGGCCGGTAGTACTAAGGTAGCTAGTGAGGGTACCTTGCAACTAGTGTTACTAATGTGTGCTTACCAAAGTGAGTGACCGGCAGCTTGTCGCCCATAGACAGTACCATAGACAGAAGTAGAGCGGAGTGCGAGAGGCGGCTCACGGCGCGAGGGTTGTCGCGCATGTCGCGCGCGATTTCGGCCGGTAGTACTAAGGTAGCTAGTGAGGGTACCTTGCAACTAGTGTTACTAATGTGTGCTTACCAAAGTGAGTGACCGGCAGCTTGTCGCCCATAGACAGTACCATAGACAGAAGTAGAGCGGAGTGCGAGAGGCGGCTCACGGCGCGAGGGTTGTCGCGCATGTCGCGCGCGATTTCGGCCGGTAGTACTAAGGTAGCTAGTGAGGGTACCTTGCAACTAGTGTTACTAATGTGTGCTTACCAAAGTGAGTGACCGGCAGCTTGTCGCCCATAGACAGTACCATAGACAGAAGTAGAGCGGAGTGCGAGAGGCGGCTCACGGCGCGAGGGTTGTCGCGCATGTCGCGCGCGATTTCGGCCGGTAGTACTAAGGTAGCTAGTGAGGGTACCTTGCAACTAGTGTTACTAATGTGTGCTTACCAAAGTGAGTGACCGGCAGCTTGTCGCCCATAGACAGTACCATAGACAGAAGTAGAGCGGAGTGCGAGAGGCGGCTCACGGCGCGAGGGTTGTCGCGCATGTCGCGCGCGATTTCGGCCGGTAGAGCTGACAGCGCGAGTGTGGCTAGGGCTGTGCGCTCGAGACCACACATTACGCCAAAAGCCTGGAATTATTACAATGTTCATCTTCATCATCATCATTATCATTCTGCCCTTATCCCACTAGGTGGGGTCCGCTCAGCACGTTTCTTTTCGCCACGTCACTCTCATAAATTACATCATTAACTTTTTTCTCTAGAATATCATCTTTCACACGATTCATCCAACATTTTTTGATCGTCCCCTCCCATTTCTGCCATTTTCTATCATGTTTAGGGTTCTTTTCGTGACATGATACAATGCTATTAGGGTTTAATTTCACTTAAATAGACCGAATCACGAGTTGGACAGACGTCCTCATCAAGACCGCAGGATCGCGCTGGATGCAAGCTGCTACCAACCGGTCTTATTGGACATCCATAGGGGAGGCCTGTGTTCAGCAGTGGACGTTTTAATGCTACGACGACGACGAGGCCGAATCAATCTAATGGCCTTTGTGAACACGAGGCGAGTGGTTGTGCAGTAGCAATATGTACTGTACTGTATCAGCCTTTTTTAATAGTCCACTGCTGGACGTAGGTTATAAACAAAATGTTTATACGTATGTAGGTATTATTCTAAGATACTTCTCAGCGACCCGAATGTCCAGCATCACTTGCATGGCCAATACTATATACATATAGTCTTATCAGAAACGGTTCTAAAGATTATGTAAATTTACATACGAACACGATTGAGTTATCAGGTTAAGTTACATGCCTGTATCAACCTTTTTTTAATAGTCCACTGCAGGACGTAGGCCTACCCACGAAGGGTGGATTGGGCTATATCCACCACGCTGGCCCGGTGCAGGATGGTGGATTCACATACGCCATCGAATTTCTTCTACTGACATATGCAGGTTGCCTCACGATGTTTTCCTTCACCGGAAAGCCAGTGGTGTGAAATTCCGTACATAAATTCCAAAGAACTCATTGGTATGGGACCGGGATTTGAACCTACGACGATTGTAAGGCGGGTGTCATTACCTCTAAGCCACCACGGCTTCAGCAATATGTATATTGATATTATTATGCAATCGCAAGGCTTAGGGTAACACTTCTTTAATTTAAATATAAATAGACAGATAACAGACAAACTTACTTGCAACAAAAGTTGTCGCAGAGGCCATCTTGTTTCCATTTGGTAGTACTGTACAAGCGTCGAGACATATGCATAGCGGTGGCTGCTTAGTACATGCTGCGAGATGTTGACATCTGCATTTGACTGCAAACAATAAGGTAAACAGGTTATTTTTTAAATTATTATTTAAACTGTCTTTCAGGTATAAAACCAGCTTGAGTAAATAAAAGTTTTAACTTTGTTAAAGTACAATGTAGTCTGGATTAAATGGTATACTAAGCACCATACAAATCGGCGGATGGGAAGTTATGCACAGAACGCTGCGCAAAAGCCGAAATATAGGTATACGCGGGAGCCAGAGCGACAAGACACCCGGGGCACACGCACCCGCCAACCTCATGCTTCCCGCGCGCTCCCTACGCACTACGACATTCGGCGTCAGATTGTGCACACATCCTACTTCCTACTAATATTATAAACGCGAAAGTTTGTGAGGATGGATGGATGAATGGATGGATGGATGGATGGATGGATGGATGTATGGATGTTTGTTACTCTTTCACGCAAAAACTACTGAACGGATTGAGATGAAACTTTGCAATAATATAGCTTATATATCAGAATAACACATAGGCTATAAATTATAATGATATATTGCGTATGCGGGCGAAGCCGCGGGTAAAAACTAGTGCGCAATAATTAGCTAATCACGGCGAAGTGTCTTCTGCGGCTAACTTCTCATCCGTCGATTTGTGTGGCGCTTAGTATACCAACCTTTCTACCTTCTAAGTAAGCATACTACATCATAGACCATATCTCAACTAAATTAAAATTGATCATGCAGAATGTGATCAATTTTGCAGTTGTCTATGGGTGACACAAATTGACACAATCACTTACTTACAGGAGACTAGTAAAAGTTGTTAGTTTTGATCAATGAAATAGGAATGTTTTGATGTACAGAATAAGCTTCTAAAATGATGCTAATTGATTACAAATAACTCTGTATACCTACATGAAAAAAATTAAATCAATCTGCCGCTCTTTTGCTTAATAAAAAAGTACATGGCATAAACATACCATAACTGAGATTAATTCAAGCAACTGTGTCTGTATATCATGAGCGTCGTCATGCAGCGCCCAGCCTCGTTGCTGCGCATCATTGGCTGCTTTCGAGAGTGAGTTTAGGGCCGTCATCATTCTCATCGCATCTGGAGCTGCGTCTATAGCATTCTTAGGGCAGGTGATGTTGCTGTTTGCTTCACGGAGCAGAGCATCAATGATTGATCTTGCTGCCCCACCAGGGAGGAATTCCTAGAAAAAATTGATTATAAGATAAGATGTTTATTTCTAATAAAATTTAAAATTAGAGTACAGAGCAGAGTTTCAAAGGTGACGTCCACAAGTGGTATATTATTCAGAGAATAATCGAACCAAGATTATATATACATCATTTGAAAGCTTGTTATATGGGCTTCCCAAAAATATTTAATTTGGATTTTTTCACCCCTCCAATTTTTTTTAAATGCAAAAAATAAATTGTATGAAAAATAACAATACAGCTTATTATTATTTCTAGTTTAGCAATTATAAAGTGCTTCTACCGTTATTTTACTTGCATTCGTAGCTAATTCTTCCACATTCATCTCTTAATTTGCTATAATTAAAAATTATAACCTACCAGTGTGACCAGTTAGTAGGTACAATGTGACAAAAAATCACTTAAAAAGTGTGTCTAATTGGTAAAAATGCTTTTATTTAACAATTTGGAGGTTATTTAATCAGGGTTGCTAGAGATAAACTACCTATTGAGCGAAATATATTTATTTTTTCTAATAAATTCTAAATTCATTTTAAAAAAATCGGAGGGATCATTTTTGTTTTTAACTGTTGTAACAGACTCAGAAAAATATGAGCTTTCTCGAAATGTAACGAATGTTGTGGTTAGAATTTTTGATTATTATTATACCAGCCTCCATAGATTTTGTGGACATGTCCTTTAAAAGTTGCAAAATTTATACATATCAAAAACTGTTTACTTTATAATTACTAATAATTGCTATTATATGTGTTTAAATCAATTATGTAATGCAATTGACATACTCGTGGTCTGTGAATCATCAGTGGGCCCCAAACTAGGCTAAGCTTGTATCTTGGTGGCCCTTGGTTTAGACGGGTAATGATTTAAAGTTTCGCGCGACTACGTGAGAAAAGAAATTATAGGTGGTAACTAAAAAGAAACAAATATTGTTGGTTACATAAATTTGCGGCTTTGTCTGTTTGTCTGTCTGGAATGGATGGGTTGGAGCATATACCAGTGAACGTGAATGTGCGTGTATGTGTGTGTGAGTGTGTGTATGTGTGTGTGAGTGTGTGTATGTGTGTGTGAGTGTGTGTATGTGTGTGTGAGTGTGTGTATGTGTGTGTGAGTGTGTGTATGTGTGTGTGAGTGTGTGTATGTGTGTGTAACACTGCAATTATGCTATATTGTAAGCATATTGTAAGCATTACAAGTTATAGACTGAGTCAAATAACCTGGCAGCTATATTAGCTACAAGCTGTGCATAGCCCAATCCTGTCTAAAGCTCACTTAACAGCTGCACAAGGATTATATTATCTGTAGCTTGTAGCTAACATCACAACCACCTAGTTGAATAATTCAACCTATACTGTAAAGAGAAGCTTCACACAGATATCATAAAGCTTAAAAATTGTAGGAAAATCATGACTAAACATGCTTATCTAAGTGATCTTTATATGTACATTTATAATATTATGTTTTCAACCAGTCTATGTGATCAAATATATCAATCCAAACATTTAGTGTGATAAGCTGTGTTCTACTCCTATTTTGGTGCTCTGTTGTCATTGTATTTGTGGTGGAAAAGGGGATTGTTTATTTGTTTCAGCCATAGGACGTCCTCTGCTAGACATAGGCCTCCCCTAAAGATCTCCAATAAGACCGAAAGGGAGAAGGAAAAGAAAAGAGGATATCATCTTTGGAATACTAAAAGGCCCATACAGTCTTTGCCCCTGATTTCATTAGGGGTTAGCTCGCCGGCCTGACCTATGCGCTGACTGTGTGCCTAAGGGCACATTTTGAATTATTTTCTATATTTTCATTTACAATATTCAGACAATAAAATAACTTACCCTTAAAGACACAAGAACAGTCTCCACGGCAACTTTAGACATGTCATGGCTGAGTTGTGTCTCCTTCCTTACAGCTTGGACTATTTCATAGATCGCATTGGGCTTGATGCTCTCACTGCTGTCTTGACTGTCATCCTGGTTATCAGTGTCAGAAGACAGCTGGTTGGAAGATGTTTTACTCACTATCTTTTTACGATCATCTTCAAGATCTGTAGGTATACAACAAACAACAACAAATAACTCTTTATTGTACACACAAAACAAACTAACAATAAATAGGTACATTAGTGAAATTCTTAAGGTAGTGCAACACTAGGCGTCTGTTGTGTCTAACCTAAAGTGAGGGTAGTTCTAAAAAGAGAGTCAAGTGATTCGAACTGAAGTGTCAACCGGCGCTTACGGAAATCCGCGGAAAATTGGTGCGTGCATAATAGTGGCGACGAGGAAAACTCGGAAAAGTGCAGGTTAACAGTGCTGTGTTGTGTTTTAAATAAATAAACATTATGGGTATTAAGTTCAATGAGTTTGATGTGACACAGGGATGTTGGAGAAATTATATTGAAAGGTTCTGCTACTGCCTGGAAGCAAGTGAAATAGAAGAAGATGCAAAGAAAAAGGCAAATTTTCTGGCGGTTTGTGGCGCGAATTTGTATGATTTGACCATTTCTTTGCTTGCTCCAAGACAAATAAGCGATGTCACATTTTCAAATTTAGTAGCCATTTTGAATGCTCATTTTGAACCAAAACCGAATGAAATTGTGGAATCCTATAAATTCCATACAAGAATTCAAAGGGAAAATGAGAAAATGAGGGATTACATTGCTCAATTGAGGAAATTGAGCATACATTGTAATTTCACAGATTTAAACCGCACTCTAAGGGATAGGTTGGTATGTGGCATTTGTGATAAAGATGTTCAAAGAAAACTGTTACAGCAACAGCAATTGACATTTGAACAGGCTTGTGAAATTGCATTGGCACATGAAACGGCTAATTTTGATGCCAATATCATTGTACAGTCCGGCCCTAGCAGGAGTAGTAACATGCAGGAAATGGAGGTACCTATGGAGATCAACAAAGTCACGGGGAAAAAAGGTATAAAAAATGTTAATAACTCTGAGTGTTTGCGCTGTGGCAGACAGCATAAGGGTGAATGTCGATTTCGTTGGAGTAAGTGCCGGCACTGTGGGAAAACAGGACACATTGAAGCAGCATGTTTGGTGAAGGCCAGACAGACAGAACACAAGTTCGACTGTAATGGTCTTTATGAAGTAGGGCTTAATAGTATAAGACAGGATAAAGTTAGGCCATTTCAGATTAATGTGGGGTTGAACAATACTAGCATATTGATGGAAGTGGATTCGGGCTGCCCATACACTATAATTAATGAAAAAACAGCCAGACTAATATGGGAAGGGAAAATGCCTAAATTGGAAACTACAGATATTGGATTGAAGTCATATACAGATGGCAAGTTGTCATTGCTAGGGAAGGCTATGGTACAGGTAAAATATAAAAGTATGAATAAATCGATGGACATCTTGATAACAAAAGGAAACGGCACAAGCTTAGTTGGTCGGAACTGGTTTACAGACCTGGGGATTGTAATACAGGGAATTAACAATATTGTTCTAACAGCAAATGAAAAAAATCACATAAATGTGTTACTCAATAACTATAAGCAAGTGTTTGAGCCAGGTTTGGGAGAATACACAGGCCCAGTAGTAAATATTACACCAATTGATGGTTCAGTCCCAAAGTTTCTACGGAGTAGACCGGTGGCATTTGCTCAAAGGAAAGAAGTTTGTGAAGAGATTGACAGATTAGTAAATGAAGGAGTTCTTGAGCCGACAACACACTCAGAATGGGCTACCCCTATAGTAGTGGTTCCAAAGCCGAACGGTAAGGTACGCTTGTGTGGAGATTATCGTTCCACGGTCAATGAAGTAACTAACACAGATACTTACCCTCTACCTACGTTGAATGAAGCATTTATTGAGCTGCAAGGGGGGGTAATATTTTCAAAAATTGATTTAGAACAAGCGTATACACAGGTGCGAGTGGATGACAAAACTGCAAAATTGCTAACATTGAATACTCCAAAAGGATTGTATAAAGTCAATCGGTTGGCTTTTGGAGTTAAAGCTTGTCCGGGTATTTTCCAAAGACTAATGTCTTCATTGCTAGCTGGAATTCCGGGCACAGCTGTTCTGTTAGACGACATAGTCATAACTGGCAATGACATGGGAACTCATAACACCAGATTGCAAACTGTATTGCAAAGATTAAAGGATGCTGGTTTAAGAGTGAATAAAAGGAAATGTGCATTTGCCGTACCTAGGATACAGTTCTTAGGGTTTATTATTGATGAATCTGGAATACACCCCACCAAAGAAAAGATTGAAGCAATAGAAAAAACAGCAGCACCAAAAAATTTGAAGGAGCTTCAAGCATTTTTGGGACTTTTGAATTTTTATGATCGATTTTTGCCTCATAAAGCTACAATTGCTGAACCACTGTACAGATTGTTGGAAAAAGGGGCAAAATGGATTTGGAATAAAAGATGTCAAGAGGCTTTTGAAAGGTTAAAAACAATGCTGTCCAGTAAGCATACTTTGGTGCATTATGATAGTAAAAGAAAATTAATAATGTCATGTGATGCATCTGAGCATGGCCTCGGGGCAGTGTTGGAGCATGAAATGGATGATGGAACGATCAGACCTATAATGTTTGCTTCAAGAACTATGAATACACATGAACGGAATTATGCACAAATAGATAAAGAAGCTGCAGCAATAATTTTTGGGCTTAAGAAATTTCACCAATACATAAGCGGACGGAAGGTACTCATTAAGACAGACCATCAGTTCGGCCTCGCACCTCTTGACGGCTAGACGCGTTAACACTTTTATTGTTTTTGTTGTTTACAACCGGTCCGGCGCGCGCCGCCGGGCCTCGCGGTAGTGTAAGTGAGCGACAATGAGTGAAAATCATGACGAGAATGACTTAGATCAGAACCAGATGCAATCAATATATGAAGACTTAACCCCACTTTTTGAAGAACCAAAAAGTAATGCAAACATAACCTCAAATAGGCAGATCATTTCTGCAAAAAAAAGGATGATACCACACGACGACGAGTCCTGGACCGAAGTGTCGAGTCAAAAGAAACGAACCCGCGAATCGCAGAAGAATAACATCGAACTTTCCATAACCTCCAAAGAGAAATTTTTAAAGCAATTTGCGCTTGCAAAACTTTTCCAAGAAAAAAATATAACCGGAATAACAAAGGTTAAATTCATCAACCCCTACAAAACGATTGTAGAATTAGACAAAATTAGTGCGGAAAAACTTACAACCAGCACCTATTTTGCTGAATTAGGATGGAGATTCCAACAACCATATGAAGTCGCCTTGTCATATGGGGTAATAAGGGACATAGAACTGAATCTGTCAGAAGAAGAATTAATGAAATCTATCTCTTGTTCAACCGATGTATGCAGCGTCAGGCGTCTCAAGCGCAAGGTCGCAGGAGAGTCTGGAGAGGCAAAATGGACAGAAAGTGAGACCATTCGCGTCGGATTTAAGGGACCTACTTTGCCGAGACATGTCCGCATTTACGACATGAGAGTCAAAATAGATCCATACGTATTCCCGGTGACACAGTGTACTAGGTGTTGGAGATATGGACATGTCCACAAAATGTGTCCATCGAAGAAAGCATACTGCCCAAAATGCGCCGGCAAACACGAAACATGTGAAACCACTACATACAAATGCATAAATTGCACCGGGAGGCATATGGCATTAAATAAAAGCTGCCCTTTGTACCAAAAAGAAAAAAAGATCCGGGACATCATGTCTGAATTCAACTGCTCATATAGAAAAGCTTTAACTGAATACATCCCTCCAGAGACCGATGCTAGGAACACAGAAGCAGAAGTAGAGGAACCACTTAGGGAACATCAAGCCAAGGAACCACAACAACCACGATGGCCGCCAATCTCAATAGACTCTGCCAACACGCAGCAACAATCATCTCTGCAACAGGTTCCTACCACAACGTTTGCCCAAATAGCCTCTACGTCTAAAACAGCTCCAATACTTCAGCCTCGGAACAATACCCTTATAACTGAAGAGAGCCATCAGGAGGAACAAAAAAAGAAGAAAAAGAAATCAAACAAGAAAGGCAATAAATCCAACTATGATGATGAAGTTTTGGAATCTCAAAGTGAAACGGAAGAAACACAGAACTCTGAAGAATCAAACCAACCTAAGACCAAAAGAAGCAGCATAGAATCATCATTTAAAGAGATATTACGGAAAATTAAAAATATCTTTTTTCAAAGCGAAGAATCTATCATAAAAAAATTACAGTGTGCAGTACAGCTAATTTTAGATTATTCAATCTCATGGGTTTTTAAAAACATACCAGACTGGTCTTTTTTGCTAAAGATCATCAATAATTATGGATAAAGCTCTTAAAGTAAACATTGTTCACTGGAACGCTCAAAGTATTCGACATAAATTAGTAGATTTTGAACTATTCCTATCCCAAGATAATATCCACATAGCTGCTATATCCGAAACCTGGTTAGACCAACATTTAAAATTCACAATTAAAGACTACACTGTTTATCGCCAGGACAGAGCCGATTCGTATGGTGGTGTTGCAATATTAACACATAAATCAATAAAGTCACAATTGTGTACGGTTCAAATCAATAATAGTGGCATCCAAATACTGATGGTTAAAATACACAATTGTGATTTTATAGAATATGTTATTACTATCTACTGCCCAAGCAATGTACATACCTCACAAAGCGACTGGGATTACATATTCGCCCTAACAACTAGCAAAACTCTGATAATCGGAGATTACAACGCCCATCATACAAATTGGTCGTACAAAACAGATTCTAGGGGAATAATGATTCATGAAGCTATGCTAGATAACCATTTTATAACACTAAATGATGGTTCTCCAACGAGGCTAAGAATGGTTAACGGTGTCCTCCAAAAGTCCGCTCCAGATATCTCTGCAGTTTCCACAGATATTGCTTTAAAACTGAAATGGTCGGTGACAAATGAATCCCTTGGCAGTGATCATCTCATAGTAAAGTTGACAACAATGATAAATACTAATACATCACATTCAAAAAAAAGAAATTTTAAATATGCTAACTGGGAGACCTACCGAAATTACATGGAAGAAATGTGCTTACATTATCAATTCAACGATAATAATTTACAAGAAAGTTATGACCTATTTGTTGACCTTTTAAATAGAGCAGCAGATGTTAGCATTCCGGTTCATAAAATACGCCAAAATCCTAGCAATAATTTTATACCCAAACCATACTGGTCCCCTACCCTATCTAAAGCAATAGCGGAGAGACGACTGGCCTTAGCCCAATTCAGAGGAAACCCAACCCCTAACAATTTAACATTATTACAAAATAAAACTAGAAATGCCCAAAGATTAACCAGAAATGCCAGAAAAGAATCATTCAAAAAATTTTGCACATCTATTGACCAATCTGTCTCGGTTACAGATATGTGGCATCACATGAGATGGTTAAAAGGCCAAAAATCTCCTAAAACATGTATTGACGACAAAACTGCTTCTACCTTACTTAATAACTTATGTCCAGATTTCACTATCCCGCCTCAACCACCTTTTCACTCAGTAAATCACAAATTAGAAAAAACTATTTCAAAACAGGAATTAGAGAAGTGTTTAAAACCTAAAGATACAGCCCCAGGAAGTGATGAGATCTCCTTTTCAATGATCAAAAATCTTCCGGACATTGCTAAAAACATTCTACTAGAGCTATATAATAAATTCATTCAACAAAGTTTTATCCCACTTCAATGGCGACAGATTAAGATAGTACCTATCCCGAAACCAGGACGAGATCCATCATTAGTTTCATCACTGCGACCCATATCTCTCATCTCTTGTCTATGCAAAATTCTCCACTCCATCATAAATAATAGACTGGAGTGGTTTCTGGAACATAATGAATATTTGTCAGAACAAACAGTTGGCTTTCGAAAGGGGCGCTCATGCCTGGACAATTTATGCAGTTTAGTCTCTAAAATACAAACAGGTCTCTCAAGAGACTTATTTACTGTAGGATGTTTTTTAGACCTAGAAAATGCTTATAACAATATTGATGTAACATGTATTCTACTCACATTAGACAAACTCGAATGCGGATCACTCTTATGTAAATATCTATGGTCTTTCCTAAAAGACAGGCACCTATTTATTGAAGGCAGCAATTTCATAATATGTAGATACACTGGAATCGGTCTCGCTCAAGGAGATCCTCTTTCAGCCATACTTTTCAATACGGGTACAATAAATATATGTAACTCTATTTCTAGCATTGGCATATCCCAATACGCAGATGATTATGTTCTTTATGCTACTTCAAGTACTATCGGAGAAGCTGCTTCTCGATTGCAAAGAGAGCTAGATACTATAAATGTTCTATTCACCGAGTTAAACCTCGACATATCTCCCTCTAAAAGCAAAGTCATAGTTTTTAGAAAAGGCCAAGAGAAAAAACCGATAGACCTAAAATTGTTCATCAATAACAACCGCCTCGAACGAGTAGACTGTGTGAAATATCTAGGCATGTGGTTGGATCGTTCACTTAGATGGCGGAAACATATTGGAGAAACCTGTGACAAGCTTTCCAAATTTTTGAATGTATTTAAAGTACTTGCTGGCTCCAACTGGGGAGTGCACCCAAAACATCTCCGCAGGCTATACATTTCAATCATACGTAGTCGCATAGACTACGGTAGTTTTCTATATGACAACAGTTCCAAAATGTTCTTAAACAAGCTGGATAAAGTACAAAACCAAGCCATGCGAATCATTGGCGGTTTCATAAGAACTACCCCCGTTCATGCAATGGAAAACGAGCTCGGCCTCCAACCCCTATTCATACGGCGTAGATATCTAGCTGGCAGATATTGGCTTCGATGCAAGGCTGCAAATAACGATATAATAAGCACTATAGCCGAGCTAGCCAGTCTAACCGATAGGCGATACTGGCTAAGTAAACGAGAACCTCTGCTGACCAAAACACACATTAAATATAATCATTTACCCATACATGCTAGCAAAAAATATGGGATGTTCTCTCTAGATATATGGGTCACTGACATAGATCTCTCGAAAACTGTTATCCCCAAAATAAACAGTATGTCTGAACCAAAACGAAATTATAATCATTCCCAATTAAGATCAATCTGTTGCGATTATTTAAATACTAACTACGCCAATTATCATACTATATTTACAGACGGTTCAAAAGATGAAAACAATATTGGAGCCGCGTTCTATTGGCCAGAGTACCAAATTAGCATGTCGTTAAAAATTATACCTAGAATATCCATCATGGAGGCTGAACTCGTCGCCATCGCCGAGGCCCTATCCTACATTGCTTCAACCGACCTCGATAATGTTGTAATCCTATCCGATTCAAAAAGCGCGTTACAACACGTGGCTCGGTGCGCCTCGACCTTTCGAGGCACACCGATAGCCTACAGCATTTTGGAAATGATTCAAAAATTTCAAAATTAAACTAGAACTGTTATTATACAGTGGATTCCATCCCACATAGGTCTTGATGGAAACGAGAAGGTTGATAGCTTAGCAAAACAAGCCTCGACTGACGGAGTACATACAAATTTTCTCCCCTACTACACCAATTACAATCGCATGTTAAAACTACACAGTTTTAATCAGTATAAAGAATATTTTGATTCGAGATCAAGAACAAGTGGTATCTGGTATCAAACGATCCAGCCACATCCATTGAGACACCCATGGATAGACAACAATATCCTAGACAGAAATGACACTGTAACTGCTTTAAGGTTTCGTTCTGGACATACTCCATGCAACAAATTTTTAAATTTGATGGGAATATCCAACACCCCATACTGTCAAACATGTACAAGCAGAATTGATGATATATTTCACATTATAATGGAGTGTGCACAGAATGAAACTGTACGCAGAAATATTTTTTCTAAAATACAATTTATGTATAACATAGGACACTGCAATAGCATTCTGGCTGATCCACTGTCGGACTCGGCCAGAATGCTGTTCAAACTAATTCATAGAGTATAAATGGTAAGAAGCAAATGTAATCAGAGCGGCATATTCGTTCAAGAAAACGAAAAAGCTCTTTAAAATTGATTAAAAAAAAAAAAAAAAAAGACAGACCACAAGCCATTGTTGGGGATATTTGGACCAGGAAAACCTATTCCAAACATAATTTCTCCAAGAATGTTACGATGGGCTCTGTTGTTAAATTCATATGATTATGAAATTCAATATGTAGAAGGAAAAAAGTTGGGAAATGCTGATGCATTGAGTCACTGGCCATCGAATCAAGTCCAGGCGGAGGAAGAAGAATATTCCGGAGTGCTGCTAATAGAAGAGACTCCTGCTGGACTAGATTTCACTGCTACAGAAGTAGCCCGACTTACGAAGAAGGATCAAGTGTTAACCAAAATATTATATTGGATCAGAAATGGATGGCCATCTAGAGTGGATAAAGAGTACCTAGTATTTTGGCAAAAAAGAGATGAATTGTCACTACATAATGGTTGCATTTTATGGGGCAGTAGAGTAGTAATACCAGAGAAGATGCGAGCCTATTTGTTACAAGAGCTGCATAAGAACCATGATGGCATAGTGATTACCAAAGCTTTGGCTCGAAGTTACTTTTGGTGGCCTTCGATGGATAAGAAGATAGAAGAAATGGTCAGGAGTTGTCACATTTGTTCAGAAAATAGAAACATGCCACCGCAAGTTTCTCATCATTGGTTCAAAACAGACAAAGCTTGGTCTAGATTACATATAGATTATGCTGGACCTTTTCAAGGCAAAATTTTTCTGATCCTTATAGACTCCTATTCAAAGTGGCCTGAAGTTAAACTTGTCAATGATATGAGTAGTGCCACTTTGATAAGAACACTTCGAGACATATTTGCAGAACAAGGGCTACCAGATTCCATCGTAAGTGATAATGGAAGGAGTTTCATATCAGAAGAATTCAAGAGTTATCTGAACGAAAATGATATCAAGCAGATACTAGTGGCCCCATATCACCCAGCATCAAATGGACAAGCAGAAAGGACAGTGCAGACTGTTAAAAATAAATTAAAGAAGAGGAGTACAGAGCCATGGCATGAAAGGCTACCAAACATACTGTATGGACTGCGGGCTACACCAAATACAGTAAATGAAAAGACTCCAGCGGAATTACTAAACAACCGACGTTTTAGAACAAAGTTTGACAGTCTGAACCCATTGTCATACAGGAAAGAAGACACTAATGAAGAAGTCAAAGTACGCTGTTTTGATATAGGCCAAACAGTATATGTAAGGAATTATGCTAGAGGACCTCGTTGGTTACAAGGAGTGGTGGAGAAACGAATCGGGGTGTGCAGATATTTGGTGCGGTGGAATGGTAGATTGTTAACGAGACACATCAACCAAATGCATGGTGGTGGACCCACTGCCAGGAAACAAGTCGATGAACAGCCAAGAGAAACACAAGATGGAAATAGTGACAGCGATGAAGAGGGTGGAATAGTTATTCCCTCACCTCAAAAATGGGCAGAGATTATTGGAGTGAACAGACCAGAAGACTTGTGTATAGGGAGTGGATATGGAGGAAGATCCAAACGAGCACTATCAATTACACCACCTTCATCAGCAACCAAGAAAATAAGACCAAGCAGGCAGTATAGCACTGAATCCGAGGAATCGATTGTGTCCGACACAGAAGAGCAGTCAGACTCATTGAAACAATAATAATATCTTATACCCATTAATATAAAGAACAATATAAAACAATTTATTTAAAAGACTTAAAAAGACTATTTCACAAAGTGATTATAAAGTGTGAGACTCTTTTTACTAGAGTCAGTGTAGTGTTATAGAATCCCGGAGGAAAGGCATGTTGTGTCTAACCTAAAGTGAGGGTAGTTCTAAAAAGAGAGTCAAGTGATTCGAACTGAAGTGTCAACCGGCGCTTACGGAAATCTGCGGAAAATTGGTGCGTACATAATAGCGTCCTTATCGCTGGAAGCGATCTCTTCCAGGCAACCCATGTACGGAAAGGAATGTGCTAAAAAATAATTTACGGGGAGTACAATAAATACTAAAGAAAAAAAAAAACACAATACATTATAGACCTAAATACTAATACTACACACAATACCTAACACATAATAATACTACTACATAAATAGACAATACATAGATAGACATACATAAAATATATAAAGTACATAATATGTAATAACAGAATGATATAAATGATACAGTATCAAATCATTTACAGAGATAATGACTTTTTACAAGACGTTTGAATGCATCCAGTGAGCGTGCACGCTTAATATCTAGAGGCAATTCGTTCCAAAGGTTCACACAGTATAGATTAAGATAGCATAAGTAAGATATTAAAAAATATTTTTAGCTATAGGCAGAATCATACAACTTGGTGGCTGTAATGTTAGCAACAAGATGCGGATAACCCGATCCTCGTGGAGCTGTTAGTGAGCTTCAATCAAGACTGGGCTATCTGCAGCTTGAAGCTAAAATCAGTCACCGAGTTGTATGATTTGGCTTATAACATTCAGTCTCTATGTAAAAGGGATTTGAAACCGTGGTGGTCAAGAGGTAGTGACACCCGCCTTACAATCGTGAGGTCGTGGGTTCGAATCCCCGGTCGCGTACCAATGAGTTCTTTGGAATTTATGTATGGAATTTTACACCACTGGCTTTTCGGTGAAGGAAAACATCGTGAGGCAACCTGCATACGTCGAAATTCGATGGCGTATGTGAATCCACCAACCCACACTGGGCCAGCGTGGTGGATATGGCCCAATCACCCTTCATGGGTAGGCCTATGTCCTGCAGTGGACTATTAAAAAGGCTGGTACAGTACAGTACAGTAAAAGGGATTTGCCACTTTGGCAAATGTATTAATGACTTGACTATTAAGATGAACATGAAGAGTGTGGAAGACAAAAAAATATTACATTTATTTTGTAGTTGTAATCCAAATAATATTGTGACTCTTAAAATGTCAGTTTAATGAGAGGATTTATTTTAGCAGAAAACTTACCTTTGGCTAAGCTGCTATCAGCAGATTTGGAGGGAGACTGGGTAGATTCTCTTTCTTCACTAATATGTTGCTGAGATACCACAGGCCTCAAATCAAAGGATGGGGAAACACCATTGGGAGGGGTGCTGTCGTCCAACCTCGGCGGGGGTTTTGGGGCTTGCTGTTTCCTATGTGGTTTCACCAGCAACTGAACTTGTTTTTTCTTTTCACTCAGCTTAGCCAGCAGGTCCGGCTTTTGCGATAACATAGTATTACTCTCGCTCATATTTTGAATGCAATCCGTAAGAAATCCCAGATAGAACTCAGGCTCCACCTAGAACAATGATCACACCTTCAGACTTCCTAATGAAACTGATAATTGAACTAAGTAATTGTCTGAATGTGTTCTGGCATGCTTACCTTGACCGAAGCGACGTAATTAGAAGGAACAAACCCGAGTTGACCTTTTCTATTAACCACTTGCCACCAGTTTCGCTGTTTTGTGGTTGACTGCAGGTAGAAGAATTCGCCCTCACAGAAACTTAGGGTCTTGGCTAGCGTTGCCTCAAAATCAAACAACGCCTTTACCATCTCAAGATCATCTGTAAAGTGATGTGTTCAGTTACATAGCTATTCCATTTATCATTTCGGTAAGAAAATATGTACCGATCCACACCCATTACAATTTTATTAGCAATTTATAAATGCTAGATCATACCAATTTGTCCGTCCGCCATAATGTAATAGTTAAGGAATTATTTGTTCACATTTAGGCGAAATTGTAATCAAGTGAAATGAGCAATTTAGCACATTATTTTCAAAATCATTTCGCGTCTCGTTTTCCGTCTTCGCGAAAAATAATTGGGAGCCAATAATGTACGACCCAGTAATTCACGACATGATATTGTACAGCCTGATATTGTACGGCATGATAATTTGTGTCACTGGCCATGGAATATCAGGCTGTGCAATATTGGGCTATGAAATACAGGCCGTACATTATCAGCCTGTGTCGATAATGTCCGGCACAGTATTGCACGGCCCGATATTGTACGACCTGTTATTTTGTGTCCCTGGACCTTGGTTATTTTATAGCAAGGTATGAGTTGTCTTAGGTAATTTGATTCTGTTGGTTAGGTTATGTTAGGTGAACAGTGACAATAATGCGCAAGCCGAGCGAGCGAAGCGAGCGTGCCGCGGCAGCGGCCGGCGAAGCGCCAGAAACGACCTGTCCTTTTTACGAGTTAAAGATACTTTAAAAGTATGCGCGGGAGCCAGAGAAACGAAACGTTAGCACACCCGCCCGCCAACCTGGTGCCCCTGCGTGCTCTCTTCACCCGTGCTCACCACTACGCCACGCGGCATCGGCATTGTGCACACATGCGCAACAATTAGCGAATCACGGCAAAGTGTCATCTGCGGCCAATTTCTCATCCGCCAACTTGCGTGGCGCATATTATATCTATTTGGAACTGTCAGAAGTTACAGACAAACCAACCCATATGAGCAAATATTCTTCGTGCCGATAATGTACAGCCCGTATTTTGCGACACAATAATGTACAGCATGTTATTTTGTGTCCCTTTTCTTTGGGACACGTTTTATCAGGCTGTACATTATTGGGTCGCAAAATACGGGCTGTACATTATTGGCACGAGGTGATAATGTACGGCCAGTATTGTACGACACGTATTGTACAGCCTGATAATTGGTGGCATGGGACATGAAATACGGGCCGTGCTTTCCAGCCCGTACAATTTGGTGTCATCAAATACGTGCCGTACAATATAGGGACTCAAATAATTTTGATTTGATTTTTTTTTCTTTGGAGCACTTTGATTGGTAGGTATTCCAATGCATTTGCCAGTATCAAGATCATAGATACTGTATGATGATCAAGATCATTAGGTTTTGATCTTAAGTTTCATATCAAGCGAAGTCCTAAGTTTTTAAAAACTGATCATTAGAATTTACATACTGTTTGTGAGAAGGCGTCTATGGAGTTTTGGTAACAACACAGAACGACATGATAGATACTTGCCTACACTCATGCACGTAAATCAGCTCATAATTAATAAAATGCCACAATTTTTCACTAATTATCACTGATCACAAGTTTAACAAAATAATACAATGAAGCTACATGACTTTTCCGCGTTCCCACCAAAACTCCAAATACACTGTATAAAATTGTACTTCATTCCAAAAATGCTGTGCCAATACACCATAAAATTTTGAATTTGAAGTTGATTGTGCTGTCAGTGTCAACTGTCATTATATGCGAAAATTGACAGTGTCAACAGTTTTTTTAAAAAATCAGTTCATTTGTTCATTTCAATCATCATTGTTCATGTGGTTATGCTATGAGTTCATGGAAGATTTTTTGGCGAGAACGCGGAAAAACATGCCACCTCATTGTATTATTTTGTTAAACTTGTGTTTTTATCAGTGATAATTAATGAAAAATTGTGGTATTTCGTTGATTTACGTGCATGAGTAAAGGCAAGTGATATAATATGACGTATCATTTTGTTCCGTGTTGTTACCAAAATTCCATTGACGCCTCTAGAAGTCTCCACTGCTTTACTGAGGTGTGACTTGGATGGGTGAATTTGACTGCAACTTTATTGGACTATGACGTGACTACGACCACAGAAGAGATAATTAGTTCTGCTGTTCTGTGACTACGACAGTGACTTTTTGATAAAATAACTAAAATAATTAAAAATTACTTGACACTGGCAAATGCACAACAATGCGACACCAAAATATAAAAGAAGAAGAGTTCATGGAAGAGTTTTGGCGGGAACGCAGAAAAATCATGTAGCCTGATTATATTATTTTGATTTTTGTTAAATTTATGTTTTAAATTTTTATCAGTCAGTGATAATTATTAGTGAAAAATTGTGGTATTTCTTTATGAGCTGATTTACGCGCATGAGTGTAGACAAGTGATATAATGTGATGTATCGTGTTGTTACCAAAACTCCATATAAGTACGTAGTATCTCTTTAGTTTGTGCTCCATAGACGCTTATACGGCGTGTACGTACTATGTGGTACTTGTGAATGGAAGATGTTGGGAGGTTTGGCGGGAACGCGAAAAAATCATGTCGACGGATCATACTATTTTGTAGCTAATTATTTATACTTGCTTGTGGATTATATTAGATGAAAACTGATAACTAGTAGTTCTCCGAGCAATAGACCTCGTATCTGTTAAACTGAATCTTTTTAAGCCTGCGTTAGCACCGTGTATATTAATTTTACTTCGGTATAGGTACATTTATGCTAGTGTAAGTCCAGTCTAAATATTACTTATAGCATCTAATGTACTTGTATGTATTGAGCCCTTAATCCAGTTTTGCGTAGTTTACTTAACTTTCGCGTTCGCGTGTGGCTCCATACATTTTAGTTAATTCTTCCTCGTTTATTCCGCCACAGATGTATAGAGCCATACGGAAACAGCTGTAGTTTCAATTTACGTGTAAACCCGGACATAGATAAATTAGGTATTGAATACTTAATTTATGTAAGTATGGCCTGGACTATCCCCTCTGTAGTATTGTAGGCACTTCCCTTTTTAATAGTCCAATGCAGACCACATTGAGTAGAAGGGTGATATCCACCAAGCTGGCACAGTCTGTGTTGGCTGATTCACATACCTACGTCATTGAATTTCTTCTACGGACGTATGCAGATTGCTTCAAGATGTTTTCCTTCACTGAAAAGCCATTGGTGTGAAATTCCGTTCATAACTTCCAAAAAACTATTGTAAGTAGGTACGGGTCCGAAAAAATCCACAATCTCACATTTGTAATACGGGTGTCAGTATTACCAAAGAAGATATAATAATACTACGTATAGAACGGCCACTCGTTACCCCCCACCCGTTTGAGTCTTCCTCACTTCCACCCCGCGTCAGGACTCGTCAAATTCACTCTGCGCGCGGGTTGCACAGGCCGGTGATTTTGACTACAAAAAATACAGACTTACAATGGGGAAGACGTGTGCTGTTTATGGCTGTTCTACAACAATTCGCGACAAGATATCATTTCATTATTTCCCTAAAGATAAAATAAGGTACCTTATTTACTTTTAGTAGGTAGATAATATTGTTATAAAAATTATGTTATTCAAATTTAGTTCCTTTCTCTTGATAATTTGTTTCAAATAAAATAAATCGCTTACTTTTAGTTACAGTGCTGTCAAATTATTATGAATTCATTATACTTTATAAGCACTAGAATGATATTCATTTTTGTAAATTTATTTCGCATCTAGCTCACTTCCGCATGAAAGTATGGCGGATCGGTCGTAGAGTACGCCAAGATAATTCTGCGCGCGGCCAAAATTGGGAACTAATTCAATGCTGATAGAGAATTCGTAATGCTACCAACATAACGTACGTAGCGCCGCTACTCGCGCGCATAATCTCTCGTTCGCTCGTCGTGCTGATCACAGATAGTTGCCATGGGCGTGAAAATACTAGTTATTATCGTAACGCAACTGTTATAGAATATCGGTATCGATATGCAATGTATTGTTTCGCGTTAACACATACATACCAAGTAGATAAGTGCTAATTTGTATTTGTATATTTTCTGTAAATAAACGAACATGTATATAAAATTGAGTTAATATGTACAGTCCTATAATTTGTAGTTATTTTTTCTACATAAATACTAATACTAAATATATTTTAATACATAAAGAATTAGATTTTGTTAATCTCACAATAAATGACAAAGATAAACCTTTTCAAAGTTCGGGAGTAGGGAGTTATACTTTTCTTTTTTATTTTTGCTTTTCGCGGAGATGATTTACATATGACAAAATGTTTGGAACGTGCGTTGTACGGGCCCACGTCCGCGCCCGTCCTGAGCCCGCCCTGTCTTTAATCATACCTCAACGAGCTATATCATTACCAATTTTAAAATCATTGTTTTGAATAAATATTTAGTGCTACTTAATTGACATCAGAAAAAAATCGTGTCAAATATTATTTAATAATTATCTATCTAACGGACTAATTATATTTTTTTGTCATCAAGCTAATTATACCTTTTACAAAAAAATCTTCTAGACATTCTCAAAAAATCTTAATACTAAGATTTTTCCCAAAATATCAATATTTATTGAAAAAAAACGACCTCTGCAAATATGCCTAAAATTCTGATATTATATTCTAAAAAGTCGACAGAGACACCGAAAAAATACCGTTTAAAATTCTGGATTCTCATCAAACTGGCACAAGACATGTACTGTACGTAGTATTATTATATCTTCTTTGATACATGTTAAGCTACTAAGAATATTGTGATAAACTTTAAGATCCTCCTTTTTGCGTCAAGGGTTAAAAATATTTTTTTGCAATTATTCGGAAACATTGCCAGAAACAGTTATGAAAACCAGCAACGATCCCGCAACCGCTATTTAACCGGTGAGGGGCCTCACTAGCGTAGGTGTATGAAATATGAAATTAGGGACTTCCCTCAGTTGGCCATCTGTCGGTGCGTTTAGCGCGTGATTTACTTAATCGTTAATTACTAGGTATATCTTTTGTTTAAATTATGGGAGGATTTTACAAATATACATAATCGTGTGTGCGTGTTTATATTACTGGATACTTCAACAATATGTGAGAAAATTAAGGGAATTCCGTAACAGTGCCGTGTTTTGGTTATGTTCTACGTAGGTAAATGAGTGATTTCATCGAAATAAGTGTATGTACGATTGTATGTGAAACCTGCAGCGGCTAGTACATCGTATCAGTACTCACAAAACTTCTTGGTAAGTCAGAATTACAATTCATACGGTCGACATGGGACGTTGACAACCATAGGCGTTCTACACACAAATACCCGTGTAGCGTTCGTGCGTATGTGTAGTGTCTGTGAGTAAAATGTACTGTTGTGTGCGTAAGACAGCAGATTTTGTATGAAGAATCGCGGAGTGTCCGGGCTGTGGTATTACTTACCTACCTAAAAAAATATAATTAGTCCGTTAGATAGATAATTATTAAATAATATTTGACACGATTTTTTTCTGATGTCAATTAAGTAGCACTAAATATTTATTCAAAACAATGATTTAAAAATTGTTAATGATATAGCTCGTTGAGGTATGATTAAGGACAGGGCGGGCTCAGGACGGGCGCGGACGTGGGCCCGTACAACGCACGTTCCAGACATTTTGTCTTATGTAAATCATCTCCGCGAAAAGCAAAAATAAAAAAGAAAAGTACATTAGACAACCATTTTTTTACATTTACGTAATGAACGTAAATCATAGGTCTACAGCTTTGCTCTTCAGTATTTTGATTAATTGATTACCTAAGTAATTAGTAGATAATTTGATTTATTTTCACCAGCTAGTTTTTGCGAGATAAAATAAATTCAGGCAATAAGGTTGATTACCCTATTATCCAGCATCATACCTCACGAAAACGGTATACAGTAAGCGCAAAAAGAGAAGCGTCGTAGGTGAGGTCGCCCGGGTGCCATTTTACTAATTTTGTTACGTTGCCAACACAACTCTGTCATTGCTAGTACCACAGCCCGGACACTCCGCGATTCTTCATACAAAATCTGCTGTCTTACGCACACAACAGTACATTTTACTCACAGACACTACACATACGCACGAACGCTACACGGGTATTTGTGTGTAGAACGCCTATGGTTGTCAACGACCCATATCGACCGTATGAATTGTAATTCTGACTTACCAAAAAGTTTTGTGAGTACTGATACGATGTACTAGCCGCTGCAGGTTTCACATACAATCGTACATACACTTATTTCGATGAAATCACTCATTTACCTACGTAGAACATAACCAAAACACGGCACTGTTACGAAATTCCCTTAATTTTCTCACATTTTGTTGAAGTATCCATTAATATGAACACGCACACACACGATTATGTATATTTGTAAAATCATCCCATAATTTAAACAAAAGATAAACCTAGCTAGTACCTAATTAACGATTAAGTAAATCACGCGCTAAACGCACCGACCGATGGCCAACTGAGGGAAGTCCCTAATTTCATATTTCATACACCTACGCTAGTGAGGCCCCTCACTGGTTAAATAGCGGTTGCGGGATCGTTGCTGGTTTTTATAACTGTTTCTGGCAATGTTTCCGAATAATTGCAAAAAAATATTTTTAACCCTTGACGCAAAAAAGGAGGTTCTAAAAGTTTATCACAATATTCTTAGTAGCTTAACATGTATCAAAGAAGATATAATAATACTACGTACAGTACATGTCTTGTGCCAGTGTGATGAGAATCCAGAATTTTAAACGGTATTTTTTCGGTGTCTCTGTCGACTTTTTAGAATATAATATCAGAATTTTAGGCATATTTGCAGAGGTCGTTTTTTTCAATAAATATTGATATTTTGGGAAAAGTCTTAGTAAAAAGATTTTTTGAGAATGTCTAGAGGATTTTTTTGTAAAAGGTATAATTGGCTTGATGACAAAAAAATATAATTAGTCCGTTAGATAGATAATTATTAAATAATATTTGACACGATTTTTTTCTGATGTCAATTAAGTAGCACTAAATATTTATTCAAAACAATGATTTAAAAATTGTTAATGATATAGCTCGTTGAGGTATGATTAAGGACAGGGCGGGCTCAGGACGGGCGCGGACGTGGGCCCGTACAACGCACGTTCCAGACATTTTGTCTTATGTAAATCATCTCCGCGAAAAGCAAAAATAAAAAAGAAAAGTACTCGTATAACTCCCTACACCCGAACTTTGACAAGTTTTATCTTTGTCATTTATTGTGAGATTAACAAAATCTAATTCTTTATGTATGAAAAAATATTTAGTATTAGTATTTATGTAGAAAAAATAACTACAAATTATAGGACTGTACATATTTACTCAATGTTATATACATGTTCGTATATTTACAGAAAATATACAAATACAAATTAGCACTTATCTACTAGGTATGTTTGTGTTAACGCGAAACAATACATTGCATATCGATACCGATATTCTGTAACAATTGCGTTACGATGATAACTAGTATTTTCACGCCCATGGCAACTCTATCTGTGATCAGCACGACGAGCGAACGAGAGATTATGCGCGCGAGTAGCGGCGCTACGGACGTTATGTTGGTAGCATTACGAATTCTCTATCAGCATTGAATTAGTTCCCAATTTTGGCCGCGCGCAGAATTATCTTGGCGTACTTTACGACCGATCCGCCATACTTTCATGCGGAAGTGAGCTAGATGCGAAATAAATTTACAAAAATAATATCATTCTAGTGCTTATAAGGTATAATGAATTCATAATAATTTGACAGCACTGTAACTAAAAGTAAACGATTTATTTTATTTGAAACAAATTATCAAGAGAAAGGAACTAAATTTGAATGACATAATTTTTATAACAATTATCTACCTACTAAAAGTAAATAAGGTACCTTATTTTATCTTTAGGGAAATAATGAAATGATATCTTGTTGCGAATTGTTGTAGAAAAGCCATAAACAGCACACGTCTTCCCCATTGTAAGTCTGTATTTTTTGTAGTCGAAATCCGGCCTGTGCAACCCGCGCGCAGAGTGAATTTGACGAGTCCTGACGCGGGGTGGAAGTGAGGAAGACTCAAACGGGTGGGGGGTAACGAGTGGCCGTTCTATACGTAGTATTATTATATCTTCTTTGCTAGTACAACTAAACGTATTTGATACTTGGTACTCGGTGACACCAATTCGGTTTTCATCAGTACCTACTCGCGTTTACCAAGTAGGTATAGTCGGTATCTCGGCTGCTGATTAAAATTTTATTGTTAGTTCACCGTAACACCACGACAGTTCTCTTTTTGCACATACTCTACCTTCTTTAACAAATACTCGAGTCTCGGATCGATCTTAAGAGTCCTCCGAGTCACAGGAGTCAAGTGCTATCGAAGTTCCCGCTAGTGCCTTGTTCCGACTCGACTTGTATCGTTATTGTATGAGTAACCACTCCCGCTCGAGTGTGTGCCCGACCTTAGTTGTTAAGTTGACTTCAGTTCCCATGGGATGAGAGATTTTTGATCCCAGTTAGTAGTTATATAAGTATGGTTTGTAAGAAAGCTACAAACCTTATTACCTAAGGTTATTAAACTAATATAATATAATACCTACTTAAATAGTACTTCTACGAAATAAGTTTTCTTGATAGAGCTTTTTATACAGGTTTACACCGGTTTACATTAATTAGCTGAACGACTGGACGAAAAAGTAACAGCTAATTCCGCACATTTTCTGGAAGGATTTTGTATAATATCAAGGTCGTCATTATTATATACTACGGGACTAATCGCGCACTAAAATTACGAGATAAAGAAATACTGACCTCATCATACCAAAGTTTCGATCGAGTTGCATCGATCGTGGTCTCGGGTAGACTGAAACTGACCTAATTTTGAGCGCGATTAGTCCCATAGTATACAATATTATGTTTGTCTACCGGTGTCGGAACCTTAAGCGGTGACATCTATGGCAAATTTTGAACAAGTTTTACTGTGGGGTCAACTCTGAAAACGCAAAAAACAGCTTTTCCATACTTTTTGTCGAAAGTCTATAAAAAATCGCATGGAACAGCAGTTTTTTTTACGTTTTCAGAGTTGGTCCCACATTAAAAGTTGTTCAAAATTTGTCATAGATGTCATCGCTTAAGACTCCGACACCGGTAGACAAACACATTGTATAATAATAATGTGTTTTGTCAGAGCAAATAAAAAATCAAGAGGAAACGTCGTTGAACAGTCAAGTGAAGCCGGTTTTTTATACATATGTGAGTGCGTCGCTGTTGCGCCGCCATAGTTCGACTGTCAAGCCAAGGCATAGTTTCCCTGTACGTTGATGTGTGTGTAAATTGTCTGTACACGGCGAGGCGTAGTTTTGGTCGGCCTCACTTGTTTGTTCACAACATTCTGTCTTGATTTTTTTATTTGGTCTGAGATTGTAGGTATATGATTAGAAAAATGAACCTTTCGTCTAAGCTAAAGATCCCTACACCTCTTAGCAAAAAGCTGCTTATCAACATCAAATGAGTCTGTGTGCTATAATATTCGTATGATGGTCATCTTCTCTTGGTATCGAGTTGACTCCTGGTCTGCATTCCGCATGAATAATTCACGAGGGTTAAACGGACAAAACTCCTTCGGGACGGATTAGGGTGGAGCAGAGAGATCACTTAGTCGAATAGTTGTTTGCGGGATGCTCGTTCAGATGACGAACATATTCTAGTATCTCATTTTACATACCCACTGATCATTGTGGGTAACATTTACAATGGGATTCACAGAACAGAAAAACTAGACTATTTTCTCCTTTCTGTGATGGAGCCAACTCATGAGTTGCGAAAGAAATCGACTGTTCCATAAATTTTGTTGGGAGTCAATTATACATAGTAGAGCTCCTTTTTTCGAAATTATAGTTGGTCGCATAATATATGGTATTCACCATAATGAGCAACTTATATTAGTAGTTAGCAACTTGTATAATGCGACTAGTTTATGGATACGAGTATGTACTTACCTACCTACCTACGTCTGAAAGTTGGCACTTTGCTAAACAACAGGTTGTAGGTACAACTTAGGTACACTACTTTACAAAGATATCACGATTAAAAAAATGTAGGTACCTAAATAGATATAGGTTTCACCAAGTTTGATGAACTTCTCCTTCTACTCTTTTTTCATCCGCACCCCCGGGGAGCGAAATAAACTTCCACGGTTATGTTGATAACAATGAATTTAAATTGCATTAAGCAAAGGTAAAATAAAACAAAGAGAAATAAGGACTTAGAAGATATAAGGAAGGGTAGACTGAGATTTAGAATGATATGTGGTCACAGTGGTTAAGTCATAGGGAAAATGTGGGTTGGTTTATTAGGTAGACAGTAGACCTTTCTAAAGAGTTCAAAACCGTACCAATCTACTACACACAGGCTTGGTCAATGGTCCACTGCGGAATATAGGCCTACCCTTGAAAGGCAATTGGGTCATATCCACCACGCTGGCCCCGTGGCAAGTTCGAGCCAGCTAACGAAGTCCTCCAATACCTCCAGTGGTCCTAATTAGATCGTTTGGTACTTACTTATATACCTACTAGCTGCCCGGCCACGCGTTGCTGTGGCTAAATAAATTAAAATTGCGACTATAATTTGAGATTTAAACTATCCTATCTCTCAAGTTGGATTGAACTGCACATGGTGTGCGAATTTTATTATAATCGGTTAAGTGGTTTAGAAGTCCATTGAGGTCAAACATTGTGACACGAGATTTATATATATTAAGATAGTCAGTAGAAATCCTATGATGCGCTCACAGGCACGCTTCATGTTCACCATTCGAAAACTTTACGTTAATGTTCGAACAGCCATCTGTTTCAACAACAATTAACAATTTTGGCTCTATCTAGTTAATGAAAACGTGATAGTTATAAATGAATAACTACTACGTCGTTTACCAAATGCTAATTTGCATTTCGTGCAGCGCCACCGCGATTGTTCCGAGATTATTCGGCTAATTTTCCATAATTATCCCGCATTGTGTGGATTTGAATACAGTCATTAGTATTTTTTTGAGTGTCGGAGTAAATCCCGGAAGTAGCCGGAAGGCGGGCCACCGCACCGCAAATAGCGGTCTGGCGTTCAAGTCGAGGATAGGGCTGCCAGATGGGAAATTAAAAATCCAGAGAATTTTTAGTTGCCTTGAAAAATCCTTACATTTGTTTCCATTGCAAATCTTCATTTATCGTATTATCTCAGTGATCCAATGAATGTCAATGATAGTTTACATCCACCAGTCGCCTATTTTAAAAAAACTTGATATGTCTTTGAAGGGGCCCTTTTTAGGGGTCCATTTGGCTGAAAATCTGACAAGTGCTAAGAAATCCTTAGATCTCAGAATTCTCAGGACTAATCTTGAATTATTTTAGTAGCCCTGAGATATGGTAACCCTCGTCGAGGCGTTCGAGCAGTTAGCGGTTTTGCTACGACAAAATACCTAGGTAGATAGTGTAATGTTGCTCCACGTTTTCGGATCGAGATCGAACTGTGAAGGTAAATTGGGCTTCCGCTGCTGGTGAATAGGTTTCTATCAATTCAAAGCGGTAGCGTTAGGTAATTTATTCGGAAATTGAATAAAGTTTCAGCTAGAAAACTGTACGATTTTTTTGAAATAAACCTATAGTTTTTGCGAGTGATACGCCAGCAGCTGCACTCAAGTTTGTGTTTTCATTCTAGCAAATATGTTAATGCAGTGGAAAAGTGTTTCCCATGTTCTGTGAATTAAGCAGTGGACTCATGGAGTACAACACTCTACGCAACATATCTTCGCTCCGCTGCGTTTTGGTAGAGTTTGGGCCTTATATCACTACATAGTTTAAAACAAAGTATCTTCCCTGTCTGTTTGTCCCTGTCTGCCTGCTTAATCTTTAAAATTACACAACGGATTTTGATGCGTTTTTTAAAATATAAAAAATGATTCAAGAGGAAGGTCTTCTGTTACTTTTGTTTCATTTTTGTGGCGTCAAAAAATATGGCGTCATTAGTAGATTGTATCATATGGGAGCGATATAATATTTTTACGGCGAGGGCACTTTTTTGAATCCAGAGCGAAGTGAGGGATTCTTTAGTAGAATCCTGAACGTAGCGAGGGATTTAAAGTACGTCGCCCGAGCCAAAAATATAATTTGCGCCCGAGTGGTACACTTTACTTTTCATCACCTCTATGAGAAAAAAAGGCGCCTCATATTTTATTGTAATACTATTATTTAATAAAACGTAGAATAACAACTAAATTGAAAATAAATGGTATCTAATAATAAAACAAATGAAAACTTATGTTTACATTCTTTTCATTCATTTTCTTGGCGCTGAACACTAACATTACAAATACTTCCAAATTCAAAAAGGGCGCGGCAAAGATCATTCCGTTGCACTTATTAGTTCCAAATTCAAAAAGTGCGCGGCAAAGACAATTCCGGCGCACTTATAAAGTTCTTTATAGAAAACACCCCCTTTGGGCGCAATTAAAGGCGAACCAAGTAGTCCTTTTCGAATAGATGTGATGAAAAATTCATTCACCATTTTTATTATACTCATTTCCTTATGTGATCACTACAGATACGATAGAATAAGATTACTCCATCGGTCTATTTACCTTTGAGTCGTTTCAAGCAGTCCATTGGACGGAGGTAGTCGGGGTATTATCAGATTTCAGCTTAGCTTTCAAGTCCAATGAGACGCCACGTTGATTCAGATGAGGTAACAAGTTCTGACCTAGATATTTCAATAAATTGAATGCAGTTATTTTGAATAGGTAATTCGAGAAAGACCCCTTTTTACATGAAATAAGACATTAAAATTCAGTTTCAATAACTCACTCACAACTCACTAACTCATAGTAAAAGTTAGATAAGTCACTAAAAAAAGACTAGGTAGAGACGCATAAAGTTTTCTATGGAATTTATGAACAGGTTTTTACTTCATAATGACGTGAGTATATAAAAAATATAGAAAATATGAAATTATCAAAAAGGCTTGCACATTATATGTAGAGCACTAAGTTTATCTAAATAATATCATTGCAGTTAATTTTACCTCACTCTAAAAGTATTCGTCTCAGTTTTAGCTCTACTCTACGCGTCTCTTTATCATTCAAGATATAATAGCGCCTGAACCGTAATAAATTACAAATTTTGACATAAAACTTGCAGGTGCTGGTTTAATTACCCGTATACCGTCTCACCGTATTCAATTATGTAAACAAGGCGGGAACGAAAGGTTACAATTTCCTTGGCGCAAACTGAATTTTCCAAGCGGTGTTCCTTGCAGACAAATAGAGGAAGGGGTTACGAGGGCAAGCCAGCTCCGAATCTTGAGGCGTGTTACAAAACTTGTGACACATCTTTATATATATGTATATTGTATAAATGTAGATATCCATATATTTTTCCTACTACGCTATACATCTATAGGTACCTACTCCTAGTATTACAAAGGGAGCGCCGATTTTTTTTTGTTACAAATATAGATCATAATTTATGTAAGCGTGAATAGCGTGATACACTATAATAGTAGTCAAGCGCAAACCATTTTAAAATAAAAAAAAAATGATTAAAAATGTATAGACCGCATTATACTAAATCTGGACCAATTCAAGAGAATAGCTAGTAACCATTAAAATAAATCAATTTTTTTTACTATGCCTCCATTAAAACTTGTTCATTACATTGCAATAAATGTTTAACATTTTGTTGCAACTTAAGGGATGAAAAGAGTTTTCTCCTGGAACGTATAATTTATCAAAAATGTACCGTTAATTTTTGAATGTTCTACAGAAAATGCGAAAACACCGGTTGATTCAGAATCCTCTTAACAACTCAGGTTGCCTGATATTTTCAATTCGAGAGAGAGAGAATTTGCTTGACGAACGGAGTAAGTTCTCCATTATAAGTACCTAGGTCCCGACAATTTATAGCAGTCTAGCACGAACATCAATTTCAATCTGAAGGTATCAGGTTTGAATTTGAACATTCATGTAGGTACCTACGAATTCTACGGAACGCAACCTACACCTACCTTTACTAGGTACCTACTAAAGTAAGTTCTTCATCATATCTCATCTACTGTTAACTGCCGAATATCTAGTGAAGTTAACATCATGTAGGTATTTACTACCTTATCATTCTCAATACTTCATCTCTAAGCGCTACGTGAAACTAGTTCCCCATTTCCAATTACAAGGCCATTATAGAAACTCCTGTATCTATCTTCGAGCTACATCATTAGTTCCTGGCTGGAGCTACATAAATTGGAGTTCCGTTAACTAAAACGTAACTAAACTAAACTTCGACCGCGACCTCACACCAACTCTACAGTGTAACACTGAAGTCAGTACGTGAGGTCTAAGAGTCTAACGAAGCTGAGGTATTTTTGTTTAGGTGTGTTACTTAACCTGATAACTCAATCGTGTTCGTATGTAAATTTACATTATCGTTAGAACCGTTTCAAATAAGACTATATAGCATTGGCCATGCAAGTGATGCTGAACATTCGGGTCGCTGAGAAGTATCTTAGAATAATACCTACATACGTATAAACATTTTGTTTATAACCACTGGTTGACTCATAGCTAATTTAGACATGTGATAAAATTATAGCTATTAAATGGCAGCCTTATCGCCTATAAATAAATAAATATTAGGGGACATCTTACACAATGTCTCTGACCCCAAACTAAGCAAAGCTGGTGATATGGCTGCCAGAGGCTGATATACTACTTATACATATTTTAAATACATACTTATATAGATACTACCTAAATAACACCCAGACACACAGCAAACACCTATGTTCATCACATAAATATTTGCCCTGGGTGGGGATCAAACCCACGCCTCTTTGATCCAGAAGTCAGGGTCACTTACCTACCACTGAGCCATCGAGGCAGTCAATCTCTATGGCAATATATAATGGTCTAATAATGGTACATACTAAAAGATAAATGACACATTAATCACGGGCGCTGGCGAACTTTGACTTCAGGAGGGCCTAAAAACACTGACACTAGGGCAAGCCACCCGGCCTTTACGAACTTACTTAATTTTTTAGGAGAACAATACTCAATCATTTATTGCAACTGGCAATCATTGATTGCAACAGGCAGCCGGTGAAAAGCTGGAGCGTGGCTGGAGCGCTAGTCCCACGTTGGGCGCCATGCTGTAGTAATTTATATGTACATTTATACAAACAAATCAACAAACAAATGAATCTTTATTGTAAACACTAACAATAAATATATTAGTGAATTTTTTAAGATAGTGCAACACTAAGCGGCCTTATCGCTGGAAGCGATCTCTTATATAGGTTTAGGTAGGTATTTAGAACTGGTGTACCTACTAAACCGAAGGAGGATGATTAAGACCATCATTACGAACAACTTTCATGGTACCACACTAATAATTCGAGATAAAAATCAGCTACTTTAACATTTGGTCGAAATCGAGTCGTAATTTCTTAAGGTAGAGACAGCTGATTTTTTTCTTGGTAGGTATCCGGGTTGGCCCGTAGTGAAAGGTGTTTATAATGACGGCCTTGAGCACCCGCTTTTGGCTTAGTACAAAGCAAGCAGACAACCCTGAAAAATGTAGCGAATGCTATTTCTACAAACCCGATTCACTGGTGTAAAAGCGCGCTGAAAAAAAAACTAAATTTGCTTCGAAATTTTCACTTCCACGAGCACTCCACTCGTGTTTGTTAGTTAAGTGATAAACTAGCGAAGTAAATGACGCATAATTAGCGTTTTTAGATCCGAAACTATTTTAATGATAGTCTAAATTTCATATGAGATTTAGAACTACTGAACTTATGTGTCATAACACATCATCTCAGGCTTTTTATCATCATAAGTTATAATTTACTGCGTTGGAACGTAACCCAGCGTACGGATTAAGCTTTCTATTTCATAAGTAGGTAGGTATATCATACAGGGTTATTGGTAATCAATTAGCACCCTATAAGGGGATTTTCTGCACATCAAAGCAAACTTTTGGTCAACAACTTTACCTAAATCTCAACTTGCCCATTTTTCTAATAAGTGGAATTAGTATACCCTTATGTGCAAATAATTGTTTTTTGTATACCTAACTAATATTTACACTTGTTTGCATATTTACACAGTATCTCCTCTGAGGTCCAAGTTTTGCGGGTGTTTTTTATGTAAAAATTAATCAATTTAAGACCGGTCAAATTATTTTTTTTAATATTTTGTATTTCTCTCTATTTGGAACAATGAGCAACTACCTAAACAATGGATCGATGAAATATCGGTGTAATATGTCCAATCCAAAAAAAAGGTTCACGAAAAAAGTGTGCTAACTATAGAGGCATAGCTCTTCTGCCTTAAAAGACTAGAACCTTTCGCTGAGGCTGGATTGGCGATTACCAGTGTGGCTTCCTTCGCAACCGTAGTACGATTGACCAAATCTTAATGGAGAAAAAATGGGAGTACGCAGGAGGAAAACACTCATTGTTTGTAGATTTTGCCAAAGCATACGATAGCATAGACCGTGATTCACTCTACACAATTCTTAAAACATTCGAAATACCCGCTAAATTAGTTAAAATGATAAAAGCCTGTACAAGAAATAGCAGACTAGTAGTAAAAGTTGGTGCAGAACTTGCAGATGAATTTGATGTAGTCCCTGGTCTAAAACACGGGCATTGAACAATATAGGTATAAGGCGACGCCTTATCACCTATATTGTTCAATTTTGCTTTTGAGTTTGTGATGAGAAAAGTTTTGACCTCTAACGGTGGAATAATCATGAATGGAAAACATAAAGTTGTAGCTTGCGGACGATTTGGCCCTGTTTGGTGAGAAGAAGGAGGAATTAGTAGAGGCAGTTAATATTCTGGAAGCACAGGCAAAACTGGTCGGCCTACGAATCAATCAGGAGAAAACGGAATATTTGCACATGTCGCTTTAAAAACACCAGACAGGCAAGGGCAGATCTTAAAGTTGGTGATAAGATATTCAAGGGCAGACACAAATTTAAGTATCTCGGCTGTACTATAACATATACCAACACTAGAGAGGACGAAATTGAAATACGCGTCCAAAACGCTCTCCGATGTAGTGCAGCCTTCCGTGAAATATTAGTGTCCAGGCTCCTCAGTAGAGCCACAAAAATATGGATCTACAAAACAGTCATTAGACCGATTCTGATGTACGGCTGTGAAGCTTGGACGCTAACACAAAAGGAAGAAACCAAACTATTGGTGACGGAACGCAAAATATTCTGAAAAATTCTGGGGCCAACCAGGCGGGAAGATGTAAGTTAGAGGATCCGAAAAAACCATGAAATTGAAGAGCTGGTGGCGGAGCCCAACATTGTTGGTGAAATTAAATCCCACAGACTCCGCTGGCTTGGACACCTGGAACGGATGGGAGAGGATCGTGCCGTAAAGAAGGCTTATTTGGGCATGCCTGAAGGGCGAAGACCTAAATACAGATGGAAAGATAAAGTGGCCGTAGACTTGCTGGAGATTGGAGTGCAAGACTGGCACCTACTCGCGCAGAATAAGGACATATGGCGGACCTTGGTATCGGAGGCCAAGACCCACTTTGGGTCGCTGTGCCAACAAAGATAGAAATTTTGTACGGAATAAAATATGAAGAATACAGACAGAATATGCCCTTGAAAGGATGCTAATTGATTACCAGTAACACTGTATATAAACGTGTATTGGATTTGCAAATCATTTTCTTCAAAATTAACACAAAGTAACAAATTCTTACGCTGCGTACAGTGCGATTCCGTTGCAGTAGATAAATAGCCGTGGCACTTTCTCTGATAGATAGAAGTAAGTTTGAGGTACGAGTAGTGTGGTGTCTCTACAGCTTGCACAGTTTCTTATGCTCTGAATGGAAGCAATATTACCTAAGAAATCGTAGTGTTCCCTCTCTACAGCTTGCACAGTTTCTTATGCTCTGAATGGAAGCAATATTACCTAAGAAATCATAGTGTTCCCTATCTTCCTTACAATGAAAACAAACTCTTCCGTCATGCTGCAGCAGTTTAAAACGTTACGTTCCATTTTTAACTCCCGGTTCTCAGTCACGTCCTGCCAGTAAATGCAACAAGGGCGCTAAGGACTTAATTACATTTACAGCACAAAAACTCTTTGAAGGCTCTACGGAGCGCGTGCAAAAAGCACTTGTATTATTTTCATGTTTTTCACAAAAAAAGTACAAAACTCCCCGCTTTCATTGTGCCGTCCTTGTAAGAAACGTTTACCGGAAAACGGACGTTGTTTTTGAATCGCTCGCTTAAAAATACAAAGAAGGTTTTACTGAATTATTTCGGATATAAAAGCTTGGTTGGTTCGTTTATGTTCAGCCCTGGTTCATAGGTAATTAGGTTGGCTTTATTTATAATGTTCAAAATACTTTTTCTATTGTAGATATATAAAAATTGCTTGGCAAAGTTCAGGAGTTCAAAGACGTGTTACCTACGCATTGTGATCAACTTTTAATATGAAACCAACTTCAAATACTTACACAAAATGGACGGAACAGCTGATTTTTCTTTTATCGTAATTTTGGGGTTGGTACCATAGCAAAAGTTCTTCATAATTATGGCAATACATAAAAGTGAAGTTTGTTTTAAGGATAGAGATCTAGAGTCGCACAAAGGGCAATGGAGCGTGCCATGTTAAAAATAAAGATCTATGGAGTTGTCCCAGTAGTACTTACCTAATTTTTATAGTGTGAAAAACCAAAGACCAAAAACTAAAGTATCTAGAGTCGCACAAAGGGCAATGGAGCGTGCCATGTTAAAAATAAAGATCTATGGAGTTGTCCCAGTAGTACTTCTAGAGTCGCACAAAGGGCAATGGAGCGTGCCATGTTAAAAATAAAGATCTATGGAGTTGTCCCAGTAGTACTTACCTAATTTTTATAGTGTGGAAAACCAAAGACCAAAAACTAAAGTATTGTACCACTATAGAGTATAGAGACACCAACATTACCGGACAGTCTTATCGTACCTATACCAAGACTCAAGTAAAACCAATCTTCTTCCAAATAGAGGGTACTCCTGTTGCTATCTGGTTTCAAGCGATAATTTGCTCAATATTACATGCTGTAAATATCTGAGGTTATTTTATTCGACTCGGCGTTGTAAAAGCGCCTACAGCCAATTTGCAGCCGCTATAAAGGCCAGTGTAAGTGCTGGGAAGGCGAATTTAACTTTAATAAGTTCGCATTGCGCCTCCCTGCACCGTATAAAGTGGTAGAGTATAAACGCTGGCTTTTCATTGATTACCAAGCTTTCAAGTCGAAGGTAAATATGAAATTAGAGCGATATCTTTGTTCTTAACAGCAGCATACGTTTTTAAAGTTACTTATGGTAACATTCAGTTACAGGTTGGCTCAGAATAATTTGTATTGCGATAATTGTCTTTCTAGTTTTATGTAAATAAATTAATTGCCTCAATTCTCGTTGATAATATTGAAAAAAATAGTCATTTATTTTTTTATATTTTGGTGCAAAGTGTTAGGTGATGGGCATAGTGCTCCATCAGCGTCACTAAGTATCTAGTAGGACACTCAGATGATACACCATTGGACATTAATACGGACGTCCAATATCTCGGCAGTCATTAAAACTCAAAGTACTTAGGCTTGCTCCAAACTACAGGCTTATCGAAGTTGTTTCCCACTCACCCATACGCCACCGATCACTATCACAGACTGGCACTCCAGCCCGTCACCCAAACCATCTCTCTGTCTACCCTCATTCTATCTACTCTTCACCGTCGCAATACCGAAGTGTGTTGCGACATGTGTAGGTACCCTCTTTAATAAGCGCAGCTAACAAAAGTGAATGGCATAAAGGCAAAGGGAGGTCTACCTATAGTACCTACTTATATCCAGCAGTAGGTTATAACTGACTCATGATGATAATAGGTAATAATAAAGCTATATTATTATGGGGTACCCGCCTGAATACACAGAATAGGCCCTATTACACAGGCCCGAATATTTGAAATAAAATTCACAACAATAGCCCATTCTACTTATTTTGAATTCATTACTCACAATAGAGTCGTTGTACCTTCACCCCTACAACGTAGCTAAACGATGTTTAAAAATGGCCTCTCAGTATTAGCTTCGGCTCCACTGATGCCGATCAAAGAACCGGGCCTGGCCCGAGAGATGTACCTACTTATATCAAATATTAAGACGATATAGGTACGAAAACAAGTTGTCTCATCAAATTGCTTTCAGCAAAAGTTGTGCGCTACATCTGGATAATTTCCCGGCGTTCCCGCACGGAGTTATCAATAAATCCGCCAATAACTGGCAGTTCCAATGAAAAAGTTCCGCGCAAATGGAACTTCCCGAACGTCACACCGCAGACGTGACGCCAACTTTGTAACGCTTCGGGACGGACGCTGATGATTGATTTACCTATTCACCAAATAAAGATTTATACGATACCAAGTAAATAAGCGTTCGCTACGGCCAGTTTTTGGATGGGCTAGTGTTTAGAACTGAGCGCTGTTGCGCCTAGAATGACTAGAAGTTGAATTGTGACTAGAACCTACGCCAGACGCTAACATGACTCGTTTAGCCATGTTAGAGGCTTTCTCAGCGGATCGGAAAGTCTAAATGGCAATGGGCAGGGCACATAACACGGAGGACTGATGACGGATGGGGTCGTAAAGTTCTTGAGAAGAGACCGCGTACCGGCAAGCGCAACGTAGGACGTCTACCCACAAGGTGGTCGGATGACCTCACCACGACCGCAGGATTGCGCTAGATGCAAGCCGCTACCAAACGGTCTTATTGGAGAAAGGCCTATCTCCAGCAGTGGACGTCCTATGGCTGAAAAGAAGAAGAAGAGGGTTTCAGGAGGCTCAAAAAACAGTAGGGTTAGCCTATTATCTAGAATCTCGCTGGATACAAACCGCTTCTAACTGGTTTTATTGGAAATCAATAGGGGTAACTCTATGTCCAGCAGTGGAAGTCATACGGCTGATGTAAAGATCTATTGACGGTCTTACGCTGTGATTGCTTAAAAAAAGAACAGTACATAAGAACATTTATTTTGTTTTATCCATAGTATCGTTTTGACGTAAATGCCACCCTCATAAAATAAACCAATCATAAACAAATCAATCGCTCATAAATAAAATAATGTTTGCTCTTTAGTTAACTACCCAGAAGTCGGAAGACTAATGAAAAAGGTATTTATGGGTAGACAAAGTGGCCGGAGGCGTTTCTTGGCGAGCTTGAATTATTTTCTACATAAATCTACTATATACGCCTACTTTCTGAAGAAATTTATAAAAAACCTGATATTATGTAGGTAGGTCTGGGTGTATATCTAGATACACCTACACCTGTCAACACCACTATCACGGCAAATAGACAAATTGTTTTCCCACCGATTTATTACCTCGAAGAAGAAACAAAGTATGGATTAAACTGACATTAAAAGTGGATTAAATGTTTCCATGTTATACGGATATTATGGTACCGAATATAATTTAGGTAGGTACCGTGTGACAATATGCTAGATGACTAAAAAAATATTAGACACGTATATTTTCTTTGGCAATTAAACACAAAATTATTTTTCGCAAAAATTAGCATAACCGACTTCACCCGTGTACAGAATTCGGGAATATTTCGCACGGATCGATGTAGCATTTTTCACATTATTGTTGATTTATCAAAAATGGCTCAGCCGATTTCAAAGTATACTCTTTCCAATAAAAAAAGAATTATTGAAATCGGACCACTATAAAAAAAGTTATGCGTGGTTATACATAGAATATATATATACGCTTTGAACCTCCTACCTTCTCCGGTGGTTCGTCGGTCAAAAAATCGATGATTTAATCCGTAAAAAATTAACAAAAGTATTTAGACTTTTGACAGAGAAGTGACGTAGCAAGCCCCCACTTCCGAACATTGACAATCTTTTACATTTATTGTTTGACTAGTTTTTGCCCGCGGCTCCGCCCGCGTCGAATTTGACTTTTGTGTTATCCCACAGGAACCTTTTATTTTTTCGGGATACAAAGTAGCCTATGTCACTTGAACTATGTTCATGCCAAAAATCAAGTCAATCCGTTGCTCCGTTGCTGCGTGAAAGATTAACCAACACACTTTTCAGATTTATAATATTAAGTATATCTGATTGACAAAAGAAAAAATACCTACATGTCCAATTTTTTTTCATATGAACTAACAAAATGATTCGGGAAAGAGGAGGTGACTCCCGTTCTACCTCGTTTCTGGTGCAAAGAATGTCCGTCGCCATCTAACGCGGCAATGCAACTAGCGTAATGGACCTTTTCACCAGGAACGATGAGGGGCGGGTTATTTGATTAATTTTCTAGCTAGGTATATATGTGTATATTATTTACTGTTATTATTACCAATGGACTAATATTATAACAATGACTTTTTACTCAATCAGTTATACCTCGTTACGTTCCCCGAACTAGCATCTATGTTGATACTGCGACCACCCACGCGATATCACGCCACTGCATTCCGCAGCCCAGACGCAGTGTCAGCAAAGATAAGCCCGAGCTTTCATTAGAACTTAAGGTGTAGGTTTAAAAAAGTTTAATATCAACTTCAGTAGGATTAAGACGTGCCTAGCATCGGTACATTAAATATAAGTTTTAGAATTAATTAGCAATTTTTAAAAAGATAATTAAACGCTCTCGAAAGTTAACTACCTACTACTACTACTTATGTCTTAGTGAAATCATGAAATTGAGTTATTCTTTAAAATAAGCTTTCATACGATTTGACGAAGAAATGTTATGACAATTTTGGGGAATTACCGGAATCTTGGGTCATACCATAACCGCCACACAGATCTAATGCCGGTTGCTGGATTCAAAAATGGCATCGAATTTTATCTACGAACGTATATATGTTACAAGGTTTCGCTCTTTCTAGATAGGTATAGACACAAATGTCTCTTCTGAACCAGAAGATGATAATTTAAAAAGCTAGTACCACGTGGCCGGTACACTAAGTACCAAGTACCAAGTAAGTAGTAATGGAAGCTTAATTTTTTATACCTTGACCATGACCATCCAATAGAACATATTTAATGAAGGTCTTGTCAATGAACGAGCTTTTCCGTCTTTGTGTAGATAGATCTATTTATCGTTCGTATCTAGTATGATTAATGGGTATGAAATAGGAAATAAATTATTTATTTACTTAGAACTGATAAGATACCAATAGATAACTCACAGTAGGTAAGTAATATATCTCCAAGAACAGTAACTTATTAATTACTAGTTACCTATTACATCAATAATTATTTAATAAGAATCAGTTTTATGTTATTATGTAGGTATACCTACATTATTGAAGTTATCTGTAGATACCTAAATGGAGATTTATATATTATATTATTTATATTTAGATTATATGAACTTGCATATCTACTCACATAGGTACCTACTGGTCTATAACATAATACCCCCTTTCGCATGTCCGTAGTCGGGTAAAAATAATAGTAATTTATAGTTTTACAGCAGAGTATTTTGAACTAAATAACAAAGATGACTATCTCTTTATATGTATCTTTTTGACCGACGAACCACCGGAGGAGGTATACCATTCGACGCGTATATTTTTTTTATATGTATAACCACGCATATCTTTTTTCATAGTAGTGCGATTTCAAAAATTATTTTTTGAAATTTTTGTATTGGAATGTGTATACTTCGAAATTGGTCCCATTTAAATTTTATTGAAATTGGCCGAGCCATTTTTGATAAATCAACAATAATATGAAAAATGTTACATCGATCCGTGCATAATACTCGTATTTGCGTTCTAGCGATGCGCCCCGATTTCGAACAGGTGTATTATACATATAAACATTTCTCTTGAATTACTCCGATTTTGATGCAGTTTGTTTTAATCTATTAAAACAAACTGCATCAAAATCCGTTGCGTAGTTTTAAAGATATAAGCATACATGGGGACAGACAGCGGAAAGCTACTTTGTTTTATACTACGAGTATGTAATGATTCTGTACACGAGTGAAGTCGGTCATGCTATTTTTTGCAAAAAATAAGTATTTAGTCTATGAATAATAGTACATTATGGTACAAATGTGTAATGTTGGTGATTACCGCTGAGGAGCCATTGACGTATTTCAACACACTTGTGAATAAAATAATACTAAAAAAATATTTTCCACGGTGAAAACGAGTTGTGAAAAAAGGTTTCGAAATGGCGGGAAAAATCCGAAAAATTAATCAGTTTTCCTATGCGCGCGCAATGGTAATCGGCCATAGACTAATAGAACGAGGTTACTTTTTTTGGCTTTTCGCGGATAGCGATTTAAGCCGGAAACATACTATCGGACGCGGCTTACGGACGCGACTGACAGCCGCGACTTAGCAATGTGCACAGTCTTAAGACATTCGGTGTGCCAGATCGCTCTCGGACGTCCGAAGGTGACGTCCGCGACTTATGTCCGATAGTGTGCACGGCTCAGTGTACTTTCATAGTCTAGGTCACGGCTGCCAGTCGCGTCCGTAAGCCGCGTCCGATAGTATGTTTCGAGCTTTAGCCACGTACAAAATAGGAAATTTCAAGTTTTCTTTATTGATTAAGTACAGAGAAAACAAAAGTTATAATTGAGCGAAAGTTTTATTTATTAAACACGTACAAGTTGGAATTATCTATTATTTAAATACGAAGTTGCATGAAATGAGTAAGCAATAGCTGCATTTATTTATTTGTATCGAAACTTTTTTTAAGAGCCACTCAACCAATAAAATAAAATAAAAAAACTCTATAACTCACTTGTGACAAATAGCAATGAAGAAGTCACAGTTTGATTACAGGTGTCATTACCTATGTGCCTAATTGCGGTGAAATTAGAGCCACTTTATGAGCAAGTGTCTTGAAAAATTATTAACAACAGATGTGCCGTATGTGGAAGAAATCAATTCACATAGCATTTATCCAATCTGATAATGTTATAACTATTATTATTACTTATAGGTTTATCTGATTGATGCAGACTGAACCGATGAAGGTAAGTAATTAAAAATTCTGCATACTCTGTAAATATTGGAAAACCTGAAATGTACAAATAATCGGTAAAATTCCAGTCAGCTCTCAGCGTAATACCTACATTGAAATAACCTTAAAAAACTTTCCGGTCAATGATTTAATTAAGGTACCGTGACTTATGGTAGGCACTTATACAATCTTAATATATATAAATCTCGTGTCACAATGTTTGTCCTCAATGGACTCCTAAACCACTTAACCGATTATAATAAAATTCGCACACCATGTGCAGTTCGAACCAACTTGAGAGATAGGATAGTTTAAATCTCAAATTATAGTCGCAATTTTAATTTATTTAGCCACAGCAACGCGTGGCCGGGTCAGCTAGTAAAATTATAATAATTATTATATTTAATCAATAATGAGAATAAACCATTTTGTACACTCTTGGTCAGAGAGATGTTAAGTTAAAGCCTTTTTTTATTCAAAAGCATTCAGACATCAACGATAAAACCACACATATTGTACTTATAATATTATATTTCTTTCCGAGTCAGCCAAATGTCATAGATAGGTAAAAATGATTATTATTGATAGGACGTTGGTTAGATACGCATAACTATACATTATTATGTATAGACATGCTGTCTAGTCTAGACTGTTCATGAATATGAATTCGAAAATATTATCTAACAAGTACTTATCTACACGCCACCATGCTCGTAATAACACTAGGTATAAGCAGGGTTTAATGAAACAAAATTAAAATAAATTATTTTGTAACTTTTACACAATTTATTAAGTTGTTAGATTAACAATTATGTAGGACGTATAATTAAGTTCATATGATTACTCTATATCTAAACTGTCTGAGAGCAAATATCGTAAAAATAAAAATATGAAGTCAAATATTGATGTAGAGGGTTGTTATATTTTGTGATTAGGGGTGTCTGTGGCTTCCTGTTTCAAAAATACTTAGATTCTTAATGGACAGGTCACTTCAATGATTAAAAAAAAAACTAGAGAGGCGATAGTTCGAAAGAATTTAATTCAATACTTGTTTTAATATGAAATGCTCTGTGCGTAAAACTCGTAAAATTATAGTGAGGTGTCGTAAAGCTACGCTATATAGTTTGTGTTTAATTTTTTGTTGACCTTTCTATTATATTCCTGTTTATAGGTAACTAGCTGCTCTCCCCGGCTTCGCTCGGGTAAGATTGGCTAAAAAAACTAGAGAGTCGATAGTTCAAAAGAATTTAATTCAATACCTACCACGTAACTAAGTAACGTCACACATCCTGATCCCGTATCAATGAGTTTCCTTGATGATGATTTTTACACCTTGGCTTACATTATGGGAGTAGTAAGGATCCCAAATTAAAAAAAAAATTAATATTGCCTATGTTCAGCAGGGATAGTGTAGCTTCCCAACAGTGAAAGAATTTTTCAAATCGGTTCAGTAGTTTCGGAGCCTATTCGATGCAAACAAATAAACAATGAAATCTTTTCTCTTTATAATATGTTAGGTGCATAATGAACATTATTTTACGAAATAATGCACAAATGTACAATACTTAAGTCTCATAGCAAACATAACATAACACATTAAATGAGCAAGTAGGTAGGTATTTGTGAAATCCCTACCTACTAATAGCTGAAAGTAAATTCTCGGCTACTTTTACGCAATGAAAAATCTGCTCCCGCCAACGTATTATAAATCCAAAACACCATTTCGCTGTAACCCTTACTTTTATACGGTTCCCTCGTTCTCTGAGAAAATAATTCCTGCTATGTGGGAACATAAAAGTTAAGATTCACTGCATAGCGCCCCCGGACTCGTTTGTCATGGAGTTACGATGTTCATAGGCTCAGGAGATACTGCTCCAATTTCGGATAGGTTGTAATTTTTTGTACTTTCTGAAATATAGGCTTTTGTCTCGTGCAGTTTAAGCATTTAGTTGTAATTGTTAGCTACCCATGTCGGTTTTTTGACTAAAAATATAAAAAGGTAGAGAATTGTTTGTAATTGTATTGCGAGTCTATTTGGTACCAGATTTTTTTTTAATTCCTGCTATGTGGGAACATAAAAGTTAAGATTCACTGCATAGCGCTCCAGGACTTGTTTGTCATGGTGTTACAATGTTCATAGGCTCAGTAAATACTGCTCGAATTTCGGATAGGTTGAACCCGACATTTTTTATACTCTCTGAAATATAGGCTTTTCTAGTGGCGATTTTGGTTTACCTACCTACATTTTCTCTTCTGCCGAGGGTCACATAGTATAACCAGCTGAGAAATTAAAAGTTCAATAAACAAGACGCAAAAGCAGCATTTTTGACCGACGAACCACCATATATATTTATGTATAACCACGCATAACTTTTTTTAAAGTTGTCCGATTTCAATAACTCTTTTTTTATTGGAAAGAGTATACTTTTAAATTGGTCCCATTTAAATTTTATCGAAATCGGCTGAGCCATTTATGATAAATCAACAATAATGTCAAAAATGCTACATCGATCCGTGCATAATATTTGCGTTCTAGCGATGCGCCCCGGCTTCGCACAGGTGTATTATACAACATAACATTTCTGTTGAATTACTCTATCTATTGAAACAAACTGCATCAAAATTTGTTGCGTAGTTTTAAAGATATAAGGCATACAAGGGGACAGACAGCGGAAAGCGACTTTGTTTTATACTATGTAATGATTCTGTACACGGGTGAATTCGGTCATGCTATTTTTTGCAAAAAATAATTATTAGGAATAGAAAAACTGCGCTGTGAGCTGCTTACTTTTGTGATAATTTTACTAGGTATCATCATCAACAGGTTTGTTCGGATCATTACGGAGTCCTCTAGTCTGTCTTCCGTCAGTCTTCCCTTAGATGACCTGTACGCTGGCCAGCTGTTACCAATTATTTATTAAGTGTTGAAAATCGTATGTGTCTCCACTTTTTCTCCTCATTTTGGTTTAGTGGTAAGAAGCCGTCATATTGTAAACAACAAACCACACATTATGACACGCACACAAGGCAATAATTTAACCTACTTAGGATGCTTACCTGTTATGGCTTAGGTAAATGATATAGGCCTTTGAAGCCAAGACAGACCGACACACTTTGTGATGGCTTTTCATTCTCGTTACCTCGAAAATGAGTGACTGGTTCAAAGTACCTGTTTTGAGTACATATATCATGGTACTTAACAAAATGAAAAGCTTTCATTATAGGACCAAATTTATAATAAAAAAAAGTCTACAATACCATTAAATGTCAACTTTTTCTTCGTGATTTCAAGGTACAGGTCCCCATAAAAATTATTTCTAGAATTAATTTTTTTCTTCTAAGCTTCGCCATTTTTAAGACGTATACATTCGTGTATATTCTCTAATTTGAAAACTAGCTGAACGTCCCGGCCTATTTCCTATTTCCGGCGTGTACGATTGGCTAAAGAAGACATATAGTAAGGCCCCTATTAAAAAAAAAAAAAAATTATAGCCTATGTATGTATGTATGGGAAAGCTACGCTATTCCCGGTGAACATTTTTTTAGCGTTAACATTTTTCTCGTTATGTGCATGTTACAACAGAATTTTTATAAATTCTGTTGTAACATGCATATTTTTTGCATGTGTTCATAGCGAGAATGCCTAGGCCCCAAGATACGGGTGCTTTGTTGTACCCAGTTTGGGGTATAGTGTCGTCATAGAAGTTGTATAATTTGTACCTTGTGACAATAAATTACATTGTTTTTTTTTTTAAATTTCCATCCGTGAAAGAATTTTTCAACTCGGTTCAGTAGTTTTGGAGCCTATTTGATGCAAACAAACAATAAAATCTTATCTCTTTATTAATTTGGTATAGAAAAATATTTCAATTGAAGAAATTTTAGTGAGCAGAAATAATGATATTCCAAAGTATGTATATTCTTGGACTAGTCAGGCCTAGTCACCAAGGAGCTAGGGACGAGTAAATGTCATACCTAGCTTGTGTAGGTACATGTATACTAAACTTTTTTCAAACTTCAATATTATTCTGCAAAGTGCTAGCCTCCTTTAAAATGCCTGTAACAGTCGTTATCATAAGGTTCACAGAAATTAGTTGCCCTAAGCTTCCTTAGTGCCTCTTAAGTAGGTGAGCTTTAGAAATAAACTAGAGAGCAGGTGCTTTGCAGCTATCATTTTGTATCATTTTCACGTAAAGTCCTTTTCAGACTATTCTATAGTATATCGATATCATAGTAAGTAAGCTCAGATTGAGATACAGTAATTAATAAATGGGAGAAGCTAGCGAAGATTCTATGCTTCAGGTGGCAAAAAAAAAAAAATGGTGGCGAAATTTTCTGTCCTTTGTCCGGATGTTCGAATGAAAAAAATTTGGTATCATTGTATCACTAATTAATAATATTGAATGTAATTTTCTATGTTGATAAACGATACTTTGAAGGGAATGCAGTTACCTACGACACAAGTATTACTTAGTGTAGGTGCTGCAGAACATTTTCGTGTAATTTAATTTATTGGAAAATAAATAATTTATTTATTTATTTATTATCTTTTACAGTTCACATTTTTCAACAAAGTTTGACGAAACTTGTGGTTGCACAGGTTTTTAACCGATTTCCAAACAGGAGGACGTTTTATGTTAATCTGTATGTTTTTATTAGTTTTCTGTAGTGGCCATGGTGGTCAAGAGGTAGTGACACCCGCCTTACAATCGTGAGGTCGTGTTAAAATCCCCGGTCCCATACCAATGAGTTCCTTGGAATTTACGTACGGAATTTCAAACCCACGGGCTTTTCGGTGAAGGAAAACATCGTGAAGCAACCTGCATACGTCCGTAGATGAAATTTGATAGCGTATGTGAATTCACCAACCCGCACTGGGACAGCGTGGTGGATATGGCCCAATCACCCTTCATGGGTAGGCCTACGTCCTGCAGTGGACTATTAAAAAGGCTGGTACAGTACAGTGGTACAGTATGTTTTTTTTTGTGTATGTTCATCGATACTTTCGCCAATTGTGAAGCGAATCGTTTTTTTTAGTTCGAAAGGGGTTATATACCTACTTTCGAGATGGGCCCCCAATTTTTTTTACAGAAATCGACTTAGCCGTTTTTGAGAAATCGACAATAATGTAAATAAACAATTCTAGCGAAATTTACACGATGGAACGAGGTTGTGCCATTTTTTTGCGAGAAATATAATTTTAAAAACAATTGTATTACTTATAGGTCACACAACTTATATAAAAATATATTATTATTAATACATTAACAATAATGTCAACTACACTATAAATAACATACCTATATTAAACTTGACACTAATGGTCACTTAACAAACAGTAGTACGAAACTAATCAAATGGTCCTCCGCGCGCCGAACCCTGACCGAAAGTTCCCAGGACGCTTGCGGAGTTGCCGCGCTGTATAGCCAGCGAAATTCGCTGGACAAGAAACCAACCGGACCGAGGGTCATGCCCTCCAGAATTGAATTTTGATTGGGCATTTGAATCTATTTTTTGTGATAAATGAAAAGACCATATAATTAATTACGAGGTTATACTTCTTTAAAAATTGACTCGAACGAGCGCGCGACGTCACAATGGTACACCTTACTACACTAAAGTGTAACACGTCACACACTCGCTGAACTCAATTTTTAATGTAGTAGGTATAACTGTAAATAAATAAAATAAACTAAACTTTGTAAATATATATTATAACATAGTCTGCAAGCTGTCTGCTGTCTGGCTAGCACGGCCATCACAATAAGGAACGCTGAGAGGCAGTTAATGTGAGTCTACTGCTGCTCCAGGGACCGCTCGCTGCCTTTATGATGGGACGCATTTAACGTTACAGCGTGTACTGGGAGTGGATTGAGGAAGATTATTTATTTGGCTTTTCTACCGACTTCCGAATAGGCAGTTCTGGATTCGTTTCCCGAAGAAAACAAAAATATACTGTACAGAAGTTAAACCGGGTGTTTTTTTATTGTGTATTTACCACTATGATCCACTTTTACTTGGAACTAATTACGACATCGCAAAAAAGTCCGCTATTCGTATTCTATATAAAAAGTTCATCGACTTTCGAAAAAATTTATGGAATAGTAGAGTTTTTACGCGATTTCTACGTCAGTTCCATAGTAAAATTTGATTATAACGATGAACGCCTCTGAAAGTCCTTGCGATTTGTAAATAAGCACCTCGTACGAATATGAAACATCATACATATAGTCAGGTATACTTACCTACATAAGAGGTTCAGTCCAGAAATACATTTAATACATCACTCAGAAGGAAAGCTGTTCTGTGACTGTGCCGACCTATTGATAGTCCACTACTGAACAGGTCTACTCATGAAGTGTGATTGGGCCTTATCCAGCCAGTGCGGGTTTATGGATCCACATACTCCATCGAATTTCATCTACGGACGTACCTATGCAGGTCGTACGTCGTTTTCCTTCATCTAAAAGCCAATGGTGTGAAAGTCTGTACGTAAGTTCCATATTAAATACAGTTGATTTGAGAAAAAAATACTACAGCTAAGTTACAGGGGGTGGAAACTGGCCTGTTGTTAAAACAAAAAAAAAACGCCAAGTTGATGCCTTAGAAACTGGCTTAGAGAAATTAAAACGATGTATTGTACGACTACTTTTTTACTCGATTAATTGGGGCGCACTGACAACGTAGGTACTTCCAAATGGCACAGAAGTTACTTAGAAACTCTTTTAAATTTGAGGTCTATCTTATCATTCGCTCGCTGCGGTAAGCGCACGAGGCAGTCGTGTTCAAGTGTATTTCGCAATCTTTGCATTGACGCCCGGCGCGATAAGCCCGGCGCGGGTTTAGGTACCTAGCCGGGCGCGCTGCCGCGCGATCTGCGTAAATTATGGCATCAGCTACATCACAAGATATTGAATTCGACGAGCAACCAGAGCAGAGTGTTAGTAAATCAGTGAAGAGAGCGCGAGATGAAGATGAGAATAACGAAGAATGGCAGTCAGTAATGTACAAGAGCAAGAAAACGCGATCGGTTACAGAAAAAAATGAGACTGAAGAGAATATTAAGTCGGAAATCTATATATCTAGCGAGAAACCCTTACCAAAGCAGTTCGCTTTAGCTAAACTGTTTAAAGATGTTAACATGCGAGATATATCTAATGTAAAATACCTCAATCCTTACAAGGTGAGAATCACATTCGAAGGAGAAAAGAGTGTAAAAGATTTTTTGTCTAACGAAGCGCTGAAGAACACAGGATGGAGATATAGTAAATCGTCGGAAGTAAGCTACTCATACGGAGTTATAAAAGATGTGGAATTAGAATTAACAGAAGAAGAGATACATAAAACAATAACTTGTCCCGACGCCGCGGAGCTAATATCTATAAAAAGATTATCACGTCGCAATAAAGACCAAGACAAAGAAGGCCGATGGAGTCCATCCGAAACTGTTCGTCTATGTTTCAAGGGCAGTTGGTTACCTGCGCATATACACGTTCACGGAGTAAGAGTACCTATTGAGCCTTACGTATATCCCGTGACTCAGTGTTTTCAGTGTTGGGCACTGGGACACACCGCAAAAACGTGCACAGTTAAAAGAGATGTATGCCCTAAATGTTGTGGTGATCACGCTAACTGTGCTACTAAAGTTTTCACTTGCACTAATTGCTCTGGACGACACATGGCTATGTCGAAAACATGCCCTGCTTATTTGAAAGAGAGAAAGATTAGATTGATAATGGCTGAACACAATTATACATATAAAAAAGCATCGCAAATTTATGCGGAGTCTCCTCTTAACATACCGGCAGAAAAAAGAGACCCACGAGCCATGACTCAAATTGTTACGCAATCTAGCGGGGCAGAATGTCGACCCAATCCTAACTTGCAAGCGAATACAAAACATGTGCTCTCGGATGACCAATCCGAGAAAAGTGTCATTCTACCAATGAAACGTAAAATACAGAAAAAAAACAAAAAAAATAATAAATGATTGGAATGAGCCGTTACTTTGGAATAATGTCGAAGAAGACAGATATGAAAATGAGCAGACACAGCATGAACAGAGTGCCGATGAGAAGGTACCGGAAAAAACTACATTTAACGAGCTTATAAAAAGAATAAAAGAAGTTATATTCATGAAAAATATTGAGACTCAATCAAAAGTGATGCGGGTTGTAAAGGTGTGTGTCGAGTGGTTAATTATTTTAGTGGCAGATAACTTCTCGGATTGGCCCGTTGCCAATTTAATTCTCGGCTTCCTGAAACCTAATGGTTAATACGCCTCTAACCAAACTGAACATCTTACAGTGGAATGCCCAAAGTCTTAGGAAAAAACTAACTTCATTTGAACAGATACTAATACAAGAAAACGCTCACATTGCCTGCTTAAGCGAGACATGGTTGGCAAACACTAGTTCTCTAAAAGTAAGTCAGTACAACGTGTATCGCGCCGACCGTGACGCTCATGGCGGGGGTGTGGCGATGTTTACACACAGATCCATTAAATCTCAGGTATGTAACTTAACCTTGCCTAATCTCCCCATAGATATAATTTGCGTCAAAATTTTAAATTGTAATTTAATTGAAAATGTTATTTCAGTCTACTGTCCTCCAAATGCTCGCCTGTCCCTAAATGATTTTGAAAAATTATTATCTTTATTTCATAAGCGAACACTTTTTCTTGGGGATTTTAATTCCCATCATTCATCATGGTCATATAAAACAGATACAAGAGGCAAATTATTATTCGATGCTCTGGCAGATAGTAGGTACATAGTATTAAACGATGGAAGTAACACTCGTGTCAAATTAGTAGATGGGCGCCTGCAAACAACAGCTCCAGATATATCCTTAGTTTCTTCAGATATTGCAGTTGAATTTAATTGGTCAGTTCTTCAAGAAAACCTGAGAAGTGATCACCTAATTATAAAAATTCAAACTAGTTATTGTTCGCCCTATAATCCTATTGTGAAAAGAAATTACAAACAAGCTGACTGGAAAGGCTACAGTAAATGCCTCGAAGATATTTTTAGTACTTTCGTTGTACCTATAGATAGCCAAACATTTTATGACTTATTTTTAAACAATCTATATATAGCTGCAGACTTGTATATACCTATTAAAAAAATTAACCAAAACCCGGAATCTAAATTTAAACCAAAGCCGTGGTGGAATGCTGAGCTGTCTAAGGCGGTAGCTACTCGTAGATTAGCGTTATCACAGTTTAGAAAAAACCCTACTCCTGCTAATTTAACTACTCTTAACGAAAAAATTGCCGAAGCTCATAAACTGATAAGTGATACGAGAAATAATAGTTGGTCAGAATATTGTTCATCCGTTAACGAAAAAACGTCTTCCTCAGAAATGTGGCAGCGCATGAGGTGGGTCAAAGGTCAGAAATATAGTCAACAACAAATTACTCAAGTACAAGCGTCTAACTTACTTAATTCTCTGGCACCTGATTACGTCACTCCAAAGCAACCTATAGTTAATAACTCGAACCCACAGCTAGATTGCGAAATCTCCATACAGGAGCTCGACGTATGTATTAAATCAAAGGATACATCTCCTGGATGTGATGGTGTTAGTTATTCTATGTTAAAACAGCTTCCTAGAAATGGAAAGTGTTTACTTTTGTCGCTGTACAACCGAATCTTATCTACAGGTTTTGTACCTAAGCAATGGCGAGCCGTAACTGTAGTGCCTATCATTAAGCCGGGACGCGATCCAAACGACGTTTCGTCACTACGACCTATCGCACTATTATCATGCCTTTGTAAAACATTTCATTTGATTTTACAAAAGAGATTAGAGTGGCAGTTGGAACACAATAACATGTTTTCACGTAATATGGTTGGATTCAGAAAAAGTAGGTCATGTATGGATAATTTGAGTACTTTAATTAGTAAAATACAAATAGGGTTTTCGGAAGGTTTGGCTACAGTTGGATGTTTTATAGACGTTTTAAATGCTTATAATAATGTAGATATAACAGTACTTTTAAATATATTGGATGAAATTAGGGCTGGCCCAAAAATATGCAATTACTTATGGAATATACTTAGGGATCGATCACTACAGATACGTATAGGGGATAAATGTTTGACGAGATCAACTTCCACTGGCCTGGCCCAAGGGGACCCCCTCGCTCCGATCCTGTTTAATACTATTACGTTACATATTTGTAAAAAATTAGAAGATGAGATATGTATTTCACAATATGCTGATGATTTCGTCATATACAAACAGTGCACAAATATTAAAGATGGAGGTCAGGAATTAGAATCTAGTTTAAAGAAGCTATGTTCTCTTTTAGATAAATTAGGCCTTGAAATTTCCCCGAACAAAACAAAATTATGTATCTTCAAAAGAGGCGTTTACAATGATACCTTAAATATTAAAATAAATGAATCGTCCCTGGAGACCGTAGAAACTGTTAAATACCTAGGACTATGGCTGGATAGAGGAATACGATGGACGAAACATATAAACGAACTGTACGATAAATGTTTGAAATTCATTAATATTTTTAAAATATTAGCAGGTGCATCGTGGGGGGTTCACCCTACTCATTTAAGACGATTGTATCTGGCTGTTGTTCGCAGTCGCCTTGATTACGGTAGTTTTTTGTTCGATAATTGTTGTCGTACTAGAATCTCGAAATTAGATAAATTACAAAATAAATTTTTGAGACTGATAGGAGGTTTTATCAAAAGTACACCTATACACGTGATGGAATCGGAGCTGTGTGTCTCACCCTTACATGTTCGTAGGCAATATCTAGCGTCAAAGTTTTGGCTTAAAACCAAATCAATTAGGGACAATGAGCTTATTGATATACTAGATGAGTTGTCTTATCTGTTGAGATTACCATATTGGGCTCATAAAAAGAAACCTTTATTAGTATCTGTTCATAATATCCTTAAATACAATAGCTTTAACTGTAGTAATCAAATAGAAATATTTAGTCTGAATACTTGGGTTAGTAATATTAATGTAGCAAACGTATTAGTTCCTACCATTGACATTTTAGACAAACCAAAGAAATGTTATAACTCGCTAGACCTGAAGCTAAAGTGTGTAAAATATTTATGTGATAAATATCGGGACTACTACAAAATATTTACTGATGGATCCTTAACAGATAACAAACGGGGAGCGGCTTTTCTAGACGCAGAGACTGGAAGTAGCATAAAACTTAGAATAAAATCTAAAATATGTATTATGAATTTAGAGCTTATTGCATTGTCAGAAGCCATAGCATACATAGAATCTATAAATTGTGATAAGTTTGTAATATTTACTGATTCAAAAAGTGCAATTTTACATTTAGCTCGTTGCGTCAGTGGTAGTTTTAGAGGCATTCCCATAGCTTATACAATTCTAGATAGCATTAATCGTTTAAATAATATGAAGATTTGTTTAAAAATTCAATGGATCCCTTCTCATGTGGGCATTATGGGAAACGAAGAAGTAGATAGACTCGCTAAAGAAGCAGCTGATGACGGAGATATATTTAATTGCCTTCCTGTTTACACAAATTTAATACCATTTATAAAAAATATTGCTTTTGAAAACTGGTCTGAATACTTCGATGAAAGATCACTGTCTAAAGGTATCTGGTATAAAACGATTCAGCCTACACTTCTTCGTTCTCCATGGTTTCTAAGGGCCAACATGGGACGAAACGAGATTGTTACAGCTGCACGGCTTCGTTCTGGGCACGTCCCATTAAACATGTTTGCGTATATTATGGGAAAAGTGGAGTCACCCTCGTGTGATCGCTGTGGCTCGATTGAAGATGTGTACCATGTTTTAATGGAATGTGCCTGGAACCAAGGACTGCGTCGTCAACTCTTTGATAGTAATCATGTTATCTGGCAAGTGGGAGGCTGTAATAGCGTGTTATCTTCACCGGATTCAAAGGACGCCAGAGGGCTGTACGACGCATACCGTGCAGCTCTTGTAGAACGCAATCAACTGTTAATTTAAAAACCATTGTTAAGTGTATAAGGGTGTCATGTCTTCAAAAACCCTGGATAAATAATAAATGAATTAAAAAAAATCTTATCATTCCCTCTCCATATAATCAGTTTCTTACGTCTACTTTATTGTTCAATATTTCTTCCGATTTTAAACACTATGCCAAACTATTCCGATACGTTGATTATGTTATTATCCAAGGTCATCGTCACTGTGGAATAATGGAACTATAATTATTAATTCAAAGGGAAATTGTATGACATGGGTAGCAATTTCGATACAATGACGCCATTTCCTTAGAATTGTACTGTAAGCTCAAAGCAAATTATGCATCTATACTATTATACATAATTATAATGGTGGCGTCTACGTACCTACTTTCCACCCTTAAGAATCATAAAAATAAAATTAGTTTGCGTAGAGAAGTCGATTTTCAGTCGTCTCCCAAAAAAATAAGAGTTTCTCAATTCGTCTTTGTTTTTTCCCGAAAAAATGCCAAGTCGATGTTCGCGATGTTAGAGTATGTGCAAAAAGAGAAGCGTCATAAGTGAGGTCGCCCGTGAGGTCGCCCGTTTGCGATTTTACTAATTTTGTTACATAGACGTGCTATGCTATGTCATTGCTAAGTGTTTTATACTTGGTAGACACCAATTTGGTTCTCATCAGTAGACTGGCGTCTACCAGTCATCGGTGCCTAGGCTGTTGATTAAAATATTATTGTTAGTTCATCGTAACGCCACGACGGTTATCTTTTTGCACAAACTCTCCCTGATTTTTCTGCTATCTGTGCATCTGCGTCTGCGTAGGTACTGTGTTTCTTTTTTAATTAATCTGTAGAAAGTTTATACATATCAATCCATTGGTTTTTCGCGAATGTTGTCTACACGATTCTATTCTGAAAATAGATTTATAGTACAAATTGTACATCCATTCTATATGTAGCGTTTTCTTTAAAAAATGAGCTTGGTGCAAAAGGTTCATTATTTGTATGTTTTATGTTTATGTTTTCCAAATAAATGTGTTTGTTTAGTTCATAGATTGTAACATATTTCATAATATAAACTATGTTTTTGAAAGACTTTCGGAGGCGCTGTTAGCCTGATATAGTCATTTGTATAATATTGTTGCATACAATTTTTTTAAGACTGTGTCTAGTTTGTACGTACGTACTTGGTATTTTTCTGATCAATAAAGAACTTTTAAAAAAATCAAAAAAAATCTGTAGAAAGAGACGTGAGATGATTAATTAATTCACTTTATAGTAGTTTTGAAGAAGTTTTAGAAAATTCATGAAAATCATTTCGCTTGCCATTACGTAGGTTTAGCGAAAAATGACCATTTTCGATAAATGTTCGGAAATTGCTCGATGCATATACTTACTATTTATACTTACACCCCTCAAAGTCTCTATACGTTGCAAATTAAGTATTTATAAGCTGCTGTTAATAATCCGGGGCAATATTCACACCATGCACATTATATCATAACAGCGAAATTGTAATAAACTTAGACCGTAATAAAACAATTCCTAATTACCAAATGAACTGGAAATGGTCACTGTTATTCAACCTCTGTCAAAGCGGAGTGGAGTGGTGATGAACGTGTGGGTGTTCAAACTATATGACGTCATCTACTGGATTTATCGTCAACCCCCAGGTGAACACGCAGGATGATTCATCCTGCGTGTTCACCTGGCTAGTTATTTCATTCCACCCCACTAGCCAGGTGAACACGCAGGATGAATCATCCTGCGTGTTCACCTGGCTAGTGGGGTGGAATGAAATAACTAGACTCCTTGGTGATCACCATATCATTATTTACTGATTACATAAATTAATTAAATTTTGGTGGACGTATTATACTAGCGCGGCTCGGGGACAACTGATGGTCGTCGGGCACCTCTCATACATGTCGCTTAAACAAAACCGCGAATATAGAGAACTCATTCATACTAACACGGTCCTACAAACGTAGTCGAGCAAAGTATTGGAAGCCCATAGCAGAAATAGGTACTATAATATTATTAGCTAGGTAAGTTTAGTAAGTAAGGTACGGTAAGCCGAGCGAAGCATGTTTGTTTTGGTATGCGGCATTTGTACTATAAGTTTACCGACTTCTATAGGTATGGTTCTACCGAATTTCGATAGTAGTAATTTGTTAATCTACTAAATGTCGTAATTTCAGCTTATTTTGACAGAAATGGCGGCACCAGCTGGTATTGACCAGTTAATAAGGGAATTCGGGAGTAGTATATATACCTATTATAATTATATAATAATATATTTTATACTTATCTCTACCTTGATTTTTCCATCATGGCGTCATCATTTAAAAAATAAACCTCAATACCGTAATGCTACCTATGTACTTAATAATGGTAATTTAGTAGGTAATTAGTATCATTACCAATACAGGCTACGTACACAGAACAGTTTTTATTTAAAATAAGCCATCAATTTTACGTAGTAGCTGATTTTTAGGGCCGGTCTTTTGAGCCGTTCTTCCCAGGGGCTGTACTGTATTTTGTACGCGTTTCTGACGTTCGGATTCACTTTTTCTCCAACCTCCTCGCTCCAGTGACTTGTGCCACGAGAGCGAGTAGGAAGAAAAGCAGGACGAACGTCAGAACGCGAACACAATACGGCCACTGTTCACATTTCTGCTCCGCTCCATTTTGTTGGAGTGGGGGTCTTATTTCCAACAATTAATGTACGAAGTTGTGCGCACCGGACTCGCATTTGATTTATGTCGGGAGTTCCTCCACCGGTACTCGGTAACGTTTTCTCGCCACATTTGCCTGCAAACGAGACTAGTTTAGGGCTAATTGAATGCTCGTTGTTTCCTCGACGTTTGTATTTGTAGGAATGTATTTACTCCCAATAGTCTCCTAAATCATTTAAAAAGACATGCAAGAAATCAAAAATTCCATCATTTTAAGTTAGGTAGGTTAACAAAGGTTTTTCGCTAGGTATTAAATATATGTCAAATATAACAGCAGAAAGTATACGGTAAAAAAGTATTGAAATTTTATAACAAAAAAACTAAAAACCTTTGAAACTGTTTTACTTAGAACCTTTAAAAGAACTATAACGATGAAATGATCTAAAGATATTCATATTTCGTAGTGTTTTAAAAATAATGTTCTTTGACATTAACCTATAATTATATTTGTTAGTATGGGATAGTAATTTATAATTAGCATAGCATAGCTAGCCGCGGCATACGAACTTACTTTAGTAGGTACGGGATATGTTTGAAGATATCCCGATAGATGCCAATATTCATAAAAATCGCGTGAGAACAATTGAGTTATTCAAGGCTTCGTGTTCCTGATTTTGAAACTTTTCGCTTCGTGTTCCGTTTGCGAGATCCCGCTAAGCAGAACTAGTTCGGATTCTTCGGGAATTCGTACTAGTTGGCGGCATCTCTTTCAGTTTGAAGTTTATTCCGAGCATGCACTGAAAATTAACTGTAATTTTAGATGCCTGCCTTAATTTCGTTAATTAAGCGACATTGTCTGGAATAGTCTAGGTCAGTAATTACTAGCTCGACAAGGTGTAACTACTTTTAGACGACAAACATATTGTGACGCAGTAGGCCGCGGTAATGACGTTGAGTTGTTTACACCTAAGTACGAGATTTATGCCGGTTGCAGACCAAGAACTAAGCTAAGTTAGTTTAGTTTAGCTCGCATAGCTGACGCAGTTTTCCATAGATCGTGCTTAGCTCGCAGTCTGCACACATCTATGGAAACTGTTTCAGCTATGCGAGCTAACCCCGAACTAACTTAGCTTAGCTCTTGGTCTGCAACCGGCATTATGGTTTTATGACTCGAGCGGGGTCGGCCTTTGTCTGCCGTTGTTTAGTTTTTTGGTGTTTTCGTATTGGAGAAACAATAAGGTAGTCTCGAACTTTCAAGTTGTTTACATGTTAACACAATAGCGTTTATGAGATCTAGTAATGTCACAAAATATCTAGTGAATTCCAGACTGTAATACCTAACGGATATAAATACGCCGTCCGACCCTTGGGGATTCAGTTATTCGTTTACCGTCGAAGCGAAAACATCTCGTGTTCAAATGCAGTACCAGTGATTGTGAAGTGACTAGTTTGTGTAAATATCAGTGCCAGTGCGAAGTGTTTGTGCGAACAGTTGTGTCGTGCGTATTGTGATTCTGTGCAATAAAGTGCAAAGTGAATAATCGGCGTTTTAACTGATTATCCAAGAACCCATCTCGTAACAATATTGTAAGATATCATTAAAATCATTATTATGACCAACATTTACTATGGGAACGACACTGTTATTTTGAAGAATATCACGTGTTGATATCAATTCAAATATAAATAAAAGTAGAACTTTCATTGATATTTGAATTGTTGAATTGATATTTTGAATTGATTAAATTGATATTTGAATTGATATACTGACTAAGAAATCTTTATAAAAAATACTTATCCGAAGACTGACCGTGCCGAAACGTTGCTCAAACTATGCCACATACCTATATATAAGTAGGTAGGGGAAGGTGGGCATGAAATAGCCAGTTTTAGATTTTGACACCTAACTCTATTCAGTATTCGAATAGAACTATAAAATATATGCACACTAATACCTTTAGTATTACTGCAGAAGTAACAGAGAACTTAGTTGCATAAAAGTTTCATTTAGATATAGAAATTTGCAAAAAAAAATATCGGACTTCAGCTCTTTCAAGACATGCATGCATTGAAAGAGCTACAACTAAATACGTATAATTTCAAATTGTAAAAGTATGGAAAAAGAAAAGAAATGAAACCAAAGTGATTTTTAATACTGATGTAACATCATCATTGTTACATCAGTGTTAAAATCATATATGGCGGAAACTTAAACTAGTCATTGTCAAAGAATGTCTCGACATTTGTTTTGTAATGCTTGTGGCTCTAGAAAGTAATGTATTTTCTAGTTTACTTCTTAGATCGCTGTGCCTAGTCATAAATCCTCTTAACCACTCATCGCTAGCAATTTCAGCAACTACCCACGTTTTTGGGCAAATTTTGTTAGCGACAGCGTAATCATATGCCAGTTTTTTGCCTGATGTCTTGTCAGTCCGTACATTTTGGACGCAGTTTTTAAGTAATCTGCTAGTAAATCTTCTTGTTCAATAGAAAAAAAATCTGTTATTTCCTATGTTAGGGCAATGTTTAGGTATATGTCAAATCACCAGAGGCCGGCTCTTTCATAACATTTTTAGGTGGCACTTTCATAACAAGTTGCCAAAAAATAAATAACCTATAAAATTTAAAGAAACATGCAAGACACCGTTTCAATACAATATCTGACTATGAAGGTGAAATAAATGTATCACATTATTTCGCCTCTTTACAAAAACAACGTGATATTTTTAAACAACAACTTTACAGGAGAACATTTACAAACATTTAAGTGTTGGTAAATTCTAAAAAATACATAATTTTACTATATGAAAACAGTGAAATTGTTGCGCTATTTAATGTGCTTTCTGAAAATAAGCAAAAAATCTCGAGTTCAATATGAAATAAGTGTAAAAGAAAATTTAAAAAAAAAACTGAAACACATGTCACGTTTTTAATGAAAATATGTAACAAAATGCTTGTGACATATTAATATATCACATTAAAGGTGTTAAATTTAGGTGTAAGGGTGTGTGATAAGTGAAATAAAATACATGTTAAATTAAAAATATTGTATTTTTACCAATACAAATTTACCAAAACAACGGCTCACACCATGAAATTAGTTTAAGGCACAATAATCAACAAGAGATCAATCAATCACATTGTACTAAGTACTCGCTTTAATTACAATTAAAGGGTAACTAAAATAACTATCATACAAATAGAAAAATCAAAAAGTTAAATGTACCTAATTAAAGTTATCTAAAAGTAATTAAAGTCATCATATTCATATTCATATTCATATTCCTTTATTCATACAACAGTATACGTCAACAATCGAGTACAATAGGATGATAGAAAAATTACATTAATTAAACAACAAATGTCATAAGTATTTGAAAAGTCAGTAACAGTGATCAATACAATAATAAATTAAATAATCAATAATAATAAGCATAAGTCAAAAACAAGTCAATGTTAAAAATAACAATTAATCTAAAAAATAAAATAAAAACAAAAGTAATCATAATAAAAATAAAAATAGAATGTCATTAAAATAAAAATAGGGTACTGATCAGTACAATTTTAAGTAGTTACTTTTAGCGTCAAAAACTCTTTATCAATGTCATAAAACGCCTGACCAACAAGCCACATCTAACATAATATTATGGCACTGAGTTTTGTAATAATTATTTGAAATTCAAAATAAGAACATGGTTATCATCTATTAAAAACATAGAATCACAAATTCTTTTATTACCAATAAAAACTCTATCATTTAAAATCTAGCAATTACATAAATATTGCTAAAAAAATACAATTCTAAAAGTCTTTAGGTATATTAAATCAGTCTTACATTACAAAGATTCATAAAATGGTTTATGATATCTTAGGATGAGGTTTTTATTCACCAAATCCATGAGATCGGCTTTTTTTCTTTCAGCTAGTCCAAGTTTTTGAAGATAAGCTTTTTGCAAATTTAAATCAATTCCTCTTTTTTTCACCACTATGGCTTTCTTGAATAGCTCGTCAGCGTAAGATTTTTTGAAAATAAGGCATCGGGATCAGATTTTTGTACTTTTATCATCTTCAGTTCAGTCAGTTTTACAGTATTATTGTCTTCATCTTTTGTTATTGCAAAGTTCATTTGAGTGCATATACTTTTCCAGTCGAAAAAATCATCAAAGCACATTTCATTAACATGGAATGGCTCGCTTTTTTTCCGTGCCGCCTTTATAGCCCCGATAAAGGCGTCAGGTGTATACATTGGTCCTGATCTCAGTTGCCTTTTAACTTCTCTTTCTATTTGCGAGTGAGCTGAATCGCCTTCGTTCTGCGTATGTCCTTTAACGAGGTATTTGTGTGTAATTGAATTGAGATTTGGCAGAGTTTTGACACAGTAAGTGTACATTGCAAGCATAAACTTGTTTTTTTGCTGTCCGGCGCAATTGTCCGAATAAAAGACAAAGTAGAGGTCTTCAGCCGTTGCGGAAATTTTCTCCAGGTATTTGTAAACACAGGTGCCGATTTCGTTGACACCTCTGTTGGCGTTAGATTCGTCCCAGACATAACTCTCAACTGAATTGATTTTGTAAGTTATAAATTATTAAGTTTAGTACATTTAGTTTGGACTTGTAGTAAAAGACAGAGACGTCTCCCTTGGGTCATTGGAACACTGCCTGAAGATCATAAACCGCTACTAAAATATCTTTGTTGTTCTTATCATTTTCTTTTTCAATACGAGACAAATTCTTTTCGCTAAGATGTAATTCATGATCTTGTTTCTTAGATTTTTTCTCTTCATCTGTACTGTTTTTATAGGCTTCGCATATGTCGCACATATTTTTTTTAGGGGTGAAAAACGAAATGTTAAAATCTTGAGTGAATAATGATGGTTTGAATGAGTACCTCGGTTATCTTTCATGGATGATATATTGGTGTTGGTATTTTTCTTGTTCAAAGCTGTTTCTATGGGTCGATTATTAATTCCCAAAGTATTTTTGAAGAACACTACAGACTCTTACAGACTCTTTTTTTTTCACCCGAAATAGTCAAATAGAACGCGTTGTTGTTGTTTCGAATAGGTGCAATTTTTCCATCCGAGTCAACTTTAACGTAACGTTGTTTTGGAATTACTGTGACTACGTTATTGGCAATAAACGTCCATTGTTTCTCTATTGCACCTAAGCCCCAGTAGTCATTTAAAATTGTCTGTCTTTGTTCCTCTGTAAACTTAGACCCGCATTGAAATTTACATTTATCTTTACAAGAAGGTTTCAATTCACGACATGGCATTTTTTTTTATTTAGTAGATTGATAAGGCTTCCCTCTATTTCTCAGTCGTTTAACTACATTGACTTTCCAGTTTGCTTCATTTAATTTTCTTTTTTTACCAGTTTTTGTAGAACTAGAATTCTGCACAATTAGACTTACAGCATTTTTGTTACTTACGTTTTCAATTGCAGAAGATTCGCTGTTCTCTATTACACTGGGAACGTTGAATACCATAGCTTGTCCGTTTGTAGACAAAAGTGGTTCTTCGTAGTTTTTTGTGTTTATTGAAACCATATCAGATGTTATAAAATTTTGATAATCCGTAATATTCTTACTACATTTGGTAGTGACATCTAGCTCGACGTCAGTATCAGAAGAATTTTCAGCACTTTTTGTTGGTTTGACTTCATAATCAGGATCCTTTACTGAGTCGTCGCTGTCTTGATACTTAGATGGACCTCTGCTTGAAGAACTGCTAGAACTCGAAGAACTGTTTGAACTAGAAGAAACGCTGCTACTAGTCGAATTACTACGTGGTCGGATGAAATCCATTGCTATGTTTTTGTCTTCTGTTGATGTCTGCATTGTATTGGTCGTGCTTGTAGCATTTTCATTCTCGTCGTGTGTTAAAATATCTATTGGAGAGTCTACTGCGATGTTTTTGTCTTCTGTTAACGTCTGCAATGTAATGGTCGTGCTAGTAGCAGTTTCATTCTCGTCGTGTGTTAAAATATCTATCGGAGAGTTCGAGTCACTTTGTGGTACACTTAAATTATTTTCAACTCCCGTATCTAATTGAACTAACTTTCTGGATCGCGATCCCATCTGCAAAACAAATTTACTTTATTTTAGCATGTATAATATAACATTATTAAGTATTTATAAGTTCAAACTAATAGATTTTCAAAAATAATGATTCAAAATAAAATAACCCATAGTATTTTAAAACGATTCATCAACAATAACGTTACAATCAAAAATACCACAAAGTAAATTTGTGACTTTTTTATCAATAATGTGACAATATTAATTGACCATTCTCAAAACACACGAGTTTTACAACAAAAACGAGTTAGATAACTAAAATCACATTATAAAAGTTAACAGAAGTAACAAAACAAGAAACATACCTTTGCAATAAAAACGTGGTATACTCGTGATGCCACGTTTTTTGTGAAAAGTGGGAGCACTTCGCTCGTCGCGTGTGTGAGGCCAACTAACGCGTCGCGTTGTCGAAGTCGAACACCACACCTAAAGAGACAACGCGACAACGCCATTTGCCACGGCCGTGTCGTCTCTTTCACTCATAACTCCTCAGTCATTCACTTTAAAAATGCCGCGTTTTTGTAGATAATAAAATTCGACATCGCGGTTTTGAATATCAAATAATAAAAAAATATTTTTTAATGAGATGACACGTTGTTCTTGTAAAGAGGCGATTTATACAATTATTAAAGCGTACACTGAAAACTAGTTAAAACACTAAGTTTATGAACAAAAAAACTACTTCATGGTCCGGATTTTTTCGGCGTGCTCCTATTTCGCCATTAAGAGTCAGCGAACTGTCAAACTTTTGTGAGTGACAAATAATAAGTAATGACACATAATAAAAACACGAAACCGGTTAAAATTACATTATAAACGGAAATATTTAGAGTGGCTCCTTCAAGACCTGGCTCTTTCATGCACACCTTCCCCTACGTTGCTCAAACTGTGAAAGATATTTTGCCCGCTCATTTGCTAAGTGAAACCCGATTCAACAATTTCATGTACGTAGGTAGAAACTTATATTTATCGGTTTTATCGATATGACATTGTGAAGGTAAGGTATAAGTTATTGATGTACATCTAAGGTTAATATTACGACGCTCACTATGCCCTTTAGATAGTATTGTGAATACTAAGGTCTCACATGAACTATTTTCTATTCATTGCTAATTTCATTAGAACGAATTTTAATTTCTTTAAAATAATTTTAACATGTGTCGCGGATGCACCCCGATCGATGGGCCAGGATCGTCACGGAGTGGGTGCCTGACGGACGACGCAGCCAGGGAAGACCCAAGAAGCGCTGGCGTGACGATCTTGACTCATTCGAGAGGGGTTGGCAAGAAATTGCGATGGATCGAGACTCGTGGAAGGAAATGGGGGAGACCTTTGCCCAGGAGTGGGACAGTATAGGTTAATAAAAAAAAAATAAAAAAAAAAATTTAACTGAATTTCTGAAGGGTACTCCGTAGAGACAGCAATTATGAAAGAAAATAGAGAGACGCTGTTATACTCTTAGTCTGTTACCTTTATTTTTACATGAGGGATTTTTTATAACGTGCGAGTAACGCTCATGAAAATATAAACTTAAAAAAATCTTTTTCATACAATTATTTCTTTAGAGCTAATAGTTTAGGCAGCACTCATGGCAATTACATTTCTAAAAGTTGCAAGTCAGGTTTTACTTTAATTGTTTTCCACACGTTAATTAAAATGGCATCCAAGTTCAAACACCTCGTCCTTGTAGTTTAAATGGAATTCTAACAACATATAGACAACCAAGTAGTTTTAACAATTTCAGTGCGTAACAATACGTGCTGAAAAAACCGGACAAGTGCGAGTCAGGCTCGCACATCGAGGGTTCCGTCCAAAGATATTGTTAAAATCATTAAAAACCTGTTTTAGCATGTGCTAATGAAGTTATTTTATATGATACCTTACATGATATGATTTACTCACTTTGAATTTTTAACCCATATTTTGTGAATTTTGATGCCCTATTTTTATGTGATTTAAATAAAAATGTACAGTTTTCAGATTTATTCCTATATGTGTACTCTGAGACAATGATTTTTGCCAAATTTCATAGTTCTATGTCAACGGAAAGTACCCTGTAGGTTTTGATTTTTGTGAGCGTTGCAATATGCGTTTTTTACGACATAAACGGCTCTAACTTTTTTATATGGTAACTGAGAAGCTTTTCTTTAACACAACTGCAAGAATTCATAGGTTTACGTATATAGTTTAAATTTCAACTCGATATCTTTACGCGTTCCCGAGATAAAGAGTCTTGACATACACACAGACGGACAGACGGACTACAAAGTAATCCTATAAGGGTTGCGTTTTTTCCTTTTGTGGTACGGAACCCTAAAAACAAAGTTACCTAAATATCCATGCGGATTGGTGAGTGAAATGGCAGTGGGCAGGGCACATAGCTCGGATGACTGATGACCGATGGAAAAAGTAAGTTCACTTAGGCCGGGTAGCACATCCGATTCGGTTTTTCGCGAGTTCAGTGTTGGTCCCAGAATATTACCTATGGACAGATAATTAATAATGAACCGGATGGCAAGTCCTGGTGTCAGAGTTTTTGGGCCGCCCGAAGACCTCTGACATAGCTAAATGGTTAAAATTACCGGGACCTTCCGAGCCACGGTAGCGCTCAGTTGGAAAATGCTACCGATGGAATTAAAAAGTTCTCAAGTGGACATCACTTACCGGTAAGCGTATCTACACACGGAATCAGATGACCTGACAGGACAGAATATTTAGCGCTGGATGCAAGCCGCTTCCAACCACTCATATCAGATATCAACAGATATCTGGTTGCTTCGTAGTAAATTGAAATGGGGTAATTAAGACCAACATTATGACCCAATTTTACTATGGAGCCAACCCGAAATTCGAGAAAAAAATAGCTGTTACATAAAAAATTGCAACTTGGTGTCGACATGAGCTGTCTAAGTAGTAAAACGATACTTATGTTGTTTTTAAACTTTCGCGATTTGAACACATTATTATTATATACTACGGTAATAATCGCGCACTAAAATTACGAGATAAATAAATACCTCCTCATCCCGACGTTTCGGCCGAGTTGCATCGACCGTGGTCACGGGTAGACTGACTACCCGTGACCACGGTCGAGGAGGTATCTATTTATGACGTAATTTTAGTGCGCGATTAGTCCCGTAGTATACATATAATAAACAATACTTAGTTGTTTCATTTTTCGTATTCCGGGTTGGCCTCATTGTAAAAGATGTTCATAGTTCATAGTGATGGTCTGAATCACCTTTCAGCTTAGTACACCAATTCAGGATAACCTTGTAAAGGAGAGGCCTATATTCAGCGCTGGACGTCCTGATGCCCGGGCCACATATAAGCTGTTAATTATCGCGATGATTGTCGTTTTTGACCTACGTAACGGAGGAGGTACTGAATTCGACGCTTATATGTATAGATATATGTTTTTATATGTATAAATAAATAAAATAAATAATGGGGGACATCTCACACACGGTCTCTGACCCCAAACTAAGCAAAGCTTGTGATAAGGCTGCCAAAGACTGATATACTACATATACATTTTCATATTCATTTAAATACATACTTATTTAGATAGTACCTAAGTATAAAACGCATAACTTTTTACATAGTGGTCCGATTTCAATAATATTTTTTTTTTTGGAAAAGGTATAATTTGGAATCGGGCCCATTTAAATTTTATCGAAATCGGCTAAGCTGTTTTTGATAAATCAACAAAAATGTGAAAATTGCTACATCGATACATGCAATTTTATTCGCGAATTCTGTGCACGGTTGAAGTCGGTAATGCCATTTCTTGCGAAAAATAATGATTTGTGAGTATGTGCACCAATCAACGCGATAATTTGACAACGCTATTCATTTTGCCGTCCAACGTTAGCCGATAACTCAAGTAGCGGCACAGGTGTAGCCACTCACTATTAAGCCCGATTACAGAGGCGCCAGCGTCAAGGACATGTCCACAAAATGTATGGAGGCTGGTATAATAATAATAAAAAAAATTAACCACAGCATTACATTTCGAGAAAGTTCATATTTTTCTTAGTCTATTACAAGAGTTAAAAACTAAAAAGAGCCTTCCGATTTTAAAAAAAATATTTTTTAATTTATTCGGATAAATAAATATATTTGGCTCAATAGGTAGTTTATCTCTAGCAACCCTGATTAAGTAACCTCTAAATTGTTAAATAAAAGCATTTTTACCAATTAGACACACTTTTTCAGTGTTTTTTAGTCACATTGTACCACACTGGTAGGTTATAATTTTTAATTTTAGCAAATTAAGAGATGAATGTGGAAGAATCAGCTACGAATGCAAGTAAAATAACGATAGAAGCACTTTATCATAGCTCAACTAGAAAAATTAATACGCTGAATTGTTATTATTCATACAATTTATTTTTCGCATTAAAAAAAATGGAGGGGTGAAAAAATCCTAATTAAATCTTTTTGGGAAACCCATAGAACAAGCTTTCAAATGATGTATATATCATCTTGCTTGGTTCGATTTTTCTCTGAATAATATACCACTTGTGGACGTCACCTTTAATAGCTACGTAAAAAGCGTTCTCTCTATCGAATGCCTAAAGTGAAAAAGAAACAGAACTATGCTATTTAGTTAATATAATTACGATGGCGCCTCTGTAATCGGGCTTACTATGGCGTTAAAATAAACGCAATAATTATCACGATGAAAAACATTGACGTTATCGTTAACGTTTTCCGTGGTGTGGCCCGGGCACGAAAAGATAAAAATGAAAAAATTATTTGTTCAGATTTTGAGTAACGTTTCAATCGATTTGAAGAGGTCACTTGGGACATACGAACTTGGAATGAAATGACAGGCATTTAATATAATCTAGATTAAACGATTTACAACCGATGAAAATGAAGGGGTCAAATAGGGCTAAGCCCTTGGGAATAATAATGTGGTAGATAGATCAATTCATGAATTGAGCTCTGTGAAAATTTATATCCATTTGCCAATTTTGCGTCGTTATTTGATTATTCTAACTCTGATTAAAATTCTGTTATAGTAAAACTTGTTTAGGGATTTTCATTTTATGTAGTTTGTTGATTTATATTACGTACGTGTAAAGATAATTAATTATAATGACGCTAAAATTAAATGTGACTGCGAATGAAGTAGCAATATACGAATTGTGCTTTTTATAATGTACAACTTTCAATATGGAATCAAACGTGAAATCGAAAAAAAAAGATATTTTTAAAAATTCTTTCTCATTTTAAAATGAATCTTCAAACTTTAAAAAAACGGATGAAATACCTAGCCGATTGGCAAGTTGGAATGGCAGTGGACAAGGCACATAGCACGGAGGAATGATGACCGTTGGGGTAGAAAACTCCTCGAGTGAAGACCACATACCGGCAAGCGCAGCGTTGGACGTCCACCCATTAGGGATGACCTCAGGATCGCGCTGGATGTAAGCCGCTACCAACTGCTCTTATTGGAGATCTTTAGGGAAGGCCTATGTCCAGCAGTGGACGTATGGTATGTATGGCTGAAACGACGACGACGACCTAGCTGATTTATTCTTCGCAATTTAGGAGTTAGTCCCATAGTAAACGACAGCAAGTGTATTGTTTTTAAACGGTTTTTTTGCTTTTGCATTCGGAATCACGCTTTGGAACCTTCAATTTCAATAGGTACCTTATGTAGGGTTACTCTACTAGATATACAAAAGATACTCTGCTACTGCTATTTCACTATGTTATGTTTGGGAGTATTTCTGTTTCCTTCACATTGTTTATATCATGGTAAAATACCTCTTTGTTCGATAGCTGAATCACAGAGCAGAGCTTGAGAACTGGCAAACAGAGTAAACGGCGCTAGCGCCTGTTCTACATAAAAAGCATATTATGATACTATTTTATAATGTAATGTAGCTCATATTCATGTGAAAATGTAAATACTCATGTGGAAATGGAAAATATACATCATGTATAGAATATACTGGACGTCGTTTAATTTCCCTGACCTTAGGACAAAACTTAGTACGGTCTATAACCGACTACAAAGTCTATAACATAATAAAGTCTAATAATACAAAATTATTATTAAACTTTGTATCCGAGAACATCCCGGAATCCATTAGTGCAAATAAAATTACCAAGAAACTTACAAGATTAAAGTCCTTGTAGGTACAGGATTGAAAGGAAATATTTTCGGAGAAATTTCAGACCAAAAATGAGAGTTGACATCACATTTCCCGAAGTTTTTAATATCGTATTATCACAACTGAAAAATGTAGGTGTAATAGTAATTAGATAATTATAATATACCTTAGTGTATTAGATTATCAAAAAATATTGGACATATACACGAAGACAAAACTTTTAACAACTAAACAAAGTAACTAAGACATGAAGAATGGTAGTAACACTGGGAACAAACCTGATAGAGGACGTGTAAGTTCGAGAGTGGGGAAGGACGTCACTATATGGTGTAGCGTAGACGTGACGTCACGCGAAACTTTAACATACTACTGCTACGGCTTCATTGCTTTTAGTTTAATTTGCAAAATGAAAATGTTGAATATTTTTTTGATAGTCTATTTGACGGACTAATTATTTTTTAGCCATCTACCCTATTGTGGACGTAAGTGGCTACATGTACCTACAGTATCAAGAAACACAAAAAATCCCCTTTTTGACCGACGAACCACCGGAGGAGGTATACAATTCGACGCGTATATATTTTTTTTTAGGTATGACCACGCATAACTTTTTTCATAGTAGTCCGATTTCAATAATTATTTTTTTATTGGAAAGAGTTGTACTTTGAAATTGGTCCCATTTAAATTTTACCGAAATTGGCCGAGCCATTTTTGATATATTAACAATAATGTGAAAAATGTTACATCGATCCGTGCATAATATTTGCGTTCTAACGATGCGCCCCGGCTTCGCACAGGTATATTATACATATATACGTTTCTCTTGAATTACTCTATCTATAAAAACAAAACAAACTGCATCAAAATCAGTTGCGTAGTTTTAAAGATATAAGCATAATTGGGGACAGACAGCGGAAAGCGACTATGTTTTATACTATGTAATGATTCTGTACGAGTACACGGGTGAAGTCGGTCATGCTATTTTAATAATTATCTGATGGACTAATTGTTTTTTAGCCATATACCCTATTGTAGACGTACTATTTACATGTACAGTACCTTGAAACACGAAAAGTCCACTTCCCCTACTTTTGAGAATACCTAATATCTTTTATTCTTTATTTCCTCATATTTTTTCTGACATCAGTCAATTTGAACGCTGAATATGCCTCGGGCAGGTGGGAAATCCCTCTTGGGCCGATTTTCATAATAAAGCCATTTCGCTAAATGGACCCTTGTCGTTCTAATTTTATGAACGGTAGTGGTTCATCTGTTTTACCTGTGATAAACTGCTTAAGAAGTAAACTTAGTGGTTAAGTATAAAAGGCATTTATACCTGTCTAATCCTACTAATATTATAAATGCGAAAGTTTGTGAGTAGGTATGTATGGATGTTTGTTACTCTTTCACGCAAAAACTACTGAACGTATTTAGATGAAACTTTGCAATAATAATGTTTATAAATTAGAATAACACATATGCTATAATTTATTGAGATATTGCGTGAAACAAAGTTCGCCGGATCAGCTAGTTTATAATATAACTAATATTATTATTTGTTGTACTCGGGACATATGACGAGAAACAATTGAATTCTGTCTACAATGATGCAATTTATGTTTATTTATGAAACTAGGTAAGTATGATAGGTTTTATATAACACTAGCTTAGAACCCGCGGCTTCGCCCGCGTTGTCTTAGTACATAGGTACTTACTTAAAATGAAAAGAGCCCGCGGTTTGATCTACGTTGTCTTTGTACATGCTTATAATAATATCTAATAGTCCGCAATTTGGCCCGCGTTGTCTTAATACTTGCTTAAAATTACTTGCAAGGATAATGCCCACGGTTTGGTCAAAATTGTAACAGTATTTGCCTATAATGATAATAGATCACGGTTTGGCCCGCGTATTGTTAGTACTTGCTTAAGATGGTTATTTATAGCACGCAGCATGGACTGCGATGTCTTAATACTTGCTTAAAATTATAAAAGCTCGCCGTTTGGCCTGCATTGTCGTATTACTTACAATGATAATAGCCCATGGTCTGGCCCGTATTGTCTTAGTACTTGCTCAAAATGATAAAAGCCCGCTGTTTAGCTCACGTTGTGTTAATAATTAGGTACTTACAAAGATAATAACCCACAGTTTGGCCCACGTTGTTTTAATACTTACTTAATTAAAATAACAGCCCGCGGTTCAACCCGCGTTATCTTGGCATTTGCTTATAATAATATCTAATAGTTCGCGGTCTGGCCCGTGTTGTCTTAATAAATCCTTAAAATTATAATAGCATGCCGTTAGCCTGCGTTTTTGTAATGATAATAGCCCACGGTCTGGCCCGCGTTATTTTCGTAACTGCTTAAAATGATAAAAACCCATAGTTAGGCCCGCGTTTTCTTGGCACTTACTTAAAATAATAGTAGCTCGTGGTTTAACCTGCATTAGGCTCGATTATGAAGGCGCCATCGTAATTATAATAGCTAATTATCATAATTATACCTGTTTCATTTTCACTTTAAGCATTCGATAGAGAGAACACTTTTTATGTTGTTATTTTATTTACTATGGCGTCTTCATAACTGAGCCTATTATTGTATTACTTGCAAAATAATGCCTACGGTTTAGCCTGAATTGTCTCAGTATTTGGTTATTTAATTTACTTGTATCTAAAGCTTATTACAGAGTACATACGTCAATTTTTACACCACCGACCATACTCCTATTTTTAGAATAATTCCAGTCCATCCAAAGGTTGCCTGGTAGAAATCGCCAAAGGCGATAAGGCCGCCATTGTACAGCATATTGTATAGTTTCTGTACTGTGTTTCTGTCTACAATAAAGATATATTTATTTATTTATTTATACATGTAGGTTGACTGGCAGATAATGCTGTTTAGCGTTAAGTCCTCCTTTTGTACAAATAGTGTGCAATAAAGTGATAAATAAATAAATAAAATACATTAATAACACTCAGACACAGAGCAAACACATATGAACATCACATAAATATTTGCCCTGGGAATCAAACCCACGCCTCTTTGACCCAGGAGTCAGAGTCAACCACTGAGCCACCGAGGGAGCCAATAATAATAATTGTATGAGTAACTATGTAAGAAATTTCACTTTTCTTTGCTGGAAAACATTGAGGCAACCTGTACGTACGTAGAAAAAATCAATGTCGTATGTGAATTCAGCAACCCATGCTTGGCCGGCGTGATGGATATGGCCCAATTACCCTTCGCGGATAGGCCTATTTTCAGTCATCCATCAGCCGCAGGACGTCCACTGCTGGACATAGGCCTTCCCTATGGATCTCCAATAAGACCGGTTGGAAGCGGCTTGTATCCAGCGCGATCCTGCGGTCTTAATGAGGTCATCCGTTCACCTTGTGGGTGGACGTCCTACGCTGCGCTTGCCGGTACATGGTCTCCACTCGAGAACTTTTCGACCCCAACGGTCATCAGCCCTCCGCGCTATGTGCCCTGCCCATTGCCATTTCAACTTGCCAATCCGTTGGGCTATGTCGGTAACTTTGGTTCTTCTACGGATCTCCTCATTAATGATTCGATCTCGCAGAGAGACTCCAAGCATAGCCCTCTCCATAGCTCGTTGGGCTACTTGGAGCTTACTAATAAGGCCCATAGTGAGAGACCACGTTTCTGTGCCATAAGTCGTCACTGGCAACACACACTGGTCGAAAACTTTCGACTTGAGGCACTGAGGTATGTCGGACGAGAAGACACTACGCACTTTTCCGAACGCGGCCCAGCCGAGTTGAATTCGCCCATTTTTCCCCATTTAAAGATAAACTATCATTATCATAATCCTAGATACTAAATTATTTAAAAAAGCGCATTGAAGTTTTGGGACGTATCTGACCCCTAAGGATTTTTTTAAGGAAAATTTAGAAAACAGGTACAGCCATATTTTTTATTTAGTCTCAAAAGCATCTATACAAAGTTTCATGTCAATCGGTACAGGGAATAAGAAGTTACATGCAAACAAAAAGGGCCCGTTTTACCCCGTAAGTTAGAGTTGGGTACGTTTTTCATCCTTAGTGCTTCATTATGTCGTACGATGTACGTATATTTCAAATTTCAAGCTCGTATCTACAGCGGTTTGGGCTGTAGCCTAAACTTATTAATTTTGCGTATCCCTAAGGAACCTTATAGATTTTCCTGGATTTTATTAGTTTCTGTATTAAAACATGCTGTGTGCTTCCTTCATACCAATTTTCAACCATAATATAACCGTTCAGCTGGTGCGATGTAATTGACGCTTTTTTCACCAACTTTGGAACCTTATTTGACCCCTTAGATGAAGAAAATTCGGAAAAACAGGAAAAAACGTGACTTTTATTTTGTTTGGAAAGCATGTATACAAAGTTTCAAGTCAATTGGTACAGGGAATAAAAAGTTACATACAAACGAATAGGGCCCATTTTACCCCCTTAGAGGTCGAAAGTTCAAAATTTTCGTCTTTAGTGCTCCATTACGTCGTTCAATATACCTATATCCCAAATTTCAAGCTCATATCTTCAGCGGTTTGGGCTGTAGCCTAAACTTATTAATTTTGCGTATCCCTAAGGAACCTTATAGATTTTCCTGGATTTTATTAGTTACTCTATTAAAACATGCTGAGTGCTTCCTTCATACCAATTTTCAACCATAACCGTTCAGCTGGTTCGATGTAATTGACGCTTTTTTCACTAAATTTGGGACCTTATTTGACCCCTTAGATGAGGAAAATTCGGAAAAACAGGAAAAAACGTGACTTTTATTTTGTTTGGAAAGCATGTATACAAAGTTTCAAGTCAATCGGTACAGGGAATAAAAAGTTACATACAAACGAATAGGGCCCATTTTACCCCCTTAGAGGTCGAAAGTTCAAAATTTTCGTCCTTAGTGCTCCATTACGTCGTTCAATATACCTATATCCCAAATTTCAAGCTCATATCTTCAGCGGTTTGGGCTGTAGCCTAAACTTATTAATTTTGCGTATCCCTAAGGAACCTTATAGATTTTCCTGGATTTTATTAGTTCCTGTATTAAAACATGCTGAGTGCTTCTTTCATACCAATTTTTAACCATAACCGTACAGCTGGTTCGATGTAATTGACGCTTTTTTCACCAACTTTGGGACCTTATTTGACCCCTTAGATGAGGAAAATTCGGAAAAACAGGAAAAAACGTAACTTTTATTTTGTTTGAAAAGCATGTATACAAAGTTTTAAGTCAATCGGTACAGGGAATAAAAAGTTACATACAAACGAAAAGGGCCCGTTTTACCCCTTTAGAGGTCGAAAGTTCAAAATTTTCGTCCTTAGTGCTCCATTACGTCGTTCAATGTACCTATATTACAAATTTCAAGCTCATATCTTAAGCGGTTTGGGCTGTAGGCTGTCTGTCAGTCAGTCACTCAGGGAAGCCTTTTATATAATAGACTAGCTTCTACCTTTAGAGCGATGATGAATTTTGTGCACTCAGACAAAATAAAAAAATCAAGACAGAACGTCGTGAACAAACAAGTGAGGCCGACCAAAACTACGCCTCGCCATGTACAGACAATTTACACACACATCAACATACAAGAAACTACGCCTTGGCTTGACAGTCGAACTATGGCGGCGCAACAGTGACGCACTCACACATGTATAAAAAACCGGGTGCACTTGACTGTTCAACGACGTTCCCTCTTGATTTTTTTATTTGCTCTGAGTTTGTGCATCACTGAACAATATTTTTTGTATTTTGAGGTGGTCAAACACTGAACTGATAAAAAACACTGAAATGGGAATTTCTAAGTAGGTACTATCATAAAATACCCTGAAATAGCTCAGGATTAAGTACTTTTTAGGGTTCTGTACCCAAAGGGTAAAAACGGGACCCTATAACTATACTCTATAAAATTTTACTTGATCTCTGCGACAGCTGTCAGAAAAATCACGCCTATGAAGTCCTGAATGTCTTAATATAACAACGCATAACTTTTTTCATAGTAGTACGATTTCAAAAACTTTTTTTTTTTGGAAAGAGTATACTTCAAAATTGGTCCCATTTAAATGTTATCGTCTGACCTATTTTTGATAAATCAACAATAATGTGAAAGATGCTTCATCGATCCGTCCAAAATATTCGCGAATTCTGTATACTGATGAAGTCAGTCATGCTATTTTTTGCAAAAAATATTTCACGTAGACTTTCATGTAGGTACGTCCATGTAGGTATTAGGAAAAGAGTTTATTTTTAGAGAGAAAACAAATTAACTTTTGCATTCATAATAATGCTGATGAAAACTCGCTGGAAATGTTACGTTAGGTATATATATGTGAATTGTGAACACTCCCGTGAAGTCCCGTGCATCTTTTTGTTCATAATTTTTATAACAAAATACAGGATGCCCCTTTTCATTTTATGAAAAGCGAAGAATGAAAACAACCCTGCCGGTGTCAGGGTTATATCACATGGAGAACGACGAGGTTAACACAAAGGGTCCCAACGTAATATGAGAAATTAATTATTAAAAAAAAGAGAAACAAATAGGTTGGTACCCAATACCTAAATAATCGGCTAAGTGCGAGTCGGACTCGCGCACGAAGGGTTCCGTACAGTATGGGAGCCCCCTTAATATATTTCATTTAAATTAATTATTTATTTTTGAACAGTATATCCAGCTAAATATTCTGTGAATATTTCAAGTATCTACCAGTTGCCGTAATTAATATCAAGCAAAAAAATACGTTTTTGTATGGGAGACCCCTTAAATATTAATTTTATTAAAATTTAATTATTACATTTTAAAGTAAATATACAACTAAATATTTTGTGAATATTTGAAGCGTCTTCTTATTACCGTTATAAATCGAGCGAAAAACGGCTAAAAATTAGGTTTGTTGTTGTAGGGCCTTAAATATTTATTTTACTTTTTTTAGACGGATAGACAGCGGAGTCTTAGTAATATGGTCCTGTTTTTACCATTTGGGTACGGAACCCTAAAAAGAAATACGTAAAAATAAAAACGATTTCAACATGTCACATAAATAAATAAAAAAAACGAAAAAATAAATATTGTCTCACAATACTTTTGAGCACTTGGGTGATTAACTATTTTATAGATGATCGTGGTCAAGATTTTATTGAGTACTAGCAAAAGGAATTAGGACAGTTTGTGTACGGTTAAAAGAAAGGAAAACCGTGGTGGTCTTGTGGTAATGCCCCCTTACGATAGTGAGGTCGTGGATTCGAATCCCGGTCCCGTACCAATGATACTTGAAATTGGCTTTTCGGTGAAGGAATACATCGTAAGGCAACCTGCATACGTTCGCAGAAGAAATTCGATGGCATATGTGAATCCGCCAACCCGCACTGGGCCAGCGTGGTGGGTATGGCCCAATCACCTGTCGTGCATAGGCCTACATCCTGCGGTAGACTATTAAAAAGGCTGATAGAGTACAGTATATACATGTACGGTTATCTTCATTTCTAATTCCCATCAATATGTAAAACAGAAAAATGCCAGGTCGATGCTAGTTCCACATTGCACATTCCATATTTCCACAGCTCAGATGATTATAGCAAAGATATTGACATAGCTCAGCAGTTTAGCAAGTTTAAATAGAGGTGAGTAAGGCAGACAGCATGCAGTCTAGTAATTGGTCTATGTGGTTATAAAGTCTGGAATGGAGAGCGTATATTGCCAAGCGCAGTATAGGATGCTAACTCGGAAGGTAACCGTTTAAAGCCGCAGGATTGCGCTGGATACAGGCTGCTTAAGATCAATCCTATAGGAAATCTGTGAACGGCAAAATGTTTGCCAGCAGTACCTGAGCTTTGAAGTAGGTACGAAGCGAAAGTTTTGTTCCATAAAAGTTATTCTATAGATACCTATTGTATAAACCGCGTTTTATGAGCTCCACCCAACGACAGATTGTCATTTTAAGTGCGGATCAGGAATATGAATTATTCACGACTGGTAAAGGGTGTATCGTTCGCTCGGATGTAAAATCTCGCTGAAAGCGTTGTCGTATAGTTTCGGTTATCCTATTGAAATGGCGCGTGTTGCTGGAATCTTAGATGAAAGAGAAAAAAAAGGTAAAGTCCTAAAATAAAACAATTATCTACGTTATATTATATTATTTTCGTCTCTTTAACCGTTGACCTCAAATAAGATAACCTTTTGTTTTCTGTCTATGTTGCTAGCTTCGATCTATGATTCTGCTTGAAATCAATATTCAACACGATCTAGTAAAAAAATATTGTATCAATTAATTTTCGCGATTTCGGGGCTGTTTCATACAATGAAAGGTGTTTATCACAAAGTCATTGATTTTACAGAATAAGTATTTCCGTCGTCTAAAATTTCATCTTGTTTTCGCAATTTCGGGGTTGGTCCCAAAAAAGTGTTGGTAACAGTTTGTCATGTCATGAGTACCTACAATGACATTCTAGTAAATTTTAGTCGTGTAGATTTACACCCCGTGAATTGGCCCAAGAGTCGCTGAAGATCGCCCTTCACCCACGTGATAACCAGATGAGAGGTATTTTTTTTATAAATTATTGTTTATTTATAAACACGTATATGAAAGCTTGCCTATCGAAAAGTATTCATTACTCTATTTAATTCGATTTTTTTTAAATTATTTTTTTACGCCTTTACTCTTATTTTAGCTGTTTGTGGATAACATTTCATAAAAGTATGTCTCATATGGTTATCAGATGGGTGTAAGTCAGGGACGTTTTATCTCCGGACTAGTAACGCTCTACCATTCGCACTCACTACATTCTGTCAGCTTTACGTGAGGCGCGGGGGAGGAGGTGTTCACTGAAATTTCGACCTTAAACATATCAGGGTAAAGTCGAAACGTTAACGGGTGACGGGTTTATGGAGCGGAGCGAGCGAGAACAATGCACCCAGATGCTGATAATCCATTTTCGCCTTAATTGCTTGAACGCTTAAGTCTAAAATTGTGTAATAAAATGTCCGGTGTCTTTTTTACGTGGGCACAATTTTTCTTATACCGTGGCAGAGGGGTACGCGTACTGAATTCTTCTCCACAATAGACAATAATAGATTGTAAGGTATGGACATATGGCTGAATGTTGCATAAACATGGGAGGATATGATTCTCGATCTTTGGCGGAGACTCCATTACTGAATCGATATATTCGATGCCGGTCCGAGTGAACTATTTTAAGTTTTTATATAAAAATAAGCTTCAATGAAACAAAAAAATACTTACATGTGAAACGTTACACCATCTTTTTGTAAATTTGAGGTATAAGATTTATTTTCACACGTTCTAACTGCACAAGCTGGCATTTTTTCAATGAGCACTTCGCGCAGCGGATTCAATCAGATGACTGTTGAAATATCGATTGGTAAGTGGTTTTTATAAACGTGTAAGAATTATAGTTCTCATACCATGACAGAGGGGTGCGCGCGTAGAATTCTATTCCCGAGGATAACTCTTCCAAGGTGTAAGTCGATCTTCCACGTATCTCCCCTGATGAGATGTAAGTACCTCTCGTGTCAAGTTCAGATAGAGGTTTGTTGCAAACACCTCATCCTATCTATTCTTCTTGTAAATCTAAGACAAGAATAGATGGAAGTTTTGTTGCTAAACTACCAAGTTCGGTAGTGAACGTGATATCGATTTCTGAGAAACTTGAATGTACATACTGTGAATAAACTTATCTGTCGATTAGCTAAAATATATATATTTTTTTGTATACGGGGCTATTCCTAATAACAAACCACTATAGATACTACTTTCTAATCAATTAGCATCCTATTAGGGGCTTATTTTGTACATCAAAACTAACAACATTTGTTCAAAGACATTTATCGAATCTCAAAAAAATTGTTCCATAGAAAAATAGAATTATATTTTCCATAAAAATAAAAGTACTGAATTAATAATTTCATTTGATCCTAGCGTTTGAAAAAAAATGTCTATCCATTTATGCAATCAAATATTTTTCTATAAATAATCTTCAGTTTTATTTGCGTTGGTTGACATATTTACGTGTGTTTTTATGAGGCTGTAAAAATTGTCTAGCCTATTATTATAAACCTGTAGTCAAGGGTATAATCAGCTTACTATGCCTATGCTTACTCTTGGCTCAAATACGGAATCATAATATGATCTATTTATAATCCAAAAAAAAGTATCCGGATTTTAATGAATATAAAACAGCGACATACTTGTAGACCACACTTCATACAGCAAAATATACTTACACTTCCAAGTTTATATATATTAGAAGCAGCTACTTTTGTAAAAAAAACTTCCAGACCTATTCCAATACAACACAAATGCTCGTAGAAAACATTTAATTGTAGCTCCAGAACCCAAATTAGAAATGGTCAAAAAAGAACCTGAATAAATGCTGATAAAAATATATAATCATCTACCGAAAGATTTGCAAGAAGAGACAAGTAACAAAAAGTTCCAAAAGAAGCTTAAATATTTCTTAACAAAAAATGCTATTACACAGTTGACGAATATCTAGACGAAAAAGTTCCAACCTCACAAAATATATAAGATTATAATAATAATTATATATCTGTACCTAATTTAAGAACTATCTCCAAAACTATTATGTATTTATATATTAGTATCTAACTTGCAATGTACTTTTTAATTTGCAACACCCTATAAACAGGGTTATAATGTGTATAACGTTACATTTTCATAATTATGACTGTAACTAGACATTATAAGGCAATGTATACTTAAATAAATAAAATGGTATAAAGTTAAATTCGCCTCGTAATAATATCGAAAAAATAGCATGACACCATTCGTTACCGAGTCATCGTCAACAATTTAACTCATCAAAATAAAACGGTCAAAATATTATACCTACCAGTATCTACGTTTCCTTTTATAGCCATATCCAACTAGGTAGGTAGGTCAGGTTTCCACCAATGAAATCCAAGAATACCCGGCATTTTCTAGTCTTTACGCCGTAGCACTCGTAGCTACATCGAAACAGTGACAAAGGGTAGTCCATTAATCATATTGTTAAGATTTTTTGACTGACTCAGTGGCTCAGTGGTTAGCGACCCTGACTTCTGGGTCAAAGAGGCGTGGGTTCGATCCCTACCCAGGGCAAACATTTGTGTGATGAACTTAGGTGTTTGCTCTGTGTCTGGATGTTATTTAGGTACTATCTACATAAATATGTACAATACATTTAGTATATCAGTCTCATGCAACCATATCACAAGCTTTGCTTAGTTTGGGGTCAGAGACCGTGTGTAAGATGTCCCCAATAGGTATTTATTTTATTATTATTTATTTATTTTACTTATCACTTTTTAGGTGTTGTTAAGTAGGTTTGGGCCAATTTGGAAAATAAGTTTAATTTCTTATCTACCTTGGTCTCTTCTCTCTTATCCTGTCCCACATAAAATCATGTTTAGTTACTGGTAAAAATGATATTTGGTGAAGTTATACACATCCATCCTCTTTCCTATACAATATCATGTTTTTATACAAGGTAGCATCATTAAAAAATCATAAATCAGAAGACTGAGCGGGGGTCATTGTGGGCGAAGAAATAGTGCTACAGTCCATCAAATCTAAGAGGTACCGTTTGACGTTTCATATTTTTTCATCCCATCCCTATCATTCAATTGTCAGAACTGTCAAACGGTACTTCTTAGATTTGACGGACTGCGTCAAATCTAAGAAGTACCGTTTGACAGTTCTGACAATTGAATGATAGGGATGGGATGAAAAAATATGAAACGTCAAACGGTACCTCTTAGATTTGATGGACTGTAAAGCAACTCAAGGTCACGCGATACTTTTCGGATTAGATGTACAAGCGTTCAAAATGTGAGCTAAAACGCAGACCACTACATAGTATAAAGCAAAGTCGCTTCCCGCTTCTGTCTTTCCCTATGTATGCTTATATCTTTAAAACTACGCAACGGATTTAGATGCGGTTTTTAATAAATACCTAGAGTGATTCAAGAGGAAGGTTTATAAGTATTATATATCTGTGAGAAGTCGGGGCGGGTCGCTAGTTTACTTATAAGTCACTATCACTGCACCCTTTTACCAGTTTTTTTGGGTTCCTGTCACCTTTCAAGCTTTACGTGATTTATGGATGATCGTCAAGCTACGAGATTATTACTTATGCATCATTCCGCCCAAGGATGTGGTTGAAATAGAACAATCGATGGGTCAGCGGTGCATTCGAGGAACTTATCCATCTATGATGAGCACGACAAGGTTGCCGCAGGGTATTAGGGTCTTATTTCACTAGGACACTAGGGTGACGCTATCATGACTTACGCAATCTATAAAAAAACCGCTCCGGCTCATAATGTTGAATTCGCTAAATGTTGAATTCCCAAAATGTTGAATCCTGAAAAACTTGGTCGCACAACCAAGCAAAGACAGATGAGGCTGATGAGGTACATTTGTTGATGAGGTACCGTAGTTACGCAATCTATAAAAAAACCGCTCCGGCTCGTAATGTTGAATTCTCTAAATGTTGAATTCCCAAAATGTTGAATCCTGAAAAACTTGGTCGCATAACCAAGCAAAGACAGATGAGGCTGATGAGGTACATTTGTTGATGAGGTACCAGAGTAGAGGGCTGCTCTTTAGCTTGCGCGCGAAACATTCATATGTAGTGTCATCAAAACGCGGCGAAATGTTAGAAAAAATACCAATTCGATATGTAACAGACATTCCAGAAAGAAGTGTTATGTGAGCACGCGCGAGGATACGTGATCTGTGGTGTTCTGTAATCGTGTAATTAATGGCGTTACATGTACTTATGATTTTAACATCGACTTTTTTGTTTCAAATTGATGAATTTTAATAGTACATTATGATATAAGTGCGGAAAATGGAAAATTACAGCCGAGGCGATATTGCTATAAGGAAGCAGAGGCTGTAATTTTCAAAGCGCACGTATGTCATACGACGTTTTATAACATATTTGCGAGGAAATTAATAAAACTCTGACTTTCTTAAACGAATAAATCTTTAATTACTTGTTAAAGCAGTTATAGAAATTTGAACAATTTTTAAAAGTGATTGTTTCGTTGCCAGAATATTGACCACTTTTCTGACATAAAAACTCTTTGTGGATACTTTTTAAAAAAGATTTCAAAAAGTATCGTTCATTTTTGACCGACGAACCACCGGAGGAGGTATACAATTCGAGGCGTATATTTATATATATATATATATTTTATATATAACCACGCATAACTTTTTTCGTAGTGGTCCGACTTCAATAATAATTTTATTATTGGAAAGAGTATACTTCGAAATTGGTCCCATTTATTTTTATCGAAATCGGCTGAGCCATTTTTGATAAATCAACAATAATGTGAAAAATGCTACATCGATCCGTGCGAAATATTCGCGAATTCTGTACACGGATGAAGTCGGTCATGCTAATTTTTGCAAAAAATAATCTTGTTAGACGGAGCATCTTAAAAAACCGTGCATGTTACTTTATTAAAAAAACTCGTGCGTTTTACATTACAATAACGTAAAAGTGTGTAATGAAATACATTACGATATTGATCTATCCCTCAATGTAAATTTAATATTTTATTTTTTGCTGTTTTCTACACTAAACTTATATTAAGTAATTTACGAAACTTATACCTACTGTTAATTTAGACTACACGTAACCATTAACTTCATTCAATATTAATACGGAAGGCACTAAATCCCACGACACAGGAATTCTCCTAGTGTGGGATTTAGGGTTCACCCACAAGTATGTACAGTCCACGGACACAATGTATGTTACATAATAACAATTAATAACAATTGAAATTGGTGTAATTTACGTTCACCTACGCTCATAAGCCGGAATAGACATATAAGGCGTGTCTCTCTCTAGACGGCAGACATATACTAGGATATCATTGTACTGTTAATGTCAGCCTTTTAATAGTCCACTGCAGGGCGTAGGCTTACACACGAAGGGTGATTGAGCCATATCCACCACGCTGGCCCAGTGCGGGTTGGTGGATTCACATACGCCATCGAATTTCTTCTACGGACATATGCAGGTTGCCTCACGATGTTTTTCTTCACCGAAAAGCCAGTGGTGTGAAATTCCGTCAAAAATGTATATCACTGTACACATTATATTATATATATATATATATATTTCCATCGCGGACGTTTACGTCCCTAATACCGGGTCTCAGAATTTTGGGTCGTGACTCGTTTTGCCTATTGGGAGCGCCTATTTTTGCGGAGAGCGTGAGCGACAATATACGAGATAAAACTGCGACCTTGGCATCACTGGCATCTCATTTCAAACACCTTCCAGCACACGTATCTCTAACTCTCCTGCGGAACTGCTTCGCAATGCCCAAATTAACTTACACTGTAAGAACGGCACCGACGTGGAGATTCCCGGAAGAGGTTCTGCGTTTTGATGACGGCCTCAAACAGATTTTAGAAGGAATACTAAACATCCAACTGAGTGAGTCCCAGTGGTGTCAGGCCAGTCTGCCTGTTCGATTTGGTGGCTTGGGCGTACGTCGGCTTCGTGAAGCTGGACCTGTCGCGTTTTTGGCTTCATCGTGTGGGGTCACGGATCTTGTTACTCGCATCTTACCTAACAATGGTAGCGAGATCCGTATCCCATACGCTTGTGATGCCTATAGCGCGTGGTCAGTCTTGGCTTCGGCTGTAAACTGGCCGGAAAACCCGAAAGGGCAGCGGAGTTGGGACGATGTGCTATCGAGGAGCCACCTATCGCAATTGCTGGATGAGAGCTCTGGAGCCGACTTGGCTCGAGTGAAGGCCGCCGCTGAACCCGAGTCCGGGGCGTGGCTGAACGCTCTGCCGAGTCCACATGTGGGTACGCTACTCGACGATGACTCCTTGAGAGTTGCGGTGGCTCTTCGTCTCGGCAGCAAGATTTGCGAGCCCCACGTCTGCATTTGTGGTGCAACTGTAGACTCAGACGGCCATCATGGATTGGGGTGCGTGCGGTGTGCCGGGCGAAGACCTCGACATCACGCGCTTAATGATATTTTGAGGCGTGCCCTGGTATCAGCTGGAGTACCTTGTGTCCTGGAGCCCCCCGGATTGTGCCGTTCTGATGGCAAGCGCCCGGATGGTCTGACCTTGATTCCATGGCAGAAGGGACGTTGCCTTGTGTGGGATGCGACGTGTGTAAGCACATTTGCTTCTTGTCACATCCCAGCTACCCAGGTGTCGGCAGGCGCGGGTGCAGAGGCGGCGGCCCGAGGGAAACGCCTCAAATACTCCTGCATGGAATCGACGTACGACTTCGTTCCGTTTGCCGTTGAGACGGCGGGTTCGTGGTGCTCCGATGCAAAAACATTTGTGCGCGATCTTGGTCGGCGGCTCAGAGAGAGGGGACAGGATCCGCGGTCGGGGGCGTACTTAGCGCAGCACATCTCTCTTGCTATTCAGAGGGGCAACGCCGCGAGCATAATGGGGACATTTGGGCGGAATGCACTTTGTGGGGGCTTGTTTGACTAGGGAGTTGTTGACTCTGGTCAATAACTCTCTTGAATAGACATATTAGTGTTTTTGTATTGCATTGTATAATTTTATGTTGACATTAGTATATATATATATATATATATATATATATACTAGCTGCGCCCCGCGGTTAATTAAGTACAACCGTACTTAATTAAGCTTAGTTGTGCTATCGGGAACTAAAATTAATGACATTTATTTAGTTGTGCAATCGGGAAAGGTTTTAAAATGACATTCCTGATCGCACAACTAGTCGTCTTAATCGTAATTCTTCGTCTCGTTGTAGTGATACCCGCCTTACAATCGTGAGGTCGTGGGTTTAAATCCTGGTCCCGTACCAATGAGTTCTTTGGAATTTATGTACGGAATTTCACACCACTGGCTTCTCGGTGAAGAAAAACACCGTGAGGCAACCTACATATTAGAAGTTAGTTGAAGAAATTCGATGGCGTATGTGAATCCACCAACCAGTACTGGGCCAGCGTGGTGGATATGGCCCAATCACCCATCGCGGGTAGACCTACGTCTTGCAGTGGACTACTAAAAGGCTGATACAGTACAGAACAGACTCACACTGATAAGGCGCATCATATAATTGCTTAGTGTAGGTATTACACTTCGTGCGGGTAGGTCTACATCGTGCAGTGGACTATTAAAAAAAGGCTGGTACAGTAGGTAACTATAATTAAATATCAATTTCCCTCGTGTTACTTTGAAGCTACTTTCATCTGTAACCACGAAATGTGAAAAAACGATTAAGCATGTTGCAGGTTGCGCAGCAGCATTTTTGGTGCTCCTACCATAAGGAGCAACTCATGTAGCAAGCCTGGGGCAGCAAGACTATATAAAAGCTCTAAAGAGCGGCGTTTAGTATTGTCTCCAGCACCTGATCAATAGATTCTTTGATTTTAGGTATCTGTCTACATAATCAAAAAACAGATGGTTACATTTCCTGGATTTCCTAACTGAATGGTAATTTTAAAGCAAATAAAGTGTATTTGAAAAAAAAAACATTTACAGTAAATCCATTATCTTCTGGAATACATCTGCACTATTTGGAATCACCAGATGATCTAATGATTGAAATTTCAGCAAGAGGATTATGAATCATGAGGGATCATGATACACGTCCACGTTCTTTTCTTCCAGGCGGCCAAAATCCATCGATACAATAATAAAATGCTGAGATTCTGGATTTCAAAAAAAAAAAAAAACAACAAAATCTGTTCATAATTGTCCAAATAATTGCGTAACTAAAATACACAAAAAACAAATAAATTTATTAATATTAATAATATTGTTTATGATATTATTTTAATTAATTGAAAAACAACTTTTTTGAAGTCCGTTAAAAAGCAAAATTCGGTAGGTATGCATCATGCACTCATGCATAATGACAATGTAATTTCCGCACTTTCTTAGGTAACTAAATGCTCACTAATAAACCAATTGTTTTCGCAGTACGTAGTAAGTATTAGTTTACCAAGAAAAAGAAAGAAAGAAGAAAGAAATATGGGAACATATTATAAAGAAAATGAAAGCGGAAAAGTGACAAAAAAGCTGTGGCCGCCTCCTCTATTTTCTTGACTCATTGGTTTCAATAAATCTGGATTTCGGACATTGTCAACATGTCATTTTTGACAAAATAATTATTTTGTCAAAATTTTGATTAATTAATCAAATACACTAAAAAGTTTTAATTCCGACGTCGAAATTATTCGGCCAAAAAAAAAATATTTATCCCTTTTTAACCCAGATAGGCGATACGATTCGAAAAAATACGGAACACGTATTTAATCAATTTTGTTTAAGAATGTCTAAGCCAAATCCAAAGAATCGCGCTCTCCCGTACAAACTTAGCCACGCAATTTCACCCACTTAGGGCTTGAATTTCGCAAAATCCGTTCTTAGTGAGCACCTATATTCTAAAAGGATCCCCCATGTAAAATTTTAGACTCCTAGCACATGTACGTTTTGAGATTTCGTGATTTATTACAATGATATTTCAAATTTGCTTAATTACAAAAATACCAAATTATATTTATCTTACTTTATTCGTTTTGTTTTAGTTAATAAAATTAATATATTCAATGTGGCCAATTTAAAAGGCGCCATCGTAAATTTAATATTGTTCTCTCGTTTCAATGCATAGTATACAGGGTTATTTCTAATCAATTACCATCCTCTTAAGGGCTTATTCTGTACATCAACACTAACAACTTTTGTTCTGCGACTTTTGTCAAAACTCAAAAAAAAGTTTGATTTTCCATAGAAAAATATCGTTCAGTCGCGAAAAAAAGTTAGGAACAGCTGATATTTTTTTGTGAGTTTTGACAAAAGTCGCAGAACAAACGTTGTTAGTTTTGAAGCACAGAAGCCCCTAAGCCCCTAAAAGGATGCTGATTGATTAGAAATAACCCTGTATAGTAAAATTAAAACCGGAATATTTTAAGTTGTTGTTAAAATTATGATAGCGCCTTTAAAATTGACCACAATAGAGACCTTAAACTTATTTTCCTACAACACAACGGAAATACACTAAATATTTATTCAAAACAAAATTTGAAGGTGAACTTCCGCAAAGTAACGCCTGATTCAATCAACTGTACCTATTTCGTCTTATAACTAGCTCCGTACCTCCTTGCTTATTACCGTTTTTTAAAATAACACAGATTTCTTTTTGTTTGCGTGTTCTACTTTCAAACCCATTTTACTCATCGATCAGTTCATAAATTATTTGGCTTAATTCAACCAGCCATTTGCCAACAGGCTGCCCTATTTGTTTTAGTACCTAAATCTCGTCTCTTTTATGAGAGTATTTCTGATAAAATAACAACACAATTATTCGTTATTCTTAAAGAAAACCACATTCTTAGAAATAATTAGCTTCTAAATAAGGTATCAGATCTTCTTACAAAGAAAATTTCAGAAGAAAGTTGTTTACCGCTAGCGAACAGCTTTGTATCTAACCTACTGTTTTTTTAATTACTTGACTAACATCAAAAAGTTTATATTACAAAAGTTTTAAGACTCTAATTTTAATTAAGGCAGTGTGAACTATAGATAAAGTCTAGAATGTTATGTGTAGCGCTCGCAGCCTTGTTTGGCTAGATGTTTGACAGCGATCACCAAAAATGTATAAGCAACTTTCTTCACGGTCTGGCGGGTGGCATTTACAACTGAGCGCTACCGTGACTCGGATGACACTTTAAATTGTAGGTCCCGGTTATTTTAACCGTTTAGCCATGTCAGAGGCTTTTAGGCGGCCTAAAAACTCTGACACCAGGGCTAGCCATTTATATCTATAGGGCGCGCCAAACAAGTTGAAGGATGTGAAGTTAGCTACAAGCTGCGCAATAACCAATCAACGTGCGGCTTTATGGGAGCTTCAGTCAGGATTGAATATTGTGTAGCTTGTAACTAACTTTACATCTACCAACTTGTATGGCGCGGACTATACCTAGGGTAGAATTTTTTTAATTATTTAACTTATACAGGGTTATCTCCTTACCCTTCATGTTCATGCAACTTATACAGGGTTATCTCCTTACCCTTAATGTTCATGCTACTTATACAGGGTTATCTCTTTACCCTTAATGTTCATGCTACTTATACAGGGTTATCTCCTTACCCTTAATGTTCATGCTACTTATACAGGGATATCTCCTTACCCTTAATGTTCATGCTACTTATACAGGGTTATCTCCTTACCCTTAATGTTCATGCTACTTATACAGGGATATCTCCTTACCCTTATGTTCATGCAACTTATACAGAGTTATCTCCTTACCCTTAATGTTCATGCTACTTATACAGGGATATCTCCTTACCCTTAATGTTCATGCTACTTATACAGGGTTATCTCCTTACCCTGTACCTGTACTGTACCAGCCTTTTTTAAATAGTCCACTGCAGGACGTAGGCCTATCGACGAAGGGTGATTGGACCATATCCACCACGCTGGCCCAGTGCGGGTTGGTGGATTCACATACGCCATCGAATTTCTTCTACGGACGTATGCAGGTTGCCTCACGATGTTTTCCTTCACCGAAAAGCCAATGATATGAAATTCCGTACATAAGTTCCAAAGAAACTCATTGGTACGGGATCGGGATTTGAACCCACGACCTCACCATTGCAGATCGGGTGTTACTACCACTAGACCACCACGGCTTAGCCGTACCCTGTTACCTTGGTACCCTGTACCTACTAAGCCGAAAACGATTGATTAAGAACATCATTACAAACAAATTTACTATGGAGCCGACTCAAAACTCGATCATTCTAATTAAATATCAGCTGTTCTATGCAAAATTGGACCTCGGAATCGACAAAATGACAAAACAACTGATATTTTTTCTTGAATTCCGGATAGGCCCGATACATTTTTTTTTATATTTTGTGACATCTTACACACGGTCTCTGACCACAAACTAAGCAAAGCTTGTGATATGGCTGCCAGAGACTGATATACTACATATACTTATTTATACATACTTATATAGATAGTAACTAAATAACACCCAGACACAGAGCAAACACTTACATATGTTCATCACATAAATATTTGCCCTGGGTGGGGATCGAACCCACGTCTCTTTGATCCAGAAGTTAGGGTCACTAACCACTGAGCCACCGAGGCAGTCAATTGTTCGTAATGATGGTCTGAATCACTTTCTTGCGGCTTAGCACACTAGTTCTTGATAACCCTGTATGTTTTTCAAAAGTACGTCTCAAAACCTCCTTTCAAACCAGCAGCGTTCCATATATCTTTGCACAAGTATTTGTCGTAACTTATCTGCTCTACTTACATAACACATGCGTGTATAAAGACAACTAAAGAACTTAAACACAGAACGCTTACTACAATTTCGACATTCATCCATAATCAATGGCTTATAGCCGTACCCTTATGAATAGCAGTCGATATATCTCCATAATTTAACCCTTTCGTATCCAAAAAGCACAGATATCGGCGCTGCGTGACATCTGCCATAAAATGAGCTACGACACGAGAAAACGTGACAACCTGCAAGCGAGCAGTGGCCAAGGGCGGCGTGACACCGCCGGCCGGCGATGGCTGCCTGTCACGCTTGGATCATACTGCAAATCATGGGCTAGTGGAGTGCTATCCTACATAAACCACCCTCATCCTATATAAACCGAAACTTTGCTTTAGGTATATGGTAGTACGTTTGCTAAAACTTGCATGAGATTTCTAAGAAGTAGAGAAGATATTTGAGAACAAAGAAAAGCCCGCTTATTCTTCAAATATGTCCGAAAGTAGCTATTTGATACTGGACGTTGGTAACGAAGCCGTGGTGGTCTAGTGGTAGTGACACCCGCCTTACAATCGTGAGGTCGTGGGTTCAAATCCCGGTCCCGTACCAATGAGTTCTTTGGAATTTATGTACGGAATTTAACACCGTTGGCTTTTCGGTGAAGGAAAACATCGTGAGGCATCCTGCATATGTCAGTGGAAGAAATTCGATGGCGTATGTGAATCCACCAACCCGCACTGGGCCAGCGTGGTGGATATGGCCCAAACACCCTTCGTGGGTAGGCCTACTTCCTGCAGTGGACTATTAAAAAAAGGCTGATACAGTACAGTACAGTTGGTAAACGACTAGGTATGAGGACAACTTGCTAATATAGCTAAAAAAATCTTTAAGATCACTATTGTTGAATTCACCGAACTCAGTTTTTGGGATGTACCTCTAACTACTCAGTTCAGAGCCAAGTACATGTATAGCAACTTTTTAGAAAACGCTAAACGCTACTAATCTTCACTTCTTTCGATCTTAGTTTACTAAAAGAAAATGCGTATACACAAACTGCGCAATCCCGCTAGTACAATCATGTTTGCGAGAAAAGAAAGCTGAGATTTTATTCGTTCAGCAAAAATACACAGCGGAATTTCTCCAAATACCATTAAACAAACAAAACGTACAAACTCGAATTCATCTTACCTAAAGAACCTCTTCGCGAATCACCCCGCGCGGCGCGTAGCGTCTTAACTTCTGTCCTGTTTTACATTTGAAAAATATGTCTACTTTACCGAAGCGTCTTCGTATTTTAATTCTTTTATTTGTTGACAAACAACCTCGCTTCTTACGGATATTGGAAAAATTGCTAATATTTATCATAATTTCACTCCGGTTTTTGTACTGAATTTTAAATTTCGACGACCTTTCACGTCTTCCCTTGTGTTGACTTAGGTGAAATGGGTAGAATGTTACTGAAGCGGAATTTTTGTTTACGTAAATTAACTTCGACTTACTTGAACAAGTCATTATGTTGAAGGGAAATATTGTTCCTGTTCCTCAATTTCTAGACAGTCCCTGATTTTAATTAGATTCTTCATTTTACATACCCGTGTAGATATAACAAATCAATAGCTTGGAGCCCAACCACAGTACTTACTAAATTATGTAGGTAATTTAGGTTTCAATTCCTCCAATTGACATTTAATTCAATTTATATTGCTTCTTATAGCCCGGGAGGTAAGCGCAAAAATGCAACTATACCTGTGTATAGTTACAGGGTTATTCCTAATCAATTAGCATCCTTTTAGGAGCTTATTCTGTACATCAAAACTAACGTTTGTTCTGCGACTTTTGTCAGAACTAAAAAAGTTATTAGGTAGTGGTGATATATTTTTAGGGTTCCGAACCTCAAAAGGAAAAAACGGAACCCTTATAGAATCACTTTGTTGTCCGTCTGTCCGTCAGTGTGTATTCAAGACTCTTTATCTCAAGAACGCGTAAAGATATCGAGTCGAAATTTAAACTGTATACGTATATCGATGAACTCTTGCCGCTGTATAAAAGAAAATCTTCTCAGTTGTCGTTTAAAAAAGTTAGAGTCGTTTATGTCGTAATAAAACGCATATTTCGACACTCACAAAAATTAAAACCTACAAGGTACTTTCCGTTGACATAGAACTATGAAATTTGGCGAGAAGCATTGTCTTAGAGTACACATATAGGAATAAATCTGAAAACTGTAAATTTTTATTTAAATCACAAAAAAATAGGGTCTCAAATTTCACAAAATATGGGCTCAAAATTCAAAGTGAGTAAATCGTATCATGTAAGGTGTCATATAAAAGAACTTCATTAGCACATGCTAAAACAGGTTTTTGATTATTTTAACAATGTGTTTGTTCGGAACCCTCAATTTGCGAGCCTGACTCGCACTTGTCCGGTTTTTTATTATATTGACGATTTTAATACTGCAATATGGCTAAAACACGCTGCTATTTTCTTTGGTCTTTAAGGTAGCTTTGGGTCCGTGGTATGCCCCTAAAATACCTCGCTCGCGAATCAGATACCCGAGTGCTCACATAATTATGTTTTCAAAGGCGCCTCGTGCCCACGCCATGTTTGCGTTGCAAAAAGCCGCCAGGAATGTAAACACCACCTGTTATTATCCGAATAAGCGTTGCCACCTACGGCTTGTTTGATGGCCGATTATCTGTGTGTACCATAGATACGAGTAGCTAGGTGTACAAAAATTCCATTATCTTTGCAGTGGGCGTCGGGAAGGCTTCTCATTGATTATCACGATTATGGCCGATTTATCCGAAGGGTAAAATCGGGATCCTATTACTAAGACTCCGCTGTTCGTCCGTCTGTTTATCTGCCTGTCAACCGGCTGTATCTTATGAACCATAACAGCTAGAAAGCTGACATTTTATAAATATTTAAGTAGGGCTCCCATACAACAAATCTAAATTTTTAGCTATTTATCGCTCGTTATGTATAACGGTAACAGGTAGACGCTTGAAGTATTCATAGAATAATTAATTGTATTTTCGCTTCAAGCCGTAGTGGTCTAGTGGTAATGACACCCGCTTTACAATCGCGAGGTTGTGAGTTCAAACTCGGCCATGTACCAATGAATTTCTTGGAATTTACTTACGAAATTTCACACCACTGGCTTTTCGGTGAAGGGAACCTGCATATGTCCAAGGAAGAAATTCCATGGCATGTGTGAATCCATCAATCCGCACTGGGCCAGCATGGTGGATATGGACCAATCACCCTTCGTGGGTAGGCCTGCGTCCTGCAGTGGGCTATTGAAAAGTAATGTACAATACAATACATTTTCGCTTCAGTACATTTTCGCTTCGAAATAAATAATCAAATTAAAATGAAATAATTAAGGGGGCTCCCTTATAGTACAGATACTTAGAGAATAAATAACTACAGATACCTTCGTGCGCGAGTCCGACTTACACTTGGCTGATAATTGATAATCAGAAGATTAATTATTGTTCAATATGAGCTAAAACTTGATAAAAGTGCTAGACATACCCCGCTGGTACTTTATTTTCATACAAAAAACGTTTCTGTGATCATAACAAACATTTTTTTTTCTGTTACTTATGGGTAGGCTTACGTCCTGCAGTGGACTATTAAAAAGCTGATATAGTACAGTACAGTTCAGTACAGTTGTTATTTATTTGATTAGTTCAACGAACACTGCGGTTTGTGCCCCTTGTTAAGTTTAAGCAAAGTATTATAAGTACAAGTCAATAGCTAAAGTGTTTTCAAGTAACTATTAAAATCACCTTTTGATATACATACGTAGTTGGGAGTTAGAATAACTCTTGAATTTAAAAAAAAGTATGTATCTTTTCACTATCGCTATTACTTACCTACTCATAGAAATATCTTGAACAAACGGTTCATGTAAACGGCCAGAATCATCTCAGGTGTCGTAGAATTTATAAATATTGTCCTTGTGGTTTATCCTTTCCGTGTCTCACATAGTCATATATAGTTAACAGGGAGTGGGTGAGACGGCAGCTGTGAGTGAATATAACTGGCATGGAGTAACTAGCAAGTAGGCAGCTAGCTACATTGCTAAATTGACGTGTTTAATTATAATAAATGAACGGGAGAGACGTGTGATATCACAGCTACAATTTGTGTAGCGCGCTACGCGATCTTTAGAGCTCGGTGAACCATAGAATATCTAACGGGAATACGGGAATAACACCACTGTATATTGAGAATTTGCCACTATGAACATTTTGAATTTGTAGATTTTGCAATAATTTACGAATTAATTAGTCTTTATAGTACTCTATACCCATGCCTTTTTGTGAATTAGTAATTCTGCGCCTAAACTCAAAAAATTTTTTATTGTTCCATAGAAAAATATCGTTCACCCGCGACAAAATGTATGGAACAGCTGAATTTTTATTTGAGTTTTGACAAAAGTCGTAGAACAAAAGTTGTTAGTTTTGATGAACAGAATAAGCCCATAAAAGGATGCTAATTGATTAGAAATAACCCTGTATATTTTCATTGCTTCATACGGAGGGCTTGAGCACCACGGAAAGAGAAGAGCTCCTTTCTAGACCTCTAGTGTTAAACTAGTACTAATAAAAGTATCTAATGAACTTTCAGTCGACTTGACATTTTCTGTTCCCAATACCTTAACCTACTTTTAACTAACGGTAAAACTATCAACATTTTCCCCATTCTGTAAAGTTTAGTCGGTTCCAGCGTAGTTTAATATTCGCTTAACGACACAAGGTTTCCGTACATTAAACTCTAGTTAACTGCTTTATCAAACACAAAAGCAATTTTCTAATCGACCGATTTAAATTTTGAGCTTAATTTTACGCTGGTAAACTTGCTTTGTAAACGCTGTTTTGTTAAACATGTTAGATGTTTGAAGGTGGAATACCTCCTATATTAGTATCGAAGTCAAGTTAACATTGAATTTATTTTGCGTTGTTTGCTTGTGGTGCATTTTTTTACTAAACTGGTTAATAGTTTGCAGGCTGGGTTACTGGGTTACAGACATATGCTAGGGTAGCTCTTTATTCATTTGATTATGACCAATGTTCACTAAAATCGTGAAAAAATCTTGACTTTCAATAGTAATATATACCTATTGTTGAATAAAGGTTTTAACTTTGTCCTCGTTGCTGATTGGTTAGCATAGTATAAAACAAAGTCGCTTCCCGCCTTCTGTCTGTCCCTATGTATGCTTATATCTTTAAAACTACGCCACAAATTTTGATGCAGTTTTTTAATAGATAGAGTAATTCTAGAGGAAGGTTTACATGTATTTGTATAACACACCTATGCGAAGCCGAGCCGTATCGCTAGTCATACTAATATTATAAATCCGAAAAGTTTGTTGGTTTGTTCTTCTTTCACGCAGCAACGGAACAACGGATTGACTTTATTTTGTGGCGTGGATATAGTTCAAGGGTTGGAAAGTGACATAGGCTACTTTTTATAACGAAAACATTAAAGATTTCTGTGGGATAGCACAAAAGTCAAATTCCACGCGGGCGGAGCCGCGGGCAAAAGCTAGTATATTGTAAACTCCAAACAAATAATTAGCGCGGGACCGGAATCTGAACCCATGAATAACGATTTCAAGACAAGACTTCTTCTACCAGGCTACCATAACTTCTAAACGATTACATCAACAGTTTGAATAAACTTCATGAATCGCCTGACCCCGATCAATGCATAAAATCAAATTCCGATTTTACACATTGAAACTAGGGTCGGGTCACATCTTAGAATTAGAACTAAATTAATAGAAACCGTACTAAAATAGCAAGATATATACATCACTTCGTCTCACATTAAATTTGAAATTTAAAAGGTATTAGAAAAAGATGCACATACACCCAAACTTACGAAATTTTGAAGGGTTTCACAAACTAGTATATTGAGCTATCTCGGCTGTCCAAATTCAAAAAGGTAAAAAGTAGAAATGTTCTTACTGAAACTATAGGGTTCGAATTTCCGATCATATCGCAAAAGACAAAGGGGCCACTTTTAACCAGTTTGACATTCCAACTTAGGATTTTGACGTATGCAGACAGACAATGCGTTTTTCTTGTTCTCGTTCACCCACCGTCTCGTATGCTGTATAATCAGATATGAATAAACAGCTGTAACATAGTTTTTGTTTGAACAAAATTTAGTAAGTATTCTATTGCGTTAGTTTTAATTCTATGGGGTCACATGTCCCGCGCAGATTCCTTCCGATCGCACCCGAACCGTTTCAATCAAAAGAACATCTGCGCTACGTCGCGCCACTTCTGGTTAGATTACATCTGTGAGAGGAAAGATAACACACTCGAGCGCTCTTGTTTAGGTTGTATTGCTTTGATCTATCGAGTTCGAGCTTTGTTTGCTTGCGGTCTGTTTGGACTGAATTTTATTTTGTACTGTATTCTACATGAACTAAATTGAAAATAACCTTTTCCCAAAATGTCTGATTTTCTAATTGTCATCGTTCATGAATGAACCATTTTTGAAATGTCTGACGGAACAGGTACAATCAGAAACAATACTTTCGAAACATTTCGAGATCCGTCAAACTTAAAGGTAGTTTATCTCCGTATCTATCTTAATAATTATTTGCCATATTAACTCTGAATTTGCTCGGGAACATGTTATAAAGCAAGTAAAATGTCAAACTACATAGCCGTGCCTCTTTTCTCTTAGCTCATTGATATAAATATGCTCGTAGGAACATGCGACTAAAGTGTAAAAACCACCATAGAGATTAGTTTTTATTTTGAGGCTGCTACGTAGGATTATTTATTGCATAGTGCAAACCCAAACTCTCATCTCAAGTCAATGTCATCTAAATGCTAAAAGATCTTGGCAGCACTTGTATAGACCAGCCAATGAGAGAATGCAATCCTGAAATCTGTCAGTTGGTAATGACATAGACGAACATATTATATGTTTGTACTGTACTGTACTGTATCAGCCTTTGAATAGTCCACTGCAGGAAAAGGCCTGCCCACGAAGGGTGATTGGGCCATATCCACCACGCTGGCCCAGTGCGGGTTGATGGATTCACATAGGTATGCCATCGAATTTCTTCTACGGACATAATATGCATATTATGCAGGTTGCCTCACTATGTTTTCCTTCACCGAAAAGCCAGTGGTGTGAAATTCCACATAAATTCCAAAGAACTCATTGGTACGGGACCGGGATTTGAACCCACGACCTCACGATTGTAAGGCGGGTGTCACTACCTCTAAACCACCACTGCTTTTAATTTTTTTTGAATAAAAATAAATAAAAAATTCTGTCTTATCAACTACTACTTACTACCAAATACAAGTACTAGCAAGTGCAGCCATACGACGTCCTCTCACAAGGTGGACGGATGACCAATTAGTAAGCTGTATTTTTATTTTTCATCACAGTTTGTTTATTTAAATTAGTAGAACATATCAAAACAACTCACAATGAGAAGGGGCATTATTATTTACGAAAAATATCTGATTTAAATGTTTTCATGCTATAATGTTTCAGATTGTACTTCAGATTGACATTTTTCATTTTGACATTCTAGAAAATAGCCATTTTGAAAATCAGTCATTTTGGGAAAAGTTGATTTTAAAATTAGTTCATACTGAGCACAGTACAAAATAAGATTCAGTCCAAACAGACCGCAAGCCTTTGTTTTGGTTTTACTAAGACGCGGAGAGAAGTTTTCAAAATGTCTTATTATGTGGTCTCAAAAGTATTTATAAATTATACCGCGCAAATGTAGCGCTCATAGCGTAGTTTGACTAGGTGTTAGTCAGCGATCACCATAGTTAAGCAACGTTCCGCACGGCCAGTCTTTGAATGGGGGACCGCGGGTGGCATTTACAACTGAGTGGCTACCGTAGCTTGAACGACACGTTAAATCGTAGGTCCTGATTGTTTTAACCGTTTAGCCATGACAGAGCTCTTCAAGCGGCTTAAAAACTGACACCAGCTAGCTTAGCATACAGGACCACGACAAGAGTTTACCGACGTGTGCAAAAGTGACAGATATATGCTTCATCATAACTCTGTCACGTTCTGACACGTGGATAGTATTATTATATGGTCCGTATGCTAAGCCCGCAGGCCTACTCGCCTAGTCACCCGGCCCATACGAACTTACTTACTTATTATATTATTTTATACTGACAACCTAATGTGATTAAAAATACTATGAATCTCATATCATTTTCATTTTTAATCAAGACTATCAATACAAGATGTTGCTTTGCAAAGTTCAGTTCTTTCTGAGGTAGGTAGTTATTTTTCATCGTCATGTTGCTTTTTTTTTAGCCAGGGGAATTCTTTAAAATATACCACCGCACCTCGGGGCAGGCGGGTGAATATGTGGGAGTCCCCGCCCATTTCTGGACCCACCAAAGCCCCTGGGTGTTCCGCCACTGCGCTTGGTGTCGGGGCTACGGGCACGCTTTCGCACTCTTCCGCGACACCCGACAGCGCTGGCCCAAACCGGGCTCCACCTCGGAGCTTGTGCTCCCGCCAGAATGACGATGTGCTGATCACCAGGCACATCGTCATCCCCCACCTGGGACCAACCAGCACTGGGCGTCGGACAGCACCCGTGTCCAACAGCCCTGGTCCCGTTGAAACGGGTCAATTAAAGTGGCCCCGCGCCTGCCACTACGGCTGCAGAGGATAAGGCGAGCGGCCTACTACATACGGACACTCTTCTTCCCCTGCAGCGCCACCGCCTCCGCCAACACGTTGGCGGCACCCGTTAAGACCGCTGGCGGGATAGATAGGCAGCGGCACACTCGCCGCCCGTCCATCCTGTCGCTGCCCCCGCCTCAATGGGCTCGGCCGCGGCATTGCGATGAACGCGACACCGCAGTCCACCTCAGTCGCCGAACCGACCTACTGGCCAGCTTCCGCATGGGCTTCTCGAGGCCCAAGACCCGGAGAGGCGCCCCTACCACCACGGGTTCCTCTTAAAGATCGGTTAGCTTAAAGTGTAACTTATTGGTTTAATATAACAGCATACGTTACTTAATATACGTTTTAATTAAAAAAAATAAGTTGACTTACAACTTTGAGACCACTTAGGTTAATGTAAAATATATCTTCTAACACAGGGAAGATCTATTTTATCATTGTTTCTGCCCGAGAATAGACTCTAAAATACTTTACCATAAAGGCAAACCCGCCTATACGTCTTCATATATGCATATTAAAGCACAAATCCCAGCAAAAAGTAGATAAGTGTATAAGAAAATGTATTTGAGACGTAAACAAATAAGCATTTTCTTTGATTCATACCCGGCATCATTCATTCATATTCGCATAATGCGAGAAGTCTCGACGAGCTATATGAATGCCGCTCTGAACCGACGTAAGCCAAGAGCTTACCGAGCGTTTCAAACACGGATGAGAAAAAACTGACGGAAGTGCGATGTATGCCACTAGCGCCATTAGTTAAAATATGCGTAGTGAAGCTAATTTTATATAAAATGTTTTAAACAAAATTTCCAACGACATATATTACGAGTCTTATTTTTGGAGATTATATTACATTGTATATTTAATTTTTAGAATTGAGCTCGATGGGTTAATACATTATTCTAATTTTATATTGTATGTAAGCTATTGTTCTTTGAGAACAAGAGATTGTTCTAGAGAGATTTTTTTTCAATCTATCTAAATGTAAATAAATCCAACTAACTACGACGTAGTAAAATATCTGCTATATTTATTAAATAAGCTATAGGTACTTAAGTATAGGTACTTATTATCAAACGTATGACCAGTTTTTTAAGATAGATATTTTTCTAAAATATATTAGGCCCAATTATGAAGGCACCATCGTAAATTAAAAAGTGTTCTCTCTATCGAATGCCTAAAGTGAAAAGAACCAGAAATATTATAAATTGCTAAATGAGCTACGATGCCGCCTTCATTATTGAGCTTATTATACCTTTGGTACGATTTAGGCGACAGTCGTTCCTGCAGAAATTATACGTATCGCATCTCTACCAGTTTTTTTTCTTCCGTGGTTGCAAAGTACTTTAGTTTCACGTTGGCAGCGAACTTTGAAAGGACCTTACTACACGTTTCGCGTTCGTGGATAAACTCTCCTCGCTCCCGGGAAACCAAATTTGACCCACTCCTCCGAAAATAGGTCAATTATAAACACGGCGTTATGGTTTGTTAAGCCGACGCATTGAAATACGATCTTAATCTTCGCGGTAACGGTCTCATATCATACTCCTCGGGAACAAACCAAAACATTCGATACTGATAAATACAAATGTTGTTATATTATGATATTATTCAAAAAAAGTGTTGATACTAAGCCGAAAGGGGATGATTTAGACCCCTTGGTCTAAATCATTTATTGTGTAAGCGTTCTGTAATGTTCGACTTCGCTTTTTGTCCTGCTCGCGCCAGTTACTCACTCCACGAGAGGGAGCTAGAGAAAAAGCGAAGCCAAACGTCAGAGCGCTTAAACAAAAAGGCCCCAAGACAGCAAAAAAAAAAATCAGTTCTCAAGTACAAAAAAAGTACAGAATTATCAGTTCTTTATACGTTCAATGGTTCTTCGTTAATTTATCTTCAACAATAATTATTTGAAACTAACATCAACTTTGTCGTTGCAAGACGCATTGCCTAAAGAAGTGACTTACTCGTATCACTGTGTGATAATAAAATAAACACAAACCTACTAGATCTTAATTGTAGCACCAAATACCTAAATTAGAGCGAAAAATGTCTGGCACTTAGAACTTACTCCGCTTTGTATTTGTTTTCTATTTTTAGGGTTCTGTACCTCAAGAGGAAAAAACGGAACCCTTATAGGATCACTTTGTTGTCCGTCTGTCCGTATGTCAAGACTCTTTATCTCGGGAACACGTTAAGATATCGAGTTGAAATTTAAACTATACACGTATATCTATGGTCTCTTAGAGTTGTTTAAAGGAAACACTTCTCAGTTATCGTTTAAAAAAGTTAGACCCGTTTATGTCGTAAAAAACCGCATATTTCGACACTCACAAAAATCAAAACCTACAGGGTACTTCCCGTTGACATAGAACTATGAAATTTGGCAAAAAGCATTGTCTCAGAGTACACATATAGGAATAAATCTGAAAACTGTACATTTTTTTATCACATAAAAATGGGGCCTGAGTAAATCGTATCATGTAAGGTATCATATAAAAGAGTTTCATTAGCAAATGTTTAAACAGGTTTTAATTATTTTAAAAATGTAATTACACATTTTTCACACACGATGTGTGACGAGAAAAGTGAAAAAAAAACTTTTTTATCGATGATAATAGTATAGAGATTTTAGCAACTTACTTCCCAATTTTGTGAAAATTTACGGAACCCTCGGTATGCGAGCCGTACTCGCACTTGTTCGGTTGTTTTAGTAACATTTTCGCAGGCGCTCCGTTTTTAAAGCATTCTATTTCCATGCAAGGAAATGGGAAAGGGAACGCAACCGAAACACGAGGAAAAAACATTGTATCTAAAATTGAGTCCGATGGCGCAAACATGTTGTTCGGAACCGAGGAAGTATCAAAATCTATTTGGGACAATATGTAAAATGTAGTTATTGAAACACTCGTAGAGATTATAACTTTAATGTTATATTTTAGTATTGTAACATTTCGTTACGCTGTAATGTGATTAGTTTGTTGTTTGATGTGGATTAGTCTTGATAGAATTTAAGTTAATATGACAGACACGTAAAATGGACAAGTTTTACCATCATATCGTCATATTTATATTTACATGTAAAACATATTAATTTACTGAGTAACTACTTCTGAGTGCGAGAATATCAAAACATAGAAAAAAACATTGTATCTTAAATTGAGTCCGATGGCGTAAACATGTTGTTCGAAACTAAGGAAGTATCCAAATATATTTGAGACAGTATGTAAAATGTTGTTTTTAAACTTTCGCGATTTGAACACATAATTATTATATACTACGGCACTAATCGCGCACTAAAATTACGAGATAAATAAATACCTCCTCATCCCGACGTTTCGGCCGAGTTGCATCGACCGTGGTCACGGGTAGTCTACCCGTGACCACGGTCGATTTTAGTGCGCGATTAGTCCCGTAGTATATAATAATTATGTGTTCAATGCATAGAGTTGCATCGATCGTGGTCACGGGTAGACTACCCGTGACCACGGTCGATGCAACTCGGCCAAAACGTCAGGACGAGGAGGTATTTATTTATCTCGTAATTTTAGTGCGCAATTAGTCTCGTAGTATATAATAATAGTATGTAAAATGTACTTATTGGCATCACAAAAAGCACTCATGTTTATGTTATAACATTACAAATGTATATTGATATATCTATTTTGGTATTGCACCATTTTGTTACGCTGCAATGTGGTTAGTTTGTTGCTTGATACGGATTATTCTTGTTCCAAATTTAGTTTAAAATTACTGTTCTCGAAAATAATATCCCAAGGTATTACGACACGTAACAATGACAAGTTTCATTAGCGTACATAAGCGAATCGAATAATTTACTCAGTACCTACTCAGTACGACGCGCTGCATGTCACCGAGAACCGGAAAGAGTGGGATAAAATCTTTCGAAAGAAACTGGTGGAAGGTGGTGGTCATGACCCTCAGACATGAGGAAATCGACTGGAGGAGAAGGAGTCATAGACTTTAAAATTAGCTGGCATAGCCAAGAACGATCAGTTAGGCAACCACCACATAATTTTCAACTGAATTTTAACAGCTGAAATATAGGATCACCGGCACATAAATCAGTGACTCTACATTCATATAGACGTATTTATTTCGTAGCGGTGGTCTCGTATTCCCGTAGTTTAGTTATCAAACTGAATTTGAATTCATGAATATGTACATTGTACAGTATGACGGTACACCTACAATTGTCGTTTAGATACCTACTTTAGGTGTCTACTCCTACTGAAATATTATCGGAGACTCAGACTCCATCAAAGTGGGGCAGAAACGGATGGAAGTTTTGAACAAATAAGTGTAGGCTAAATGCAGTAGGATGACGGTATTCTCTGCTTTTAGATCTAGCTATGGTTGTACACACACTTTTTAAACTAATTGTTTAGGCCTTTGTTTGACTAAAAATAAATATATAATAGGGGACATCTTATACACGATTTAAAAACCGCGCGCGACACAATCGCATTATGCTACTGCTCCATCTGCGTCTTAACGCTTAAACCGGTTCATTAAATGGCGTAAACGGAAAGTTTACAAAAAAGTTTACTGGAAACGAGAGATGCTAAATTTTATTATCAATAGTTTCCATAACTTTTGCCTAAAGTGCATAGTTTCCGAGTTAACGGCCAAAAATGTAACCCTAAACCTAATTAAAACAAAAAAAATATAGCTCTATTTATCTCCGCACAACATCGGCTTAGTAGAGTCTGGCCCTTCCTTCTGTACTGAGCTACATGGGGATTAATAATTCACAAAATTATTCCTATTTACTATTTATAATAACATCACAACTAATTAACTTAGTTTACCTACTAATTAAATCATGAAACCTGACTGTAGTTAGTAATTGAAGAGGATAATTCATGAGAAAATTCGACTTTGACTATTCGTAGCTAAAAATATAGTATAATAACGTTATGTAACGTTAATGGTACGTATAAGGTCATTACACTGTACTTCAAAACTAATAACTTGTCTTGTCCTGCGACATTTGTCTAAACTAAAAAACAATGTTGTTCCATAGAAAAATATCGTTCACCCGCGACAAAATGTATGGAACAGCTGATTTTTTCAGTGAGTTTTGAGAAAAGTCTCTGAACTAAAGTTGATAGTTTTGATGTACAGAATAAGTCCCTAAAATGATGTTAATTGATTAGGTAAATATATTAAACACCTTTTCTAGTTAATTGTGATCCCAAAGAAAATTATGAAAGAATTTTTTTTTTTTAAATTTGACTGTTCCTCTGCGTTATTTAACAATATTCACACCACAAAAGATATGATGTGCCCGCCGCATGTGCCTGGTCCTAAATAATTTTTATTCTAAAATAATTCTGCGTTGACTTTGAATTAAGTCGTTGACTCGTACTCGTACGTCTACCTAGGACAAGTACGAGTAGTCCAGTTAGGTAGGTCCGACTTCAACAAAGAGGCCAATCGCCGAATCCAACTCGGATGGGCAGCGTTCGGAAAATTGCGTAGCGTCTTTTCGTCCTACATACCTCAGTGCCTCAAGTCGAAAGTTTTCGACCAGTGTATGTTGCCAGTGATGACTTATGGCACAGAAACGTGGTCTCTCACTATGGGCCTTATTAGTAAGCTCCGAGTAGCCCAACGAGCTACGAGTATGGAGAGGGCTGTGCTCGGAGTCTCTCTGCGGGATCGAATCAGTAGAAGAACCAAAGTTACCGACATAGCCCAACGGATTAGCAAGTTGACATGGCAATTGACAGGGCACATAGCGCGGAGGACTGATGACCGATGGAGTCGAAAAGTTCTCGACCCACAAGGTGGACAGATGACTTCATTAAGACCGCAGGATCGCGCTGGATACTAGCCGCTATCAACCGGTCTTATTGGAGATCCATAGAGGAGGCCTATGTCCAGCAGTGGACGTCCTTTGGCTGATGGATGGATGGATGGAATAATTCTGCACATTCGCTAGATGTTTTCGCTGAACTAATAGATAGATCATTAAGCCTTCCTAGTCCAAGACATAGGTTCTCTCTAAAAATTGGCAATGTGACCGATCTTGAAACGTCATGCAGTCGATCCTGTTACAATCACTAACAGATAAAATATTATTCTACTTCAAAACAATAACCTCAAAGTGTACTCCGTTTTCATCAGAGATAAGTAAAGAGATATAATCGTATGACAAAACTGCAAGAGCAGCCCTTTCGACTACAGATAGACCAATTATGCTAATGCTGTCTCAAACGCACAGATAAGTGAAGGTTATATTCAAATTACGAGATTAGCTAACTATTTGATATCTAGACTTTGCAATTTGAGCTGCGATGCAAAAAGTTTCATCTGCGTAGAACTGAATTAAGCTACAGAAAGATCTGAGATCGGAGATAGTATCGGGTAGGAAATTTTATTTTTTGTATGTTGTGGTTTAGAAAAGAGTTAGTTAATTAACACTATATTTATAAAAAAAATAAAGATAATCTTAAATTTGAATTTACTTATACATAAACTGTATTACAAAAAATACTGCTAAGTACGCCAAAAATAGATTTCCAAAGGTCAAAGCTTTACTAATTAATACATTTTCACATATATAACAAACTAGTTTTTACCCGCGGCTTCGCCCGCATACGCAATATATCATTATAATTTATAGCCTATGTGTTATTCTGATATATAAGCTATATTATTGCAAAGTTTCATCTCAATCCGTTTAGTAGTTTTTGCGTGAAAGAGTAACAAACATCCATCCATCCATCCATCAATCCATCCATCCATCCATCCATTCATCCATCCATCCATCCATCCATCCATCCATCCATCCATCCATCCATCCATCCATCCATCCATCCATCCATCCATCCATCCATCCATCCATCCATCCATCCATCCATCCATCCATCCATCCATCCATCCATCCATCCATCCATCCATCCATCCATCCATCCATCCATCCATCCTTCCTCACAAACTTTCACGTTTATAATATTAGTAGGATGTCGATGTATGAAAGCTTTTATATTTTTGCCTCTTGACTATCAATACAACTACCTGATTTACTATCTGTAAATGTTGGCGAACTTTTGAACACATGAATAAAATAGAGTATACTAAAAAGAGCATTTAGTCATAGTCTCAAAGTGATGAAGTTTGTCCATAGCATTACTCCAATTTCATTTTAGGAAACACTAAAATAACTGAATCAGCAACTTCAAAATCGCTGTCTCCAAAAGTGACACGCTATTTTTGATGTTGTCACCAAAACGTAGCCAATGTAACTTACGGAGAAAAGATAAAAAACTTGCAACATAGGAAACAAAAATTAAACAGAAAATAAGACAACAGTCTGTCCCATAACCGCTGAGAACTAGCGACGCGGCGACATTTGACGAATGTAATTTCCTATATAGGTTTGCTTTACAAGATTATTTTTTTCAAAAATTAGCATGACCGACTTCACCCGTGTACAGAATTCGCGAATATTTCGTATGGATCGATATAGCATTTTTCACATTATTGTTGATTTATCAAAAATGGCTAAGCCGATTTCAATAAAATTTAAATGAAACCAATTTCGAAGTATACTCTTTCCAATAAAAAAAGAATTATTGAAATCGGACTACTACTAAAAAAGTTATGCGTGGTTATACATAAAAAAATATATACGCGTCGAATTGTACACCTCCTCCGGTGGTTCGTCGGTCAAAAAGTGTTACTATTCTGGTAGTTTTTAAAACATAATAATAATGCGTATTGAAAATAGGTAATAATTTTGTGTTATTTTTACGACTTGTACAAATTCTTCAATATATTCCAACTGGTCGAATCTCAGCGGTTACGAAATGAACTGAAATTGATGTATACATCAAAGTTGTTTTTAGGGTTCCGTACCTCAAAAGGAAAAAAACGGAACCCTTATAGGATCACTTTGTTGTCCGTCTGTCCGTCTGTCCGTCTGTGTGTATGTCAAGACTCTTTATCTCGGGAACGCGTAAAGATATCGAGTTGAAATTTAAACTATATAATGTAAACCTATGAATTCTTGCAGTTGTGTAAAAGAAAAGCTTCTCAGTTACCGTATAAAAAAGTTAGAGCCGTTTATGTCGTAAAAAAACGCATATTTAGACACTCAAAACCTACAGGGTACTTCCCGTTGACATAGAACTATGAAATTTGGCGAAAAGCATTGTCTCAGAGTACACAATACATATAGGAATTAATCTGAAAACTAAATATTTTTATTTAAATCACATAAAAATAGGGCCTCAAAATTCACAAAATATGGGTTAAAAATTCAAAGTGAGTAAATCATATCATGTAAGCATGTAAGGCATCATATAAAATAACTTCATTAGCACATGCTAAAACAGGTTTTTAATTATTTTAACAATATATTTGTACGGAACCCTCGATGTGCGAGCCTGACTCGCACTTGTCCGGTTTTTTTAATTCGTAAGTAAGTTCTTATAGGCCGGGTGGCTAGCGCTAGAGTCAGAATTTGAATTTGAATCAGAACATGGCTAAACGGTTAAAACTACCGTGACCTACAATTTAACTTGTCATCCGAGCCACGGTAGAGCTCAGTTGTAAATGCCACCCGCGGTCACCAATCCGAAGACTGACCGTGGTGAACGTTGCTTAACTTCGATGATCGCTAACGAACACATAGTCAAACTACGCTATGAGTGCTACATTCACCACACCACATTTTCATTCGTGATACAATAGCACGCTATTTTTGACGTTGCCGCCAAAACGCAGCCAAACGTAGCTTGTAGTGGGGAGAAACAGAGCTGGCAATACTGGGGTATTACGGCGTGTTTATTCTGTCTCTCGGCTGGGTATCGACCGGCGGCCGGCGCGCGCCGACAGTCGCAAGCTCGCGCGCCGCCCGTACGCTCCTCTCCTCCGGCTGTGATCACAATAAACCAGTGAACAATACCAACTAACGTTACTCGTGATGTGATGCAGTGCTCTCATACACCAGCCGTCAAAAAGGTACGCTAAATTCACTTACACGATAACCTAAACGCGAGACTGTAAAATGAGTAAGTGTTCCGGAAATTGACGTGTAGTAAATAAAGAAAATATAGCGATATCTTTACGAGCTTAGCACCTTGGCTATGTTTCGTAAAAAATATTGGTGTTTTGTTAAATATGTGACTGTTTAGGAATGTGCTTTGGATGTGATGTGAAGATTGTGGTAGATAAATATGAAAGTAACCTAAAATATTTTTGATTAATTAATATTTAGGTTTTTTTGTTGGTATTTTCTTTAAGATGCAAATAAAAAACATTCGTTTAATAAGGAATTACAACAGTGAAATTGTAATACAATAGATTACATTATTTTATATTAGGAAGTGTTTATAACCAAATATTTTTATTCCTATTTCCTGTTCCCTACATGTATTACATGTAGTAATGTAAAATTGAGAACACATCAAAGTACGTTTCAAGTATCGTAGATGTAACAAACTAAAGTTTAAATTTTTTAAAAATAATTGAAAAATCTTACTACTAGACGAATACGAAAAAATAACACGAAATATTTTTAGTCGAATTATATACACGATTTTTACTAATATTATCCGTTAGTATTTTATGCTACGTTTATATAACATATACGAATTAATTGAGAAATTATTTTCGTTAAAATAACTTCCGTAATTTTTAAAATAATTATAAAGGTTAAGTGCTACGAGAGTTATAGGCAAGCGCAATGACCGGCTACGAAGGTCTACGGCTACGGTGCCGTAGCAATTAGCGTCACATTCTACGCTTTATTTACGTCTTCGAATGTCGACCGTAACTTCTGTTAAGCTCATGTTTAAGCTCACTTATTTTGAATGGTAATTAAATTAGTGAAGGCGCTTTCGGCTGTTTTAATTCGAAGACGTGAAATATACATTTTAAAATCTTTAGCTTAACTGCATTTCTACTACTGTTTTGATACTATATGAAGTTGAAATCATTTATTGATATGGTGAGTTACAACCAATTCTTAATTTAATAGTCAGTGTCGAGCATCAGACAATATTTATCATACATGGCATCAGATTAAACATTTTTTGATCTCAAAAATGGCCTGTATTGTTTTTTATCTGTAAAATAAAGCTTTAAGTGTCTTAAACATAAACACTTTTTGTGGTTTTTAAATGTAATATCGAGTAAAAAGTATTTTTTGTCATTTTAGGGTTCCGTACCTTAAAAGGAAAAAGGGAACCCTCATAGGATCACTTTGTTGTCCGTCTGTCCGTATGTCAAGACTCTTTATCTCGGGAACGCGTAAAGATATTGAGTTGAAATTTAAACTGTATATGTATATCTAAAGTTTCTTGCATATGTGTGAAAGAAATACTTCTCAGTTATCGTATAAAAAAGTTAGATGTCGTAAAAAGCCGCATATTTCGACACTCACAAAAATCAAAACCTACAGGGTACTTCCCGTTGATAAAGAACTATGAAATTTGGCGATAAACATTGTCTCAAAGCACATTTAGGAATAAATCTGAAAACTGTACATTTTTGTTTTAATCACAAAATAAAAATAGGGCCTAGATTCACAAAATGTGGGTTCGAAATTCAATGTGAGTAAATCGTATCATGTAAGGTATCATATATAAGAGCTTCATTAGCACAATGCTAAAACAGGTTTTTAATTATTTTAACAATGTGTAGTTTTCGATGTATGATGAGAAAAGTAAAAAAAATCTTTTTTGTCGATAATTTTATAGTATAGGGATTTTAACAACTTACTTCCCAAATTCGTGAAATTTTCTGGAATTGTACGGAACCCTCGGTGTGCGAGCCTGACTCGCACTTGTCCGGTTTTTAAATCAGCATGTATTTATTTATTGTACGTTAGATATATAACACACATACTCAACAAACATGAATTAGATGACATCTTCTTTTCTTATATATAAAAATTAATCGTGGTTTTTGTTAGTCTCGCTTAAACTCGAGAACGGTTGAACCGATTTGGCTAAGTTTAGTCTTGAAATATTTATGAAAGTCCAGAAAAAGTTTATATGGTAAGAAAATATAAAAATGTAGCGAGTAAAACAATAAAATAATTAATTAAATTTTCCCATACGAGATGTTCCTCCATAAAAAAGCTGTCATTGACAGTTTCGGATCAGGCAGATGGCGAAATGAAGTTTACGAAGTCTGCTAGTATTATAGTACTAGCGGCCCGTCCCGGCTTCGTACGGGTAGACATAAATAGGTACTATAGTAATCTAGTATTAAATATAGCCTATGTTACTCAGTGATAATGTAGCTTTCTCATGAAAAAAGAATTATTAAAATCTGTCCAGTACTTTTTGAGTTTATTCGTTACATACAAAAATACAAATCTTTCCTCTTTATAATATTAGTGTAGATAACCTAGTATAACCTTGAAATTTCACAAACATTCCTTACCAATATGTTTTTTTACATGTTTGAGTAAGGATGTAAAATAAAAAAATAGCTATATGTATAACGTTACCAAGTCAACTCAGGCCAAAGATAACTAAAATAGTAAAATTGAGGTCAAGGATTAATCAAATATCAGTTCGGGGTTATAATGATGCATTGGTTATTTATTTCATAGCTACTTCATTTTATGGCTCGCAGCTTTGCCCGCGTTTTTTGGTTTAATGCTATTCCGTAGTTTTTTTAAATTTTTCCGGGTCTTAAAGTAGCCTATATATCATTTTAAAACATTTTTGAATTATCTCCATGCTAAAAATCATGTCTATTCATTCATCTGCTGCTGCATGAAAGGGTTACAAACACACTTTTGGATTTATAATATTAGTGAGGGATAAAAAAGGATTTGTGGTTGTACCTATGTATAAACTGTAGCTTTTGCTATGATACTTATAAATTACTTTTTGGACAATTTATTGATGAGCATCGCAATCTCTCATTAGGTACTCAATCAAATAATAAAAAAACACGGATCGCTGTTAAGACTATACTTAAAGCTCTACTTAATTAATTTATGTTTACACCACCGTCCGTGTCAATAACACGTTTCCACACATTAGAGATTGTCTGGAAGAAATCGCTTTTAGTGATAAGACCGCCTTTTGTACCATTCTTCTGTCGTTTTTTTCTTCTTCTGTTATGTTTTATTTCTTGTGGTGTCAATAAAGTGTTATTGTATTGTATTGTACTCCAACAAAATGGAGCGGAGCGAATGTGTGCAGATTTAGATCTTAACACCGCTGGGTAAAGCATTATAGACCGTTTGTGTTAATGTAAGTATAGGTCCCGGCACGTAAGTTGAACAAAAAAATATCACTCTCTCCCTTTCGTTAGCAGAGAAAACAAAAGAGAGGTAGCTATGGTTTAACGTTCAAGTTGTTTGCCGGCTACTATAAAGCATTACAGAAATGCCATATTTACTTAGTTAACTCCGCAGGGTCTTGTGTTTTGTTTCTCACCAAGCGAATACAGAAACTATGCGGTGAAATTATAGACTACAACTAACACTGTCCATCTTTACACACCTCTGCTTCGCTCTACTTTGGTAGAGTTCCAGTGTTAGTTACGAGACATAAATACGTAACATCAAAATTATTGTACAATTTGCAATTGCACAATGTTGAAAATGTACAATTTTCGGGATAAAAAGCATTAGGTATTTAATTATGTAAACGAAGGAGAATATGCTCATCGTGTTTATTATATTTCCTGTAAACGAATAAACTCGTGTATTATTTGAAAACAGGTCAATGATTATTAGGTCAGTATTAACAACGCTATCATTTTGTTGATAAAACACGTTTTGCAAGTATTAAATAAGTAGGCATAAGAGTAAACAAAAAATACACAAGTATTTAAATTTAGTTTTTTAAAGCAGTAGCATTGAATGATACTTGGGATAGCTACTGTAAATAGACAGTATTTGGATTAGATTGTAGTAATATATTCTTTTTCGCTATAATAGGTAGGTATATTGGACTAAAAAAAAGCAAAGGCAAAGTTTGTGATTAGAAATTTTATTATGAGGACCTAATTATTAATTTATTACATAAATGTATTATTTACAAATATTGTAAGTTATGGAATTATTGTACACTTTTATTTGACATGTAAAAAGTTTAACCAATAAATATGACTATGACTACGACTATGACTAAATAAAAAGTTTTTTATAGTAGGTACCTATCTTCACTACATATGTAGTACAAAAAAAAGTCGCTTTCGCGCTGTCTGTCCCTACGTACTCGTATGCTTGTATCTTTAAAACTTCGCAACAGATTTTGATGGGGTTATTTTTTATAGATAGAATGATTTAAGAGGAAGGTTTATATGCTTTATACACCTGTGCAAAGCCGGGGCAGGTTGCTAGTATATTTTAAAACGATCAATTTTGGTAATTTATTTGTTTATACAAAGTTCATGTGCGTCGAAAAATAAATAATCATTTTGATGAAATATGGTATTTAGGTGAAGCTTTTTTCTATAAATACATTCGAGAAAACGCGACTTTCTTCTTTTTTCAATTGTGCTCCAGGTGGAGATCATTCACTTTTTAATGTAATTCTTAGATTACATGTTTACATTACATTGTCAAATACATATGACCCTTTAAGGGTATGCCAAACTATTTATACTATTTATTAGGACTGCCCATTGTTTATTATCATTATAGAATTAAAAATAAATTGTCGTAACAAAATCAAAAAACAAATCTACACAAAATTAAAATTAAATTAAAATTAAAAATCAAAATTATATCCACATTGTCATAGCAAAATTACGCAGTCGGTCACATTATTAAAATTATAAATCATTTACATCGTCATTTTCATTTAAATAATCCGCGAGTGAATAATACGCTTTGTCAAGAAGATTTCTTTTTAGTTTTCTAATAAATAAATTATTCTATAGCTCTCAGTTACTTGTGTAAGAACAACAGGCATTTAATTGTTGATATGATGATAGGTCTTACGCCTGTTACAGATTTTACAGATGAGTAAAAAACTAGTAAATTATTATACTGTGTTTGTTATTTTACCGCCGTAAAAGAGCTAAGTAGCTAATGGTTTAGTATAAGAGTATACAAATTAGTTTGAATGAGTATTTATTGTACTATTTGTACTCAAAGCTAAATGTTTGTGAATAGGTTGGATTTTAGAATAGTAAACACTGAAATGGTAACTTAAATAGGGGTAATTTGGGCATAATATATTTTAGAAGGTAAATTTCTGGAAAGAGCTATTTTGGAAAAGGAGATTTTTTAGGCATAGTGGCACTCGTGACGTAGTTTGAATACGTGTTTCTGGCGATCACCAAAGTTAAGTAATGTTTGGCACGGTCAGTGTTCTGGTTGTCAACCGTTATAAGTGAGCGCTGCCATGGCTCGGATGACACGTCACATTGTGGGTCCTGGTTGATTTCATCGTTTAGCTTACGTCTGAGGCATACAGGTGGCTTAGAAACTTTGACATCAGGATTAACCTCCCTACTGTACTATACTGTATCAGCCTTTTAATAGTCCACTGCAGGACGTAGGTCTACCCACGAAGAGTGATTGGGCCATATCCACCACGCTGGCCCAGTGCGGGTTAGTGGATTCGCATACGCCATTGAATTTCTTCTACGGAAGTATGCAGGTTGCCTTACGATGTTTTCCTTCACCGAAAAGCCAGTGGTGTGAAATTCCGTTAGTAAATTCTAAAGAACTCATTGGTACGGGACCGGGATTTGAACCCACGACCTCACGATTGCAAGGCGGGTGTCACTATCTCTAGGCCACCACGGCTTTACGGATTAACCACCCTGCCTATACTAAATTACTTAGAAGATACATTTTAGTACTAGACAATACGCAGTAGTACGAAAAATTGTAGGAACTGAGTTGATAGCCTAATTAATTCACAGTACCAAATACTGTGAATAAACGTACACACATAAAATTACTGCCTGTACAAAAAAGCCATATGGTAGGACATATGGCCGGCAAGTAAATAAATAGGTAAGTTTGTAAATATGAGGGAATAAATAAAGAATTGTTTTAAAAGTATACATCAAGTGGACGAATGGTGTGGTAACTGAAAACACACTTCATATATATACTACTAGCGGCCCGTCCCGGCTTCCCACGGGTAGACATAAATAGGTACTATAGTAATCTAGTACTAAATATAGCCTATGTTACGCAGTGATAATGTAGCTTTCTAATGAAAAAAGAATTATTAAAATCGGTCCAGTACTTTTTGAGTTTATTCGTTACATACAAAAATACAAATCTTTCCTCTTTATAATATTAGTGTAGATGAATAACTTTAACTATGAGATCATCCCTGAAATCGTATATACAGGGTTATTGGTAATCAATCAGCATCTTTTTTAGCTTATTCTATACATACATCAAAACTAACAAATTTTGTTCAACTACTTTTATCAAATCTCAAAAACATAATGTTGTTCCATAGAAAAATATCGACTTCGGCAAAATTTATGGATTTAAAATTTATGCAATTAAAATGAAAAAACTAAAATACAAATATAAATAATAGTGAGCTAACAGAAGAAATGTGGAACGCTTTGCCTGGGTCTGTTTTCCCGTTAAAGTACAACGTGGGTGTCTTCAAATCCCGAGTAAATAGGTATCTTCTAGGTAAGCGTACTACGCCCTAGACCGCACATCTGCTTAACATCAGGCAGTGTGTAGTCAAACACGAACCTATTCGAAATAAGAAAATAAGAAATAAGAAAGAAATGTGTTAGGTACTACCAGTAGTACATCAGGTAGTAGTACCACGGACAGCAAACAGTGTGCAGACCTCTTTGTAAATTGTAAAATTGCAGAAATTAATTTACATGGCAAAAAATAGCACTAAAACTGAAACTAACAGTAAGAACGAATAAGTAAAAACAAAACACAATCGTGCTAAATACTTCGTTTCTTACTAAGCAAATATGGCATTTATTCAGTAAGTTTATGGCTTGCATATTCGTATATCCGTTATGCTTCGTTTTGGTGGTTTAAACCCTGTGGATTTCGTGTTATTTTTTTGTTTAGTAAACCGCGTTTACGCTGTCCCGATAAAACGCAGCCTGTTTCGATCTCGGACCTTTGTCCCGCATGTTTTATGCACTCGTTTCATTTTATTTTTATTTGCAACAGTCCAATTCTATCGCTGGGTTCGAATCTTCGTATTGCCTTGGAGCTTTCGCCATTATTAACTGTGTTAAAAATAGCTTTGCTGTCTACACGATCCTGCAAGTTTGCTACGACGTTGTAACTCTGAGGTGCTAAATTTTATTCTACCCTTCGGATTGTTATGACCAATAAAACCTATAGATAGAGTATACATTTAAAAAACAGATTTGTTTTTTTGATACTGATCAGATCAGATCAGATCACGTTACTTGCTTTATGTTTATTTAATTTATGATATTTTTGCTTATAGTTTTTATGATAAAATATAACTAATAAAAATAGCCCCAATAATATAAAACCTACAGGTAGTACAGGTAGAAGGTACCAAATAAATAAAAAATAACTTCTCTACATAAATATTTTCATGTTTTAGACCTTTCTGCTTCACACATTTTGCGGGAAAAGGCAGAGCATCGCCTTTTTGCTTATTTGATAAGTATCATAACCATATTATTTTGCATTTTTAGTGATCTACTGTTATTTTAATTCTTCGTGTTGTTTATTTTTCGGTTCATCTCCAACTTTTTGCCTGAGACTGTGTTTTAAGGGGTTCACTTGGTAAGCAGGTATATATAGGTAGAGGCGGAGAAATGAGCATATATTTGCTCTCCAGCAGACAAGGTCTTGCCAAATGCAATCCTACCGTATTTTCCTCCATTACATTGTTCATTTAAAATCAAAACATATAAGAAAAACAGGCGCTTGTTCACGAAAACCTGCTAAAAGGATCTGACACGGGAGTATCACGTAGGTACCGAAGGTTTTGCTGTATATCAAGCATATATCAAAACCATAGCAACAAAAAGCCTCTTCGCGCTGTGGCACATTACATTTGATGGGTGAAGGTGGCAAACGACATGTGTGGCCTTATAAGTGGCCTTAATAAAGGAATATGGCCGCTGCACATCAGGCGGCCTTGGCCACGACTGCATTAGGGTTATTCACGCGAATTTCTCACGTTTATCAAATTGCTATAGCGTTGGGGCTGCCGCATTTTAGTTTCAGTGTTTTATATTTTGAACAATCTCATGAGTTTCTATTGCGGAGCTTAGTAGTACTACTAAGCTACTATTATTTAGTGGTATTTTAAATGTGGTTAATTAAATATCTCGTTGTCACCAAAACGTAACTCATAGTAAGTTTAAATGTTTTTTTAAATTTCAAAATTCATTTTAAATGTTTTAATGCATTTTGCGTCTTACTATAATAACCGAAAAATAGCAAAAAACATTTTTTCAAAATATAATTTACTAGTTTACTTTTGTAGGTAAGGTTATTAGATAATAATGAGTTATCTGTCTAGCTATATTATACATTAAATTTAATAAAAAAAACCGGACAAGGGCGAGTCAGGCTCACACAACGAGGATTCCGTACAAATCCAGAAGATTTCACAAAATTAGGAAGTAAGTCTCTATACTATAATCATCGACAAAAAAGTTTTGTCTTTTTCACTTTATATGAATACCTTACATGATACGATTTACTCACTTCAAATTTTGAACCCATATTTTGTGAATCTAGGTCCTATTTTTTTTGTGATTTAAATAAAAATGTACAGTTTTCAGATTTATTCATATTTGTGTACTCTCAGACAATACTTTTCGCCAAATTTCATAGTTCTATGTCAAGGGGAAGTACCCTGCAGGTTTTGATATTTGTGAGTGTCGAAATATGTGGTTTTTTACGACATAAACGACTAACTTTTTTATACGTTAACTGAGAAGTTTTTTTGCACAACTGCAAGAGATCATTTCGATATCTTTACGCGTTCCCGAGATAAAGAGTCTTGACATACGGACAAACGGACAACAAAGTGATCCTATAAGGGTTCCGTTTTTTTCTTTTGAGGTACGGAACCCTAAAAATAGATGTCAAAAGAGTTCACGTTACGATGTTTCTCATTTTTACGATACAGTCTTTTCCGATACAAAATAATTCAGCGACTGAATAAATGTACATCCATTCCACGACAAAAAGTTCAAAATGAATGACTTTTCCGACAGTCAACACATTTTTGCCCGTAAATCTTGCATTGAAGACATCTTTATACCATTTCCTCGAACCGAACACAAAATATTTCATGTCATCCGGTCCGCAATCAATTTGCACTTTCGTGACAGGAACACATCATGCCCTCACAGATTAGAGGAAGGCGATTTCGCTTCGATTCGATTCCTAGCATGTCTAGACGTCTCACAAAATAAATTATGAAACTTACCGCTTTTAGACACCCGTACATTTTGAATAATGATCGTCTTTATGCTAAAAAGATATCAGAGAAGACGAAGAATATCCAGACTGTGAAATAATAAAGATTTTATAAGGTCTATCGAATAAGTAGATCGTAAAAGTTGAACCGGCACGGCATTACGCATGGCGAAACTCGGAATAATATTGTTTGTGTATTTTCTGGTCTAAAAATCCCTGATCGACGAATCCTCGGGCATTTTGACCTTGCGCAGAATTTACAGCACCCGTTTGTTATATTTGTGTTATGATTCAAGGCTGAACTAGTTTGTTCTAAGCCTTGGAAAAATGTTTGGATTGATATAGGAATGTTTTGTGTCAAGATGCGAGTTTAGGAAATCTTATTTGTTGTGCCTGTTTATTTGAATCTTTCGTGAATCATATAAGGCATATTTTACTATTGTGTTTGGTGTTGTAAACAGATTGCTTTCTTGATGGAAAGCCTAAACATAACAGTTAACGTCGTATGAAATTTCGAACCTGGAAACCTTGCGTGATATCCCATTATTCTACCCATGTCTATACCTCGGTGTGCCCGGTAATCAACGTGAAAATAATAGGCACTGAAATCAAATACAATTGCAATATCTGCACACGGCCTAGCTGTTGGCGATCTCTTTATTGTGTTTTAATGTAAATACTTTTCCGTAAACTTTATGTTTTTTATGCTATTTTTAAATAAGTAGAATGTTTTAGTTTTTTATTGTTCTTCCTGTCTCCAATTCTGCTTTACGTTCAATACAGTGATGGTGTTGTGCTCGTTTTATTATAATTTTATTAGCTGCAGTTATCGTCCTCTACACTAGCTATTAAATAATTGTCAAAAAGACTAAAAACCTGACGAATCATTGTAATAGGACAAGTAGAACTATTCAGAGACCATCGGATTTTTGATTAAGATTATTGGGTCAAAGAAAGATACTCGTTCCTGTTTCAAGGTGTCGTTCGTATTGTAAAACAGACTCATAAAAACGTAAACACGACTATAAATTCAAAAATCAGATAGTAAAACTTGCACAAAGTTGTTCTATTAAAATGATTTCTTAATACTGAAAGAGGATCAAGTTTTCAAAGAGAATGTTATCTCAGTCGTTCTGCGAGTAACTAATGCTTTTCGAATCGTCGGTCCACGGGATATCCAACTTTATAATCTTGATCAAAACTTCCGAAGCGAAGCGAAACTACCATTCCTCAGCCAAAGAAAAACCTCTTCATGTTTACTTCGTACGAAGTAGGTATTAAGGGGTTTGTAGCCGTCAAATTCTATTTCACTCGCGCAATGTACATTATTGATATTACATTAGTGCGGTTAAAAATAGTGTCAAAATTACATGATGCATAGCCTATTTTGTTTATCATATACCTAACAGTACAAATGATTTGTAATATGTTTTGTTAATAAATAAAGTAGCCAACTAAGTTAACAACATTTGCATTTATAAATACTCTTTTTAACACGCTTTTATTGGTTTCACTTGTATGTTTGCTTGCTTGCTTGTAACCAACCCCTTTGAGCTCGATTTTGACCTACTTTGAGCGATCAGATTTTCTTTAAACTTTGCACACCTATGATGATGTTGACAATGCATTTAAAAAATATGACTCCTAAGCGTGTTTTTTAAAACTAGATTTTTATTATTAAACGTGACACCTATTATTGACGACTCAACGTCATGTTTTAGGAAATTAGGCTCTCAAATTTGCGTTCTTCCAAACCAGGTAGGTAGATGTAGTGCGGGTTAAGGGTTAAGGCTTAAGGGTTTAAATCGTGCAAAAGTGCGAATAATATAGCTGTAGCACGACTATAAGGCCATTGACGTTGCTATATCAATACTTTTTAATTCCAATAATGGTTATACATACTTTTCTATTAGCTGAATACTTTCTGTTGAGTTTCTCGTAGAAATACTCACGCTACTTAGGCAAAGTACTTCTCTATTCAGTGAAGGAAAAAAGGTAGATTTGTGTTCTTTTCACCTCATTGAAATTCACTTGTTCGGTTGAACGTAGTGTAGTACCGGCGACGAAGTGCTTCAAAAAGAAAAGTGGCCATTTGTCTGTGATTAAAACGAAGTGAATTCCATTTTGTATGCTTGATTTTAACGTCTATTGTTGGTTCTTTATTTGTAGTTTTTATTATAGTTGCTGTTTATTTACTTTTATTGTAGTTTGTACTGTAGTTCGTATGCCTCGAAGCTCATGATGAGGTTTTTAGCTCATTATATTTCCATGCTTAGAACTAAATAATTATAAACCTAACTATCATTAGGCTTTACTTAATCATCTGCTTGAAACGTGATATTTTGAAAACTTACAGGCGTAGTTTTAATTTTCAATGATTAATTTACAGTACAGAACTTCTAGCAGTTATAAAAACAAGATCGTTGTTCTCAAAACTAAGAAATGATAAAGTTTAAACTGTTTGAAGAGTAGTTTTTTCCTTAGCAACATCCGTTTCCAGAATGTTTCTACGTATACACGGTACTAATAGTACTGTAATTGAAAAGAAAACCTTTATTACGAGTATATCTTAATAACATTTACCAAAACCTTCACAATTCAATAACCTTTTGTCATACGAAATACTTATAAAAGCATTTACTTAATAAAACGAATCAAAAGTATTTCGTTCGTACCTAATTCTTGAAAGGTCATGGCAATATTCGGACCCATGCCCTTTACAAATTCCAATTTTATGAGTGGAGACAAAATCGTGGGCACTTTAAACATTGACAAACGACGCAAGTGGCTACCTATTCGTACCATTTTCTGAGCCCGAGCCCATTGTCCGAGTTCGGATATCGCCAGTTGTAAATTATAAATAAGCCTGCAAAGGTAGAGGTATTTTGGAATGCCTGTGTATTTTAGAATACCTGTATTGTTACATAAGCCGGCTGCGGAGGGCGTAGGTCAAGGCTCCCGTACTTAGACTCGAAAACTGTGACATTGGGAATATTTAACGTCTCTCGTGAAAATGGCCACGGTTTACATCGGAATGAAAATATAATTAAGGCGAGGACGCCCATTAAAACGTTTTATGTGACAGCGACGGTGATTTTGATAGAAAATTATTGAAATTTCTAGAGCTAGAGGTTACTAAAAATATAGCTACTTAGAGTCATCACAAAATAAAAGGCCCGTTTTGACAGTTGATTTGCTATTTTTTAACGATCGAAATGTTCAATGTAATTACATTTTCATTAATGGGTACCGCCCATTCGGCTAAGTGCTGTTCATAACGATTTCTCATACTGATCCATGGTATGGTTACACCACTATATATACTCTGTAAAATTTAACTTGATTTCTGCGACAGTGACATTGACATAGAAGATTGACATTTTTAGAATTGAGAGAGTGGTGGAAAAATTTTTTTTTTTTAACAATGTTGTAATGAAATCGAATGAGTAGTTGAAGGTGAGAAATTGGATTTTATTTACTTACTATTATTTAAGATCAAGTATGTACACATGTAAATAATGTTATGATATTAATTAAATACTCATAATAATGTAACGATAGTATTTATCGACGTTTTTCACTATTTAAAATGCTAATGTAATTAAAATATACAATAAAATTAATGATAAATTAAGTTTTATTTAAAATATCGTCAGTATAAACTATCGATATTTTAATTAAAACTCTATCTAAAACTCTGTAGTCACGATCATTCGTCGCCCATCACTAATCTGCATGCCCATAATGACATAATTGACAGGTACTGACTGTCCTATTAAGAAATTCAGGACTTCATAGGCGTGATTTTTCTGACAGCTGTCGCAGAGATCAAGTTTATAGAGTATAGTTACGTCGCGAAGACGTCAATGAAAATGTCAACGGGCCTATTATTTTGTAATGATTATAGGTCAGTGGTGATTTAAAACAAAACAACGTTTTGACAAATAAGCATAATATTAAGATCACCTTAATTATGAGCTATCATTATTATTAAAAACATGGGCAATCTCAAGAATTGTAATACAGAAATACAGTTATAATTAGTTCACGTACATAGTACAGTAAAAAGGTATTCAAAGATATCTTTCCTTTAGTTTAAAAGTAGTCGCCGTGAAAGCTATAATTTAGCTTGTAAACAAATGGGTTCAATGACCAAATCGTTCTACTTAAAAGTATAAATATCTAATCATCATGAAACACTACTATAAAACTACACATTGGCAGTTAACCTTATTTTCAATTAAAACCATCCACTGTCCAAGTTGGTTCAAAATATCAAAATTTGGTAAAAAATATCAAAACAGATTGTGAACTTTTTCAATTTGCCGGCGACATCCACGTGGCGGTGTCCCGCAGACATAATATTCAAACAAAAACAGAAAATTCAATTTGTTCAATTTCCCCAGCTCTAAGTACAAAAATATCCCTAAGGTGAAAAATTCTGCCACCGAAAAACATTAGAAACACAACAGAGGCGATGGAAAAAGTACATTTCCTCCCGCGATTCGAACAAAAAGCCGATTATCTTTTTGTCTCGCGCAGTTCATTTCAATTCTTGAATAGTTAAAGTAGGACTTAGGAGTACGTTAACGGCTTTTTAATCGGCCACAACTGTTTCACTTGCACATGTGCAAGTTTTAGTACATATACATTGAATTTCTAAAAACGATAAAATTGTATGCACTATTATATTAACTCTCTTTGGAACTCATGTACGGAATTTCACACCACTGGCTTTTTGGTAAAGGAAAACACCATGAGGCAACCTGCAAATGTCCTCGAAAGGAATTCAATGGTAAGTTTTTTTTTTATTTCGAATAGGTTCGCGTTTGACTACACACTGCCTGATGTTAAGCAGATGCGCGGTCTAGGGTGTAGCACGCTTACCTAGAAGATACCTATTTACTCGGGATTTGAAGACACCCACGTTGTATTTTAACGGGAAGACAGACCCAGGCAAAGCGTTCCTCATTCCGGCTGTTCGTATGAGGAATGAGGATATATGACTCCACCAGCCCGTACTGGGCCAACGTGGTGGATATGATCCAATCACTCTTCGTAGGTAGGCGTTCGTCCTGCAGTAGACTAATAAAAAAGACACAGGTACGGGTATGATAAATAAAAGCTTCCTATACTTTTTGAAAATTCACATGTTTTGATGTTTTGTCATTATTAATGTGAGCATGCGACAGCAAGATGGGAAATTGCGCATAAATTCTTGCGTTCATTTTTAGGATCCCGTACTTAAAGGGTAAACCCGCCCCCCGACCGCCTAAGCAATAGCAATCGTAATAGCAATCGTTTGTGACTTCATTTTAGTCATTTGGCACCGCCTATGTGACGTTAGCCATCAATTGCTTTGCGCGGATTGCGACAGCAATCGTTGAATGAACAACTTTGATGGCTAACGTTACTTAGGGGGTGCAAAATGACTAAAACGAAGTCATAAAGATTGCTATTACGATTGCTATTGCTTTAGGCGGTAGGGGGGCAGGAACCCTATTACTAAGACTCCGCTGTCCGTCCGTATGTCTGTCTGTATGTCCGTCTGTCTGTCACCAGGCTGTATCTCATGAACCGTGATAGCTAGAAAGTTGAAATTTTCACAGACTGATGACGTATTTCTGTTGCCACTATAACAACAAATACTTACTAAAAAAAAACAAATAAATATTTACGATGACAGGTAAGTCACCGTTATTAAATATTGAAGCTTGAAATATTCACAAAATATTCAGTTAAATATTCACATCAAAAATAAATAATTAAAATAAAATAAATATTTAAGGATGGCATCCATACGGTATGGAACCCTTCGTGCGCGAATCCGACTCGCACTTGGCCGATTATTTGTTTAAGACCCTGATTTCACAAATCATTTCCTTTGGTGAACGATTGACTAAGAAAAGCGAATTTTTGGGTTATGTGGGCAGGTATGTGTGTATGTAATGGCTGTATCTAGACAATTATAGTTACTAGTGTCTTCGTGTTTTTTATAATTTTTTTATTCACACGGAAAGAAAAATACTCTCAATTAGATAGTCAGCTAAATTAATTGTAGAGCGACCAAAATTAAGTACTGTATTTTTACGAGTAAAGAACTTAAATTCCATCAATTTCGCTCTGTAGTCCATAACAGACAGACAGACAGACAAAACTACCTATTTACAACCTCTAAAACAAAATTAAACACTATCCTACTAATATTATAAACGTGAAAGTTTGTGAGAATGATGGATGGATGTATGGATGTTTGTTACTCTTACACGCAAAAACTACTAAACGGATTGAGATGAAATTTTGCAATAATATAGCTTATATATCAGAATAACACATAGGTTATAAATTATAATGATATACTGTGTATGCGAACGAAGCTGCGGGTAAAAAGTAGTTTACATATAAATGACAAAATATGGTTATAAAATGGTCTTATCACCTTATCAAATTGGAGCGTCCGTAGATATAATAGAGTCGTAAGTCGAGCGGAGCTGTGTTGTGTTCTTCTGTAAGCTATTGTAGTATTTCTACAATGAGCTTACCGACTACAACGCTCTACCTATCCCCATTCCGTCCCGCTTTGGTGAAGTCCGAGCGTAAAAAGCATCAAATCCATTTCACCTACACCAAAAATACTCTACTTCACAAGGAAAATCTTACATCAATTTTTAACTACGGACATTTTAAATGAATTATTCAGAAAGGTTTTATGAAAATTGGGGTGTAATTTATTAATTTATTCAAACATTCGCCGCCAGCGGAGGTATTTTGTTCATTTTCATATTCGGTAGTATCGATGTGGTACGAACTAAATTTCGTAGCTCCGTTTTATAGCTTCCGCACTTTATGGTAATGAGCCAAGAGACGGTCTAGCTCATTGTTAGGTATTCCTGCTTCTTGATAGGGTTGCCAGTAAGCTATACGTTTGTAGCGCTCATGGCGTACTTTTACTAGGTGTTTGTGAGCCGTCACTGAAGTTAAGCAAGGTTCGGCTTCAAACCAAATAAAAAAATATTTAATTTGTTCTGAGGGTTCGGCAAGGTCAGTCTTGGTCAGTCTTAGATTTGTGGCCGCGGGTGGCATTTCCAACTGAGCGCTACCGTTGCTCTAATGGCGCATTAAATTGTTGATCCGGCTGTTTTAACCTTAAAAAAAGGTTAAAAACTCTGACACTAGTGCTAGCCACCTGGCTGTATGAACTGATATAGATATTATGTCTGTCACCCATCTAAGTCTAACCATCACCGATCTGTGCCAAACTTTGCTTAACTTCAACGCTATGAAAGCTACGGACGTATTAATACTTAATACTCGTAAGTTCGTATAGGTTGTGTGGCTAGCCCTGGTGTCAAAGTTATGCCACCTAAAGGCTCTGACATGGCTAAACGTTTAAAACAACTGGGACCCATAATTTTACGTTAGAGTTAAGGTCAGGGTTGCCAGCTTAAGCACAGGTTTTCTAGCAAGCTATTGGGTAATTGAGGCTATTGTTCAATATTCAGTATTTTTCAGAATATCTGTAACTTATTAATTAGTGGTCAATTATGTGATGAGATCAATATTTATTCCAAAGTCATACCATCATCACACATGCATGTTTTTTTAAAGTAACGGAGTTACACTACGCTGCTACGGATTGCTAATGGAACTATTAAGTTTTGAAGTTGAAGTTCGGTGAAGTTCTAAAGGAACATTCACAGAGCTTATTGGATAACATAGGGCCGGCCTATGAAGAGCAGTGGAATTGAAGGCTAATAGATTAAAGGTTTTGGAATCAAAAAGCTCGTTTTATTAAAAAAAAATCCTATGATTTACTATACGAAAGACTTGTTTCATACGGACCACGGATGCGCGCGTTTTGCACCCATCAAGATTTCTTTTTTAGACGTTTTGATATATCTGGCAACCCTGCTTCTTACCCATTGGCAGAATAATAAAACGTGTCGACCCTGGCAATGAATATTTCTAGACAAATGACGCACATTCATAAATCAGTTAGCGTGTAGGTACTTGCCAGGTTCGAGTATTTGCAGAATTCATTCATTCTAAATGTGGTAAGTGGCTAATGTATTCTATTTTAGGCTTCATGAATTAATTATGCAATATTCTTAGAATTTGCTTTTATGAGATCTATCCGAGTGTTTGGAACTTGGTATCCTTTCATGCCGACTTTTTGAACTACTGATGAAGGATAGGGCTGTTTGAAGTTCGAATTGTGAATCTCTGTGAATAGAAGTTCGCTGTGATATAATTTCTAAGTTGATTGTAGTTATTTTGGTAACAAATTCACTGAATACTTTTGCCCGAAATTTCATAACTATGACCCTGTTATTATATTTTCGGTCACCGGTAGCGGTGGCAGCTGGTATAATAATTTGAACTATACAGTGCAATGTGCCGACTAAACCAAACATCGAGCTATCACCGTTACAATCGATTAAAACTTCAGATATTTGACTTCAAAGGAAACTCTACCTAACGAGCCTTCAAAAATACTGGGCAAAGAGATCTGGGTTTCTTACCAATAATCGCTTACTACGATCTGTCTAATTTTGCCGTAAAGGCAGATAAAAACCTCTTAAGTTATTTCTCCATTCTTGCTTTGATGTTCAAAAGAGTATCTATACATAGGTAGCTTCATTTTTGTACAGACGTACTTATTGTGCTCAATAGAGACACAACGGGCGACCTTTCGGCCGCGCCTCCATTGAAGGGAACACTTGGCCTTTCTTTCACAAAAGACGGATCTTAAGTCTGGTGCTGTCACAAGGTTGCTTTGTAGTGCCTTGTACCTAGTAGCTTTTTGTGAAGACGATATATCGAGAAGAATATAGCTCTCTACATCTACTTTGGTGCGCAGATCCAAAGTTAGAGGTAGCGCGCGGTGGTCTAAATAAATCTAAGTTGTAGTTGAGAGATGACTCAAAACTTCTCTTAAAACTGTTTATCGAATCATACTGAAGTTTTTAATAGCCAGCACATAGATAAGCCCTGGTGGCTTAGAGGTAGTGATACCCGCCTTACAATCGCGAGGTCGTGGGTTCAAATCCCGGTCCCGTACCAATGAGTTCTTCGGAATTTATGTACGTAATTTCACACCACTGGCTTTTCGCTGAAGGAAAACATCGTGAGGCAACCTGCATATGTCAGTAGAAGAAATTCGATGGCGTATGTGAATCCACCAACCCGCACCGGGCCAGCGTGGTGGATATGGCCCAATTCACCCTTCGTGGGTAGGCCTACGTCCTGCAGAGGACTATTAAAAAAGGCTGATACAGTACAGTACAGTACATAGATAAATACCAACTGGAATATAAACGAGATATTTTTACAGTACTTAAGGACCGAAAAGTTCTCAAATACTGAATACAGTAAAAACTAAGGTTAAAGCTACAACGATTTTGCATTTGTCTGTCCAGATTATATACAGGTTGCGTTTTTCTACGAATCCCGATGTGGTACACGGGTTCTACAATTATTTTGATTTGTCGGTATTTTTATGGGTGGGGTAAAAAAGGGATTTTTATCGCGCTATTTTTATATATCAGCCGATATTTAGCTAGTTATTTCGATAATATTTGGCAAGATTGTTTAGTAACTAAATCCTACAGCGTAGTATAGTTGCTTGCTACGGCGTACTATTATTTAAACTAATTTACATTCATTCAGTTATAAGCTCACAAGGCAATGTAAATTTTTCGCACAAACCACAATTCTACAGGTAGACATTGATGTTAGGTGCTGTCAGTCTCCAGCCTACGCACAGACTCAAATACCTACATAGTTTCTAGAGTGTTTTACACAAGACAACCCAGTAGCATGATTAACGATAGGTATGTTATAAATTAATTTATGATACGATGATTTACGTTCACAAAAAAAATACAATTATATAATGGCTTAGAGGGTAAAAGTTACAGACATATATTTACTACTACAGATTAACAAAATGTAGGTAAGTAAACGTACGTGTGTATTCTAGGTATAGGTAGTACCTACTTACAAGTTACTTCGATGAGCTCCTTTACCTAAGTAATTGACCGACGAAATGGAGGAGGTACTCAATTCAACGCGTATATTTTTTATGTATTTATAGCCACACATAACTTTTTACATAGTAATCCGATTCCGATAAATCTTTTTTTATTGGAAAAAGTATTCAAGATTGATTTCATTTCAATTTATTCGAAATCGACTGTGCACTTTTTTGATAAATCAATAATGTGAAAAATGCTACATCGATTTTTGTGAATATACCTACATTATAAAAAATAAATTATTATAACAACATAGATTAAAAAAAAATATGTAAATAAAGGATCACGAACAATCAAAATAAAATTACACACGTTTTGTAGTATTTTTAACCGACGAAACGCAGGAGGTACTCAATTCGACGCGTATATTTTTTTATGTATAATAGTCCGATTTCAATAATTCATTTTTATTGCAAAGAGTATACTTCGAATTTGGTTCCATTTAAATTTTATCGAAATCAGCTGAGCCATTTTTGATAAATCAACAATAATGTAAAAATGCTACATCGATCCGTGCGAAATATTCGCGAATTTTGTACACGGTAGGTCACGACTTTTTTTGCAAAAAATAATTATTTGTTACAAACTGCACCTGCTGTAGGTAATACATAATTATGTACAACGCGGTCACATTAACTCGACGCATCGCTGGAATTTTTAGAAATTTTTACTCGATCTTAATAAACAGGTATAAACTTATCTTTTATAGATGATGGTTCGGAACCTTTCGTGCGGGAGTCCGACTCGCACTTAGCCGGTTTTTTTTTGCACACCGTACTTAAGGGCCAAAATAACGTCACATGGTCAAGCGTCTAGTTAATGTGACCGCGTTGCAGTTGCAATGTTCCTGTCGTCTGACATGCCAAAAATAAGAGTTAATTACGCTTATACGTTTTTCCATAATAATATTGTATAATTCAAGTTGAATAGAAGTTGAGGTTTAAATTTCAACAACATTGTTATGAAATTCTGTACGAGCAATACGGCTCCCACTTGTCGTAATGAATACAGACAGCCATCCTGTCAAACATTGAAATAATTTGGAAACGAACAACAACTTAAAACGTGATGTAACTCAGTAAATAAGCGAGGCAGAAGCGCTGCTTGAAAAATCTTTGATAATACGATTCTTTCTGGTTTCATACTGGTTCAAAATTAATGTAGTATCGTTAGCAATTGCAGTGTCGTCGAGAGACGCCAAGCAAGTATTTACGTAGCTAGTACACCGTGGCCTGATCCACTTGCCGCATTTCACAGGCATTTTAAGATTGTAATCAAGCTAGTACTGACCTGAATTTGCAATATCCAATTTCGAACTAGAAAAATCATTAATACGTAATCTACGTGTATAATTATTTTTTGCATAAAATAGCATGACCGACTTCACCCGTGTTCAGAATCATTACATGGTATAAAACAAAGTCGCTTTCCGCTGTCTGTCCCCATGTATGCTTATGTCTTATGCTTATATCTTTAAAACTACGCAACGGATTTTGATGCATTTTTTTTAATAGATAAAGTAATTCAAGAGAAATGTTTATATGTATAATACAACTGTGCGAAGCCGAGGCGCATCACTAGAACGCAAATATTATGCACGGATCGATGTAACATTTTTCACATTATTGATGATTTATCAAAAATGGCTCAGCCAATTTCGACAAAATTTAAATGGGACCAATTTCGAAGTATACACTTTCCAATAAAAAGAATTATTGAAATCGGACTACTATGAAAAAAGTTATGCGTGGTTATACATAGAAAAAAATATATATACGCGTTGAATTGAATACCTCCTCCGGTGGTTCGAAAAAAAAATATACGCGTCGAATTGTATACCTCCTCCGGTGGTTCGACGGTCAAAAATTAGGCATTCTAGTCAAACTAATAATATCTTTGCGCAGCTATAATCGATAACTGTGATCAAATATTTTCTAAAAAATAAGAATTTTAGCTCCTAATAATAGGCATCATACTATTAAGTTATCCTAAGAACTATACTGAAGTCACTGACCTAGCGCGGTGATGTAGCCCATCATTGTCCTTATTGTAATAACGATAAAAGCTTATAGCCCTCAGAGGCGTATTCAGACGGCTACGGCGTGAGACCGCCATAGGCGCGGCGGTACAACTACGAGTATGTCTCGACGGCAAACTAGGAAAAACTTTCCTATGTTGTTGCTGCGTCGCGTCTCTCCTAGCCTCGCCAGTGTGCAACTTACCTTACGTCACCAAACTCGTGTCTGTCTGGCAAACCTCATTAAAATAAAACGAAGAGACAGTAGTAGGCGTAAGCCCGAAAGGAGCCTCTGACATTAATATGATTATGCTGTTTTTCCTTGAGATCATTTCAAGGGATAATATGAGATTTTTCATAATAAAGTAAGAATATGCTCGTAAAATATTTTTACCTCCCGATGTTTAGCAAGCACTTTATAGAGATGGAAAGTAACTTTAAATTTAATGGGTCAATGATTTATTAATTTATAAGAAAGCGATTCAAAAAAAGATTTACTTTAGATGGTAAAAGCCTATTTGTTCCACAGCTGACCCTCTTAAAATTTAAAGAAAAGTTTTGTCCATTGTTTGCTTTATTTTGCGTACTGTAGTACTTTACCTTCCATTTTGCTGAAAACTGATTGGAAAAAGGGAAGTATTATAGTATATTTTTTGTCTTGAAGACTTTTAAGATTCTTTTATTGTTTTGTAGTATCTGGATCGTATGTATTGTACTGTACCAGCCTTTTTAATAGTAGGCCTACCCACGAAGGGTGATTGGGTCATATCCACCACGCTGGCCCAGTGCGGGTTGGTGGATTCACATACACCATCGAATTTCTTCTACTGACGTATGTTGGTTGCCTCACGATGTTTGCCTTCACTGAAAAGCCAATGATGTGAAATTCCGTACATAAGTTCCAAAGAAACTCATCGGTACGGGATAGGAATTTGAACCCGCGACGTTTCGATTGCAGGTCGGGTGTTACTACCACTAGACCACCACGGCTTATTTTCTGAGATCTGGATCGTAATAGGTATAAAAATACAACTTTTTATAGCTATAAAGATACTTTTCTGATATTCTCTCTAATTTTACATCAGTTATCTAAATTTCTTCAAAATTTTACGTTACAGAAGCTTTTTGAGAGCAATGTTGAAAAACCACTTATTATTTTAGGTGCATGCAGGAACAAAAGGCGTGGAAGTGTTTGCGCAATTTTGTGCTAAACATAAATAACCCTTTCTCGGTTGCTTGGCCTTAAAAGCAAATTGCTGTGAGGTTGAATAACACGCCATTGCTTTCTCGAGAATAATGCACGTCGTAATACTAACTTTCATAACTCATTAAAATTGTATTTTCTAAGACGCACATAGCTTACTGACGCGCGTAGCTATACTGACGCTCGTTGCTTACTGACACACGTAGCTCTACTGACTCTTGTAGTTTACTGATTTTTGTAGCTTATCGCTATGTCGGCGTCAGCTCTCTAGACTGTGTTTGGATAATCTCTTAACAATTATCTTTTTAGTCGTGTAGCCTATTAATGCCTTTAGCCTGTTGGTGTCCACCATTCTACGTACAAAATCCCATCGAATGCATGTCGTAATACTAACTTTCATAACTCATTAAAATTGTATTTTCTATGACGCACATAACTTACTGACGCGCGTAGCTATACTGACACTCATAGCTCACTGACACACGTAGCTCTACTGACTCTTGTAGCTTACTGATTTTTGTAGCTTATCGCTATGTCGGCGTCAGCTCTCTAGCCTGTATTTGGATAATCTCTTAACAATTATCTTTTTAGTCGTGTAGCCTATTAATGCCTTTAGCCTGTTGGTGTCCACCATTCTACGTACAAAATCCCATCGAATGCATGTCGTAATACTAACTTTCATAACTCATTAAAATTGTATTTTCTATGACGCACATAACTTACTGACGCGCGTAGCTATACTGACACTCATAGCTCACTGACACACGTAGCTCTACTGACTCTTGTAGCTTACTGATTTTTGTAGCTTATCGCTATGTCGGCGTCAGCTCTCTAGCCTGTATTTGGATAATCTCTTAACAATTATCTTTTTAGTCGTGTAGCCTATTAATGCCTTTAGCCTGTTGATGTCTACCATTCTACGTACACAATCCCATCAAAATAAATAAAATAAAAAATATTAGGGGGACATCTTACACACGGTCTCTGACCCCAAACTAAGCAAAGCTTGTGCGATGACTGTCAGAGACTGATATACTACATATACATATTTTTAAATTTATAATATATTGATAACGGTAAAGTATTGTATACCATCTCGTATATAAAGGGGTCAAACGGCATGACTGCACTAGTGCAACCCGAATTCAATCCAAATTAATTAAAGTGCCGAAAACTGTAGAGCAATAATTCAACGAATCTGTGCTTCGTCAAAATTGACATTCGAAATAGCGAATAAAATCCGGAAGCCGCGAACGAATTTAATTTGCGAGTAAAACGCCTGACTCCTGTAAAAACTGGATGGGTAGGTTACTTTATGTTACGCTCTAAAAGCCTGTTTTATGATTGCTCGTAAAAAAAGATCCTAAGGGAGCCAATTTCATTCTTTAATTAGGGTAACATTTTTGTTTTACACGATTCGTATAGAGGGATACCTGGATGTACCTACGCCGTGTGCAAACATGAATAAGTTTTTAGGTCTGATACGTGCTTCCAAATGCCAGATGGTGTCTTTTTTATGTCTCAAAGTGTATCTGTGCTACTAACCTACGTTAAAGTTAAATTAACAAAATAAAGAGGAATTTGTATACAAAGTTATAGATTATACTCACTACTATTGCATTATAAATCTGCGGTCTATTTGCAGCTTGGTTTATATTTACATAAGATATTCGGAAAGAAACAATCTATTACCTTGCACTATACAGGGTTATTACTGATCTAACAACTTTTGTTCTTCGACTTTTGTTAATTCTCAAAAAAAAATGTTGTTGTTCTATAGAAAAATAACGTTCACCCGCGACAAAATGTATGGAGCAGCTGCTTTTTGATTTTTGACAAAAGTCGCAGAACAGAAGTTGTTAGTTTTGATGTACAGAATAAGCCCCTAAAAGGATGCTAGTGGATTAGAAATAACCCTGTATATACAGGGTTATTCACAATAGGTGTATTAAGCTAATTGAAGTGAGTTAGACCATCATTATGAATGGCTTACCTCGGAATTAAATAAAAAAAATACCTGCTGTTACATATAAAATAAATACAACTCCGTATCAATAAAATGTATGAAACCGTATTTTTTTACGAATTATAAATTAAGCTCTACCGTAAAAGTTATTTAGGTATAATTATTTATTTATGCAAGAAACGTACAATACAATTAGTACTTAGCATATTAAGACTAATAATACTCATTGCTAATTTAGTACGTAGTTGTACATTTTCACCCTGTATATATATGTATTTATTATAGCCTGTAACTTTCTCCTTTGGTTTATGTCACCTTTTTCAATAACTCTAAAAATAATAAAATAATAACATAGTATTATGTGTGTGAAATTATAGTGCTTAATTAATATGGTATCGTGATATGTGCATTGTACTGTCTGAAGCAATAAAAATTAATCAAGTTAACTAAATATTAACGTCACATTATTAAAAACAAACTATTTTAAATTAAGCAGGATGGGATGGGAGCGTATAAATTTCCATTTGTGGTAACCACACTACCAAACCGCTACTCCGTGTGGATTATTATAATTTAATTATTTTTATTGCCTTAATAATTGCATTCACGAGCTTATTATACTGCAGCCCGCTAACTACGTCAGGGACTAAATGAAAAGAAAAAGCCTGGATGCATGCCAATATACATAACTAGGAACAAACAGTTTTAATTTTTAGAGTCTTTTGAATAACTAGGCTCATGTTCTATTACGAGTTAACATTTGTTCTGATACACTTGCGTAAATTATGTAATCGGACAAACTCTAATAAACTTAGGACCGCATCTATAATCTAATTACTTTTTTGACCGACGAACCACCGGAGGAGGTATATATACAATTCGACGCGTATATTTTTTTATGTATAACCACGCGTAACTTTTTTCATAGTGGTCCGATGTCAATAATTCTTTTTTTATTGGAAAGAGTATACTTTGAAATTGGTCTCATTTAAATTTTATTAAAATCGGCTGAGCCATTTTTAATAAATCAACAATAATGTGAAAAATGCTACATCGATCCGTGCGAAATATTCGCGAATTCTGTACACGGATAAAGTCGGTCATGCTAATTTTTGCAAAAAATGATCTTGTCTGTAGTTAATTTCTAAATATTTCTTGATAAGCACGCGCAACAAAGTCTACTTGCTCAATTCTACACCGGACCTCAAGATACACGCTAAGCCGAGTTTGAGGCCCCCTCACAATTGTAACTAATGTATATTTGTTGTGGTAATAAATTATTTTGTATTTTGTTGTAATGATGAATGAAATGAACGGAAGTTTAAAATGCTATAATCCGTCAACGGTGGTAGATCGTGCTCTTATTACTAACGAATGTTGAAATTTAGACAAATAGTATTTTTGTTTGGTGTACAAAATGTTGTGTTTTTTCTTATTAAAATTTATTTCTTCAGATATTTCTTCCCTTGCATTCAATGTTCTATTTGATGAAACAAAGAAAGTTACCCAATAACCTTTTTTTTAAATGTGATTTTCGTGCACATTTTAATTAAAATATGTACAGATATTACTCATGGGCTCCTGAGTTATAGGTATCTACTCTGTTTTGTGATTCTGTATATAGGTACTCGGTGATTTTCGTGACGATGGTTGTTGTTTTATACAATACAGCTTACAGACTTTAACAACAACTTGACTGATTGATACACATAGAGAAATAATGACATAAACTAAACTGATACAACATACTCCAATCATAAATTGGATTAAAATCACGCTAAAACGCATAACGAACGTAAACACATATACAACTATTACTTTATTTATTGTTATGGCAAAATCACAAAAAAACGATTATAATTATATACTATGGGACTAATCGCGCACTAAAATTACGAGATAAATAAATACCTTATCATCCCGACGTTTTGACCGACTTGCAACGGTCGTGGTCATGGTTAGACGGGTTAGTCCCGTAGTACATAATTATAAAGTGTTCAAAACGCGAAAGTTTAAAAACAACACGAAACAAAGGTTATTAATTCTTTGTGACTTTGCCACGGTCAAGTTAAATCCTTATAGGTACAACTAATACAACGTTACAATGTTGAATATTTACTCACTCATATGGAACGGTCGTTAAAAAGTCAAAAGTTCTTAATGTCAACATAATAACCCACATTGTCAAGGTTATTAACCACATTCGCTTCATCAAACATTGTTTACTCGGTAAACATTTTTATAGTGGAGTTTTTATAAAACTACTATTAAAAAGGTACGTTTTCGTTATCATTAATCACAGCTACAGCGCGGTCCCAAACCATTTATAAATTCAACGTCTGACCGGCCGGCCCCCGGCCCTCGGGTGGAAAATAGCTCTCGTACGAGTAACGTTATTCGAGTATTAATATAGCCAGTGCATTTGCCTTGACCCGGCCTTCACCCGCTACCCTGCAGCGGGCAGATATTAACTGTAAGTGCTTTCCACACACGCCGGGTGCACAGCGCGCTCGGAGCCCGGCTTACGTCGAGTGCCTGTGACACTTGACACGTGCTTTCGTCGATTCACACACCAGATAAACAACCTGCTTTTAATCTTAAATGCAGACTAAAATACGTGACCTGAATTTTAGTTTCATCACAGTCTGAATTAGTTCACTCTAAAGGTCTGTCATGCTTTCAACTGCAAAGTAGACTAGGTACGAGTAACTTTATTAATCTGAAACAAAAACGAGGAGATCCGCAGAAGAACCAAAGTTACCGACATAGCCCAGCGGATTGGCAAGTTTAAATTTCAATAGGCAGGGCACATAGCTCGGAGGACTGATGACCGATGGGGTCGAAAAGTTCTCGAGTAGAGGCCACGTACCGGCAAGCGCAGCGAAGGACGTCCACCCACAAGGTAGACGGACGACCTCATTAAGACCGCAGGATCGCGCTGGATTCAAGCCGCTACCAACTGGTCTTATTAGAGATCTTTAGAGGAACCCTATGTCTAGCAGTGGACGTCCAATGGCTGAAACGAACGAAACAAACACGAGAAACACGGCAAGCTTTACAGTACTTTTAATAGTTCATTCACGGAGCTGTCAAGTCAAATGATAAATTAACTAGTTGTCGTGAGTTTCAATTTGTCTGGGTAAACTAGGTGCGTTGACGCCACGATGTTTGTTACGAGCTACGCTACTACGACTGCTACGAGTATAAGTTACTACGCGGCTACGTGGCTCCACTACAATGGGTGAAAGCTTCCGAGAAATCGGACATAAAGCCGTCGGGCAACCTTTACAAACCCGCGTGGCGCGTGTGAAAAGCCACTAAAAATGCATTTAATACGAGTTTCACCCCGACCGGTCGAGAATAAGTTCGTTTTATCGACGTAAGTTCCGAAGGTCCCGTTGTTATTTGGTTTGTGCTCGCGCCGTATTCCTTCGACCTTTCTATTTAAATTGAACAACTATACAATTCCACGATGGTCGAGTCGATAATGTTTGCTTTACAATTTCTTGACCCACTTAATCTTACATTAAAATTAAATAATCACGTTTTTGTTCCATTTCATTTAAACACAATTTTTATTCAAAACGCTTATTTTAGTGCCTTAGTCTTGACCCAGATTTTATTCCTGAGATATTCAGTTGATTGAAACTCTGTGCTTGAATAACATTTCAATATTTTTCAAAGCAATTGATGGCTATTGAAAATGGAGACTCTTTTCGCCCTTGAGCCGAAGGTTGATTAATTTATTGGTGTTGTAGTTCACCGCTCACGCGTCGACATTGGCGTTGCCATTACCTTCGATTTATTGGGAGCTTTGGTGCTATCTAAATCTAATATCTATAACTATGTCGCTTGTTCGTCCCTGATAGCTATATCCGGTGTAGGAAACATAAGCTGTTTGCGGTCCCACTATGCAAAACAGTTGCTCACCAAAAATCCCCAATACCACGATCACTTGCTTCGCTCAATGATATCCTTGACGCAAGACAACAGTGCGATCTGTTCACTGATGACTGGAAGACGATCATGGCGGAATGTTTGTGCTACTGTGAAAGGTGTGATGTATGAACGAATGAATGGATGAACTGACTTTGTTGTTTCTTGTGTATGTTGTATTTAATAATTTGTATTTTTGAATGTATATCTGTTCCCTTTTTGTGTTTTAATTTTTTATTTTTATAATCGAATTCAATGTGCTTTGTAATTTATTATTATTGTAAACTATATTTGAAATGGACGTAATATTTTTGTGTGTGTTTTTTGTGATATGTAATTTATTATTATTGCTAACCAAATTTGACATTGACGTAATAAGTAATATTTATTATTTATCATTAGTGTAATTGGTTACTGTTACCGTGCTAATTTGATATAAATAAATATCCGATAAGTTTATTTATGGTTGTGAAATATTTATCTGATTGTTATGCTTTAGACAGGATGGTAATGATTTGCGGATGAATGCAAGTATGTTTATGCGGTCCCCAAATACTGAAGTAGCTTATATGCCGAATCATAAAAGTCGATGGATGTGAACTTACTTACCTATAAGTTGAGGAATGTCCAATCAACGAGCAGCTTTATTTTAGCTTCAGTTAGGATCAGATATTACGCAGCTTGTAGATATCTTCACATTCGCCGACTTGTATGATTCTGCCAATAACACTGAGAAAAATAGTTCTAAGAGATTACCTCATTATATATAGTTGTACCTATACTCTATAAAATTTAACTTGATCTCTGCGACAGTGACATTGACATAGAAGATTGACATCTTTAGAGTTGAGATAGTGGTGGAAAAAATCGATTTTCGAACAATGTTGTAATGAAATCGAATGAGTAGCTGAAGGTGAGAAATTGGATTTTATTTACTTACTATTATTTAAGATCAAGTATGTACACATGTAAATAATGCTATGATATTAATTAAATACTCATAATAATGTAATGATAGTATTTATCGACGTTTCTCACTATTATTGATGCTAGTGTAACATATAATTGTGTTCAATTTAATTACACATGTAAAAATGTTATGATATTAAAATATACAATAAAATTAATGATTAATTAAGTTTTATTTAAAGGGTCGTTACTTTTATACTATCGATATTTTAAATAAAAACTCTATCTAAAACTCTGTGGTCACGATCATTCGTCGCCCATCACTAATCGGCATGCCCATAAAGGATGACATTGACAGGTACTTCCTATACTTACTATCAAGAAATTCAGGACTTCATAGGCGTAATTTTTCTGACAGCTGTCGCAGAGATCAAGTTAAATTTTATAGAGTATAAGTTATTTACCGAATTTCACGTAAAATTTTACACAACTGTTTAGCAACCGAAGGACTGCTAAATGTTTGGTTAATATTAGCTAAATGAAAAGTAATGAACCTGTTTAGTAAAATAAATAGCTAAATGTTTGATAACAATTACCTGAAGTATTTAGTGCGAGATAGGTAACTAGTTCGGTTTATTCGGTAAGTATGTATTGTACAGTTCAGTACAAATTCCCTCTTTGTCAAATGGTAAAAATCTACTGAACAGAAGTCTCCACAACAGTTAAGTAAAAATCTACAAAACTATATTATTTATATTATTATTCTACAATATTATTAAGCTACTTATAGCTAATCGGTTAGCTATAATAGCCGAACAGTTATGAAAAAATGCATTTAGTAAATTCGTTTACACTGAGAGAAAAACTAACAAAAAAATAGTAATCTTTACTAAAATTTTACTAAATCCGAGGACAACAAATGACCTGTAATAAATACAAATCGATTTTTGTAAATGCAATTCGTAGGTATTACAATATCAGTTCTGTTATATGTAGTAAGGCCCCAGTAGTTTCAATAGATTAGCTTTGTGATATCTAGTAAAGTCCATAGTACTCTTTACTAAAATGTTACTAATCCCGAGGACAACAAATGCCCTGTTAAAAATACAGATCGATATTTAGTAGGTATTACTAATACCTGTTTTGTTATATCTAGCAAACTCCTTAGTACTCTTTACTAAGATTTTACTAATCCCGAGGACAACAAATGCCCTGTAAAAAATACAAATTGATATTTAATAGGAATTATTAATACCTGTCTTGTTACATGTAGTAAGGCCCCAGTAGATCCAATAGATTAGTTATGTAATATCTAGTAAAGTCATAGTTTTTTCGAAATTTTAGTTCTGTATTATCTAGTAAACACCTAGTAATTTTGATGGAATCGTTTTGTAATATCTAGTAAGCCTTAGTACTTTCGAAAGTTTGGTTCTGTATTATCTGCTAATCACCTAGTAATTTTGATAGATCAGTTTTGTAATATCTAGTAAGCCTTAGTACTTTCAAAAGTTTAGTTCAGTATTATCTAGTAAAAGTCTAGTAGTTTCAATAGCTTAATTTTGTATTATCTAGTTGATTTTTGTAATTTCTAGTATAATTTCTGTGTTATCAATTTAGTAAACCCTATCAATGTAAAAGTTATGAAACACTTCAAATCGAAATATTAAAAACTGTATACCTGCTTATAACAATGACCTATACAGTTACACAGTAAGTATACAGTTTTTAATATTTCAATTTGAAGTGTTTTATAACTTTTTTATGGATAGGGTTTATTTTAAGTAGATATCACAGAACTAAACTAGACATTACATGAACCAACTAAATAATACAAAATTAAGCTATTGAAACTACTTGAGTTACATATCTTACAAAACGAATCTAAGGTATACCTAACTAATACTAAATGTAAGTTACAAGGTGAATAATAATTGTAGACATAAAAATAAAGATTCAAGTGAAGTCATGTTTATTAAAAATTATACATGTATAAATAATATAACACACGAAACAGCCACATTTACAATAAAACATAATTTACATTGCCGGCGAGTATAATGTATTCACGGAGAAACCCAGTTACTCCGTAAATTCTGGGTAAAATTGTCAATTTTCACTTACACTGGTTAAATCTGTACTTATGACACTTAATTAAACACAGTTAGTTGGTACGCACTGAACTTCATCCTCCATGTTTACTCTACTGCACGCAACGACGAAATGGCTGCTGGAAAGACGGGATCGTATTCACTGAGACCCCAGTTACTCAGTATGACTGTATAGCTGTTATAACACTGACTCCTGGGTAAGATTGTCAATTGTCACTCAGAGTGTTTAAATCTGTTGGTAAAACACAGTTTGTTGGTACTGAACTTCACTCTCCTTTACATGTTTACTCTACTGCAAGCAAGAACGAAATGGCTGCTGGAAAGGCGGGATCGTATTCATAAAGCAAAACACACCGGACATTTTACTGGAAATAACAAAACATTTCGTTGAAATTACTTAGCTTATTGCTGGATTTACAAAATAGACCAAAAACTAAATGTTTCTGTTGCATTAACTAAAGTGTTGTAGTAAAATTACAATAGTGTCTTGAAATTAATAAAGCCTCATGCTTGAAATTATTCTTCCTTTCAATACAAATGACAATCGTGTTTTGAAAATGATTAAACCCACGCTTGTAATTACAAAAAATAGGAAAATCAATTTTTTTTCATCTATCAAACCAGTGGTATATCAGGTACCAATACTTGTCTATACCAGTACCTATCTAGGTACCAACGCGGTGGATTTTTTTTGTAAGTACATTGTACTAATCGCCTAAGAGCATGTCAAACCCTACGAAGTACTCGTATGATACAATTTTTATTGGATTTTGTTAAATGCACCTTTTTATGTTAGTAATAAGGAATCATACTATAGGTAACGTTTGATGAAATATGTTAGCATCCACTACAAATGACCTATAACTAGTTGTTATTAATAAAGAGTAAGAGTAAGTAAGTAAGTAAGAGTATGATACTTAATGTACTGAACTACTGAAACCAAAGTCAAAGCCGTCAAATAAGAATATTTCAACGACGTTGGCGGGAACAGAAAACGCGGCATCAGAAAAAATCTTAATGCCAATTAATGCAATTAGAATTAATGCATAAGTATTAATTTGAGATTTTTCGAGTATTAAAGTGTAAACTTATCTCGTATATTATTCCAGTAACTTCAGTGCCCTTACCATGACTTTTGATAGTAAACGTAAACTTTTTCCGTTTTTGTTTAATAGCTTCATATATTTAACCATACCTTATTAAATTTTAAAGCCTAATATTTGCTTTTTATTTGTAAGCGTTTAGAATCCAGCAGCTATGCTTATTCTTCATTTTTTTATTCTTGACTCAAGACCATAGCGTAAAATCATTTTATTATAATTTGTTCTGGGAAAAATATTGTTACTTACTACTACTTATGATCTAATATTTGCTATTGTTATAGGCGATAAGTTTACGTTTTACGGCTAATTTTGACAATTTTATTGTTTTGTCAATTGTTTGTTTTTGAAAAGCAATAATGCTTTGTTTGGGAATTTTGTCATCTTGTAATTTCAATTGAGATTATTATCGTAAGAGCGCTTATAATGTTTGTTTCTGAAAAAACAGTACGTCATATTTTGATTCCTGTAGGCCACGCGGGGGAAGCCGCTAAATGCTCATAATAATTAAAGCGTGTTCCTTGGAATTACAAAAAGGGATAAATTAATTATATTTGTTGTACCAAATAAAGTTCTTGCTAAATTTTACAAACGTGTGTTGAAATAAATAAAGCATGTTGCTTGGAATTACAATAACGGAAACACAAAATATTATTCTTGTACCAGTTAAAGCTATTTCTAATAATTACAAACTAGTGTTGAAATTAATAAAGCGTGTTGCTTGTTATTGCAAAAAGGGAAATATTAGATATTTTTGTTGTACCAATTAAAGTTATTTTTAATATTTACAAACGGGTGTTGAAATTAATAAAGCATGTTGCTGGGAATTACAAAAAGGGTAAAACAAAATATTTTTGTTGTACCAATTAAAGTTCTTTCTAAAAATCACAAACGTGTATTGAAATTAATAAAGCATGCTCTTTGGAATTACAAAAAGGGGAAAACTAAATATTATTGTTGTACCAATTAAAGTTATTTATAATAATTACAAACGAGTGTTGAAATTAATAAAGCGTGTTACTTGGAATTACAAAAAGGGAAAACTAAATATTTTTGTTGAACCAATTAAAGTTATTTCTAATATTTACAAACGCGTGTTGAAGTTAAAAAAGCATGTTACTTGGAATTACAAAAAGGGTAAAATAAAATATTTTTGTTGTACCAATTATAGTTCTTTCTAACAATTACTAATGCGTGTTGAAATTAATAAAACGAAATGCTTGGAATTACAAAAGGTAAAAACTAAATCTTTTCTTGTACCAATATTTTTATATTTTCTAAAAATTACAAACCCGTGTTGAAATAAACAAAGCGTGTTGATTAGAATTACAAAAAGGTAAAACTAAATATTTTTGTTGTATCAACTATAGTTAATTCTTAAAATTACAAACGTTTTTTAAAATTGATTAAAAGTATTACTTAGAATTACAAAATAGATAAACTGTTAGAAACACAACTACCTTTTCTTGAAAATAGTAATCGAATTTGCGGAATTTACAAAACTCTAACAATATTTACTATAAATTTGTAATAAATATTAAACTTTTGCAATATCTGCATTTACTAAAATCGTATTTTAGGAATTACAATTACAAAAACAAAACTGTTAGTAAAAAATAATAAAAATTGCAAATACAGCAAAACTTTGGTAAATTATACTAAAATTTAGTGTTTTCGCCAAATACAAAGGACTTTTGTAATATTTAGTGGCGATTTTTTTCTCAGTGTAGTAGAAAATTTTGTACTTATTAACTGAACAAATGTTTTACTATACTTAATGAGCTACTAGTAACCAAAGTATTTTGTTGATTAAGCTAAACTTTACGTGGCAATTACTAAAGTTTAGCTAAATGAAAAATAGCTAAACTGTTCAGTAAATTCATTTTTTTCAGTGAGCTATTGACACCAAATTATTGTTTACCGTAATGTCGGAAATGACTGATTCAAGTTACCTAAATAGTAACACGCATATAAAAAAATAAATTACTCCTGAATAAATGTTCACCTACATAAATAAGTTAATACAGCAGACAACTGAAAGGAAATGATTTATCTCACTATAACATCTAGCATTGTTTAACCGAGTATTTAGAATTAGTGCTATATTGAATAAGACCTGAACTGTTCCTATTATAAATAGGATAATAATACTGCCTCAATCAGCAAAACTATAAGCTACTTTTTATATAAACCCTAGCATAAAATCAAGTCTCTGTATATAGTCAACATGGGGTCAGAATATACACAAACAATGAACCCAGTACACAATCTCCATCATCGCTTTGCCACACAAAGGATTTAGGTATCCACAGGTATTCCGTCTGCTAGTATTACGTATTTGGATTCTAACCGGTATTAGGTAACCGGTATTATGTAACCAGTATTCTGTTTGTGAACAATTCCGGTCTACGATCGAATCAGGCCGTAAACATCCGCAAATTACCACAGTTCCGAGTAGACTCAGACTGTCTCAGGATCATGACACTTTCGTAGTTTTCTATCAATGGTTTATAAATTATATTATATATATCTTTTAGTAAAAAGCTGTGGTGGTCTAGAGGTAATAACGCCCGCCTTACAATCGTGAGGTCGCGGGTTCAAATCTCGGTCCCGATGAGTTCTTTGGAATTTATGTACGGAATTTCACAACACTGGCTTTTCGGTGAAGGAAAATATCGCGAAGCAACCTGAGGCCTTATTGTGTAAGTGCTCTGATGTACGGCATCGCTTTCCCTTCCGCTCGCTCTCGTGGCGTGAGTAACTGGAGCAAGCAGGAGAAAAAGCGAAGCCAAACGTCAGAGCGCTTACACAATAAGGCCCCTACATACGTCTGTAGAAACTATTCATATGTGAATCCACCAACCCGCACTGGGCCAGCGAGGTGGATATAACCCAATCACCTTTAGTGGGTAGGCCTACGTCCTGCAGTGGACTATTAAAAAGACTGGTACAGTACAGTAAAAAATTAAGAAAAAAGGTCCATAACATAATTATGTATAATATTATCAACACCTACGAAGCTATCAGAAAAAACGAATTCGGCGAATATCAATGTTTTTACTTCCTCAAACTTACGAGTAGGTATTGGTTTTAGGTACTTGCAAACGCTGAAATGCTGGACTTACAAAACTTGTTAATCTGTTAATATTAGGTATTGTGTTCTGTTTGTTTGTTGTTTTTGACCTTTTTTATCGTTGTTACAGGTGTAGGAGAAGCATAAAGGGCAATGTAATTTGGTAAGTTACTGTGCGGTAAGCTCGATAGTTTTAAATATTCATTCATAGGCTGGTCATAATTGAAAAAATATCAGTGGTATTTTCATAAAGGTAACGCGTAACGTTTCATTAAAAACTTCATCAATTCGTCCATCCATCAGCCTTAAGAAGTCCACCGCCGGACATAAGCCTCCCCTATGGATCTCCAATAAGACCGGTTGGAAGCTCGCATCCAGCGCGATTATGCGGTCTTATTGAGATCATCCATCTACCTAGTGGGTGGACGTCCTACGCTGCGCTTGCCGGTAGGTGGTCTCCACTCGAGAACTTTTCGACCCCAGTCCTCTGCGCTTGCCCACTGCCACTTCAACTTACCAAGCGTCTTGCTATATCGGTAACTTTCATTAAATAGTGTAATAATAATTGATGCCAACTTCAATTCTATTGCCATCAGGCAAGTTTGTGGCCAAGTATTAAAAAAAAAAAAAAAAAAAAAAAAAAAATCAAAATTAATTAAAAATTAAAATTCGTTTATTACACAAAAACTTATGTACTATACCTACATTATACAATAAAAAATAGAATAAATTGCTAAAATTAGTCTAATGCATGTTACAGCCGTTCCGTGGTACATCATAATTTTAGCAATAAACCGGCGGTGTAACCGGTACATAATTGACTAACATGGGCTCTGATCTCCACACTAGGATACCCTGTGTCGTGAAGATCAATTGACACTGTCAAGATTGTACTAATTTACTTAATCGATGGTACAGTGATCAGTTAAAAATAAATAAATAAATAAATAAAAATAAATAAATAGTTAACTGAATGTAGTGAAAGGAAGAGAGAATTCGATAATACATACTTTGTTTTTATACTTACAATACTATACAAATACTTACGGTAACATAACAGTTATAGAAATATTGTAACGAAATAATGACAGATTTAAATCTTGAGGGTGCATGATCGAGCGCGAAAAGTGTCATTACCGCAATACGCGAGGTCTCGAGCGAGCCAAGGTTTGCAGCAATGACAACCGTGTCATGTTCAGTATATACTAGTTTATTAATATATATATATTTTTGGATACTTGAACCGATTTTATTTCAAAAATAAAACACCGAATTACTTCTGAGAATTATTATTTAACAAAAATAATCAAAAGTTAAACAATCGGACAGCGATTCGACACAATTTAACGAAATAGAAATGAAATATCGGACGATGTTTCCACGACGGTGGCTCGAGTCAAAGTGACGGCGCGGCGTTTGCGCACCGCCTTTTAAATCATTCGCCGGCTGGTTCTCGTCTACCTTCCAACACGGCCTTTCTTGATAAATGAGACCGTCCTCGGTCTCCCTTAGCTCTGCAGGCCAGTCTCAAGCATTGGCATCGAAGCTTAGATGGTGCTCAGGCTCGGAGGGTTCATATGCCACGCTTGAGTAGAAGTCTCTTGGTAGTTCTATGCAACCCAGACGTGCAGACCCAGACGGAACCTGTTCATTTTCTTTTCACAGCCCTGGTACCGGAAACAGCTAGACTTCAATTTGTGGCTGTAGCTCAGCCGCAGCCGAAGTAGTTTCTTCCTTTTCTAGGTCAGCATCTGTACAGAACGTGAAAACGATTTGCATATGTACGAAATCATAGAAAAGGCTTGAAGGCAAGCCAAAAACTATCCTGACATGGAGTTTTTCTTGCTCAAAAAGATTCAATCATTAAACATGAAACTGAACCGAAAAAAAAATTGAAGTCTACAAGTATCGCCTTGCAAAGTCTGTCAAGAAACATTTCTTGTAATGGTCACGGATAAATCTCAGTTCAGATTCGTCAAATCTTATTAAATTCACTCTTAGAGTATCCGGGTGATCAGGGCAGCAAAGCAAAATTTCATCAAAGGCACTTTGTAACCATGACTATGATTACGACTAAATAACCAAGAAAGAAATACGTTTGAAGTGTATCCTGTGTTATGACTAAAAAAGAAACAAACAATCGTTACTTAGCCAAAAAAACAGCAAAAATGTCAAGAGGCGTATACTTAACTAGTGAGCTACGGCGCGGCGGCGTGAAATCTATCTATCCCGAGCAAGTAAGCAGCACGATTGGATGCTTTACTTGCTCCCAAGGACAGAAGCACGGTGTGAAGCCTGTCTCGACCAAGCAAGAAGCACGACTTGTTGCTTTACTCGCTCTCAGGGGCAGAAACACGGAGTGAAGCAGTATCTGAGTAAGAAGCACGACGTGAGACAATACTCGTTTCCCAGGGACAGAGGCACTACGTGAAACAGTAAGAGGCACAACGTGAGGCATTACTCGTTTCCCAGGGACAGAGGCACTACGTGAAACAGTAAGAGGCACAACGTGAGGCATTACTCGTTTCCCAGGGACAGAGGCACTACGTGAAACAGTAAGAGGCACAACGTGAGGCATTACTCGTTTCCCAGGGACAGAGGCACTACGTGAAACAGTAAGAGGCACAACGTGAGGCATTACTCGTGTCCCAGGGACAGAGGCACTACGTGAAACAGTAAGAGGCACAACGTGAGGCATTACTCGTGTCCCAGGGACAGAGGCACTACGTGAAACAGTAAGAGGCACAACGTGAGGCATTACTCGTTTCCCAGGGACAGAGGCACTACGTGAAACAGTAAGAGGCACAACGTGAGGCATTACTCGTTTCCCAGGGACAGAGGCACCACGTGAAGCAGTATCCCGCACAGAGTAAGAGGCACGGCGTGAGGCATTACTCGTTTCCCAGGGACAGAGGCACTGCGTGAAGCCGTATCCCGATCGATCTGAGACAAACCAGAGAAAACACAATTAGAACTATGAAACGTAAAACATCACCACTGAGCCGCTGCTAGGGTCATAAAACGTGTCAATAACAAGGTCTCTCAATAATCATCTAACTCAGAAACAATTGCAAAGCTTTTACGTTAATCGTTTGGGGGCACATTTCCCTTCAAATAGATGAACATCACCCTTAAATCAACCTTCGTGGGTATGCCCGTCAACCTGCAGTGGACCGTCAAAAGGCTAACACAGTGCAGATGAAAATAATAAGGATCAGATGTATCTTTTTACAAAAAGTAAACATTTCACATAGCAACACATTGTTAAACGTAGGTACTTCTATAGACAGACAGAGACGTAACAAAACACTTGGCAGGTTACGTTCATACTCTTCAATTGATCGGGCACAAACTTGATCATTATTTGATCATTACAAGTTTATCAGTGTACAGTACTCCCTACAAATTGTACCAGTAAATGAATATTGCACGAACAGTAGATCATATTAAAATTAGAAATCTTTATTTGCATCTGTAAGTTATCGCTTATCGGGTGTTAGCGGTGGGCGACTGGGCGTTACGTATCGTAGCAACTTTATAAAACTGTTTCTAGCTACATAGCCGAAAAATTGCTCTTTGCAATGTCGAAAAACTGCTACACATAATAACCTAGCTACGCCGTGTCGCGCTCGTGTCGTGGCTTTTCTGGTTACTAAAAACAAACTGTTTTGTTGCAACCCACGCGACACCGACGGCTACGCGGCGACGGTCCAGAACTAATCACGGCTACATACACAGTTAGTGAAGAATCAACTTTAGTTTTCTTTAGAGAAGGTTAAATTTAGCTTGCTCTAAGAAAACCAGTTTTTTCTCTGTTTATGGCGCCATGATAATTAAATTTCACCGTTATTTCGACTAGTTAAGATTTATTTTTGCCTGGCCAGAAGAATGTAACCGGTTATTTTGAAAAACTAGTGTTGCGATCAGGTTTTCAAAACTCAAAAATCTAGCTACTACCCATGTCTATCGGGTGTAGTCCTGACAAGTTATCAACAACACCACTTGTCACCAAAACTTTCACGACTGCCGGGCGATGGTGTAAAACGTTCAAGTCTACGACTTATTATAGTCGACAGGTCACCAAACATTTTACCTTTTCCAGCGCAAAATCAAACATTTAAGCACTCACAACTGGGCCACCACATTCCATCACATTCAGTGACCTCGATGAGACGTACTCCCGCGTTTTATCGGAAACGCTGCAGCATCACAACTACAAACAGAGAAAAAGCGTTTAAAAAGAGTTGAGCTTACTCTCTTTCTTCTTTGTCACGGCAACTACATAGATAACACTTTTGATAAAAACAACCCTAAGTACATACTTTCAAATAAAACCCATCAGAACGCACAAACTGCAGCTGCAAAGCTGCCGGCTTTAATGATTGCCTTACTTGCCTGCTACTTTCGTCTTCGACTACATGTGAAAAATTACATAAGTAGAACTTAGATCTTATCAGAGCTCGGTCACACCTGACCTTGACTTTTATTTTAAAAGGCTCAGTTTCTTTCACTAGAAAATAATCATTCCGAAATCACACAAAGTAGAATTTACAGTTCCCCAACAAACATCTGACGGGACTAACCCCGTACCCATCTCAAGTCATATTCAAAATCTAAAAACAATCTATCGAAACCAGCTTTTTCTTTAAGTACTAAAACAATTCACAAGTTTTCTTATTTCACAAGACTACGAAATTCCAATACCACTTCAAGGCATTGCGACGCTGATCATTTTGCATCGAAGTTCAACGTTGCTTATGCTACGTGTTATCTTTTTTCACCAAAACAATTTTTCACATTAGAATCCCGGCTATAAGCACGTTTAGGATTTAAATGAGTGTCAAATAATGTCAGTTGACTTTCGCAGAAAGGCGGACAAATTCACCACGAAAAAACAATGCCTGTCTTATGAGTTGAACTTCACAGCATCTATTTAAAGGCACATACTTGGCTACATTATTATTTTTCACAAAATGTTTAATGCGTAACCTACACAGCAAAAAAAATGACAAGTAGGGTAGTTTTGTTCGAGTCGTGTTCCTGACTCTGAACAAAACAATCGCGATGTCTAGCTACAGATAAAATAGTTCGTGTTCGCAATAAAATAACCCCATGTACGATCACTCACCCGTCATAAATGTTTACACAAGGGCCTGAATCATAATTTAAACAAAACCCGATTCGTAAAAAGTCGGTAGTCTAGTACTTAGCACGGTCTATTTTGCCATTGGTAAACATGGGCATAAACGTAAAATGTAAAAGTAATAGATAGCTCTCACCAACATTCTGAAGAAGTGTACTGCATCAACAATGCAATCTGGTACCGTGAACTTGTACCTGACCGTTGTCTGCCACAAACAGTTTACCAGCCTCTCTTGGTGCTTAGTGCTGCTGAGCGCGATGAGGCTTGCTGATGACAGTGATTCCCGCTGAGTAGCCGACATCGCAAAGGTGGCAGGTAGCAATGCCCACCGAACAGGTGCGAAGCCTGCTGAGGGCGGCATGCCCACCGGTCAGGCGGCGAGGCCTGCGAGTTGCGGGAACTGACGAACCCTGTGAGCTATCAAGCACTGCTCCAACACTTCACTTCACTATTAACTCGCGCCTAGTTTCGCTCTTAGGCAACTACCTTCATGAAGATTTGGCGCAAACTACTATTTCGATGGCCATTACATTGTCCGACATTTCTTTGCAACATAATGTGGGCAGAGTAGTGAGATAGAACAACGCGTGAAACGTAGATTCTATCCCACTTCTGATTTTGGATACTTGAACCGATTTTATTTCAAAAATAAAACACCGAATTACTTCTGAGAATTATTATTTAACAAAAATAATCAAAAGTTAAACAATCGGACAGCGATTCGACACAATTTAACGAAATAGAAATGAAATATCGGACGATGTTTCCACGACGGTGGCTCGAGTCAAAGTGACGGCGCGGCGTTTGCGCACCGCCTTTTAAATCATTCGCCGGCTGGTTCTCGTCTACCTTCCAACAATATATAAATATATTTGTGAGAGAATCATAGGCCGAATTTTGGTATAGTTCAAAAGAATTTAATTTTGTATTAAGTAGGAGTTAGTAAGTAGTAAGTTATATAAAATAACTAATTATCTACCTATCTGATTACATGAAGGATTTTTTCCGTCTCAACATTGGACATGCCAAAAAGCCACTTAAAGAGCATTTTTTTACATATATTCCTGGTGAAAGGAAGGATGTTAAGAAAGCTATTTATTTTGCTGTAAAGGTAAGGTCCTGTCCAGTCGTAAGATCTTTTAAAGTGATCAGTCTTCCTATGAGGCAATTTCCACCGAATGTGTCTGTGGGAGATAAGCATAGAAGTAAGTGCTGTTTTATGAAACCTCAGTATGACAGAAACTATGTACAGCTGTCTTACTTGAAGGTGGCCACTTTCCTTATATAAAGCTTCAGTTGGGTATAAGAATGGTTTATTAAGAGCCACTTTAAGAACTGCTCTCTGAGCACGTTCTAGTTTTTCGAGATGTTTTTTGGCAGCCCCACCCCATACCACAATGCAGTAGTTTATAACTGACTTGCAGAGAGAATCGTAAACCATATTAATAACTTCTACAGAAGCAGAGACCTTAAGTTTCTTAAATATATGCATTAACTTCCTGACTCTTCCAGAGAGAGTAATAATATGAGGCTCCCAGGACAGATGCTCATCCAAAACGACTCCAAGATATTTAATAGTCTGTACTTGCTCAAGTTTGTTACATTCACATGTATCATACCGGGAAAATTGACACTTGTGAAATGATAATGTTAAGGGGGTTAAAGGAGCGGTGCGAGTTGAGATGCTAAACGCTACTATTTTTGTTTTTGTCGTATTCAGTGTCAAAAGGTTATTGCAAAGCCAATCACCCACTAAATTTACACCTTCTTGAGCAATATCTTGAACTGTCTGCCAAGAATCACCGTAAAAGATCAAAGCTGTGTCATCAGCGAAAGTAAAAATTTGACCTTGGTTAAGTTTAAGCGAGCATAGGTCGTTTATATACACTAGAAACAAGGTGGGCCCTAGAACGCTACCTTGCGGAACACCAAAATTAATGCCTCTAGCTTTACTACTCCAATCACCTACACAAACTTTTTGAATTCTGTTATAGAGGTAGGATTTGAACCAACTAAGTGGTGCACCCCGTATACCTAGTAGCTCAAGTTTTTTGATTAGGATTGGGCGTGACACAGTGTCAAAGGCTTTGGCAAGATCGAGAAAGACTCCAGCACACTTGAAACCTTCATCGATCCTGCCAGCCACAAAATCACTCAATGAGGTTACGGCATCCTCTGTAGATTTTTTTGGTCGGAAGCCAAACTGCTGTGGTGATAAGAGCTGGTGAGATTCAAGATACCTCAAAAGTCTCAAATTAACTACTTTTTCTATGATTTTAGATAGACAGCTTAATAAAGAAATTGGCCTGTAATTGGCAGCTGTGTGCTTATCACCATCTTTGAATATTGGCGTTATATTGGCCTCCTTGAAACAGTCTGGAACGTGACCGCTGGATAGACTCAAATTACATATGAAAGCGATGGGACTAGCTAAAAAGTCTTTTGCCTTTCTGAGAATTTCATTGCTTATGCCATCATGACCTGGTGCGGACTTAGATTTTAGTTTTCCAATAATTTTAAGTATCTCCAATTCATCAGTAGGGCTAAAAAAGAAAGAATCCGAAGTTGTGTTAGTCATTGGAAGCTTTTTTAAATTGTTCACAAGTTCCGTTTCTGATTTACCGGTCATAAGTAATATATTATTGGCTAATTTTTCTCCAACTGTGCTGAAGTACTCATTTGCGACATTTAAAGACTCGATGGGGCTGTCACAGGAATGGAGTAACTCCGAGCAGTGCGTTATTTTGTTGCTTATGCCACACATTTTTTTCAGGGTAGACCAGGTCCTTTTATTATCACCTTTACAGTTCAGTAATTCCTTCCTATCGTAATCATTTTTAGCATTCTTAATAATATTGTTGCAGGTGTTACGATAGAGCTTGTACTTTCTTTCTAAATCGGTGTCATTTGGGTTATTCCTTACTAATATGTGCATAGCATCACGTCGCTTTGAACATTTTAAAAGTGAAGGTGTGAACCATGGGAGAAGGCAGTCGCGCCGTTTTTGTAATTTTCGAGGTTTATTCCTATGTTTATGAACAAGATTTTGTATAATATTAATAAAGTTGGAGGTCGCTTTATTAACATCTTCATGTAAATAAAAGTCGGACCAATCTAGTTTCTGTACATCTTCTAATAGACCTTTGAAGTCAATTTTATGTACAAGTTTTGTAGGAGTTTTAGACCTATTTGGTTTTTTGTTGACAGATGCTAGAATAGTGTCATGGTCCGTGATGTCAGCTTTACATACAACAACCGTGCTTTCTAGATTAGATTTAATTAGAAAATGATCCAGACAGTTGGACAGTCTCGTGGGGAACGTGTGTCCAGGAATGAACCCATATTTAGCAGTAAGATCTAAGTAATTTTCGCCCTCAGTATCTATATATTCTTCTTTTATATTGACGTTAATATCACCTGTGATAATATTACATTCTCTTTTGCAATCTGTCACTACATTTTCGAGTGAGGTAAGGAAGTTATCTATGTTTGGAAAAGAAGGAGGCCTATAAATAGCAACAATCCGAGTAGTTCGTTCAATGTCAATAATAAGACAGTTTCCATCCTTGAAAGATGGCTCATGTACTTCCACTTGAAGGTCAGTCTTATGATATATTACAATTCCATCGTTTTGGTTTATATACTTTTTTGAGTAGTGGCACTTGTATTCCTCGATATTGATTTCACAAAAGGTATCATTTAACCAGCATTCTGTCAAAATAATGATATGTGTCGGCTTACACGCGATAAAAAAAATATAGCCAATAATAAAAAAAAACAACTTGTAGATTCAGATATGTTTATTGTTAAACTGTGTTACAAATATAAAGGTCTTAAAAATAGGTTACAGAATCGACACTTTCGCCCTAAATGGACATACAATATTTTTATTACCTAGTCACAAAACATGTGACTAGGTACTAAAAATTACCTAATTTACAAAATTATTTATTTAAAATTACTAATTGATTTACACATTTTTTACATATCAATTTACATTATCACATTTAGCTTATGAAAATTAAGCATTCCTTATGCCCCTAGCATCTGAATTCGTGAATGAATGGCTAATGCAGTCTAATGAGCTATGGACCAATCCTATCCTTTTATTATTTTAAATAGGTTTGCGTTTAACTACTCAATGCCTGATGTTAAGCAGATATGCGGTTAGGGCTTAGCACGCTCACCAAGAAGATACCTATTTACTCGGGATTTGAAGACATCTACGCTGTACTCTAGCGGGAAGACAGACTCAGGCAAAGCGTTCCACATTCTGGCTGCTCTTATGAGGAATGTGGGTTCGAAACGCTTAGTTCTAACGCGCGGAATGCCCACCATAAAAGGGTGGCGTTGCCGCGTTGGTCGCGTCTTTATAGCCCTACGTTAGAAGAAAGGGGCAGGTGGGACCAGATTGTGCAACGCCTGGGCGCACTTTCCGAAGTGTAATAACCTAAAGTTTGTACAAAATGAGAACCGTCGTAGGTGAGATCGCCCGTGTGCCGTTTTACTAATTTTGTTAGGTTGACAACACTGCTTTGTCATTGCTAGTACAACTAAAAGTGTTTAATACTTGACTTGAAGTGTTAAATACTTATACTCTATAAAATTTAACTTGATCTCTGCGACAGTAGAAGATTGACATTTTTAGAGTTGGGATAGTGGTGGAAAAAATCGATTTTCAAACAATGTTGTAATGAAATCGAATGAGTAGTTGAAGGTGAGAAATTGGATTTCATTTACTTACTATTATTCAAGATCAAGTATGTACACATGTAAATAATGTTATGATATTAATTAAATACTCATAATAATGTAACGATAGTATTTATCGACGTTTTTCACTATTATCGATACTAATGTAACATATTTTTGACGATTCGTAGGGTGTTGCTCTTTGTATATTTTTGTATACGAATGTATGTAATTATCCCTATTGAAAATAAATTATTATCTATCTATCTATCTATAATTGAGTTTTTAATTACACATGTAAAAAATGTTATAATATTACAATATACAATAAGATTAATGATAAATCAAGTTTTATTGAAAATATCGTCAGTATAAACTATCGATATTTTAATTAAAACTCTATCTAAAACTCTGTGGTCACGATCATTCGTCGCCCATCACTAATCGGCATGCCCACAAAGTATGACATTGACAGGTACTGTCTGTACTTTTAAGAAATTCAGGACTTCATAGGCGTGATTTTTCTGACAGCTGTCGCAGAGATCAAGCTATATTTTATAGAGTATAATACTTGTTTTAGACACTAATTCCATTTTCATCGGTACTCGCGCCTACCAAGTATAGTTGGTCGGCTGCTGATTAGTATATTATTATTAGTTCTCCAAACGCCACAACAGTTATCTTTTTGCACATACTCTAACATAATTAGGTATCTAAACAGAATAAAATATCAAATCACGACATCGCGTAGACCGATGACGCAATATTTGCGTGCCCTGAAACAACTATTTACAATTATTGTGTCATAAATATGTGTAAAAGTAGAATTGTTAGTTTCGGTAATTGAAACCAAAACATATTCTTTGCGGTGCTCTTCCAGCGTTTGTCAAAGTTTTATTTAAAACAATTAATACATTCTCTACGATGACACAGGCTTAACCATCGAGTTGAAATTTTGTAAGGTTCCGTAGTAAAACGCGGAACCCTTATTGTGTCCGTCCGTTTGTCCGTCTGTCAGTCCGTCCGTCTTAATATTACAAAGCCTTATAACTGCTACATTTTTCAACCAAATTACATGAAATTTGAGATTGTGATAGTTTTAGTATAGGTTTCAATTTAAAACAAGTAAAATTTATAAAATGGTATATTTGTTGGCGCCTAAATGTATCATCCAATGCATTTTTTCTATAATAACTAGTTCATTAGCTTTCTCTTTCTGTCACATGGCAATATAGGCTAATTGAGCGATTCCTTGTCTCTTTCACCCCCACCAATCCCACATACCGCCACGCAGTCTACGAATAGCAGCCTGGGCGGACTGTCTTCGTGTCTCTCGGTTTTGCAACAATAGAATATTGTGATGTAATTTTGTGTAATTTGAACACCCGCAAGTACGTCGGTACCTATAGACTACACACACATAACTACTGTGCGAACAAAATATATAAAAGATGGACATTTTTCTTGTGCTATTTGTGATGCGCAGCCAGGACCTCGGATCCGGAGAAAGTTCCAGAACTCTGCAGATGCGTGGTTCCTATTTTCCTCTACCTAGATATCGCTCAATTGTCATGACATGCCATGTGATATGTAATCAGTGATCCTAGCGAATTAACAAATACAGTCCACTTAATTTATTGCCGCCATTAAGCCTTCGGGCGCATAACGCTTCCCGCCAACGAACGGTCAAAATTAATACTTGGCCGCTTCAATATTTAAGGGGTAGCTCCCATACATGGCAAGTAGGGATGAAACATTTTGTTTCTAAGTGAGCTCAAAATCGCCATTTCGCCGTGTACTCACACGGGGCTTCATAAAGGTGTCATTTGGAACCGATATACCAACTGCAACTGCCGACATCACGCGCAGTGCTATAAACAATACAAATTACTAGTGCAGCTTTCACAGACATCATATTTTATTTTGGCCACACCTGTACTTCCACTACACATGGCAGCTAGGTTCCACATATCATCCACATCACTACATAGTATAAAACAAAGTCACTTCCCGCTGTCTGCCTGTCCCTATGTATGCTTATATCTTTAAAACTACGCAAGATTTTGATGCGGTTTTTGTAATAGATATAGTAAATTAAGGAGAAGGTTTATATGTATATTAATATACCTATCTGTGCAAAGCCAAGGCGGGTCGCTAGTTATAGAATAATTATAACGGCTAAACGTATTCGTAAAAGGTCACGAGCGTCTTCTTCGAACGTTAGAAACGATTCTAACATTTCAATAATTAGGCTCCTGATATTAAGCGCTACGCATGTCCATGACAGGTCTGCACCACCCTTTGGATTACAATCATATCCAAAACAAATAATTAACTTATACGAGTACAATGTGTTTGTCTACCGGTGTCGGAGCCTTAAGCGGTGACATCTATGCCAAATTTTGAACAACTTTTACTATGAGACCATCCCTGAAAACGTAAATAAACTGCTGTACCATAAAAATTTTTTATAGACTTTCGACAAAAAGTATGGAATAGCTGTTTTTTTACGTTTACAGAGTTGATCCCACAGTAAAAGTTATTCAAAATTTGCCATATATGTCACCGCTTAAGGCTCCGACACCGGTAGACAAACACATTGTATAAGTTAATTATTTGTTTTGGATATGATTGTAATCCAAAAATTTAGGATGGTGCAGACCTGCCATGGACATGCGTAGCGCTTAATATCAGAAGCCTAGTTATTGAAACGTTAGAATCATTTCTAATGTTCGAAGAAGATCGCTCGTCACCATTAACGAATACGTTATCCGTTCTAATTATTATATAACTAGCGACCCGCCTTGGCTTTGCACAGATGTATTAATATACATATAAACTTTCTCCTTAATTTACTATATCTATTTAAAAAAACCGCATATAAAACTTTGTATACTAAGCGCCACACAAATCGGCGGATGAGAAGTTAGCCGCAGATGACACTTCGCCGTGATTAGCTAATTATTGCGCATGGGAGTAGAGAGCGCGCGGGAGGCATCAGGTTGGCGGGCGGGTGTGCCCCGGCATTTAGTCTCTGGTTCCCGCGTATACCTATATTTCGGCTTTTGCGCAGCGTTCTGTGCATAACTTCCCGTCCGCCGATGTGTGTGGCGCTTAGTATACGGCGCAGCACAGCGCTCGTCACTTTGAGATGTTATGAACATCTTTTTGTCATTTTATCCAGATAGGTATTTCGCGGGAAACATTAACGTTAAATATTTTTTTCAACATAATTGTGTTTTGTTAAAATCCGTGATGTCTATTTAATGTGTAGTCGTACAAGCTTGATGAAATAAAATCTTTCCTTATTGAGAGGGACAGAAACAGAAAAACTGAAGGCAGAAAAGAAACAATCCAATTTCACGTAGGTGTATTACTTTGTCTTACCTGAAAAAGAAATATTACGCAATTTATGAGTAGATGTAGAATAGAAATTCATTTTCTGATTCGATAGCGTTTCCCCGAAACCTATCCATCCAAAACTAATTTATTTGAATGTTTGTGACGAAATCGATACTTTTCCTTGACTATGAGCATCACTAAGGAATGTATACTCTATAAAATATAGCTTGATCTCTGCGACAGCTGTCAGAAAAATCACGCCTATGAAGTCCTGAATTTCTGAATAGTACAGACAGTACCTGTCAATGTCATACTTTATGGGCATGCCGATTAGTGATGGGCGACGAATGCTCGTGACCACAGAGTTTTAGATAGAGTTTTATTTAAAATATCGATAGTTTATACTAACGATATTTTAAATAAAACTTAATTTATGATTAATTTGATTTAGTAACGTTTGTAATGAAATTAAACCCAATTATTTGTTACATCGATAATAGTGAAAAACGTCGATAAATACTATCGTAACATTATTATATTTTATTATAATTTATTTAATTAATACCATAAAATTATTTACATGTGTACATACTTGATCTTAAATAATAGTAAGTAAATAAAATCCGATTTCTCACCTACAACTACTCATTCGATTTCATTACAATATTGTTTGATAATCGATTTTTTCCACCACTATCCCAACTCTAAAAATGTCAATATTCTATGTCAATGTCACTGTCGCAGAGATCAAGCTATCTTTTATGCAGTATAAGAAAAAATGACAAGTGAATGACTGTGAAGTAGATGACCTGCAATAAAACAGTGTTACTTCTGTTAGTTTCCTGGTTGTTTTAAAATTGTTAATAACCTGAGTATAATAATGATATTCGATAAATAAATAAATATTAGGGGACATCTTATACACGGCCTCTGACCCCAAACTAAGCAAAGCTTGTGATTTGGCTGCCAGAGACTGATATACTACATATACTTATTTTTAAATACATACTTATATAGATAGTAACTAAATAACACCCAGACACAGAGCAAACATTTACATATGTTCATCACATAATTATTTGGCCTGGTAGTGGATCGAACGCACGCCTCTTCGATCCCTAAGTTAGGCTCACTAACCACTGAGCCACCGAGGCAGTCGGATAATGTTATCTATATCTCCACTCTGGCAATATATCAACAAAAATTGATCATACATCAGCCATAGAACGTCCACTGCTGGAGCTATAGCTGAGCATAGCTTGTCAAAATTAAATTATACGTAGCATACAATGATATATCGATTACCATTAAATATAAAAAAATGACCTGTATATTTAAAAAAATGGAAATTAAAGGCAGGTAAAGTTAAAAAGCTGCGCAAATCTCCAAACCTTGCGCCGCTGACATATAAATAATTTAGTACAGTACAGTGCTATAACTCGCTTTGTCTTCACAGACGCCATGACTATGATTTGGCCTATACCTATTACGGTCGCCCTTACACTTGTAAGTTGCTTTCGTAAGATTTATGTAAAGTAACGGCTATATTAATAAATTACAATAAGCGAATTACAAAGAGATAAGGTAAGGGCGGCCTATGATTAATCACTGAAATAGTTTCCTCTTTCCAGTTGGAGATGGGGATGAGACTTGGGCTTGCGATCGCTTCGAGCCTCACGTGAAGGATGTAAAGCTTGAGGGACACCCAGCCCTCGATGGAAGCCGATGGAGACGCGTATTCAGATGAGTTCGGGGCACACCAAGCATCACAGGCCGGAGGCTACCTATAGGAATTGCTCGCAAGTGCTGCCCCTCGACATTCTGTAAGTAATTTATATTTTTCTACATTTCAGCCCTAGGACGTTCACTGTTGGACATATGCCTCCCAAATCCCCATCATGACCGGTTGGAATTGCATAGCATCCAGCGGTCTTAATAACTTGTTTTACGTTGCGCTTGCCGGTTCGTAAAGAACTTCACTCGAGAACTTTTCCCCCCATTGTTCATAACTCCGTGCTATGTACCTTGCCTACTAGCAGAAGCATTGTACTTATTGATAATCAATCGAATTTACAGGCTTGACCTGGTCTTTTATTATAGGCATCAATGGAGCCTAAGACAACATTGAGAGGCCCCTTTTACAATTTTAAAATATAAAACAGCAGTAAGTATAAAAAGAATAGTGTTTTAGACAAACTATGGCATATAAAAAGACTTGAAATATTGAAATTGGGCTACTGTGATGAAATTTTAAATGTTATGTAAAATTAAACTATGGAATGAAGTTCGGCGGCCGCTGTATATGCCCCATTTCAATTATTTTTTTATTATTATTACTCATATTTCCATTTCGTCTATTAGGTTTTTTTTATTTTTTTTTATTTCGAATAGGTTTGTTAAGGTACGTTTATATGTAAAAATGATGGAAAGTTTCAGGAATATATTTTGCTTTTAACGTGTTCTAATAGTAATTTTAGTGTACCCGGTTATTAATGACGACGCGAGACTGGACGCTATTGCTTGTTGCATATATTGTACATAGCTTGCTTATTTCAATATCTATGTATAATTATTTTCTCTCTTCCGAGAGAACAAATTACCTTCAAGTAATAAATTACTCATCGATTACTTGAAGGGGTTCTTAGCCAATACATTAAGATACATTTGCCGGCCGTTTTAGATCAACTTTATTACACTGATCGAAGGCTGGCCTAAAAAAACACTTAAATTCCGACCAAACGTGTTCTGATTCACAACCACGCGCCTTTGCTCTCTTAAATGTGACCTCAATCGGTTTCGCTTAGGAAGTAAAACCCAGGATCCAAAATTTACTATCACTACATGTACATATTTTAAATCAAAGTCGCCTTATTGTGTGTCTGTCTGTAATCTGTACATCCACTCAGATTTTCTAAGCTACGCACAGATTGCTATACGATTGTCACAATATTTTAGAATATTTATTTTTAATGGTTTACATTTTTGCTATAATAATAATTGATTGCTAGTCGGGCAAAGCCGACACGGGCAGCTAGTAGGCGTCAACTTACGTCATTTTAGTGCATTCTATCATTCATTAATCATCATGAAAAGAGCGTTAGTTTGTGGACTAAAAACTCAATAAAACTAGTTGGAAACGGTTTGAAACTGTGGTCTTAATAAATTCATTTATCTAATTTAAGCGTAGACGTCCTTCGCTGTTACACACACATAGTCTCCTAAGCTCTTGGAATGTGACTGGCGTTACGACTATACAATTGTGTTAAATAATCCGTAGCAATTTGTGGCTGCGCGCAAAGCACGAGGCTCGGAAGACTGATGACCAATGGGATCGAAAAGTTCTCGAGTGAAGACCAGGAATCGACTACGTCATTAAGACCCAAGGAATCGCCGGTTGCAAGTCTCTTTCGATCGGTCTTTTTGGAGATTAGGTGTAGTCGTTGTATTAAACACTGAAGATATAAATATTTAATAGGTAACGAAGTAAAATAGCGAGGTAACGCTGCAATAGGTTTCTTGGGACATTCCCGTGTGCTATTGGTCTGGACGGCGGGTTGGTTTTGTAAATACGTACTTATACATCATATTTGTTTTTCTAAATATTTTATTTTGTTATAATTATAGTGTAGTCGTTATTTATGATGTTAGCTATCTAATGTTGTAAGGTTGTTGAAGCTTTACCAGCGACTGTAGAAGTGTCGTTTGCAGATGGTTGCCGCGGTCGGCGTTCCGCCCAGCGGAAGGCGAGCTGGCGGACTGTGTGCTGGTGGTGGGAGTGTCGCGGCCCAAGCTCGCCGCGGCCCTCCTCTCCGTCACGCTGCTCTCGCTCTTCCTCACCTTCCACGTGCTCTACGACAGTGCGCTCTACAGCATACATGTGAGTAATGTTGTCACTGTGATTGTGAGAAAGCGTGCTAGTGGTGGGAGTGTCGCGGCCCAAGCTCGCCGCGGCACTCCTCTCCGTCACGCTGTTCTCGCTCTTCCTCACCTTCCACATGCTCTACGACAACGCTAAACTGCGTACATGTGAGTACTGTTCACATTGATGCTATAGTTTAATTTGAAGCGTCAGTGTAGATGTCTGCTCCACTATGTCTGCGTGGATGCAAACTGATTTCAAACTGCTGTGTGAACAAGTCGAGTGTAGCGTCGATATGAACTTTACTGAGAGGTGATAACAACTATATGGAAAACATTGAAGAAACAATGTTACAAAGGATAAATAAAGATGTTACTATAACGTACCATACCATGACCGTGCTAGAAACTTATCAAGCACGGGAAATTACAAGATAATCTCTACTGTGCCCACTACAACGTGCTATCAACGTAGGTCAACGTCAACAATTTTTTTTTCGGTGGCGAATCTGATTTTCGAAGCAGTCATAGGCAGCATACATCCTACTAATATTATAAACGCGAAAGTTTGTGAGGATGGATAGATGGATGTTTGTTACTCCTTCACGCAAAAACTACTGTTTTGATTGAGATGAAACTTTGCAATAATATAGCTTATATATCAGAATGACACATAGGCTATAAATTATAATGATATTGCGTATTTTTTTATAATATAACGATAAGTGTTAAGTTAGTAGGAAAATGCTGCTATCTGAGAACTCTGAGAAGCTAGAAATGTCAAAAAAAACAAATGTCGAATCGAACAACCGTCAAATGTTTTTGTTTTATTTTTTTTAATTTTCCACCTCCTTTATTAATGGTGGTAAGGTAAAGCATCGGGTTTGAAAGACGGGACGTGACATAGTCTACTTTTTATCCCAGATAAATAAAGGGTTCCCATGGGCGGGCGGCGGGCGAAGCCGCGGGTAAATACTTCGAAGTTATTGTTAAAGTCTGGTTCTGGCATTGCTACTGTACTTTTTTTATCGCTTTTAATTTAACTGAACCAGTAAATGGTACCTTTGAGTATAACTATTACTATTTAGTTACTTTGTACCTGCTATAAAACACATAAAATTCAGGACACATAGCAAAACTTGTAGAACCGCACGTGCTTATATAACAGCAGCTTTATATCAACACTTGCAGTTGCACAAGTTTTGCCTTGTAGTAGTAAATCAAGCCTTTGCCATACCCGCCCAGAACTCTCGTACGCTGAACCACAGATCTTACAAGATAGGACATTTTGTCTCAATATAACACATAAATAATAATTTCTACACGAAACTATGTTACCACAGTTATGCGCACACTAACAAATAGTGAAACAACTATTACTCACTAGCTTTACCCGCGGTTTTACTTGGGACTCTTCATATTTTCCTAGATTAAAAGTAGCCTATAACACTATCACACAACTATATCCATGCCAAAAATTTATTTTTTAATTTATTTTTTACTTTTACAATAAATAATATTACAGTTTGACACCAAAGCGTTATTTACTACCTTAGAATCGATATAACTATAATTAACTTATCCTTTACCTAATTTAGAATTACTTAGAATCTAATTTATTATAACTATAATTTACTATTACATATTATAAAGATATCAAGTCGATGTGTAGCTCTATTGCTGCGTGAAAGAGTAACGAATAAACTAATAAACATATTTACAGATTTATCATATTAGTAATGGAGTAAGGACAAGGACAGAGTGTAACAAATCACCTCATCCACTTGCTGGTTTTGTTTTTTAATAAGACAAATTAATTCCTAAATAATTTTCTATGTTTGTTTGCATAGGGAGTTGAAATATAACTAACTTAAAACTAATCTAAAATCTACTTATCTCCCGAGTCCCACGGTAATGCACACTGAACCACCACCGTAGAGTCAGACGCGTACTCAGCGGTTTTTGCGTCTGAGTAGAGTTACGGATGGCGGACTCTTCCCGTTACTGACGGTGCTCCAGCATGCATGCCTACAGTATATGAGTATTTTTGCTACATAAAAGAGTCGCACACACCGTAAAGCCTGTCTTTAGCTGAACTAACCCAAGTAGCGTACTGTAGATGCAATCAATCTAGAGCTTGTAAAAGAGTTATGGCGGAAGCAGATAGAGCGACTGATAGCCGAGTAATTGTTGGGAAGCACGAAACATGCTCGTGCCTATAAGATAGATTTGTCAAAACGTAACGTAAATAAATGTAATTGAGATTAGAATTCATAGTAGAAGTTAAACTATATTCTTGCCAACTTTAACCGCGGCTTTGAATGCGTAATTAATATTTTTTACTACCTTTTATTTTTCCGGTTTATAAAGTTTATATAACACTTTCTGATTTTTAAACCATACCCGTGTTACAAGATTATTTTTTGCAAAAATTAGCATGACCGACTTCACCCGTGTACAGAATTCGCGAATATTTCGCCCGGATCGATGTAGCATTTTTCACATTATTGTTGATTTATCAAAAATGGCTCAGCCGATTGCAATAATATTTTAATGAAACCAATTTCGAAGTATAGTCTTTCCAATAAAAAAGAATTATTGAAATCGAACCACTATGTAAAAAGTTATTCGTGGTTATACATAAAAAAAAACACGTCGAATTGTATATCTCCACCGGTGGTTCGTCGGTCAAAAAATTAAATTAATCCTCTGCTTTGTTACTGTGTCAAGGGGTTACAAAGAAATCAAGAAACACACTTTTGGATTTATAATAATTAATAATTAGTAAGGATTCTGTTGCCTACTGACTATAGGATGAAACTTATTATTGCATTTTCTCACTGTCAGGAACACGTTTTATGTAATTAATTTTGACTAAAGTTAGGTTACTAATAACTAAGTAATTTTAGGCAACTAATTTGAGATGTAGGTCAGGTACCCACGACAAGGTGCGGCTTGTGGCTGATTTCATTCTCGGTTGGAAAAACATTAGGTTAATAGGTCCTTATTAGTTATGTTGTTTCAGTCAACATGCTTAGAGCCATGGCTATATTACGACGAGGATCCCGATACTTAGTGAAAGGTAAAAACTGAAAACTGAATCCCATGTCTAAAGCCAGCTTGATTGTTAAATATTTTGGATCTACTTAAATTGTTCAAAAGATTTTGCCTGTCACATGCAAAAGTACTCAAAATAGACAAACGATCAAATAAGAAAATAGTATTAAGTATGTCTTGCGTAAAAGCTTTGCAATCATATGATGGTGTGAAATAGATTCACTTTTTTAATTATATATCAAGTCTGGATACACTCTCCGAACATGACAATTTTAGCTAAAGTTTCTGGTATAAATTGCTTAATAATTATTATTTGCTAGTTTATGTAGTTCAAAAATAGACCAGTCCATAACATATCTGTAACAATAACGCTACACTCCAATTTCTAAGGTATAACTCTTTCAAAGCCTGTCTGCCTGGTAGCAGACCACCTGAGACAGGCTACGGTTTGTTGAACCCGTACCCAAGGGCATGATGCTTCTTAAACTAAACCAATAAAATTTGATATGATCCACAAAATCTAGATATATTTCGCAATAAGGCAATCTTAGTTGAAAATTTTGAAATTAGCAATACATCGCTAAGTTATGTAGTTCGAAAATAGGCAACACATAACGTGTTTGTAACAATTACGCTGCACTCCATTTCCTAAGGAAACTCCTTCGAAGCCTGTCTGCCTGGTAGCAGACCACCTGAGACAGGCTACGGTTTCTTGAACCCGGTGCGTGCAGAAGCATGATGTGTTTTAAATTTGTAAAAAAATAGAATTTGAAATGATATACAATGGGGCCAGTTATAAAGAGGCCATCCTAAATTTTATAGCAATTTAGAATATTGCTGTTTCTTTTTCACTATATGCATTTTAAAGAGAGAACAATATTCTAAATTACTATTAAATTTAAGGTGGCGCCTTCATAATTGGACACAGTATCTAAATATATTCCCCAAGATTGCCCAATCTTGCTTGAAGATAATGGAATAATAAACAATAGATTGTTGATTTATATTGCTTCAAATTAGGCCAGCGTGCCTGTAAAACATGACGTGCCTGTAACAATTACGCTGCACTCCACTTCCTAAGGCCTAGGAAGTGTATAACTCCTTCAAAGCCTGTCAGCCTGGTAGTAGACGGCTGAGACAAGCGTTTGTTGAACCCGGTGCGTGCGGGGGCGTGGCGGAACTAGCCCGCTAGATAGATGATGTGCAGCCGATGGACGATAACTTTTATTATGATGGCGGTGTTATTATGAGCTTACAATCTAGATTGCGTAAACAATCTAGAGGAGTGGTTGTTGTGCTGAAGACTGAAATAGGTTCTTAGGTTATTATATTTATTCAAGGTCAACAGCATGTGGTTTGAGTTTTTACTGAGTTTTTAATCTAGACAGTATATTTATGGTGTAGGTTTGTAGTCGTTTTTCCTTGGTGTTGTTTTGTGATCATTATATTAGTGGCCTATTTACCTTCTGAGGGACGGCTTCTCTAATAGTACATTATGATATAAGTGCGGTAAGTTGGTTGGTTGGTTACAGCCGAGGCAATTTTGCTATTAGGAAGCAGAGGCTGTAATTTTCAAAGCGCACGTATGTCATACGACGTTTTATAACATATTTGCGAGGAAATTAATAAAACTCTGACTTTCTTAAACGAATAAATCTTTAATTACTTGTTAAAGCAGTTATAGAAATTTGAACAATTTTTAAAAGTGATTGTTACGTTGCCAGAATATTGACCACTTTTCTGACATAAAAACTCTTTGCTAAGATTTTAAAAAGTACCGTTCATTTTTAGACGGAGCATCTTAAAAAACCGTGCATGTTACTTTATTTTAAAAAAAAAACTCGTGCGTTTTAGTTTACAATAACGCACAAGTGCGTAATGAAATACATTATACGATATTGAAATTGGTGTAATTACAGCCGTTTTACGAGCAAATAAGTTATAAATTATTTTACTTTTCTGTTAGGTACTTACACAGTGACACTACAATACCGCCACATTGCTTCATAAGAAATATCCAAGCATCAAGTTCTTTCACAAAACTGGCGCCCTCAGAAAACCAACTCCAGATTACATCGCCAAACAACCTCAGATCCCTTTGATAAGCCAAACGAGCTGTCACCATGTAAAAAGAAGAGCTAAAAACCTGGCTCAAAATGTCAGATTGCAAACAATCTAGCGACGCGCCCAGTCCCCTAATCGTAATTAATGCCTGAAAGATAACGCGACAGCCGCGCCGCCCTTCTTTACGACACCCTTTTACACTTGTACCTCGCGGAATAATGGTCCCTTTACGACAACTACAACCGGGGGTGTAATGAGTGCGTGTAAACGCTCTACGCACCGTTTTATAGATGCGTGATGACGATTCTATAGCACTTCTATAGAACTTTAGCGCTCGGTACATTGTTTTCTAACTAGAGCGAAACACGCATAAATTTGCTGTATATCATAAAAGCGGCTCACAAAATTGCTATAAAAATTATAGTAATTTTGTGGTTTTCTTCGGTTTTTGTTAGTTTCTTATTGTGATCGATAAACGGTAGTATTGATGTAAGTTGACTCGTCTAATTAATTAGAAGCAAACATTTTATTTGGTATCAATTTGTGCATATTAATTAAACCAACCTGGTAATAATGTAAGGTTCTGATATATTATATAGATCACATACCAGTATATTCCTATAAATATTGTTCCCATCAATAATGAATAACACAATTACTGTACTGTAGCAGCCTTTTTATCGTCCACTGCAGGACGTAGGCCTACACACGAAGGGTGATTGGGCTATATCCACCACGCTGGCCCAGTGCGGGTGGTGGATTTACATAAGCAGGTCACCTCATGATCTTTTCCTTCACCGAAAAGCCTGTGGTTTAAAATTCCGTACATAAATTCCAAGGAATTCATTGGTACGTTACCGGGATTTGGACCCACGACCTCACGTTTGGACGATTGGCAGGCGGGTGTCATTACCACTAGACCACTACGGCTTCTATAACACAATAAATACTTCCAATTTATTCTCTTGGAAACTACTATAACACAATGATAACTCCCAATTAATTCTCTTGGGAACCGATTGAATACGCTAATTCTATCTAATAATTAAAAATCCCATAGCTCAAGAATCACATCCTGCATTATCCACATTACGTCCTGATAATTACAGTAGAACAATGTAAATAGCTAGCTATTCTAATAAAATAAGTAAGAGCAAAATTTATTTCATTTCAATCAAAAAGAGAGAAACATAAATTAAAGCACATTTACTGGGATTAGATTGGCAAACACAAATCGAGAGTCCCTTAAAAGTAGAGATAGATAAAGTTGTCACGAAACTGTAGGGGAATAATGTGTACTAATTAGGTTAAAACCTTTTATCGATATGCTAATGAGGCGCAACAAAAACAGACGTTCTAAGTTAATTTAGATATCTACTTTGTTTAATAGGACAGACCCTAAGGCTTATCTCACACCGAAATATAGCGCGATTCAAAAATGCCTTGTTTATAAAAGTGATTCAGTATAGAATAGACAAGATGACTGGGTAATAAAATCATTATTATAATTAAACCATTAGTTAGATTGTTATGATGTTTATTTTAAGTGCTTTCCACACTAGATTTTTATCTCAAAGAGTTATCTTTGTGATAAGCGCCACCAACGCTATAAGTTGGGAAATGTAAGCACTTCAGAAATTTGAAGCTTGCGTAGGAGGCGAGCTAGCTCAGTGGTTAGAGCGTCGGGCTAGTGATCCGAAGGGGCATGGTTCAAATCCTGCGTTCGCTTCAGACTTTTGAAATGCTTATCACAAAGATAACTCTTTGAGATTAGTTAGATTATCAAAAAATATCGGACATGTATTTTTTCTTCTGTCAATCAAACAACGCATGACAAAGATAAATCTTGTCAAAGTTTAGGAGTGGGGGTCGTGACGTCACGTCTCTTACAGAAGTCTATACATTTGTATGGCACTTGTGACGTCACGCGGGACTTTGACGGCTATATCTTCATCAATTTTTGTTTGATTGGCAAAAGAAAAATATTTTTTTAAGGTGTATCTGACGCACTATTTATATTTTTTTTGTCATCATGCCTATTCTAATACATGGTTGGTTAAAATAAATTAATTATAATAAATTAATATTGGGGGACATCTCACACACGGTCTCTGACCCCAAACTAAGCAAAGCTTGTGATATGGCTGCCAGAGACTGATACACTACATATACATATTTTAAATACATACTTATATAGATAGTACCTAAATAACACCCAGACACAGAGCAAACACCTATGTTCATCACAAAAATGCTTGCCCTGGTGGGAATCGAACCCACGCCTCTTTGATCCAGAAGTCAGGATTACTAACCACTGAGCCACCGAGGCAGTCGAAAAAAACAATAAAAACAATAACAATTTTACAAAAACAATAAAAGGGACTACTAAGCCGAGAAATGGTGATTAAAGCCAAGATTATGAAAATTAAACTTTTATTTTGGTGCTAACCCAGATTTCGAGAAAAAAAAACATCTGTTTCAAACATTATGTCGAATAAAAAGTTGCAATTTGCCATTGGATAGATGATAAATTCTCGTATTTCAGATTGGCCTCATACTTAGTAAAAGTCGGTGGTAAAAAGTATGAGTATGAACGAGAAAAGCTGTTGCATAGTTAGATTAAAATTTACTAACCTAATGTCCAATGATAACCGTACACAGCTTATATTTTGTGGACAAGTGAAGAGAAGAAAATAAAATTACAAAAACAATAATAGATTCTAATACAAAAAAAAAGTAGTACAAAAACAAAACTAAAATCATAACTTATTTTGACGATTTATAGGCATAAAAACTACATGAGAAAATGTCTACAGGGTCGCTCAAATGGTTCCTACTCACAGGGCTGTTTCGAGACACTTTTTTTAGGGCGGCTGGTACACTAAACAATTGAATAGAATGGAATTTACGAACAAAACGAGAGGGAACTTTAAAATCAACTTTCTTAAACAATTCCTTTCCAAGTGTTCCGTTGACGATCTTGTACAAAATACAAAGGTCTGAGACCATTCTACGTTTATTATTCTATTTTGTCGTTTCATATTACGTTTCGGTGTGATAGAAAAGTGATTTCACAGTTACGTGTACGGTTCACATGAATCGAAGCGTGAAAATGGTTTCTCGCAAGCAAATTAATTAATTTAAAGCTTAACGTTTTCCATAATTATAAATATGAATGATAAAACATTAGCCTCATTATTTTTGTCTTAATAAGGGCTGAGTGATAAATTATATAATTGGCAAGCAAATGAAATTGGTTGAAGTGGCAGCAGCGGAGGTTAGGTTCTTCCATTTTTAGGGTTCCGTACCTCAAAAAACGGAACCCTTATAGGATCACTTTGTTGTCCGTCTGTCCGTCTGTCCATCTGTCCGTCTGTCAAGACTCTTTATCTCGGGAACGCGTAAAGATATCGAGTCTCTACACATATAGGAATAAATCTGAAAACTGAACATTTTTGTTTATATCACATAAAAATAGAGCCTCAAAATTCACAAAATATGGGTTCAAAATTCAAAGTGACTAAATCGTATCATGTCAGGTATCATATAAAAGAACTTTATTAGCACATGCTAAAACCAGTTTTTAATTATTTTAACAATGTGTTTGTACGGAACCCTCGATGTGCAAGCCTGACTCGCACTTGTCCGCTTTTTTTATCGCGGATAAGTCCGAGCTTGACCACCAACTCACCGGAAGGTAAGCGAAGTTGTGGTCAAAGATGTAGCACGCAGATTTAGAAGGTACCTATATTTCGCGCAATCAGAGGCCTAGTATGAGTTTTAATCAGTACTTCAGTAGTAAACTGAAAATTGATGAAGAGCAAAGAAATGAGCATTAAGACCAAAAAGAAGACTTTCGATACATGTATCCTACCCTGCATCACTTATGGCTGCGAAACCTGGGCCCTAACGAAACAGCATAGGGAAAGACTAGAAAGATGTCAGAAAGGTATGGAAAGAAGCATGCTACACTTAAAATTAAAAGATAAAGAGTCAGAAATGTCGACATAAGAAATAAAACCAAATTAACAGACATACTAACACGCATTAATCAACTCAAATGGAGGTGGACAGGGCATTATGCTTCGATGCAATAAGGAGAAATGGAGTAAACAGGTGACAGTCTGGTACCCAAGGGACAGTGTCAGGAGTAGAGGACGACAAGTAAGACGATGGGAGGATGACATGACACTCACTGTAGGAGCTCATTGGATTAGAGTGGCGGGGGATAGAAAACAGTGGAAAGAGTTGGAGGAGGCCTTTGCCGTAAGGCACACCGAAATCAGAGACATTCTGCAATTGCATAATAATAGTTATAAGTTTTTATTTAGTTATTAATTTTAAACTTTCGGAAATAAAAGGCTATATTATTATATTATTACTATAAACTGAAAATTCAGAAGTTTCTGTGTGGTTCCATAAATTTTTAACGTGATAAAAAAGTATAAAGCGATGAACGCCGGCTGCACGCACGTAAAAGTCATTACTCATGACTCAATTAGCCCGATTACAGAGGCGCCAGCGTAAATTAAATAGCAACGTAAAAAGCGTTCTCTCTATCGAATGCCCAAAGTGAAAAAGAAACAGAACTATGCTATTTTGCTAATATAGTTACCGCGCTGGCGCCTTTGTAATCGGGCTTATTATCAAGACGTTCCACCTGAGCCGAGCGTGCAAGCGAGAGTGCGAACCAAGTGATAGAGAGGCATGACCGACCTAAGCGTTCGGCTTGTGACGCATATGACGTTATAGGTCCCGGCACGTAAGTTGAACCAAAAAATATCACTCTGTCCCTTTCGTTAGCAGAGAAAACAAAAGAGAGGTAGCTGTGGTTTAATGTTCAAGTTGTTTGCCGGCTAATAATATACATCACGTTAAATTATTATCGTCCGTAAACCGAATTTACAGAAACCCTATTGCTTCCTTGTTTCCACTACAATCACTGTACAAAAATGTATGTATCTAAACAGAAACTACTCTAATTTTTGTTTACCTCTCAGATTTTATTATCGGTCCAACTGATTAAATGTGTACTTCAATATTGTTGTGATATTAATTTGTATTATTTACGTAACAGCCAATCACTTCAATCGCTTGTAAATTCATTTGACATTAATCAAAATGTAGGCGCCATTGTTATCGAAACGAAATTGGTTACACAAATAATATTCGAAAATGTACGTGTAATACGTATAATTCTCGACGTTCGTGCCGGAGCCGGACGTCAGTGATTATGGCATCAAAATTAATATCCGTAATCAAATCATTTGGTGTTGTTATTCGTCTTACTAATGAATAATATCTTTAACATAACATCTTAATATTGATAAGGTAGCCGCCCCATTTATTGACTAAGCGTAAGTGAGGTCTCAGTCTACTGGGACGAGCCGGCACTTGGGTATGTATGTTTGTATGTATATTTGTTCGACGATAACTCAAGTATCGCTCAACCGATCTCCATGAAATCTAGCACGAACGTAGTTTATATTTATAGAATTTTTAATTTCGAATATGGGCATCTTCTGTTCAGTGGTTGCGAAGATACGAGGGCTGTGGTAAAAAGAGACAAAACGGCGCCACTTTCTGCGGGAGTTGCGGATGACTATTTTAAATATTTCACCGAATGTTATCTATGACTCTCAACATTTATTTAAAATAAATCGCTAACTGTCATACAAATATTGTTAATTTTTTTAAATCCCAGTAGGTATTTATGATATAAAATAGGAATAGCGCGAGGTCCAAGTCCGGGGCGGACTACTAGTTATAAATAAATTGTTATAAGTGTTGCTGTAGTAGGTACAAAATAACACTTCACTCTTTAGATAACCGAATAATTTTGATTCCAACAGATAGTTTTAATGTAGAGAATATGCCTTAGTAGGCTTTCTACTTACTTTTGTTCATGGAGACCTGGCAAGCCAGTATGAACACGTGAGTCAAAAGAGGTAACTACACCAATCTGATAACGAGTCCAGGGGCCTTATTTTGTAAGCGCTCTGACGTTCGGCTTCGCCTTTCCTCCCGGTCGCTCTCGTAGCGTGAGTAACTGGCGCGAGAAGGAGAAAAGGCGAAGCCGAACGTCAGAGCGCTTACAAAATAAGGCCCCAGATTGGTATGTAGTATAAAATATTTATTTTTTCAAAGAATAACGTTAAAATCACTTACCTATGAGCGAAAATACAAGCTAGATTAGTGTTAGATTAATAGCAAGAGTAGAAACACAACTTATTATAATACTAGCTTTTGCTCGCAGCTCCGCCCGTGTATTGATTTTTGTGCTATCCCAAGGGAACCTATTTCCGGGATAAAAAGTAGCCTAAGTCACTTTCCGTCTTTCAAACTATGTCCATGCAAAAAATCAAGTCAATCCGTTGCTCCGTTGCTGTGTGAAAGAGGAAAAAACCAATAAACTTTTCGGATTTATAATATTACTAGCTTATTCCCGCGGCTCCGCCCGCGCAGTATTTTGACTTTTTTTGCCATCCCACAGATACATGTTACTTTTTCGCAATAAAAAGTGTGTCGTGTCACTTTCCGGCCTTTGAACTATATCCATGCCAAAAACGAAGTTAATCCGTTGTTCTGTTGCTGTGTGAAAGAGGAAAAAACCAACGAACTTTTCGGATTTATAATATTAAGTATGATAGTCTGTTTCATTAGTGCAGAGAACCTTCGACAGTATTAAGTTAGCACTCGTCTTGGCGGGATGAAAACAAAAGTATCGTTTTCTATTCAATATGTATCGCTTTCGTGTCGATAACGCAGTTGCCACGTTTCTTGGTAGAGAATCAGGGGTTGCGAACATATTTTGACCAGAGCCGTACCGCATGGGCCTCATTCCAACTCGAAGTACTCTAGCATGTGCGTTCTCAGCGCTAATGGAACAGACTATAGTAAGGATAGCCTAAACTTTATTATAAAAATACGGACGTCAAATACGTCAAAGTAACGAGTAAACAATAATATTTTACACAGGCACGAGTAGATACTGAAAAGCAATGAATTAGGTATAGGCTAAGGTAGGCAAATAAACTTCCATGTGTGGTTGGCTGTTCAAAATCAAAACCTAGTAACTCAATTATTTTAAAAATTGGTATTTTTAAGTTTTTTGACTTACCTACTAGGTTTATACGCAAGTGTTGGGTTGCTTAAAACAGCCATTCTATCCTACGAATTTTTAAATTATAAAGTCGAGGTAATTTGAAATAAACGTACTGTTTCCTCAAAAGATCAAATTCAAAAGATAGTAAATCAGAAAACATTTTTAAATACCTAGTAAGACACACACTAGGTTTTAAGCTTGTCTATGTTTCATAATCTGATTCAAATTTGTACCATGTCGAAGACCCGTAACTCTAACTGTAATAATTCGTTTAGGGCAAACGATCAAAGTGGATAACCTGTTTTTTTTGATCTCCTGAACAATTTTATAATCTTGAGTTACTATGTTTAGACTTTGAACAGCCGTGGTGAAGCTTACTACGACGGTGAACAAATACTGTGCGTAATAGGTAAGATAGGTCCCCATACCAATGTGATATATAAATAAATAAGTACCTAGAATAGGTAATATCAATAAAACTGCACTATGGAAGTAAATGTAAAAGAATCTATACAATACATAAGTTATAACTGAACGGAAGTTTGTGTTCAAAAGAAAACTTAAACATCCGAAAGTGCAACGTATGGGCCTTTCGACCCATAAGTATGCACTTAGGACGATGACACACACGCGTATAATTATTCTCATGACTGACACACTCTATAGCTAACTTATTTATATTTGCAGTATAATATTTATATATATATATATTTATATCTACGAGTCAAGACAAATATTGATACTTGCAGTATAAAATAATAGAAATAATAAATGTAAAAATAAACTATAAAATATATTTGAAGTTGGGAACTATTGACAAATTGCGCTACAATAAGTTTAGTAAATGTGAAAAGTTACTAACATTATAAGTTATTAGTATAATTTTTACCCAAAGTTTTTAATAGTTATTAGTATATACTTTGGCAGCCATCAGTAAGATCTGTATATATTATATTTCATCCTAAAATTAGTATTAATGTAGTGTAACAACTTTAACCACAAGACGTAGCTACTTATTAAATAAAGTGAATTATTAAACGAGTTAAGAGAATAAAATTCAAAGTCAGCAAAGTTGTTTACCTCAAGCTACTTGGCTGACTTTTTGATTTGTTGTTAGTTGTTTTAAAGTTGAACATCACGGACAGGCAAGCGTAGTAGGTATAGCTTCTATCTATCCGCACAAGATGGACATGGACAGTCAGTTAAATGCTGGCTTTGCAAAGTGCAGGACTTTAAACAAGTGTATGTACTCATTATGAATGAATAACTTTTATTTTATATAATAACTTTTTAGGGCCCTAATTTATCGAGTCGAGATAAATTAGCTGATAAATTAGTACATACATTTGTCCAGAGTCAAGGAAGATATTGTATGAATAAAGCTATTTTTTTCGTGATTCCGAGGTTCGTTCCATAATAAAAGTTGATCGTATTATTATTGGCTTTCAGGCGGCTTCAAAACTCTGACACCAGGGCTAGCCACCCGGCCTATACGAACTTATTTACTTTTATCGTATTATACAGGGCTACAGGGTAAGTCGACCTATTCCCGTTAGGGGTGTGTAGTTTACTTTGTTTCTGACTAATTAGATTATGAAATACACTATGCTAAATTAAAAAAAAAAAACAGATATTTGAAATTGGTATTTATAAAATTCCCAATTTTCGGCTATCAGCTCAGATATTATGAAACGTGTAAGTCGTATTATTATTTTTATTTGATTTTTACATGTAAAATAATGTTTTATAACCAATATTGTCCGTAAAATTAACCTTTTATAAAAAGTATTTGAATTCAAATATCTCGAAAACTGTGAGATTTAGGATATGGTGTTTCATAGTCAAAACAGCCAGAAACGTAGTAAACTACACATGCTTAACGGTAATAGGTCGACTTAGCCTGTAACCCTGTATATGTTTAAATATCTGTGCTTTGCAAAGCTACACCTTGTCTAATATTGGTATTTATCTGACTAGGCATATAAGCATGGCAACCAAAAAATTTACAAGTCGCAAGAAGCGTGGTAATGCTGGCAGCATACTGGGCACACTGCCAACTGGTACCTAGTGAAAGTTTACATCATCTTTATGACTTCTTATTTATTTTTATTTATTTATTTGTAAGATCACATACATTAATTTACAATTAAATCTTAATATAAGACTAATTAACTTAGGTACATTATGTCACCCTGTTTCATAGGGCATAGCAAAGTTTTAGCTAAATATTTATGCTAAACAGTGTAATAGAAACTTGGAAAGAAAACATTTAATAGAGTCTAGCTAACAGTAATTTTGGTAACAGTTCACAATTTCTAATGACAAAATTATGTTAAGTATTAGTAACTTATCTGGCTAGAGATGGCTATAGATAGTTTTTATCTTATGTAGTCTTAAAAACTACTACATATCTAGCTTAATCATTAAGTTTTTAATTTATTTTAGTTTTATAATTTATCATCAAAAAAATTATCTAACGAATAGTAGCATTTTTGTTTTAAAAGGTGTCTTAAATGAGTTTGAAAGGTTTTGTCAGATTTTTCTTTTTTATGGTATCAGGGATTTTGTTGTAAATTTTTATGGACATATATTCAGGGCCTTTTTTGAAAATTTCCATTTTTGGTTCGGGAAGTAATAAATGCTCATTTTTTCGTGGGTTATTACTTTTGTTGTAAAGGTGTATGTGTTTCCGGACAAACGTTGCAGTTTCTAATATGTATATAAATGTAGGGAAGAGTAAGGATACTTAGGCGAATAAAGTGCGGCCTGCAGCTGGATCGTCGTTTTATGTTTGCAATTATTTTTCTGAGTTATAAATAAAGCATTTGCTTCGGTGCTGTTGCCCCATAAAAGGACGCTTCTTAGGCAGATAGGTATATATTATGTATTTGGTTCTAATTCAGAAGCACTTTTTTATAGAAAAGCTCAGTAAAAAATACAAACATGACCTACATTCTAGCCGTAGGTCATAATATATCGCCAGAAGTTGCTCCGTTTTGATAGGTATAGAAAGTTAGATTTTTTCAATATTTTGTATTCATAAATCTCATAATGGTACATCCTGAGAATTGAAATAATGAATTAATCGTTGTTTGTAAAATCATGTGTGCCATTTTAACCGTTTATGGGCTTTGATTTAAATTATTGTTTCGCCTAGCTTCTCATGATTCTCTAGCATGTCCTATTGTCCATACACTTGCAAGTGCATGATGAAAAAATTGATCATGATCTTCTACGCTGGCCAAATGCGTGTTTGTCAACTTAAATAGAAATCCATATCCAAAACAAAATTAAAGCGTGTGCATCCTTTCCTACAAATAATGGTGTGCGAGCTTTATTTCATATGCAGACATGTCATGTTAAGCTATTTTCTGCTACACAAAGTTTTGTTAGTTATTTATCATTTCTTTTGATATGTCACGAACATTAATTTCGTTTTAACATTTACGAGACACCAATTCGCATGAATCAAAACAAAATAGCGTGTCTGAAGTTTGCGAACTTCGTGAATGGACAGAATAGCACACAGAGCTATTATACTTTGTGACAGTTCCTTTTGTTGTGAACTATGAGTGAAATTCTTTCTCTAGTAAATTAGAAGCTTTAGAAATACTGTAGTTGTACTCATAATACGTTTCTAACAAGGTATCTATTGTGATAGGTAAGTAGTAGCGTAAATGGTAAAATAAACAATAGTTAAGTAATTTGTTTGTTTGCGATTAAATCTTGCACACAAGTTAGATAACAAAATACAATACTATTTTATAAGCTAAAACTACACACACTACTACTAAATAAAAAACAACTGGATCATCCGCAGACCCTTGAAGGTCTAACGATAGTCCAAATGCTCAAGTCCACTGCCAGTTGTCAGCGTACCTAGCATGATGGCTGCATTGCCACGCTGAATACCGATGTCCGCTGAAGACCCAATTACCGATGTCCAATTGGATTCAAATATTCAAAAGCGACTAGTATAGTCTAAAAATTTTGATTATTTTTTGACAAAAAATTTCATTCTCTTTTTTTTAGATACATGACGAAGCAAAAATGACATACAGTTGTTGAAACAGTTGAAACACAGTTGAAATTTGGCAAGATAATTAGATTCAGGATTAATAAGCGAAATATACTTTGGTACCACGCTAGGCTCGAGGCCCGTGTTGTGGGTACCATACAGAAAGTTATCTAGTGGTGACATTCTGGAATAGTCCTAAATATTAAAGAAATACTGATTTATCGAAAACTGTGAAAAATTAGTATCTAGTATTTCGACTATTTTGTACGTAGTATAGAGTTCCGTCTTTTGTTTATAGTATTAGTTCAAAAAACGATCAAAACGAGAAGTACCTACTGAGAAGTCAATATTGCCTTTTGTAAAATGATGACCATATTACCCAGGTTTGTTGTTAAAATGTTGTTATTTATTGGCCATTTACGTTCATTTTGCCGGTTCATGTCAGCAAGTCGACAATAAATCGAGTTGTATTGACCATGAACTTGATGTGATTTCAAAATAACACGACTTTAACCAGTGGATGTTTACTGGCTATACAATAATATTCGGTTTCTTACGTATGCTTTACTAAATTTTGCTGTAAAAACTTCGAGCAAATATCTATAGAGTCACAATCGAGCAAAAAAAGTGTCCGAGCCAAAATTCTGCCCAAGCTACGTAGTGGGCAGACTTTTTAATTAGTCGCTTAGTCGTAAGGCGATTGCAAGCTGACTACAATGCCGCGCGATGCCTAAGTGCTCGGTTACGAGAACCAATTTAGTGACATAACGTCGAGATTCGAGAAAACGGGTCATTGTGAATTATTTACTGGAAATATTTGAGTCGTCATGTATGACGGCGCTCGGACATTTTTTTACTACTTTCTCTTAGGGACTGCGGCTCTGTAGATATTTGCTCGAAGAGTAAAAATCAAGATTTAGTAGATTAGAATCTACTAGACTGTTTAGTAGGTATTATTTTTAGCTAAGATACTTACTTTTTCTTACTTTAGGTACGTCTAGTGTGTCGATAAAGCTGTGTGCTATTTTTTTCTCCTTTGTTATTTATGTATATTTCTGTGTTATATGTGTAGGCTGCCAGCATGGCGTCAGCAGCAAGCGAGAGCCGCAAACTGCTCGCAAGCCAGGAGACTAACAGCAGGACTATCAACCATCCCATGGCGTTAAGAAAACGGCTCCGACCTCCACGGCAACCGCGGCCGGCGCGCAGGCTACCACAGGTATTGTAGTCTTTTGCTATTCATGGTACTCGTACATTGTTCCTACAAAATACAAGAGATTCTTTAAAGCAATGATTATTTTTTATTGTACATTAAAATGCTGCTTAAAACTTTCTGTACTAAACATTAAAATTAGCCTAGACGTTACTTGTTGTTTTTCTAATTGTGCTAATATCTTGTAACCATAATTATCTATATACAGGGTTACAGGCTAAGTCGACCTATTCCCGTTAAGCGTGAGTAGTTTACTACGTTTCGGACTGATTTGACTATGAAACACTATATTCTAAATCTCACAGTTGTTGAAATTTTTAAATTCAAATTATTTTTATAAAAGGTTAATTTTACGGACAATATTGGGTAGTGAGGTTATAAAACATTATTTTACATGTAAAAATCAAATAAAAATAATAATACGACTTACATGTTTCAAAATATCTGAGCTGATAGCCGAAAATTGGGAATTTAATAAATACCAATTTCATATATCTGATTTTTTTTTAAATTTAGGATAGTGTATTTCATAGTGAAATTAGTCAGAAACAAAGTAAACTACACACCCTTAACGGGAATAGGTCGACTTACCCTGTAACCCTGTATATATTAAACAATGAAAACAACAGTTGACATCGCTTTTGCTATGACATGAAATTGAAATCTAACAAATAATATTCCAGCGTTGAAGTTAAATACTTTCTTTGATGTACACAAAGAGCGAAACGGCTTTCAAACAAAAACTATCACAAAAGCCGACTTCCTCCCCGCCTTTCATTTAGCAATAACATAAAATGTTTTGCTAAAGAACAAAAGACGAAATAAAACAAGTATAAAATACGAGTAAGTACAGTTACCAAGAAATCGCATAAAAGTCACTTTTGTCGCCCATTGCGGGTGACAGCTACGAGTACATTACTACAAAGCTTTATTGTGGTTTTTATGCGACAGGCTTTGATCATCGGCGTCCGTAAATGTGGCACGAGAGCGCTCCTGGAAATGCTCTACCTCCATCCCATGGTACAGAAAGCTAATGGCGAAGTACATTTTTTCGATCGAGACGAGAACTACGCGCTTGGACTGGACTGGTACAAAAGCAAAATGCCAATGTCCTTCAAAGGCCAGATCACGATAGAAAAGAGCCCGAGCTACTTCGTTACTCCCGAGGTGAGCCTTGAAACTTGTACTTTTCCAATCTCCTTTGTATAGCTACTGGATTGAAGTTGTATAGTTCACCGCCGCGTCGCGAAGTTCTTTTACCCGTTCAAGGCAATGACTTGATTAGGTTTTGCCATGCATTCTGTTGCGTGATTCTCCTGAAACAATACGATATTTGCTGAAAATAGATGCAACTCAACGTAGCTTTATTTAACTAGCTTTCGGACTTGACTTATTGCTTCGGTTATGAAAAGAAAGCATGCGATGTGATTAAATTGAAATGAGCGGAGCGGAACCACGAACCCGAAAATTGTGAACTTTTTGTGACTTTGAAAACTTAATTCGAGGAGGTTAATCACGTCAGGTTGGAGCATAATGCGAACAAGGCAGTGCTTTATCTGTCTTAACTTTTAACAATGGATAATCAGATTATGTTTCGGAGTTTTTTATAGTCTGAGATTTAGAAAAGTTTCATTATTTTGAAGTGATTAAACATAGAGACGTCAAATGATAAACGTCTATTATGATAATATTTTTTTTATATTTGCAAAGAAAGAATGCTAAAAATCGAGTATTATGTAGTAGATCATGACCTAAGTTATAGGATATTTGTTGCTGACAATAAATAAGTAGATTTGGTACAGTTTAAAAATAACCGATTAAAAAGCAACTTGCAGCCTGTTGAATATCCTCTAGAATTTTCAAAAAGTATATAAATTTGATTGAATCAAGATAATAATATGTAGGTCCCGGAACGAGTACGCGCCATGAACTCATCAGTGCGATTGCTGCTGATCGTCCGCGAGCCGGTAACGCGTGCAATCTCCGACTACACGCAGCTGCGGAGTCGCGCCACGCCGTCTGCGCCTGCGCACCTGCCCGCCTCCGGCCACCCGCCGTCAGATGCTGCCAAGCCGTTTGAGCACTTAGCCATATCCGCCGATGGATCCATCAATGTCGCTTACAGGTAACATAAGAAAAACAGCCGAGTCTCATCTGTACTTGTGTACGTGACTGGCTACAGATATCAGCTTTAGCTACGTCGCTTCAGTCTCGCAACGCAGCTTACAGGTAATTTGAGATTCAATGCCGTGCTACGCTAAATGTGATATATTATGGTTTACAACTCTACACGCTACGCTTGCGCTATCAGTGCTACGTCGTCCGCGCTACACCTGTGCTACGTCGCCCCTTAATGCGACCCCAGACAGCTGCGGGTGATGTGCAGGCGCGGTAACGATCTAGTCATCTACCAATCACAGCTATATCAAGATTTTAAAAACCGAACTTTGTAATTGGTAGATGACTAAATCGTCACCTTGCCCGCAGGTAAGGCATCGCGGTATGCGTCCAGGTATTGGCTGACGATCCATCGAAGTTGCTTACAGTACAATATTTTCAGAAAGTCAATGATTTGAAGTTTTTTAAAGTTGGACTGAATAAAGTATCTTCAAAGTCTGAGTGTTTCATCGTCAATCTGATGTCGCTTATCATCAGATGAGTTGGTTGGCGAGCGCAAACTTATTCGTATAAGAAAACAAATTTTTCTGCACTATAATTTTAAATTTTCAAGGTATTTATTTTTTTCATCACTATTTGTTTATTTTGTCGTCTCTTTGTTATTTATATTATAAGTATTCTTCGAGTCAATAGTAAATATGTAGAACCTAAATACCTACTCATAAATTATCAGTGTTATGTCCTAATCAAACATTTTAAAGATAATTCAATATTGAAATTATTTTTATCGTGCTTCACACACTAGGTGTACAGAAACTTTCTTTTTGTGATAAACATTTCAAAACTTGACGCGTTCGCAGGATTTGAACCTGCATCCTCTGGGACTCCGGCCCAGATGCTTTGTCCAATTAAGCTAAATCGCGCTCTGCGAAGGCGCCGAATTAGTGAGTGTTTATCATTTTTACCAACTACTACATTGTTGGAAGCGCCATTTGTGAGAACTGCTTTAAACCAGTCAGTCACTTAATGTGAAATTATTAGAACTTCTTACCATTAACGAGAAATGACGCATTGCTTTAAGCAATGCGTCATTTCTGGACTCATGGTCATTCTGGACAAAGCATCTGGGCCGGAGTCCCAGAGGATGCAGGTTCAAATCCTGCGAACGCGTCAAGTTTTGAAATGTTTATCATAAAAAGATAATTCAATATTATTAATACATTAATTAATCCTAAAGATAGTTTAGGATTTCAGGATATTTGAAATAAACAGGCTCGTTATTTTTTTCCCATGTGTGTTTCTTATGCGAGTTGTTTTCTTTCATAGACGCTGTATTTTCTAGTAGTCACTGTAGATTCAGTAATATTAGAGTGCTGTTTATTTTCTCAAGAGAGTTCTAGTCGAAAACTTTCCCAGCTAGTTAGCTGGAAATCGAAAACTTGCGGAAAACAAACCAAACGGGTAATGTCTACCGAGTTTCTTTTCGAGAACTATCTAAGTTTTCTAGTCTAAATAGAATACATAGAACTACGAAAGTGTAGACTTGGCAACTGCAAAATAAGCTGAAGAGTGTTATGTAGCTGAAAAGTTCACAGCTCGACAGTTCATGGTAACTTATTTCAGAGCAAAAAACAACACGGCAATTTGTTCCTTATTTTGGTTGGTCAACATTCTATTGTGCTATTGGTCTACCTTTGTCAACTGCAGGAATGGGATTGTCCTGTAAATATTTGACGAGTTGTGGCTTTTGTCCTTTTTATGTCATGTCTTACTAACAGCTTCGTAGCTTTGCTGCAAGACGTAAGGGAAAAAAGAGAAAACAAGAAAACTAATCAAAGTTATTGCTCAACTCTCAAATGCATAATTCAGTATCACAGGTAGAGCTAAGCTAGTATAAATTAAAACTGCGCAAGTTATTTTTGATTATATTATACGCTAGCTTTCAGTTGTATATAAGAGAAAGAATTGTTTTTTTTTCACAAAACTTTTCTTCTTCTTAGTCGTTACGCTCTTGACAGAGCGGTCGTGGTCATCACGTAGTATTTGTGGTGGTAGAGGCAGATGTAATACGCCTCACGATGTCTCGCCATCTCTCTCTATTTTATGTTAATCTGGTACACTCATGCACCGGCCCTCCCACAGCAGATTTGATTTGGTCGGTCCATCGCATGGGCGACCTTCCGCGCGGTCTTGTGCCTTCCACTTTGCCCTGGACGACTAGACGCTCTAAGGACTGGCTACCTCGTCTCGAAACGTGTCCGAAGAATGCAAGTATACGAGATTGTACTGTGGCCGACAGACGCTGCCTGATGCCGAGTTCTTGAAGTATCGAGACATTGGTGCGAAATTCAGTCCACGTCAGTCAAGCATTCGTCTCCAGCACTACATCTCGAGAGCATCTATCTTCTTCCTCTCAATGTCTCGCAAAGTCCACGTTTCCGAGGCGTACAAAACTTTTGACGCAACGCAAATCACGCACGTAGTCATAAGAATATAAATTTATTAAATAAGTAAACGAAAAATGATTAGTAAAAAAATAACGAGTAATTAATAGCAAAATTAATTTTTATCCAGGCCGATAGCAATATCGCTGTACCACTCGTACCTGCACCGGTGGCTGGAGGTGTTCCCGCGGGAGCAGATCCTGGTAGTGAACGGGGACCAGCTCATCGAGGACCCCGTGCCGCAGCTGCGTCGTATCGAGAAGTTCCTCGGCCTTGAACATAAGATCGGTGAGCCTTTATACAACTAAAGCTTTCACTAGCAAACTTTTCGGGGCTTCGAGCATTAGCAATGTTTTTATTTACATCCATAAAAGAAGGGGTCTGTACAAATACAAAGAGATTTATTAGTCATAAGATTAATAACATTTATTCACATTACATATATATTTATGTATGCTGTGGTTTTGTATCTCATGACAAGACCGATTTTGATGCAATGTAAACATCATGTTTAAAAGCGGAATTAATCAAAATGTTTCGATTGATCCCTGACCACGATATTGAAACAATGTCTGCAAATACGAGTATTGTTAAAGTAATTTATACAGGGTTATTCCTTATAAATTAGCATCTTTTCTGGGCTTATTATGTATATCAAGACTAAGAACTTTTGTTTTGCTACTTTTGGCAAAACTCAAAAAAAAAAACAGCTGCTCATTTTGTCGCGGATGAACGATATTTTACTATGGATTTTTTTTTTAATTTAATTTTTATAAAAGTCACGGAACAAAAGTTGTTAGTTTTGGTATACAGAACAGAATAAGCCCCTAAAAGGATGCTAATTGATTAGGAATAACCCTGTATAGTGTGGAATAATTTACGAATTTAAATTATTTCTCAATACTAAATATCTTCATCGTGATTCTTAAGGCACTACATTAACTGTAGAGTCGAGGCCAAGACCTGGTTTGCAGACAGCTCTTATAGATTAGGGTTCTAAATTTATCTATACCGTGCCGCATTTTTCTGATGCCTTTAAAATAGCACGTTTCTGGAGCACAACATTTTTGTTTTTACTTTAAAAGAAAAGTTTAAAGAAGTTGTAGTTGCTAAGTCTATCCTAGAGACTTTTATTTGCGTTCGTTGCTTTTTAGCAGATCATACGTTATAAATTTACAAAGCTATTCTTTTGCTAAATGTAGGAATTTGCAAAGATTTGTAATAATATATGAATATAATTAATATGAGATATTTTTACAAAGCTGTTTCACCATAATATTTTGTCGAGAATCAATTTTTTTGTAAAATCTGATTTTTTGCGTGACTTTTGGATTGATTGATTTTGCGTAAATGACGAGTATGTATGTAGCTTTCAAAGTTCATGAACTTTGCACACCAACACCGTATTAAACAAAGTAGTATAAAATCCTCATTGGCGCATATAACCAGTCATTTCCGTAGTTTTGCAGCAAACTCTGGGAATAAAAAAAAAATTACTTTGCTTTTAATTTGCGAATACTGCGAACACAATTATCAAAACAATTGCTGATTCCGTAGTTCCATTTTGCCGAGAAACTGTTTTCTATTCCTAGAAAGAGCGAAACAAAACCAAATTAACATCTTTAACCAATTGTTCTAATGGCTTTTACACACAGAAATAGCATCTGTTCAAACTTTGAAACATAATTATAAAATAAAGTTATGATTGTTTTCTGTCACAAACTTGAACGAATTACTTATGTAAATTGGAGTTAATTTTGTTTGTAAAATTTGTAACTGACAACATTGTCGCAAGAACAATTTTATTAACTTGAAACTTGAGAACAACAAAGCATAGAGATGAGTTTCGTTGTGTTTGTTAACTTTTTGAGCTTATACTATTTATAAAAGATAATATCCCTTTTATATAATTTCAATAACAATTATCTTTTGTATCTAAGTAACTGGGCCCAAATATATACAAGCCAACTTACGCTTCAACATTTTCAACTGTAAATGTTTCAGTTGTAGGCCAGTCATTAAAGCCTAAAACCCGAAAGAAATTGGTAACTCGCTCAAATTTTGAGGGGTTTATAAGGAAGGTAAAATAACTTACCGTGTGATTTTGCAGCGCTCTGGGGTGAACGGAAAGGGTTGAAAAGGGGGTTAAAGTGTTTTTTGTTAATAACATTGTCAAAAAAATTAGTAACACGCTGCAAATTTAGAATAAGATTGTTCTTATTGTTTTGTAACGTGTATTAATTTTGCAGTGTTTTGCAATGTACGGAACATTGTTTATTATTAAAAACAGTAACATTTGTTAAATTTTGTCAAAATTTGAGCGAGTTACCAATTTCTTTCGGGTTTTAGGCTTTAATGACTGGCCTATTGTACGCCTCACTTACCACGTTGCAGTTGACCAAATAAGTACATATATTGACTGACCAGACCATAGCATAGAATTTTACTTTTACATCAAGCCCTAGACTTTATAAATTAATATGTTAAATAGACAAACGTAAATTTGAATCTTTCCACACAGGAAGAAGAAACTTTTACTTCAACGAAACCAAAGGTTTCTACTGCCTGCGGAATGACACGACGGACAAGTGTCTCCGGGAGACGAAAGGAAGGAAGCATCCTCGAGTGGACCCAGCGGTCGTCACAAAATTAAGGAAATTCTTCATTCAGCACAATCAGAGGTTCTACGACCTCGTAGGAGAAGACCTCGGCTGGCCTGAAGATTAAAACAAAAAATCGGTCTACCAATCGGTAATCGATCAAAATCGTTATGTGATCAAACATACATATCAAATCTTACTATACATACAACATATCACTAGTCTGTAACTTTTTTAAATCATTTATGTATACATCTAGCGTACCTACACTATATATAGTTCTAAGAGATTTTATTTACGAACTGTTTTTCAGATTCTCATCTTAGCTTTATGTTAGGGTTTTCGAGTTTTAGAAGAATTGTAAGAAGCGGTTGGTAATAAACATTGAGAGGGAACAAGAAATTAATCGTTGGGTATTCTATTTAATTATAGTTGTGACATAATTTTATATATTTAAAATTTATAAATTTGTACTCACTGGCAATCATTGTGCACTGATTTCATAGACCGACCCACTGGAACCCTGAGCAATATATTTTTATATATAATTAAGTATTGTATTAAATTATACAGCGTTTATTATACAGATGTGATTTTTTTGATATTTGTGATAGTTTCGTTCGTTAGGATTAGAATTTTTATAGGCGTAAGATGGATAATGTTTGAATGTCGTGAATTTTCGCTTTCTACTTTAGATGTTGTAATTTTTGGCAGTGTATTGTGAATTTCGTGGAATTTAGGTTTGTTAGTGATTGTGATTTCTCTGAATCTAGATTTATCTATAAATGCTATAAATTAACATAGAGTTATTATTAAAAATGACAATTTAACGGTTACATATCAAAACGTTGTCTTATAGAGTGTAACGCTGATTTATTTGAAATCGATTACAAAATTCTATTTAAAGCGTGTCTGTGTAGTTGTCTCTCACTGTCATACCGAAGCGAGAAAATAAATTTAAGTTTTATTGTAACTAAAAATTAATACATGGAGAGATATAAATTCGACGCGGGTTTTAGAGTATTCTATTTAAGTGTAACGTCCAAGACTGAAGAGTTAGTTGAATAAGTCGTAAGTAATACCTATTTAGCATAAAATGTCCATAGGTAATGCGTGAGACGGCGTTCCCCGAACATCACAACCATCATTATTTAAATTGACGGCATAAAACTTGGTGATAAGGAAGTGTTGGTCTCTAAGTAGATAGAAAATTTGCTTCCAAATCCAAATTTCAGAGTCAACGAATATTTATATGTTTTTATGAGCCCTAACATAAGTGCACTCCTAAAAGTTTTATTGTATAATAATATTGGTCGACGGAAAAGGATAAAATATACAGTTGTAGAGTGGAGGGCCCTTGCGGCGGATTCGTCACAATTTGTTGAAATACCTAAAATTCAGAGGGTTTCAGTATACTGGATTAGGCTAATAGGTCATTTATGTTACTCAAAAACTGCCCATTTTTTTGCTGTTGAGCGTGTACATACTTTTAATTCTTTATTATACAGGGTTACAAGTTTGAGATTCAATCAATTAATTCTGTCCATACATTTAAAATATGTAAATATAACAAATACATTTATAATGTACTACTTATCTGAAAAGAATACTAAAAAAAGAAACTGTTCAGGAGAAAAACAATTAGTTGAACACGAATGACATGAATATTATTTTTTCTAAATTTTATGTTTCGTGGCAAGTAACAATAGCCCTGTAAATATTATTTCTCATTTATGTACGTTACATCCTATTTTAAATTTAGATACGTATAAAGCCTTGAAACAGAACTTTTTTCTATCATAAAATTAAATGTGGTCAAAGACATAATTTCCATGTAATATTAAATACTGTTATTACCTCTATAATCATAGGCTATATTTTACTGTAAAATTGCTTGTGATATTTAATATAGAAAATAATGTGTTTTTTAACATTTGTACTGTACTGTACCAGCCTTTTTAATAGTCCACTGCAGGACGTAGGCCTACCCACGAAGGGTGATTAGGCCATATCCACCACGCTGGCCCAGTGCGGGTTGGTGGATTCGCATACGCCATCGAATTTCTTCTACGGATGTATGCAGGTTGCCTCACGATGTTTTCCTTCACCGAAAAGCCAGCGGTGTTAAATTTCGTACATAAATTCCAAAGAACTCATTGGTACGGGACCGGGATTTGAACCCACGCCCTCACGATTGTAAGGTGGGTGTCACTACCACTAGACCACCACGGCTTCAACAACATTTGACTAGGATTTAAAATGCTTAACTCTTTCAGCCACACTCCTTCAAATATGGCGTTATAAATGAAACAATGGATTTATGTCTATTTTTCTTCTTATTTAGGTCTATTAGGGTATGTTTATTATAAAAAACATGTATGTTGCTTATACAAAAATGTTTAAAAATGTCAGTCTTTCAAAATGTGAAAATCGCTGAACTCTAGAGAACACTCGGCATTTTGCTAATTATTTGGCCTTAAAGCATGTAATTAAATTAAAATAAATTAAAAAGCAATACCTAGGTGTAATTGTGACTAGCAGGTACGAATTATTTCAACAAATTGTGACGACATAAGAATATCAAGCATATCAAACGTAGTTAAGTCTAAATTAAGATTTCTCATTCACTAAGTTAAAATTTAAGAAATATTTTAAGTGATTCTCTAGTTAATTAGACGATATTTTAATCACTGTTAAATGTTGTGCACGTTCGTAAGACGTAGTCAAGTTTTGATTAGAGCAATAATTTTTATAGTACTTATTGTTTAGGGTTTGTTGTCAATACTATGTTTTTTTTTTCTTTCACGTTTTCTGAAATTCTATGTATTCGTATTTCAAGTTGACTTCTATGATATTTCAAATTTATCTTATTGATTATGTGGTAAAGTTTATTTATTGTTTTAAAATAATATATTAGTAGCCATTAAAATCTACAAAGTATTATCTTAAATCTTAATGTTACCTTAAAATCATGTAAATATCTTCTTAAATCCTTTCAATAAGTTACCATTGTACCTACATCTTCAATTAAATACGAAGCAAGAAAAGTAATGTCGTATTATTTCGTAACATTTTCAGCCTAAAGAGAAAGCTGTAGAGTTTCTTTTTGTTTACGCTCCATTGTTTTGAAAAGATAATTAAAGCTCTGTAAAGATAATTACGGTTTAGAGCCGCCTCCGTTTCTTTTTCGTTAAATAATTGCCTTAAATTACATTTTAAAAGTTGGTCAAGTATGAAAGCGTTCAGAATCCTAAAGTTAGATAACGTTTAGCAAATGTTTTATTTATCTGTTCCTTTTCTGGAAAGTTTTCCGATAAAATAATATAAGTACAAAGTGCTTTTTATAAATGCTTGGCTATAGAAATCCTCATTCTTTTTGAACTTTTGAAAATACGATCTAAAAGGCTTAAGTACATTGGTTGTGATATTTTTAGGGTCCCGTACCTCAAACGGAAAAAACAGAACCCTAATAGGATCACTTTGTTGTCTGTCTGTCTGTCTGTGTGTATAAAATATATTATAAATATAAATATTTTTTGGGACATCTTACACACGGCCTCTGACCCCAAACTAAGCAAAGCTTGTGATATGATTGCCAGAGACTGATATATTACATATACTTATTTTTAAATACATACTTATATAGATAGTAACTAAATAACACCCAGACACAGAGAAAACACTTATGGTTCATCACATAAATATTTGCCCTGGGTGGGGATCGAACCCACGCATCTTTGATCCAGAAGTTAGGGTCACTAACCACTAGGCCACGGAGGCAGTCAAGTGTGTATGTCAAGACTCTTTATCTTGAGAAATCGTAAAGATATCGAGTAGAAATTTAAACTGTATACGTATATCTATGGTCTCTTCCAGTTGTGTAAAAGAAAACTTCTAAGTTATCGTTTAAAAAATTTAGAGCCGTTTATGTCGTAAAAAATAGCATATTTCGACACTTACAAAAATCAAAACCTACAGGGTACTGCCCGTTGACATAGAACTATTACTAGGCGAGAAGCATTGTCTCAGAATATACATATAGGAAAAAATCTGAAAACTATACATTTTATTTAAATCACAAAAACTAGGGCCTCAAATGTTGTTTTTAAACTTTTGCGATTTGAACACATCAGCAGACTGGTCAGTCTACCCGTGACCACGGCCGATGCAACTCGGCCGAAACGTCGGGATGAGGAGGTATTTATTTATCTCGTAATTTTAGTGCGCGATTAGTCCCGTAGTATAAAATAATAATAGGGCCTCAAAATTCACAAAATATGGGTTCAAAATTTAAAGTGGAGTAAATCGTATCATGTAAGGTATCATATAAAAAAACTTCATTAGCACATGCAGGTTTTTAATTATTTAGTAAAAATGTATAATTTTCGATGAATGACGAGAAAAGTGAAAAAAAACTTATCTGTCGATGGTGAAAAAAAACTTACTTCCCAATTTTGTGAAATTTTCTGGATTTGAACGGAACCCTCGATGTGCGAGCCTGACTCGCACTTGTTCGGTTTTTCTTTCCCGTAAGCTTTCTAATCGAGGAGATTAAAAATAATTTAGTACTTAATTAAAATACTTGGTGAACAAAAGAACAGACAGGTATGCAGAAGAAAAACTGGCATCAAGTCGCAAAACCACACACAGCTGCTTACTGACAGCGAGGATGTAGTAGGTATTTTCTTATCTGAACTAGAGTATTAAAACATGCTGAAAGCTTAAATGAGTTTCAAGACCTTCTCAGACAGCAGGTCATCAAATGCAAAGTTATCTTGGATGAAAAAACTCATTATTTTCTTATCTTGATAATTATCAGCTGCTGGACCTGGGGCCTTATTTTGTAAGCGCTCTGGCGTTCGGCTTCGCTTTTCCTCCCGCTCGCTCTCGCGACGTGAGTAACTGGCGCGAGCAGGAGAAAAAGCGAAGCCGAACGTCAGAGCGCTTACAAAATAAGGCCCCTGCTCCATAGATGTTTAATAAGACTGATTGGAAGCAGCAAACATAAAGAAGTTAGAGAACGATTCTGCGCTATTATTAGATCATGGGCAGATGAAAATAATATAAATCTGTTCTATTAGTGACCCACCCCGGCTTCGCACAGGTGTATTATACATATAAACCTTTCTCTTGAATTACTCTACCTATTAAAAATACCACATCAAAATCCGTTACATAGTTTTAAAGATATAATATAAGCATACATAGGAACAGACAGACAGGGAAGCAACTTTGTTTTATTCTATGTAGGTAGTGACGATGTTACACTTGGTCTCTACTCGAAGACTTTTCAACTCTACCAGTCATTAAGAAGTCCTGTGTCCTGCTTACTGAAATTCCAACTTGCAAACTCACTAAGCTATGTGAAAGACGTTGCTAGCAATAAATATTACGAAGTTTTTTCAACCCGTTAGTAGCTTGTATACATACATAACTCATGATCACACGAACCCCGCAGGCCGCGCGAGGCAATAATAGCGTGCTTTGCCTCTAATACATAAATTCTTGACCTCAATAGGCTCCCGAAGGTTCCAGCACCAGCATCAATCACCGCGCAATCGGCGACCCTTGCCGTGTGATCAACAGAGCCTGTAACTCAATATAAATAACTATAAGTTAAGGGAAAAAATACGTTTAAGAAGGAAAAGGATTATTAAGAGTAAGTACCTACATAGATTTGACGACAGACTTTATGCATTACATTGCTTACGGGCTAACAGTATGCTGTCACCATAACTTTTTGAAACACAAACCGTCTTACCACAAAAATTTTGCTCACGCTTTAGACAATGTTCAAAAGTACAAATTGCGCGACTATACAGTATTTAAGGCGTGTTTAAATCATTTGTGGTAAGGCGGAAAAAGTTTTGGTGACGACAGGATTTATTCTGCATACATCAGAACTACCGGAAACTGATAGGTACTGAAACTTTATTGTCTCCTCGTATTATTGTTTTCCCCAATTACCCTTGAAAATCATTAAAAAAATATTAAGCATGTACTAAACATAAAACATTTTTTTTATAATCCACGTATTTGCCGACCAAAGGTACTAAAATCAGCTTTTAGAAAGTAGTTGCAATTTTTTGCACTTACTTCCCGGGCTATACTAGGTATATTATTAAGACATTGATGAAGATTAAATAAATAAAATAAAATAAATATTAGGGGACGTCTTACACACGATCTCTGACCCCAAACTAGGCAAAGCTGTGGTTGCCAGAGACTACATACTACATAGATACTACATATACATATTTTTAAATACATACTTATTTAGATAGTACCTAAATAACACCCAGACACAGAGCAAACACCTATGTTCATCACATAAATGTTTGCCCTGCGTGGGGATCGAACCCACGCCTCTTTGGTCCAGAAATCAGGGTCACTAACCACTGAGCCACCGAGGCAGGCAGAGATTGGTGTCTTTTATCCGAAAACTGACTATCCTTTGCTTACTTATATCAATAATTTTGATAATCAGTTTTCGATGTAATTATTGCTGAACTTTATCATTTTCTTTCGTCAAAGTAGATATTTTGACGAATTTGGAAAATGATGAGATGAAAAGCATTAATTTAATGTAAAATCTTAGCCAAATGCTATGTTATTATCAAGCTTACTGCAAATTAGGTACGTTTTGTAAGTTTGTAACTGCTTCCTATTAGTATAATGAAAGTTGTATAAAGACCATTCCCTCCTTGGTGTTTGCGGATGCAGCGGGAATATTGGTGTAAGTTATTTTCTCTAAGTTTGGTAATGAATTAATTAACGTAGAAGCATTGCTATTCAGAGTGGTAACGTTGCCAGCAAGCCGAGTTGCAAACTGGGATTCGACTAGCATTTAGACTATCTTTATGCTTATACAACGTGTAACAGAACGGTTCAACAATACTTAAACCACGCATGCTCAGACATATTTAAAACTTACCCCATAAGGTCTCACAATCCTCAGTATGTTAGATTACGAGATAAACCAAGTTAAAGTTTTGCGTAAAACAACCTGATGTCAACCCTAAACTTATCAGCTGACGGACTAATAATAAGTGTAAATAAAGACTAATAAGTGTACAGAAATATTTTATTTTGCCTACAAAATCGTGGACGGGCTTTTACACACAAACATTGTAAGTAGGTACGTGGTCATAGGTACAAGTTACAAGGTCATAGAGTGATTTACCTAACTCATCTAAACTCCCTAGACTAGAACATGTTGTAAGTACTACCTGTTGCATAAAATGATTACATCGTCTATGTAACAACCTTTCTGATGAAGCAGGACTGTAAAAAAAGATTCACAAAGATATTTTTTTTTGTCACTCATACCTATTTGCATGTAGTCGTGTGACATCAGTCATTGGCCGTGATATTTTAAGTGGCGTAAAACCTGAGAATAGGTCTTAGCACTCGGCATATTCTACCAGCTCCAAGTCATGTCAAAATAAAAAATACGTACCTATTTACCTACATTACAAGATAAATTTATTTGTTGTTAGCTTAGCTTTAAAAATACATCAAATATTCTGGACACGACACGAAAATACCTAGATGTTATTTTAACTGTAAAAAGAGCGAGACGAAAGCCAAAGTAATATGAAAGTTCAGAATGTTTTATACCTAGCTTTTGCTAGGTTCTCTCCCAGATACATACATTAAAATTATTATTTAATGTCATTAAAAAAAGCCGTGGTGGTCAAGAGGTAGTGACAGCCGCCTTACGATCGTGAGGTCGTGGGTTCAAATCCCCGGTCCCGTACCAATGAGTTCTTTGGAATTTATGTACGGAATTTCACACCTCTGGCTTTGCTGTGAAGGAAAACATCGTGAGGCAACCTGCATACGGCCGTAGTAGAAATTCGATGGCGTATGTGATTCCACCAACCCGCACTGGGCCAGCGTGGTGAATATGGCCCAATCACCCTTCGTGGGTAGGCATACGTCCTGCAATGGACTATTTGAAAAAAAGGCTGGTACAGTAAAATACTACATTCAAAATAGAAATCACGCGTAACAATAGTTTCCAAACCAAAGTTAGAGCATTTCAACTACGCATCTGTATTTTTATCTTTATGATCGGCGATAGTCCACGTGGACTGGCGGCGTTTGTACACACGAGCACACACGAGCCGACAAAGAGCATAAACAAACATCGCCAGCAAATCACGAATCAGCCGCCACTATGGCGGCTCTTTTAGCAATATTAGCTCCGCCCCCCAAAAATATGTTTTTCACAATATGGGTTCCATACAATATTTTGTTCTACTATTTTTTTATTATGGTAAAATGTTGTCTGAAGCTTTGTTATTTAGTTTCTACTACATCCATCCACCCATTTATCAGACATAGGACGTCCACTGCTGGACATAGGCCTCGCTAGCTTGCTCCGCTCGCGCTTTCTCGAAATGATTTCTTTTCTTTTGCTTATTTAAAATGTCGAATCAATTTTGAAATAACGTAAAAAAATATGTTTATAATAGCTTCAGTCCACCCGAACTTTACGGTATCATCGGCCATCTATCCATCCAACAGCCGAAAGACTCCACTGCGGGACATAGGCCTCCCTTTGGATTTCCAATAAGGCCAGTTGGAAGCGGCCTGTATCCAGCGCGTTCCTCCGATCTTTATTATATCGCTAGTCCACCTGGTCAGTGGACATCCTACGCTGCGCTTGCTGGTCCGTGGCCTCCATTCGAGAACTTTACGGCCCCATCGGCCATCCGTTCTTCGAACTATGTGCGCATCAAAAAAAAACTTTCACTAAAAACGAAATTCAAAATATGAACACTGAACCCTAAAATTTTGATTCCAATTTTAATAGAAATAATAGGAATTTTTTAGTCAGTCGCCCTCTGACCTTGCGGAAATGAAGACGTCTATCAACTCTTTCTACCATCGCGATGTCTCGGAAGTCTAGGATACCTACCTAATAATATTATACAAATGGCAACTACGGTGCCGCGCACGAGCTGACATTTTGAAGAAGGCAGGCCGCTTTCTAATCTAACCGACGCGGCGCACGAATTTGGCGTTCTTTTCTAACTTACGGACTTCTTAGACGGATGTGTACGTCTGCTCAGTACCTACTGGGAACTTTCACGAAGGATGACCCGGTGCTCGAGTTGGTTCAAATCTCGAGACGCGCAGTCTGCAGCATTTTGAAGATAGCCCAAGGACCAGCACGCATCGGGCAGAAGCGGCGTTCTACATTAACCAGATGGAGGTCTGGAGGACATTTAATAGCGCCCGCGCATTATGCGCGCCGCGTCAGCGACCACCTGAACGTGCGGTTTCCAGGACGGTGAATAAGACCCAGGGGCGTGGTGAGCTGGCCACCAAGGTCTCCGGACTTAACGTGATTAGACTTTTTGTGGTGGTACATTAAAAATATTGTTTATTCTGTGCCGTGCGACTCCAGTCCAGGAGAGATGATCCCTCGTATCGTACACGGAATTTTGAGGTGGTGAACGTGAGAAAATCTATAGGCTCGTCGTGCCTACGTACTCGGTTGTGCTGCGAGCGAGGAGGTCAGGATTTCGAGCCTTTCCTTCGACTTTTATTAAGTTTTTGTGGACGCCACTGTGTGTGTTAACTGTATAGGTAGGTACCTAGTTGTTATTTGTAGTAGGCAAATAAAAATAGTGAATTTAAAATATCTATCAATTTGTTTTTTTTTTCTATCACTTCTGAGTGCCCATAGGATCTAATTACCTAGGTAAGTAATTTTATATGCCAAAGATAGGGTAAGTACCCACATGTACCTAGGCTGCGCCACACAAGTTGGCGGATATGAAGCCAACAGCTACAAGCTGCACAATATCCCATCCTGACAGAAGCTCACATAAAGCCGCACGTTGATTGGCTTTTAGCTAACTTCACATCGTCGGCCAACTTGTGTGGCGCGGCCTATAACATTTGTTTACTTTCAAGAGTGTCAAGAAACCTTACAATTAGGGTAAGTAAATAGGTATTTGTCAAAAATAGGATACCTAAATTGGTTATCTACTCTGAAAATTCCTAGGTACTTACATATTTAAGTTACGCATTAAAATAAAACATTGAGTAGGTAATTATGGAACTAGATACCTACAAGTAGGCCACGAATTTTTAGCTGTTTTTAAACGTGAATTAGGTCTCGACTAGGTCTAGGGACTAGGTCTAAGAATCTGTAGGTAAGTAGCTTCCTTCAACAGCATTACGTAGCCTAACTAGCATTTCCTTGTAGATTTTAAACCTAAAACTAAAAAATAAGACGCCACGGCGCGTTCGCGTTCGTTTGTTGTTGGCGTGCGGCGCGGGCGACTTCATCAAACCTTTCGAGGCGAGGCCGCGCCCGGTCACCGACCTCACTACTTTAGGGTTGTCCAAAATAATTTGAAAAAATTATTTTTTAGTTTTGTATGGAAAAAATAAGATGACTTTAGAAGTCTAAAATTCATACAGGTGATTCGTGACTGGATATACATACATGCCGTTCAGTATTGTTGAACCGTTCTGTTACACGTTGTATACAGTGGATGGTCTAAAGACAAAATCTGCCGAGACCAGCGAAAGTGTTTGCGCCTTTTCCTGAAGCACTTCGTCATTTCATTCAAAACATTTATTTCCTGAGAAATTTAGTAGTAGAAAATTACAAAACAAACCGATCTGACACTTAGCGAAAGACCAGTGGCGGGGAGTAGTACCGGAGACGACTAACCGGTCCCTGTTCGGGCGCCAAAATGTAACGGTAAGTTGGGTAGGAAAAAAAACCCACAAATGCACCCATTTAAATTTATTTGCAGGAGAAGGATCGCCGTTCTCGTCGGGTTGTCTTGTTTATCCTAATTTACAGCTAAGGTTACGTTAAACTAGAGTAATGTTATTAATCGATGAGCTTGTATCAAGCGATGACCCGTACAAAAAAGGTGGATCCGCACAAAAACGTTGAGGTCGCACAAAGCAGGTTAGCCCGTACCAAAACGCGGATCCTTACGAAATACGGAGCCGTAAAAACGCCCCGTACTAAACGTCCTCCTATAAAATACCCTATATAATCACTTGGTAAACATAGGCCTACCTACGAAGGGCAACTCAGCCACATGCACGACTCTGGCCCAGTGCGGGTTGGTGTAAACACACTTTCAAGCTGCAAACAATATCGTAACTCAGCTTAGTAAAATAAAAAAATGAATTCATTTCAATTCACTGAATTCATTCACATTAAAAACTATTACACTAGAAAAGATAGCGCTTTTATTTTGAGAAACATTGTCTGGAGAGAAACTGGTTCACGAGTCGAACACAACTGCTAAGTGCCTTGTCTCTTGCAGGCTATTCAGATCCAAGTCAATCTGCAAAAGTTACACGATCGCACCTGAGGCTAAATAAATAGCACCACGTAACAGGAAAATAACACGCCTTTTGGCTCCCATTCCTTTCCCGGAGGTATGTAGATATGTAGACATAGCAATTTCCTATTGTAATTATTTGTGAGACTCCCGTCCTATAACTGCGACATATTTATTTACAAGAAGTTAGTGGGCCGTGTTGAAAAATGTTTAGCTTTCATTCCGTTTGTTTAGTTGTTTATATGGAGGTGGGATCGTTGTTGTCTTACTCTCAGAAGTAGCTATTGAATGATGAGGCTGCGAGTCTAAAAGAGAGAAAACCTGTCTTTCTGTGAATAAGAGAATGCACTAGCAATACGTCAGATTTCAAGCATCATGTGTGATTATGTGACGATAACGCCTCAGAGTTTTGAACTACAGCTATTAAAACAACCGCACCGTGCTCGTTACTTTGAGACCAATTGAGAGCTTTCAGTAAATTTGTTTCACATTAGTCCGAAATTTGATTAATTTTTGGTTTCGCTATTTTGGTTGTTGATTAAGAAGATTTAAGTAATTTTAAAGTGATTCAGATACAAATTGGTGCATATTACTGTGTGTATTTTATTTTATTTTTTTCTTTTATTCCGTATAGGTTTGCGTTTGACTACATACTGCCTGATGTTGAGCAGATATGCGGTCTAGGGTGTAGCACGCTTACCTAGAAGATACCTATTTACTCGGGATTTGAAGACACCCACGTTGTTCTTAAGCGGGAAGACAGACTCAGGCAAAGCGTTCCACATTCTGGCTGTTCGTATGAGGAATGAGGATTCGAAACGCTTAGTTCTAACGTGCGGAATGTCCACCATAAAAGGGTGGCGCTTTGGTCGCGTAAGTCTAGCCGTACGATAGAAGAAAAGGGCAGGTGGGACCAGATTGTTTAATGAAATGAAACCAGATCTTTCCTTGTTTTGAAATATTGTTGGAAACATTGCTCATCAACACAAATACAGCACTGCTTGGACATTGATGCTTATTGGACTTACTCAAAATGACTAAATACTGTTTTATACATTTTAATGCATTCGTTTAGAATATTAAAATAGTTATTAATTGGCATAACAAAGCTCTATTTCGTTTTAAGTGAGATATACAGCGGGTTGATGCACCCAGATACTGGAACCGGGATACAAAGCCATCATTATAACGATCCAGTGGCTCGGACGAGCTACTCCCGGCGAGCTACTCGTACGAGTACTCGCTTCAACCCTCCCTTTGCAATTTCCGTGTGCTGGGGACTGACATTAGTTCTGCAGGACTACATTCGGTTACCGCTTGTTATGAACAAAATTATAATGAGGTGAAATGTAAGAGCTCAATAATGCAAAAATTCTATGGTTAGGTATGCAAGCCAATTGGATAGAAGTAAATTAATATACCTACGAATGAAGTACAACTTAATTGCCGTTTTGGTCTCAATTTTTATCTACTAATACCTCAGAAAATGTTAATTATTAATTTGTTAACTGCTATTGGCACATGATAGCTTTAAAGAAACTATAGCTAAACAAAAACAAAACTGAAAGCCCAAAATAAGTCTTCAAAACAAGGATAATTTAATGTCAACCCACTCATATTTGTATACCTAGGTACAAAGTTGCGTGCGTATCAATCAATTAATCAAAATTAATCTTATTTAATCTACTAGCTACCCATTAACGCTTTACGAAGCGATACAAAAACTTCTAAAAACTCGTCACTATTTCTTAATTAAAATACCAAAGGTTCTCATTCTCATATTATCTAGATTTATAAATCGAGACAAAAAAGTAACTCTATCTCACTGAAATTTCCGTAACAAACAGCATACTTAAACTACGAGGAACACATTTTCAAATAAACATTCTAACATGAATTGAATGCTTCAGTTACAAGACGATATCTCCAAGTATACGGGCGAGGAAATCGTACGCTTTTACAGCACGAGCTCTCTACGAGATCTCGAAATAGCGCCAGTGAAACATTGACAATAATATATCTACCTACAGGGTTATTCACAAAGGGTGTACTAAATTAAAAAAAACATCAGCTGTTTCATATATTATGTCGATTCCGTGATGTCATTTTGTATGAGATACTAAAGATCTCGAATTCATTACGGAGACCAGGTATCAGCAAGCGCACCTATACAAGGTGGGCCGATGATCATCCAATAGAAACCGTAGTATCACGTTGATGCAAGCAGCTCCGAACCGTTATTTCACCGAGTCCAGCCCTATGGCTATTAATAATGTGATAGCTGTTTTTTTCTTGAATTCTGGTTTGGCCCCATAGTAAAAGTTGTTCATAATGACGATCTAAATCGCCTCCATTCTGAATAACTCTGAATAATTGCGAGAATTGAAGGCAATTAAAACTTTCTAGACAGCATGCACTGTTATTTAAATGTACCTACGTCGATAGAATTAGCTTGCAAAAATATGATTAAAAATAACTAAAATTAATTCATAACGACATTATTTTTATGTATTATTTATGTCACTATTGGTTGCAAACGTTTTAAATTACTAATAAACTAATTGACAAATTAGTTATGATAATTGCTGTGAGGTAAAAGTACTTTTTAAATTTTTTCGCCCCTAATGACCTGAAATCGGCATAAAAGTCAGCGGGTTTAATAAAATGTATAGAAAAGCATTTTTTTGATCTCATCGTGTATGAATAATCAAATATAATCTAGGATATGTCCGTCTTAAAATACACCCAGCAGCATTCAATTATTAATTATATATGGTTGGTCAAATTTACTATATATATTTTAGTAAATTATAACTGGCATATAAAATAATTGAATAAGCTGTCGAAATACGAGTAGAACTCCGGTCGTAACTATAGGTTTTACTGGATCAATTTAGTCCTGGTAACTCGCAATAACCCGGAAATATAAATTTCACAGCAGGATTTAGCGGTAATCAGGTTTATGGTACATCATCTGGTCCAAATTATGTGGTAAAACGACGAAATAAACATTGATGGTACCAATCTACTGCTATAGCTTTCAAATGCGACGAGAATACTAAATAAAAATTATAAAGGAGAAAATATATTAATTGCGCATCAAAAGATTACGTAGCAATTTTAGTGGGACTCGATTGTGTTTGAACTCATAAATTAATCTCTAGCTAAATAAATGATAGACGGCAAGATATTTTTGGTTAGTTGACCCATATAATATAACGTATATTCATAATTTAACCTTATACGTTCTATGCCATAGGGTCAATATACACATATAGTATTTTTTTGTAGAAATGCGTTATTTTTTGAGTAAAAATCTTAAACCTTTGTGTTAAATGTTATTTAGTATTATGTTTCAGCTTAAAAATATGCTCATATTTATCAAAATTTATTAAGTGTAAATCTAAACCTACGATGTTTTTTTTTCAGTTCACATTTTATTTATATAAAATAGGATTGTTAGGATTTTCTAGGTACTTACTTTGGTTAGATTTTATTTTATGCTCAAATTGCCAGGTTTCATAAAAGCTCTGTTGCATAATAAATTGTACTCTCAAGTATACATTTGAAATTTTGATTCGCACGTAATTTATCCGATGCGCGACTAAATATTTCTCATTATAAACACGCTGTTTGTATTCGTCTCGTGCGTTATCAATGTCAGCTTACTTTCAAGGCCTGAGTAACCTTCGGATAAAAAATCTCGATAATTGTATGGCAGTAGCGCTTTCCTGAGAATAGCCTTGAAAAGAAACTTACTTTTTTCTACAACTGTGTTTGAATATGGAAAAAAATTAAACATGTATATATATTTTTTTATAAAACGCTCATGCTGTATATTTTGTAGGTGTTCCAAGAATAATGACAAAGCTACAATACAATAATACAAAACATGTGTAATCGTAATGCATTACGTTTTCGGGAATTCATATTTTATGATTTTTATTTTAATATTGTTTCTATCGGTAAATTCTGCGCATAAAAAAAGCCTTTGAAAACGAAAGAGGGATTTATTGACGACATACGTTAGACATTTGAAAACTAGGCTTTTTGTTTAATATTTCATTAGATGCTAGTGGTATCGCTACTAGTAAAACATAACTAAGAAAATGATGATTACTATAAAACCTTTCAACCCAGCTCTCTCAGATAAGCTTCAATAGAATAGATATTATTCAAAGCCCGCCATCTTATCACCTCTGATAAGGCTCGGGGGATCTCGGGCTCGTGATAAATAATTCCGACGTGAATAATTACTACGGGGCGTATTCTGTAGCGTTCGAAAACATCTACGATACCACGATAATGGTATCTATGCAGTTTTTCGCTTTTCGTCTTCATATAAATGATTGGAATGCGAATCATGCCTACGCGCCTTGGAGTTCGGTACACACTCGTCGATACTGTCTCGGTACATAACAGTCGTAGGGGCGCGCCGCGTAACGTCGTGACGAACAAACGTATGGTTTTGTAATCAAAAATTGTACGAGATTTACTTAGCACGCGGGCAGCCCTAGCGCGTAGGTCACGTAGGGCTGTAGTTTATCATTTCATGGACAAGGCCTAGTTGCAATACTGCATAGATACCATTACCGTGACGATACCATACCACTGAGAGAGTGCTGTCGTGACCTAGGGGCTAGACTGTGAACGGGCTTATTCACCACTGGTTTTCCACTGGGAATGAAAACATGGGCTGCCTGCATACGTTTGCAGAAGAAATTTAATGGCGTATGTGAATCCACCAACCCGCATTGGGCCGTCGTGGTGGATATGGCCGCATCTCCTTTTGTGGGTAAGTAGACTATAAAATAAAAACCGGTCAAGTGCGAGTCAGGCTCGCACATCGAGGGTTCCGTACAAACACATTGTTAAAATAATTAAAAACCTGTTTTAACATGTGCTAATGAAGTTCTTTTATATGATACCTTACATGATACGATTTACCCATTTTGAATTTTGAGCCCATATTTTGTGAATTTTGAGGCCCTATTTTTTTGTGATGTAAATAAAAATGTACAGTTTTCAGATTTATTCCTATATGTGTACTCTAAGACAATGCTTCTCGCCAAATTTTATAGTTCTATGTCAACGGGAAGTACCCTGTAGGCTTTGATTTTTGTGAGTGTCGAAATATGCGGTTTTTTAAGACATAAACGACTCTAACTTTTTTAAACGACAACTGAGAAGTTTTTCTTTTACACAACAGACGGACATATGGACAGACGGACAACAAAGTGATCGTATAAGGGTTTCGTTTTTTCCTTTTGAGGTACGGAACCCTAAAAATGGTGGTTTATACAACCAGGTAATGTTTCACTAGTGAGATTTGATTTCCCATTAAAAATTAATAAATTATTTGAAATCAAAATTTTCAAGAATTTAGTACCTACTTAAAAATACTTACTTAACCTGATTTTATAGAACGACTAACCTCTTTCTATTCCCACTAAATTTATCCAAACTTCAGGTAGTTTCAGTTTCACAAAAATCGAAAGTGTCTGAGCACATATAGGTACTTACTCCAAAACACGTTCAAAAGTAAGTACACTCGTAAAATTAAAACTCGTATTATTACAAAAGTTCCTACTCCCATAAGGAAAATATTCGTCATCATTAATATTTCAGGAGGAATGCTGAAAAGAAAGGGAGGCTTGGTGCCCTGCAATATCTCACGATGACCACGACTAAAAGAATAATTATATATTATAGTTACAGAACGTCCATTGCTGGATAAAGGTAAACAACACCCTATTTATATATGTATAGAGACCCTGTAGAATGTCCATCCATCCATCCATCCATCAGCCGAAGGACGTCCACTGCTGGACATAGGCCTCCCCTATGGGTCTTCATTAAGACCGGTTGGAAGCTGCTTGCATCCAGCGCGATCCTGCGGTCTTAATGAGGTCATCCGTCCACCTTGTGGGTGGACGTCCTACGCTACTCTTGCCGGTACGTGGTCTCCACTCAAGAACTTTTCGACCCCATCGGACATCAGCCCTCCGCGCTATGTGTCCTGCCCATTGGCATTACAACTTGCCAATCCGTTGGACTATGTCGGTAACTTTGGTTCGTCTACCGATCTCCTCATTTCTGATTCGATCTCGCAGAGAGACTCCGAGCATAGCCCTCTCCATAGCTCGTTGGGCTACTTGGAGCTTACTAATAAGGCCCATAGTAAGAGACCACGTTTCTGTGCCATAACTCATCACTGGCAACACACACTGGTCGAAAACTTTCGACTTGAGGCACTGAGGTATGTCAGACGAGAAGACACTATGCAATTTTCCGAACGCTGCCCAACGCTGTAGAATGTAGATTAGTGTAAATATTTATCGTAGCGGTTTACCAAGTGTCCAGCGCGATTTCGCAGTCGTTATCAGCTCCCTTATTGTGTACTTGCAGTCGCCTTGGACTTCGCATTTCATCTTGCTAAAGTGAGCAAGCCACAAGAGCAAGCGGGCTGGAAAGGGAAACTGAAGACCAGAAATCATAGACAATCAGATAACGGCCACCTGGTGCGCTGTCCACCTTGTGAGTGGACGTTCTCGTTGCTTTTGCCGGAATTGCTTGAAGTGGCAGATGGATATTTATTCTATCAGTTATTTAAGACAATTCTGTCTATAACATTCTATAAATAAACCTCGAGTACACAAGAATACTCCCTCGGCTTGTAATTAAACGGGAATTAGGAAAGAAGGTGGATGAGCCGTCGCACATTTTGGCTTAGCTATAAAATTAGCATCAGGTTCTAAATATTATATTACCATTTTCTAAACAAACGACAGTGCTATGTTTATTTTAACCTTTTCTGCTATATTTTTGTTTATTTTGTAATATTTAAGAATAAAGAACCTTAGAAAATGGACTAAGCTTAATTAAACTAATTAATCCCTCAGATTTATGGCGTATTATAAGTTTCATATATAAATTAACTTAACTTTAAGTATATTATGTACATTTTCATAATAGAAATTATTAAAAATCCCTGCCGCATTAATAAATAAACGAAAATAATTGCTTGTAAAATTTTAACCTTAATTTCGGTAAAATTGTATCGGCATTGTTGTGCGAAAAAATAACAAAGCTATTAACTGTATTAAAGTTCCAAAAAAATATTTTCTTAAATAGACGACTTAGTAAAAAAATTGCTAAATCTTGTTAAAATTTTGATTATCTTTTCTAATTATCTATGAGTATTTTTTTTTATAGTAAACTTAGTGACAGTTTACAAATGAGTTATTTAATATCCTACTATCCTACTAATATTATAAACGCGAATGTTTGTGAGGATGGATGGATGTTTGTTACTCTTTCACGCAAAAACTACTGAACGGATTGAAATGAAACTTTTCAATAATATAGCTTATATATCAGAATACATCTATACTTAATACTTAATACTCTTAATACTTAATACTTAATAATATTATAAAGAGGAAAGATTTGTTTGTTTGTTTGTTTGTAATGAATAGGCTCCGAAACTACTGGACCGATTTCAAAAATTCTTTCACCTTTGGAAAGCTACATTATTCCCGAGTGACATAGGCTATATTATATTTAAAAAAAAATTAGGGATCCTTACTAAAACTAACTAATGTAATATAAGGTGTAAAAAAAGACCTGAAAAATTCCTTACGTCGCGTGCGCTGCGAAAACTATTGATGATGGAATAAAATAATGTACTACGACTTTATAGAACACACCATAATTTACAAAAAATGTCGCGAAAGCATATATCTAACTATTATAGTTAAGCCGTAATAACTGTTATTTTATTCTTAAAAATTAATTAAAATACCGTCGCAGGAAAAGGATCTTAATTTGTATCTTGGTATTAATCCTTATCAAAATAAATTATTTCATATTCAAGACTGTTTCAATAGCTTTATGCAACTTTAATTCAGACATTATTTAATTCAGACACAATTATTTAATTCAGACATTTTATTACAAAGATATTACGAGTTCAAAAATGTAAGTATTATAAAAGTTTCGTTTCGCCGCTCACACACTCAATTCATGTACTTTGTACAATGTACATAATACAAAATTCACTTCGAGCAAATATCTATAGAGTCACAATCGTGAAAAAAGTGTCCGAGCCAAAATCCTGCCCAAGCTACGTAGTGGGCAGGCTTTTTAGTTAGTCGTAAGGCGATTCCAAGCCGACTACAACGCCGCGCGATGCCAAAGTGCTCGCTTACAGGTTACTTACACTTATTAGGTGACATAACGTCGAGATTCGAGGAAACGGGTCATTGAGAATTGGGAAGGGTGCTTGGGCCATATCCACCACCAGTGCCAGGGCCCAGTGTGGGTTGCTGCAGATTGCCACACAATATTTTCCTTCGCCGAAAAGCCTGATTTGAAATTCCGTACATAAGTTCCAAAGAAACTCATTGATACAGGATCGGGATTTGAACCCACCACCTTACGATTGTAGGACAGGCGTTACTACCACTAGACCACCAAAGTTATATCTCCGCCATTAGTGTGTCGATTTATGTTTTATTGGTAGTAAATAGGTATGCAGTGGCGTAGCGTGCCTTGGAGGAGCCCAGAATCAAACATAGTTGGGGAACCCAAATCACTCATTTCTCACAAAAGAAACAAATATGCTTGCATTAAATTGAAATAAATATATACCGCCTTACCGCAAAAGATTTAAACACTGTTTAGCCGTACAATTTGTACTGTTAAAACTTTAGTGGTAAGACGGTTATTTATAAGTTGTCACTTCCTCCTAGAAATTGAGCTAGCCAAACAATTCAAATGAAATATACATTTTTCTTGCCTTTTTTTCAGGAAATTGATAATTGATAATGAATAGAATATAATTACCTATATCAGCTAAGTAAGTCTAGCTGAAGACGATTTCAGTTGTTATAAAATTTCTGCCTCTTAGGACGACTTTTGGAAGAATGCTTAACCCGGGAAAAAAAGAGATGATTTTTTTTGGGAAGCACGAGATTAAGTGACATTGTGGATAACATTTTACTAGGTTTTGCTTACACACGTTAAGGCCCCTGTAGCCCGGGAGCCCCGTATTATTGACACGGCTGATACTGCGGTAGCTACGCCCCTACACATAGTATGTGAAACGAATTGTCGACCTTAAAGTTCTCGAATGTAGACAATGTATTGGCAAGTGTAGCGAAGGTCTTCACGTGAATCTAAGATCTGGTCGTGACGTCCGGAACACGTTGGATGCCAGCGCTTCGATTCCTTCCATCACAGCTCTTTGGGTTAGCAAGTTGAAGAGGCCTTAGGTAGGGCACACAATTCGTAGAACTAGAACTGATGTCCAATGTTTTTCAAAATTCTCGAGTGAAGACAAGATCAAGAAACTAACTTACATGGGTAGAATGTATAGACTGTGGGTCTGTAATATTTTAACGTCGCTTTCATTCTCATCATTGCCGTTTTCTGAAATCAGGGCTATATATTATGTACAGCCACCCAACACATACGAACTCACTTTTATTTAGATATGCCAATACCTACTATCTCTTTTTCATAAACTTCGAACAGTTTAAGACTACGGAAACTCTTGCGATTTGGGTAGGTTTTAACTCATCATACTGGTTCATCCGGTATGTCTAGCATGTGTGTGGCGCATACTTACATTACGTGGTAAGTATATGTATAGCCAATCATACCCGGGCAAAGCCGGCAAGAATAATAACCAACATACTGTTAGTTTTGTTTTACTAGAATAATCGTTCTGTTATTGTATCTTGTAAAATTAATTAGTCCGAGACCTCAAATGTTTATCTTTAATTATGTAGAGAGATGAATTAGAAGAGCAGTTATATTATTCAAGAAAAACATATACAAAACAATGAATAAAAAAATATTTATCTACTTCTTCTCTTCTTTTCAGCAATAAGATGACTTGCTAGACACGGACCTTCCTCAATATAGATTACGCTTATTTGCCAATTTTTTTTCTATTTTTTATTTCGAATAGGTTCGCGTTTGACTACACACTGCCTGATGTTAAGCAGATGTGCGGTCTAGGGTGTAGCACGCTTACCTAGAAGATACTTATTTACTCGGGATTTGAAGACACCCACGTCGTACTTTAACGGGAAGACAGACCCAGGCAAAGCGTTCCACATTCCGGCTGTTCGTATGAGGATTCGAAACGCTTGGTTCTAACGCGCGGAATGTCCACCATAAAAGGGTGGCGCTTTGGTCGCGTCTGTCTAGCCGTACGATAGAAGAATGGGGCAGGGGGGACCAGATTTTTTAAAAGATTATTACAATAAATTTGTACCAACTCACATTTAAGTATTTCCATAGTTGTAAAAACTAAAAGCAATGAAACTCGAAACAATAATAACTACTCGGTACATATTTTGTGAGGTCTTCACAATAATTACATAATTTTGGCAACTTTTCTCGTTCCCTCAGGGATATTTCGGAAACTCGTTTTTATATTCGAGAATTGCGAGTTTCGAATAAGTACAAAATGTTGCTTACCGGTGAAATAAATCGAATAAATTACTTATTCGCTTTTGCACGAAATTTCCCAATAGGGTGATTGGACTGAAATAAAAAGCTTGTATGGGGTATGTTGTTGATTAATGGAAGTATGTAAAGCCAAATTGAGATAAGAACAAAATGAGGGTAAAAATGTCATGTAAGGGCCAGCGCGTACCTGGAAATTGTCTACTGTACTGTACTGTACCAGCCGTTTTAATAGTCCACTGCAGGACGTAGGCCTACCCACGAAGGGTGATTGGACCATATCCACCACGCTGGTCTAGTGCGGGTTGGTGGATTCACATACGCCATCGAATTTCTTCTACGGACGTATGCAGGTTGCCTCACGATGTTTTCCTTCACCGAAAAGCCAATGATGTGAAATTCCGTACATAAGATTCAAAGAAACTCATTGGTATGGGATCGGGATTTGAACCCACAACCTCACGATTGCAGGTCGGGTGTTACTACCACTAGACCACCACGGCTTACTGTATCAGCCTTATAATAGTTTACTGCTGAAATTAGCCTACTTGTGTAAAGCAATTGATATTGACGGGCTGTCCGGGTTGATAGAGTCACGTTCGTCAACTTTCTTTTTTCTTCTTTCACGGACGCATGCAGGTAGATCCACTAGGCTACTATATACAAGGTTATGTCTAATCAATTAGCATCATTTTAGGAGCTTATTATGTGCATCAAAACTAACAACTTTTGTTTTACGACTTTTGTCAAAGGTCAATTTTTTTTTATTTTTCCGTAGAAAAATATCGTTCACCCGCGACAAAATGTATGGAACAGTTGATATTTTTTTTGAGTTTTGCCAAAACTCAAAAAAAAAATTGTTGTTCCATAGAAAAATATAGTTTACCCGCTATAAAATGTATGGAACAGCTGATTTTTTTTTCGAGTTTGACGAAAGTCTTAGAACAAAAGTTGTTAGTTTGATGTACAGAATAAGCCCTTAGAAGGATGCTAATTGATTAGAAATAACCCTGTATATGTCTCGTTGAATGTTGTAGAGAAAGAAAGTAAATCAATTTGTTAAATACTATTTTGTTATTCAACAAGCATGTTTATTCTAGAACAAAGTAGTCTGTGTAAACATGTAACATCCCCTTTCGTTACATAATTATCACCAATAGCGCCATAGAGAAGTTTGACTAGGTGTTCGTTAACGATCATCGAAGTTAAGCAACTTTCTGGGTCAGATGACACATTAAATTGTAGACCCCGGTTGTTTTAACCATTTACCATGTCAGCGGCCTTCAGGCGGCTTAAAAACTCTGACACCAGGGCTAACCACCCGGCTTATACGAACTTACTTACATCATTTAATTAGATGTTGTAAAAAATAAAGAAATTTATTATTTATTTATTATCATCATCGGATTTTTTTACCCATTGCAGCTTACAGGCATCAAACATATTCCCTCTTTTGCCAATTATCTTGCTATATTGTAGGTATGTTAATTCACGAGACAAAAATACCGTACCTAAATAACAACTTTTATCTAAAAAATACATAATTTACACACTTACTCTATTAATAAACGCAGAGTTACTTCCGAATAATTAGTTTGTGTTTTGTCTTTAGCAAAATAATTAAAATTGACAAAGAAACAAGACAAAACAAAGAGTATCTAACTACTTCGAAGTAGCTTTGCTCTTATTAATAAGGCGGAGCGAGAGAACTTAGATTAATTTCCTAAAAAAATCTAGATAAACATAACAATACGTTCCACGCTGCACTGCGACTTTTTAAATTACAAGTGGTGGAAATGGTCCCCAGATGGCTCTAGAATAAAAGCTGGAGTAACACTAAAACCTCGTTTACTACAATCACTCTTTTACTTAGCGTTTTCTCGGACAGTAGTAAAAGTTCTCTATTATCCTCTTTTCTCATCGACGTAAGTAAATATTTTTTGCTAGGAGCAGATGAATAGCAGTAAGTGGGCGTAGCGTAACGAAAACAGAGTGTTTGATTTATTTCAAACAAAAACATCAAATTAAATATTTGATCAGTAGTTTAGGACATACTCGTAAGCATAGCACTAACACAAGGAAAAGTGTTAGTGCTATGCTTATGTCATAGATTACTTGTTAAAGTCCGTTTTAATATATAAATATAAGTACTTTTTAACCCAACTTTCTCATTCACAAATAATTTCTGAAATATTATCATGGAAATGTATGTATCATTGTGTACTAAACATAAATGTGTAGGATTTCATTAGTAGCACTGGGCCAGCGTGGTGGATATGGCCCAAACACCCTTCGTGTGTAGGCCTACGTCCTGCAGTGGACTATTAAAAAAAAGGCTGGTACAGTACTGTTAACAGAATATCCCTGATGTACTTACTACAATAGCTAAAACAAAATCCTACCAATTCTAATTTTTAATTTTACACCTACACTTATAATTTCGTTGCAGTGCAATATAGACAGAAAAATACAAATAAAATACACTATCTAGACAATCACTTCACTCACTTTAAGACATCACTCTCTACTCTTAAATATACAGGGTTATTTCTAATCAATTAGCATCATTTTGGGAGCTTATTCTGTGCATCAAAACTAACAACTTTTGTTCTACGACTACGATTTACGATTTGTCAAAAGTCAAATTTTTTTTTGTTTTTACATAGAGAAATATCGTTCACCCGTTGCAAAATGTATGGAACAGCTTATTTTTTTTTTTGAGTTTTGACAAAAGTCGTGGAACAAAAGTTGTTAGTTTTGATGTAAAGAATTAGCCTCTAAAAAGATGCTAATTGATTGGAAATAAACCTGTATAAATAAAAATAATATTATATTTTTTTTTATCTAAGATCCATAGTTTTGATCTAGGTCGATAAAAATCTAAGGTAAATCTTTCACCAATATAACTCAATTCTTTGCGCGTAACATTAATATCTGGGCAAAGCTAGCACTGCCAGTATTTGTTTAGTTTTTATGTGGTGGAATGCTGAAATCACCACCTCTTACCATATACCTCGATGACCCTTTCCACTTTTCCCCGCCCTCGGCCGTTGACCTCTGAGTACAATAGAACAAAGTGCATTCATTCTTATTGTTTGTAAAATAATAAGCGATTGAGCAGCTATCAAGGCAACAATGCCTTTGTATAGAAATTCAAAAGCTTTGTTCTGCAGCGCTGTTGCAGAAAATCCTAATTATTAGTGTGGAAACCAACGTGGTTTTGACACGTTTTGATTTTCATATAATATAGTGAGTATATACATACAAAACTTCAGGATTATCTAGACAGAGCGTAGTAAATCAAAGGAGGGTGATTTATACCACAATAATGAACATATACAACAATATAATTTATGAGTTTTTTGTTCTTATCATAAAATAAATAAAACTGGATGCTTAGATGATGTAAATACATAGTCAAAGACTGAATGAAACCCTATATTCATTTTATAATGACTATTTGAGAATTTATCTTGATAAAATTAATATCAGGAATTCATAATAAATATTAACGCAAATCGGATAATTGGAAATTTATTTGAAATTATTAATTGCAAATCATAATCATAATTTTATTGATAATTAGCAGAAACATCAATTAGCGAAATAATTAATACCGGTATTAATGTCATTCTCAGTAATCTCGTCAATCACTTTTGCAGAGTGATTCTGTTTGAAAACGTGCGCGTTACGTGCTCTTATCCTTATATTATATAAGTTTATAAGAATTTTAAGCAAAACATATTCATAATTTTAATATTATGAATTATAGAACTTAATTTTTATCCAATCACAAAAGTATTATTAAGAGATATTGGTTTGTTATATTTTATTCTCTATTCGATCCTACTCAGGCGTAGGAAGACCGCTGAACTTGTCATATTTCTTAAAAGAAAAAAGATCCCACAACGACATTTATAGTAGTAACAATGTATCGAGTTAAATATCGTAATAGAAGAAAGCTTGAACAATCTCAGCTTTGAGTGTGGAAATCACCAAGTAATTTATGAATGAATCCCACGTAGCTCGTAGGACTCCTACGAGCTACGAGCCATCTACAATCCCGTAGCTCAGCGTAGGCGGCGGCCTACGCATCACTCATCGATACTACGTGATTTGTAACTCTCGTAGAGATTAGTTAACGATTTGTTTTTGCTAATAAATAAATTTGTTCTTGTTAGACGTTGAAATTTCGCGTAGCTATAGCCTTTTAGTTTAGTTATAGACACGTTCATTTTTGGTTTGGTGGAGGCTTACATTACAACGCTTATTTAAGACTATAAAGAGTAGTTCTACAGTAAGATCTAAATAAGGAAATCTTCACATGGCGCGCGAGGAACTAATGTGTAGCAAAGCATATACCTAAGGTGAGACGGTATTTCACACCTGAGCAACTACTTAGTCTTTACGAGTATAAAGCACAAGTCAGGTCTTGCATGGAATACTGCTCTCACCTTTGTGATGGCTCTGCCAAATATCAATTGGAGACTCTCGAGTCGATTGAGAGGCGAGCCAGGAGGCTGATTGACAACGAAACCTTGACTAAGTCGTAGCTGCAAAGTCTCAAGCATCGACGAAAGGTAGCGTGTTAGTCGGTTTTTTATTGAATACACTTCGGAGAGTGCGCTCAGGAGTTGCACAATCTGGTCCCACCTGCCCCTTTCTTCTATCTTACAGCTAGACAGACGCGACCAAAGCGCCACCATTTTATGGTGGACATTTCGCGCGTTAGAACTAAGCGTTTTGAATTCTCATTCCTCATACGAACAGCCAGAATGTGGAACGCTTTACCTGGGTCTGTCTTCCCGCTTAAGTACAACGTGAGTGTTTTCAAATCCCGAGTAAATAGGTATCTTCTAGGTAAGCGTGCTACACCCTAAACCGCATATCTGCTCAACATCAGGCAGTATGTAGTCAAACGCAAACCTATACGAAATAAAAAAAAATACCGCAAAATGCATGTTTATGAAACAAACATTGATGAATTTAATACTTTGGTGTGAGAGCGCATATAAATATGTATTTCGTAACTATTAGCGTAACGCGTAGTTGTGATTGCAAACGGTTATGATGAAGGCATTTTGAAGTTAAATTTCATAAGAAATGTTCAGGTCAAGATAGTTTAGCATAAGAAATGGTTATTGTTTAACATGAAACACAATATTCTTCTTGATTTTACCGACTGGATATTGAACGCCTTAGTATTAGTATATAGGTATTTTAGTACAACATTTCGAGCTGTAACCCTAAGTTTTACGCGGCAACATGTCTCTTGCACAGCACAGATACGTGGGAGCCCGCGCACGCTCTCATCCCTACGTGACTTCCGATTGTTGATACGAAGTAAAATACAACGTTTCAATGCTAAAAGTCATCACTGGTGGGAAACTTTCAACTTAAAGCACTGAGGTACGTCGTTTGAAAAGATGTCACGCAGTTTTCCGAACGCTGCCCAGCCCACTTGACTTCGATGATTGGCCTCTTTCTTGAAGTTAAACTTAACTAATTGGACTACTTATTCTAGATAAACGTAGAAGTTAACAAAATCAAAATCTGTGTTTTCGACTGATACTGAATAGTTTTAGTATAAAGTATCCACTGGATAGCTTTAGTATAAAAGTTTTTAGTATTTTTAGAACAACATTTCGTGCTACAGTCCTATATAGGTTTTACAAGGCAAAATGTCCCTTATACGTTGTACGGCACAGATACGTGGGAGCCCGCCCACGCCCTCATCCCTACGTGACTCATCCGATTGTTGATACAAAACTTCTCGGTACAGACAGCTGCATTATCAGATCACAACAATTAATAATTTATGCTTAATTGGTGGTGCTGGAAAGTTGAAGAAGCTGCCAATTAAATGTTTAACTATAAACCAGAGATCTAACGAGATGAGACATGTCTCGATCTAGAGTGGATGTAATTGCACACTAAAGTCTGCCTACACGAGTAATATTTTTTTTAATTTTATTCCTAATAGGTTTGCGTTTGACTACATATTGCCTGATGTTGAGAAGATATGCGGTCTCGGGTGTAGCTGTATGTGACACTACTACACTTGTGTGCATATGCGTTCAGACATCATTGTAATTTAGCGTTCCGTATGTGTAATACGTTTAACGAAGTACGATTTTTTGTAATAAATAAGTAAGTGTTCTATTGTACTAACAACACAAATAATTTATTTAATTAGCTTAAGTTATTTAATAGAAACCATTATTGCACTAGCTTTTAAACTAGGTGAAGCTTTCTGTATCTTCAGTTTTTTGAGTGTCCTAGACTCGGAAACAAGTCAATCTCAACAATAAGTAAAGTATGATCTCTATCATACTTTACTTATCTAAGTTCTAAGTAGTATATAGGCTTCTAAGTAGTAAAGAGAAACAAATTAGTTTCATAATGGCAAAAAATAAGTCTTGTTGAATAGAGCCTGTCTCTAGCATATATATATATATGTTTTTGATCAGATCAGTGGTTTGCAAACACAAAATTATATCTAAAATAAAAGTAAGTACTACTACGAAACTAAAGAGTGAACTTTACATCAAAAGATAATAAAGCAATAAAATTACGTTTAAATTTTCAACTACGTGTTCAATTTTGTGACTTAATTGTGTATATTATATTCGGTTTTGACATTACATCGGATAATGACCCTTTGGGTTTAGTTTGTAGTTATTTTATTGCAGCTCGCTGTACTGCGAATAACAAAATTTCTGTGTGAACAATTTTGAACCAAACTGAATTGACATAAGAGCGACAAGCCTCTTAGCACTTATCTTCATAACTGTGAAGCAAGCTGAGCGATATGAAATCTTAAATCTAGGAAATAAGGTCTATATTGCGTAGATGTTGATTGTATTGCTCAGATAAATCTCGTGCACTCAAACTGCATACTAATAACTGTCATTTAGAATCGTAAATTCAGTAAAACGTTTCACGTTTAAATCTTCGTATTGCGTTCTATGAAAGTAAAGTGTATTGTTTTAGTTGTTCTGTTGATGTTACTAACATACTTTGTGGCTTTCATTTTGATACATTTATGCTCACTCAGTAGTACTTAACGTAGAACTAACTCAGTAGTGCTTAACACAATAAAGTAAGTAAGTTCGTATAGGCCGGGTGGCTAGCCCTAGTGTCAGAGTTTTTAGGCCGCCTGAAGGCCTCTGACATGGCTAAACGGTTAAAACAACCGGGACCTACAATTTAACGTGTCATCCGAGCCACGGTAGCGCTCAGTTGGAAAATGCCACCCGCGGTCACCCATCCAAATACTGACCGTGCGGAACGTTGCTTAATTTCGGTGATCGCTGACAATCACCTAGTCAAACTACGCTATGAGCGCTACAACACAATGACGAGATGATATTAAAAATAAAGTAATCAAACCCAGAACCGCAGATCAGCAAACGTAAAAGCTACTTAATTTATTAAATTTTATTGAAATATAACAAAATACTTCTTGAACAGCTTAATTTTTAACTACAAAAATTAATTTTAATCTACTTTTTAGCAGGTAAATAGTCATCAAGTACATACACCACATACATCTTTCTTAGTAAGAGTCTTACAGTTTTCGAGATATTTGATTAAAGAATATAGGTAGGAATTATAAGCCATTCTCCACTCGTTATCAAATAATTGTAAAAATATTAAATCCCACGCCTACAGACCAAAATTAACAATCTGGACACCCAGTGGCATGATTCTCTATCGATAAAACGTAACGTAACGTGGTAAGTTTTTTTTTATTACCATGAATTTCATTTGCACTACAGACCACTATGGCTAAAGCCGTTGTGGTCTGTTTACTAATCTGCTGGGTTAACGGTTTTTTCATGGTGGGTTAAAATTATGCACTTGTTATATTCAGTGACACCCGTCTTACTCAGTGACACCCGCCTTACTATCGTGAGGTCGTGGATTCAAATCCCGATCCCGTACCAATGAGTTTCTTTGGAACTTATGTACGGAATTTCACACCACTTTTCGGTGAAGGAAAAACATCATGAGGCAACCTGCTTACGTCCGTAGAATAAATTCGATGGGGTATGTGAATCCACCAACCCGCACTGGGCCAGCGTGGTGGATATGGCCCAATCATCCTTCGTGGGTAGGCCTACTTCCTACAGTGGACTATTAAAAAAGGCTGGTACAGTAAACTATAAACCGAGCTTAAGTTGTGTTATTTAAAAATTTATTTTCAGACGAATTTCTTAAAATCAAAGACCACGTTAGGGCGCGTTACGTGCTTGTTTTCATATCTGGAGACCTTTAGATATCAGCTAAACTCGAGTCAGTAGGAAGTAGGCGAGAGGGTTGCTTACATATTGTCCCTTCAAAAACAACATTTTTAAATAAAAGTATATTCTGCATGGCACCAATTATTTACAATAAAATACCAGAAACCATTCGTAATAATAATGATCTAAATATATTCAAAAACTTACTGAACAATTTGTTAGTTAAAAAAGCATACTACAGCGTCGACGAATTTCTTTCAGATAAAAACATGAGTGGCATAATATAAGTCATTTTTGCATTATACTTACATATAAGTGTTCAGCTTGTTGACCTTCTGTATCATGACTTTTTTTTTTTTTTTTTTTTTTTTTTTTATTTGATAAATTACAATGATAGATAACTCGTTCATACATTGTCTTAAAACCTAGATTAGGTTTGTCTAGACAATCTAGTTCTCTTAAAATAACAGTATTAAATATTCTGTGCTACAAAATACATTTTCATGCATAAACAAATACGACTGATTTGACAATTAATTATTTTTGACATTTACATACTTTAAATCTGATTGACATACTGTTTAATTGATGTACCTAATTTTAAACTTACTATGTTTATATAGCTTCAAACAACCAATTGTCTGTATGCCATTGATGGCGGAGGCTAGAGAACTTTTTATAATTTATTCGGACATCTATGTATTTACATTTATACCTAGTTTCACAGACTAATAAATCATTGTATCATTGTATCATTGTATCGAACAGCAATAAGCACATTTTTATAGGTGGCCAAGGATAACTCACCTCACCTTCAGACAAATGACAATCTAGACACCCAGAGACCGGCTAAAAATAACATTTACTAATAGGGGTGCAATGGCAGCCGGCAATCGGTCTTTGAGCAGTGTCGGGTCTCAGGTAGGGCAAAGGTCAGAGTCGTCATCAATCTTGTCAGATTTACGGTCGAAGCCGGTGGTTTATCTCGCTCCGTGCATGCCGGATTACCCCGGCCTACCCTCGCCTATATGCTCATATTTATGTAAAAGACGCTAAGTTTATGCTAAAGATGTTTAGTTTATGCTAAATATTGCTATCTATGCAGGATGCTCTTGCGGTTTGGGGACCAAGTTTTTATACTCGTTTTTTTAGTACCTATATTTGAACTGGTATATGTCTTGTCGGCATTGTTATTATACACACTATCACAGTATCTACCAGCCGTAAGAAGTTTCCTGTAAGGCATACGTTTTCTCTATGGATAGCAAAAAAAAACGACATTAAAGTGACTTGAACCCAGCGCATTCCTGCAGTTTTGTCTGCTCATTTATTTCATACACTTATTATATTTCCTAATAATAATATAATTTTAAAAATGAGAAAGCATATTTTTTCTAATCAACCTTGCAGTTGTAGTCCATCTATAAATATTTATCTGTCTATCAATCGCTTTTGGGCTGCGAAAGCTAGAGGTCGTGACGTCAATTTTAGGTAACACATGTATCTGTTTTTAAATTCGTATAGATGAAAATTAACATGGTTTTCACACATTTTATACTATATATAACGGGTCTAAACTCACGTGTAGCGATAGTCGTAACTTAAGAAAGGTCGCCGAATGCGACCGAAACTATAGTCGTTACGACTATCCGTACACGTGAGTTTAGTCCCGTTATATATAGTATAAAATCGTATAGATAAGCTGCTAGGTATTCTCACTGGTCTTAATATTTGTACGTCCCTTGAAAGCTTCTAGCAATGCAAACCGATTAAAACAACTTAAGTCTTGTAATTATCCATAGTAAGCTCTCAATTGTAAGTATCATTTGCTATTACCCATTCGTAGACTGGCCGTACTCATCTTTGTTCCACTTTCATCGGTAAGAAACAACTAGTCTAATACACTAGAACTTGTATAACACATTAATATAAATACTCCATGAGCGCTACTATAAAATTCAGCACGACTACAGTGTACAGAAAACAGTTTTATCCGTAAAACAAATACTCCACACAGACGTAATGAAGTAGGACGTAGTACTTTTTGGATTCCATTCTAGCCACAGCTCCCCGTCCCAGCCTACGGCGCGGTTTCAACCAACACTAAAATGGGCGCCGCAAAGCCAACGTGTCGGTCTTTTTAACCGGCCATTTTTACCCGTGCCCGCACTGGTCACGTTACTAATGGCCGTCAATGGCCATTTGCTAGCCTTCCGTGTCGGCCGCGTGTGCTCGGAACTGTCACAGTTTGTAAAATCATACAGTAGTACAACACAAAAAGGAAGCAGGAACATATTAGGCGGGTGGCTAGCCCTACTAAACTCTGAATAGCTAAAACAACCAAGAACTACAATTTTTGACCGATGAACCACCAGGAGGTATACAATTCGACTCGTATATATATATATTTTATGTATAACCACGCATAACTTTTTTCATAGTAGTCCGATTTTAATAATTATTTTTTTATTAGAAAGAATATACTTTGATATTAGTCCCATATACATTTTATTGAAATCGGCTGAGCCATTTTTGATAAATCAACAATAATGTGAAATATGTTACATCGATACGTGCAAATAATATTTGCATTCTAGCGATGCGCCCCGGCTTCGCACAGGTGTATTATACATATAAACATTTCTCTTAAATTATTCTATCTATTAAAACAAACCGCATCAAAATCCGTTGCGTAGTTTTAAAGATATAAGCATACATGAGGACAGACAGCGGAAAGCAACTTTTTAATACTATGTAATGATTCTGTACGCGGGTGAAGTCGGTCATGCTATTTTTTGCAAAAAATAATTTTAGCATGTCATCCGAGCCACGGTAGCGTTCAGTTAGATATGCTATCCGTGATCACCCATTTGAAATCTGGTCGTGCCGAACGGTGCTTAATGTGATCGCTGAGAAAAATCTAATCTGCGCTATGAGCGCTAAAAAAGTTATCGCCATATTATATTAAAATGAATGATGATTGTATGATTTGAAATTTTGACCAGTGTACATTAATTTTACTCGTACTATCGAATACATGGCGATAACTTTTTTGATAGAGTTTATGCTTTAAGTCTAGCCGTCTTGACGTCGTGAGCAGCGAGCAGCATGCATAGTGTTTACCATAGACTTGCCATTTTTTCTATTTTAAATGGTTTACCCGTACTTATTTTTCGATGTCTAACTACTCTTCGATGATTCATAGCGTATTTTTACACGATTATAATTAATATGCATAAGTATGCATATAAATGAATATTTCACAACATATGTGAAATCAATGAAAATGAGAATCAATTTCAACTTTATCACAATCCCTAGTGCCCTTGCAGTTGGATTTCGCACACTGACAAACATTGGATTTCAAGACAATGAATGATATCCGATCTGAATTTTAACAGAATATTGCAAAATATAGAAGTCGGAGCACTGAAAGGTTTTCACACTACAGGTACTATTTAAGCCGCCAACCATCGGCCTGGGAAGAAACTCGGATATATTTTGGTACATTCATTATCATCACTGTAGAAGTGTAGTCACCCTTAGTGGGTAGGCCTACGTCCTGCAGTGAACTATTAAAAACAAGGCTGGTACAGGTACAGAAGTGTAGACGATTGTCTTGTCCCACAATGAATCCGCTAGATGCAGGTACATCAACCGGTCTTTGATTTATTTAAGACTAGCGACCCACCCTGGCTTCGCACAAGTGTATTATACATATAAATCTTTGTCTTGAATTACTCTATCTATTAAAAAAAAAAAACATTTAAATCCGTTCCTTAGTTTTAAAGATATAAGCAATTAAGAATACATAGGGACAGCCAGACAGAGAAGCGACTTTGTTTTATACTATGTAATGTTTAACAGTAGATAGACATTGTATAGCTGAGACCACGATAAATACCTACTACTATCTCATTGTTCCTTAAAGAAGAACAAACTGACAGTATCTACATTTCTCGTAAGTTATCATAATATATGAATAACATTTCTCGAGGGAAGCTTTCATAAACATTTTAAAATACACAACATATTTTTAAAAAGCAAAACGAAATATTTTAAGCAAACATTGTATAAAATCTAAGAAGCAGAAATTTGATAGAAGACTAGAAAATAAAATAACCATCCATTTTGGTTTGATTTTATTTTACTGATATATTCGGAAAGCAGTAAAGTACAACACGGTAAAGCTACTTACGGTAAAATAAAGGAACTACAGTTTTTCGAATAAAGCTGTTAGATTTGTTCGGAAGTTTCAGTTCTGGCTCCCTCGCTCGTTTTTGAATAAGTTGGTGGTCCTGTAAAAAGATTTAAGAGTTACTCGGCCAATAGAAGTTTTAGCTTTAGTAGATTTTAACTGTCACTACCCGGGACGAAGGGTTGGGTGCAAGGGATTTGCCGTTCTTTGAATTATAACATGATTAAAAAAAGTTTTTCGCAATCTTGGATCGCTTTAACTCTTTTAATCTTGAGCAGTTTCTCAGATCCGTTTTACTCAAAGAACTTTGAAAAGTTTAGGAGTCGGACTAGTTTATTTTACTATTCTTTGACGATATATTTAGAATGAAGGAAACGGTCTTCATTTAAGGGATTAGAAATGTACATTTGTTCCCAACGAGTAACACTGTCAACTGTCACACTGTTACTCGATGCGAAATTTTAAAGAAAACATTCCGATCCAGTTACACTGTTACTCGATGGGAACTTTTCATCAGTATTTTCCTAACCAGTCACACTGCTACAAGAATTAATGAAAAGAATAATTAAATCAGTTTTTTTAATTTATAATTACAAATCAACAAAATAACAACATTGGCTAATAGTTACTTAATTATGGATGTAAAACTGTTAACAGCATTCATCAAGGTAATGTTTGTTTGTTACTTATTATTATTTATTATTACTTACTGAACTTATTTTTCTTTTGAGAAAACGCCTCATCATAATTGAAAAACCTGTTTGAATTTTCTTTTCATTAAATCCTGTAACAGCATGACTGGTTGGGAAATTACTAACAAGCATTTATTCCCAACGAGTAACAGTGTGACTGGCAGTGTAACTGGATGGGAATTTTTCCTTTAAAATTTCCCATTGAGTAACAGTGTGACAGTTGAGGGTGTTACTCGTTGGGAACAAATGGAAATGTACTGTACTGTTCTGGTTTTTTTTATAGTCCACTGCTGAATATTTTAAGAACTATCTTCTAAACGTAATTTAAGAAATATCACGGTGGATCTATGGGAGTTGATGGATGAGGAACTAGATAATCCAATCATACGATTGTTATTCTGTAAATATGCTTGTTAGGTTCTTGCTTTAGTAATAGTCAGAACAATAAAAAATGTTTCTCTACTTGAAAAGTATGGAGTTCAAACATTTACAAAAAAAAATGCCAGGTCGATGGTACCAAAAGAGTTTGAGTATCGCTGTGCCACGCTGGGTCAGGTTTTGAACTGGTAAGAATGTCAATTTTATGTAATCTTATGCTTTGATTGCTTTCAAAATTATTTACTGCATTCTTCTTCTAAAGTGAAAATTAATGCAAGCCTACTTAACTTTTTAGTTATTTATAAAGTACATGAAGTTAGTGAGCCATAATTTACTCTAATGTTGGTTTCGAAGTAGCCATTTTTTGCACGAAGAAACTTTTAAGTTTTAAGCACTGGTTTCCAAGTAGACATTTTTTGCACGAATAAACCGTTGGCTTCTAAGTTTTAAGCACTTGACTGTAGTTGTATGAAAAACTTAACTAGGTATGCTTTGTGTAAAACAATAGAGTTTAGGTATTATTCGTGCTAATTGTAAAGGAGCGGATCCACCGGATTAGCCAATTATGGCTTACTGTGTACTTTTGAGCATATACATTTCTCATTGACAACTGATAAAAAACATCTACAACTCGAATTCGCTCATTCTCGAAGTTGCTGCAAACACGACAAAAATGTTTCCGGTAGAACTGCACCTTTAAGCTGTTACTATAATCACTTCGCCCAATATCGAATTGAAACTGTAAAATTTATGACGGGGCTTCGTAAAATTTCGATACCACCTATACTTACTGATAGATTATGAACTATTCTATTAGCCTGAGTGCTAATTTCATGAGTGTAATGTAATGGCATGGTTACTTTCACAGCAATTTCCTAAAATTAGACACTTTGTCTGCCATTACGATATGCATGCCTACAAGCTAAATTTATTTATGTAAGTACCCTGTAAGAACCTGCTAACAAGTTATTGACATTTATTAATACATTAGAAATCCTAACAGTTTTAAAAAATACTATACTCTATAAAATATAGCTTGATCTCTGCGACAGCTGTGAGAAAAATCACGCCTATGAAGTCCTAAATTTCTTAATAGTACAGACATACAGACAGTTTTTTTTTTGTCAATGTCATACTTTATGGGCATGCCGATTAGTGATGGGCGACGAATGATCGTGACCACAGAGTTTTAGATAGAGTTTTATTTAAAATATCGATAGTTTATACTAACGAGTCTATTTTAAATAAAAAATAATTAATCATTCATTTTTTTGTATATTTTAATATCATAGCATTATTTACATGTGTATAAACTTGACCTCAAATAATAGTGAGTAATTTGAATCCAAAGTCTCACCTACTCATGTAACATTTGGCTTAAAGGCCGTGTTACCAGGCCATAAACTAAAAAAAGGCACGCCGCCATTATATATTGTATACATTATATATCGATAATAGTGAAAAACGTCGATAAAATACTATCGTTACATTATTATGAGTATTTAATTAATATCATAACATTATTTACATGTGTACATACTTGATCTTAAATAATAGTAAGTAAATGAAATCCAATTTCTCACCTTCAACTACTCATTCGATTTCATTACAACATTGTTTGAAAATCGATTTTTTCCACCACTATCTCAACTCTAAAAATGTCAATCTTCTATGTCAATGTCACTGTCGCAGAGGCCAAGCTATCTTTTCTATAGTATAATAGTTATCTGAAGAAACAATTTTAAATATATAGTCCGCGCCATACAAGTTGGTAGATGTAAAGTTAGCTACAAGCTGCACAATATCTAATCCTGACTGAAGCTCACATAAAGCCACACGACGATTGGTTATTTCGCAGCTTGTAGGTAACTTCACATCCTTCAACTTTTTTGGCGCGGCCTATACCTAGTGTAAACTGTTTTAGGATATTTTGTGTAGTATAGAAGAACTGAACGGGTACACAAATTTAAGATGTAAATAATAAAAACCTACATTCTTATATTAATGTATTATTTAACTCTAAAAAAGAAAATAAACGTTTTTCAAAGAGCCCAAAACAACGTATGTTATTTTATTATGATTCGAGGCCCGTAGATTAGACCCATTATATCAGAACGTAAACAATACCAGGATTCTAACAATATACCTAACACAAGTAATTAAATCGCGGACAGAAGTTTCTATTTCAGTGGAGCCATAAACGGGGTTATTAAGAGGATATATTGCTCTCTATTGAGACATACGGCTCAGGATAAAGGGCCCAACTTGTGTCTATAACTAAGTATATGAATATGACGCTTAGATTTTCAAGAGAAATACAACACAATAGGGTATTTGACTAGTTATTGGAAATCGTTTTAAATTATTCGTTAGTACATACTAAGCACACTACATTTATATTTCCGAGAGATCTACTGTATTAATAATGAAAATCAGTGTTAAAGAATAGATATTCAAGATCCTACCAAAAACGACATTCTGTAGTGGCGCTGGTCTTTGACGTCACTCACGAGTAAATAACGTTAGTTAATACTGGTAAATACGCTAGTTCACATCTGAAAATTAACAAAAAATACTTTAAAAGTACCTTACAGATCCAATAATATTACTCCGAAATCACAAAACACAAATTACACTGTGATGAAACAACAGTCAATCGAGAAATTCTTGTTTACCAGCACATGACGTCACCAGAGTTGCCGCCCTTAGAGCGTTTACGTCACAGATAAAATATCAAAAAAATATCGTATTTTATTTCGTACATGTTAAAACTTTTATTTTAATATAATGACAATACTACATTACTACTACATAGAAAGCAATTGGATCATCCACAGACCCTTGAAGGTCTAAAGATAATCCAAGTGCTCAAGCCCACTGCCAGTTGGCAGCGTTCCCAGCATGCTGGCAGCATTGCCACGCTGAATGGCAATGCTTATACGTTGAGCCAAATAAACACCAGCATTTTGGTCACGCGTCGCGTCCACCAGACGCTCAGAAAGACTTTTGAAAACGAGATGAGCTCCCGGCCCCCACGGACCCAAAGTCTCAACTCCAAATGGCTCAAATATGTAACCACTGCCGAGGTTAGCATATTTGCGCCGCTTGTGCTGCTCAGCCGAATTGGCCGCCGCTCCAGCCCTACTCTGAGTCTCAGGAAGATGTGACGGTGCCAAAGTATCGACGCAAGTTGCGTCCCATACTAAGGGCCGTCCACACTTCCATGGGACCAGCGTCATGCCGTCAGGCCTTTTGCCATCACCACGCGCCAACCCACTCGGTTCGAGTACGGCTGCGATATTGGCGGTGACAAAAGCCCTGCGTATGACATCGTTAAGGCTGGCGTGGCGTCCAATCCGACCAGCGCTTCTTGAGCAAGAGAGACCGTGGTGACCGAGCTGGTCAACTGCAGTACCACACTGACAGCGATGGGCTTCACAACACCTTGCACCCAAGCGTAAGCTGACAGCTAGACGAAATGCAGTTGGGTCTAAAAGGTTACCAGTATTGAAAGAGGGCAATGCTTGCAACCAAAGACCGGACTCCCATACAGAGACTGCAAGGATACGAGCGCGATCCGCGACGCTAGGACACGTGTCTAGAAGAGATTTCCGTGCTAGTTCGCAGATCGGCCGATCCCACAGTCTCTGCGACGATAAAGTCTTTGGAAGCTCGGTATTTGGGCAAGCGACCCTCCAAGCATTCGTTGCCTCATTCAAATGAGATAAATCTACGCCAGAATGGCCTAAAGAAGGTGCGAGGATTTTTTCAATCAAGTTCTGAGTACTATGAATGGAGGACAAGAAAGCTGGTAAAGCAATACTTGAAATTTGGCGGACCCCTAACCCTCCAAGCCTAACAGGCAAGGAGGCTTGTAGCCACGCCCTTTCACTCATGTCAATATTCAAAACCGATACTAGGGACTGCTTTACAACATCGTCTAAGCTCAAAAGGAGCTCATTGTGTTTCCACAATGGACTACATCGTAAAGCGTACATAAATTTTGGAACAAACAGACAACATCTTATAATGGTAAAAGCCATGTGGGCGTTAATTTTGAGTAGCCTATCAGAGGCACTCAAAAAATTTTGAATTTTTTCTTGAACGAAAGGCGGAAAAGACTCATCTAATATCGGCGAACCTAGAAGGCGAAGAGAACACTTGTCTACCGATTTGATGTTAGGTGCCAAATCATTAAATTTGTTAAGTATCAAATCTTTATCCGGACATGAGTCGCAAAAGAAAAGTTCGCATTTCGAAAAATTTAGCTCCAAACCAATTTGACGAAACTCGTCAATAAGAATTTCCAAATCACGTAGGACTGTGCTCGCATCGCCACCCAAAGTCCCGTCATCCAGATACCAAACGTTGAGTTTAGATTGGAGACGTTGAACAATTGGATGAATGGCCAGGCTGAAAATGGCTGGTCCGAGAGGGTCACCTTGTTGACAGCCAACGGAAGATAGCAAAACATCATTTTTGTAAATTAATTTAGTGGGTTTGCCGTAGCATTGCCAAAGAAAATTGAAAAGATCGGGAATTTTGTCTTTGACCTGTGCCAACAAGGCGTCTCGATTAACCGAATTGAAAGCATTTTTGACATCCACCTTAAGCAACACCTCTCCACAATTTTGACCGAGAAAAGTACGAAGCGAATGAACAGCAGCCTCACATCCACCCCGCGAACCAAAGCCAAGCTGTATTGGTTGAAAAAGGCTACTCAAAAGAGCAACCTTTTTTCCACAACCGGCTTTGGCTGCGAGACGACGATATGTGGTGCCAACAGCAATAGGTCTGATGCCACCATCTTTTTTGACAAGTGCGCATAGGTTAGCGCCATACAAGACTTCGATAACGTCATCATTGACCTGCCCAGATAACATGAGATTTGCCAAACCCGTTAATTCTCTCAAGAGAGACTCAGCCACCTCACCAGAGCTAAAAGATAGAAGATCTTTTAGATGTTGAGGCGAGAGACCATCTAGGCCTCCGGCTGAGCCGCTCCGAAAAGAAGAAACGGCCGCTGCAATCTCCTGAGCTGACACTTCAATGACAACGTCATCAGGGTGTGGTGGCTCAGGCAGGTGGAGACATGCTGCCGGCGGATGCTTGTCACGGAGTGACTGGACCGTATCGGGTGTGTGTGGGGCAATAGTGTCGCTGGAGAACAGGACTCGTGCGGCGCCTTTGATATCGCCATCACTAATTTTGCTCTCTACTATTTTAATGGTAACCGAATCGTCTGTTTTTTTAGAATTTGGTTTATTCTGCCTTGTTGGCGGAATAATGCTTTCAAAATCTAAAGAGTTCTCTTCCAATGCGCTGTACTTTACGCAATTTTCCTTTACCCTAGTGGTAAGGGATTTTTTGTTTGTTGGGTCCGAATGTACGTAAAGCACAACGTAGAGAAAAGTCAAGAGGTGTTCCCAGGCGACTAAAGAATTTTTAGAAATAACATTCCGAATAGCAGCAGATAAACACTGCGCAACCGAAAAACGTGCACCACGCGGGATGCGTTTTAAAACAGGAAGAGAACTTTTGAGTGAGCTAAGAACCTCCCAAAGCGGTTTGGAAGGAGCAGCAGCGCTCACGGGACTGCTGTTGGCTCCATCAGAGCCTGCAATAGGGGCCGAAAGTGTAATTTGGCTATTTTTATGGCACCGCGTACGGTGAATTTTGAGGCCTTTCTGTCCTTTAAAAAATCGCACTTGGGAACACTCTAGGCACTGAATCATGTTCCCCTGCGACACATTAACGTATTGGGAAACTGCATTTGGCCCGGCCGGGGCGCAAAATGCCATGAATAACAAGAATTATACTACAAATATAAATAAAAATAAACTTAGGTTCTATAAGTGGAGACGTCAGGACGTCAGACCGTGACGTGGGCGGTCTGCGCAGACTCGGATGGCGTTGACATGGAAACAAGAAAACAACAATGAGCCGCGACTGTCAAAAACCTACCGAATATTACAACACAATAGAAAACAATTATTTGACTATCTCTAGCTCTACAAATATTACCTCGAAAGAAAATAAGAAAAAAAGGAAAGATTGGAGTAGAATTTGGCCCACTAGAGCAGAAAAATCTGAAAAATAAGGGCCGAGAAAAATCCTGCCAAAATGTGTTGACAGCATTTTTTTTTTTTTTTTATTTTTTTTTTTTTCTTTCGATTTGCGAAAATTAGATATATTTTAGTTTAAATAAAGTGAAATATTATGTCTTTTTCAGGCTATTATCTGTATGGATTACCAAAATTAATAGAATATTTTCAATGTTGTCAAATAGCCTATTCTTAAGGCTATAGAAAAAAATCGTGCCATTATTGAAATCGGTTGATCTAAAATTTCCTTAAATAAACTAAGACCCAATAACAAGTGAGATGGGGTAAGAGAAAACGTATTTCGAATATATTAAAGTCATGTTTTTCTACGTAAATTCTTACATAAATTAATGACGAATTTTTATATTACCTATCTTGGTTAAATAGCAGGGCAATTCACATGCTCTATGAAGGGTACGAAAACGTTATAGTAAGGTTTAATCTAATAAGTAACGGCTACCTAACCTAGTCCACTTACAGCAAAGAACCTTGGTTTTTCACTATGGGCGTATTAATAAGCTCCAAGTGCAGCGTAAAACCGTAGGATTGCGCTGGATGCAAGCCGCTTCACGCCGGTGTTATTGGAGATCTAGAGAGTTTATGGCTGAAACGACTAACAATTTTAAACATGACATTCGTATTATACTTTTTCACATCTAGTAATTATTTAACGGCTCAGTCTATTTCAAAAAAAATACCTCCGGAGTACATTAAAAATTATCCTTTTGAACCAAACAAGTTTATTTTGATTCGGTTTACAATTGGCGAAAGTATCGATGAACATACACAAAAAAATACAAGCAGACGAACATAGAATATCTACCTTTTTGGAAGTCGGAAAATATCTCTATGAATTAAAGTAAAAATAAGTACAAATTATGACTTCTATTTGTAAAGTATTCATTCATACATCCACTTACTTACCTTTTATCCGTATATTTAGTACTCATCTCAGCAAGCCCGACACAGCACGGACGTGCGGTCGGTAGCGGTGGGCGTGTGCGAGTCGAGGTGTTGAATAGAGCCTTCAATCTCGCCGGTGGGACAAAGCTACGGCCTCTACGAGTCTCCGGAGGCTCCCGTGACGAATGGTCGCCTCGCAGACCCCTTTCATTTAATGCCGAGCTTCAATCTGGTTTAGTATCCATTTGTAGGTTCTGTTTAATTACTGCCTGTTGTACCGTACATGTACATGTGCTGTTGTACAAGATAGGATGTGTTTAGGGTGCTTTACTTGTAGAATAGCGTAGATGTCTCGTAGATCAGATTCATTTAATACCGAGCTTAAATCTGATATATTATCAATTTGTGGGTTATTTTTAATTACTGTATGATGTACTGTACATGTACATCCGTTGCTGAATTAGATATGATGATTTAGAAATATTTTAGTGTACCAGAAAATTCATGATTTCATTCAACTGAGATTGTATATTATTGTAAACGAAATAGATTACTTAGCGTTTTGGTTTCTCATAGATTTTATTCATTAATGGCTGAATTTCTCGAAATTTAACTGGTATTATCCATTTTATTTTACATCGCCATCTTCATGGACTCCAGGTTTCCTTTTTTATTCCTTTTTTATGAATTTTTTTTCATTTGACTACATACTGCCTTACATTAAATAAAATTAACCATTTGCTTGTATTGAAGGCTATTCAAGCAAAGAGTTAATTTTATGATAGTCTAAGTCCAGGGTCTGTTTCTTTTTTTATCACATTTTTTCATTTGACTACATACTCGTACTACCTGACATTAAATAAAATTAACTATCTGCTTCAAGCTATTCAAGCTGAGAGTTAATTTTATCAAGTTAATAGGGCTATTGTTCCCGAAACAATAATAGTAAATAATCAACCTTTTATTTAAAAAAAATCTGTAATAGAAATCGATTGCTAGTTTCTACAATCACTGAGTAGCTTATTGTTATTGCTATTATATTATTGCTTGTTTATTATGTTTTGTTTAACTGTGTTGTTTGCTTTGTGGTTTAGTTTAATTTTATTTTTGTCTTAATAAAGAACTGTCTATTGTCTATTATAAACATTTGGAGATTTTCCCCAATTCATTCTCCATTATTGTAGCTAGTGAACCGAAGCTAACAAAATTTGTATGGGGCTATTGTGCAAGCACCCTCCACATAATAGACAAGAATTCTCAATCCTACTCAATCCTGGATATATTACACGGCATAATTCAAAGCCAAAAATATCGCCGCAATAAAATCTTGTACTTCACTCACTCAACAAAAATATTAAAACATTTTCAACAAAACCTTTTTAATTTCTAGTTCAATCGCAAATAAATGTGCGTCAACTAATCTTTTTCCTAATAACGATAAAGATAAGGTACTCAGACTTGTAAACAAGATTATTTTTTGCAAAAATTAGCATGATCGACTTCACCCGTGAACAGAATTCGCGAATATTTCGCACGGATCGATGCAGCATTTTTCACCTTATTGTTGATTTATCAAAAATGGCTCAGCCGATTTTGATAAAATTTAAATAGGACTAATTTCGAAGTATATTCTATCCAATAAAAAAATAATTTAAATCGGACTACGACGAAAAAAGTAATGCGTGGTTATACATAAAAAAAATATATATACGCGTCGAATTGTATACCTCCGGTGGTTCGTCGGTCAAAAAAGATGTCATATCATATCATACCTCCTCTTATTTTTATCGATATATGAATAAATATATTTTATTTCTGACTAGTTTATAGTAATTAATTAGTAAGTTATTTATGTCTAAGCAGATTAGAAAAGCAGTTTAGGATATTGTATTATAGAAATATTATTTTTATTGAAATTTAAATAAATTGGAAATCTTACAGGAACACTTAGTTAATAATAAATAGGTACTTACAAATTTTTCTCTCTGACTCTAAAGATCAGATAAACCTTATGTTTCCGAAAAAAGAAGTTAAAGTAAAGAAAAGTAAATTTTATTGCTTTAAATTGTGTCATTACAAAGATGTTACAAGTACATTATTGGTTTCAACAGTTTGTCCGAGCGGACATGCAATATGGTAGCCACCCTAAGATTCGGACTAGAGTCGTATTAGATGGTTACTTACTTACTTATTTAATAATAATAATAATTAGCTATTTACATCATTGTTGTTTATAAAATTCGTATGTATGTTTGAGATCAACCGTTTATAAATTATACAATTTATAACAATAATACCTATCTAATTTTAACTTTATCTTACGCATAAAATATGTTATTAAGCATAAGATAAAGATAAATATAAAGTTATTTTATGTTTAAAACTTACATAAGACATGCGAGAGGAGAGTGCAAAACATACTCAGAAACAGCAAATGCAACTTCCACTTGTAATTGGGTGAAACAGGAGTGTCGTTAATATTCATAAATGTGGCAAGAAACTTTGTTTAGAAAGGAAGTAGGTGAACTATTGCGTTATAAGGTCTATAACGGCGGCCTGTAGGGAATAACGCCGCGCTACCAGCGAATTTAATAATGTTAATGACCAATAATAACAATAGTTCTTATTTATACGATATTTTATTATTATACAGCTTTTTAATCATTAGGAAGTTCTTGTGAAGATAATTCTTCTTCTTATTCGCTGTTGGGCGATATTTAGTGCTGCACTGAAGATGACGTCGCATACCTACGACTTGGATGTGTTGTACATTTCTTTCTTTCAACGTCTGCCCGAGACTGTCCAGCTTCTAACAGTAGGGTGCTTCTTGGCTTCTGACGCAACTGCTCCACAGGCTTAGAGGTTAGTTGAAATGGCGAGATGACAACGCATATAATAAACAATAATAATCAATATTTGGGGACATCTTACACAAGGTCTTTGACCCCAAACTAAGCAAAGCTTGTGATGTGGCTGCCAGAAACTGATATACTACTTATAAATATTTTTGAATATAGACATATATAGATAGTAACTAAATAACACTCAGACACAGAGCAAGCACCTATGTTCATGACATTACTTGCCCTGGGTGGGGATCAAACCTACGCTTCATTCACCCAGAAGTTAGGGTCACTAACCACTCAGCAACCGAGGCAGTCGATGATGAACAAGCGGTATCATACGAACTTTAGCGATTCTAGTTTTTTGCTCAAACTCTACCTTTGCATTTTCTTACAGGCATTCACGACAGAGTGGTATAACCTTCACACTGAGGGTGCATGTGTAAATTTATTTTGTACTGTGTATTTTATGAACGTTATTTGTGAATAGAACCTGAATGTAAATTACTTCATCATCTACAAACACACAGTGTATTTTTTTCTTAAATTTTATTCTAACTAGTATACTCACGTGAAACTGGACGTAAAGCCACTTGGTGTGCACTTGGTATACGCCATTTTAGTCAAATTGTAAGTCAGCTGTGACAAATAGCAATGATATTATTTAATAAAAAGGAGTACAAGGTTAATTGCAAAGAAAATATAGCAGCAATGCACCGGTAATTAGTGTGAAAATATGTAATATTTTATGCAAAGCGCCACCGGCACCGCTTCATTAAGTTTGTTTGCTTTGGACCAGCGCCAGCCAATAACAAAGGTAAGAATGGCTCGGGGACCAGAAGTACCTGCATTTATTGCAGTAATTAATCATAGCCGCTCTCTAATGGATTCTAGCGCTAAGCAAATTCTATATTTTATAGGGGTATGGTTTAAAAAGTCTGCATTATAATTAGAATTTAGTCTGCTCTTGCTGACATCTAACTTTTGAAGAACTAAAATGTAAAGTAAGTAAGGAAGGATAATTATGTAGCTGTCTTATATTTTTGTGCTATTATGTGACCAAATCCCTCATCAGACACAGCTCTAAACTATTTTTTTATCAAAAAATGTGTTTGGGTAGAATCAAAAAGTCTATTAATTCAAGAAGAGCCCTTATACTTTTGCATTACTTACTTTTCAAATATTTTTGTGGCTACGATTAGCTGACCAAAACATTTTTTCAGCAAACCATTTAAATTATTTCCCATTTATTATACCATCTTGAGATATATATACCTTCATATTTCGCTAAAGGCTTAATTTTGCTGCTAATGTTTATTCAACTTTGGCCTAGCGAAACCTGAAAATGAAATGTATACTTTTCTTGTTTATGCTGTTACTCTCTCGGTTTCACCTCATTAAAGTCAAGAGGTAAAATCTTTTTAAAATTTAATTTAGAAAATGTTGCCGTCGATGTAGGTTTAAAAATTGCCGCTTATTATGAGGTAAGTAAATATATACGAAATGTGAGTAGATTTTATAGGAAAATTATTTAAATAGGCGAAAGGACTCGTTGACTCGTTGGTTCTAGCTAGTGGGTTTTATACGTAAAATTAAATCAAAAAATTCGACTAGAATCTACTTTACTACTACTGCCTTTTTTACCAGGGAAAATCCTTTATGGATACCACCACACCTCGAGGGCAGGCGGGTGGTTATATGGGAGTCCCCGCCGACTGAACAGTATACCCACCAAAAACCCTGGGCGTTCCACCACTGCGTCTTGCGTCGAGGCTACGGGCACGCTTCCGCACTCCTCCGCTGCACCCGATAACGATGGCCCAACTCGGGCCCCACGACGGAGCTTGGACTTCCGCCAGAATGACCATGTATCGGTACACCAGACACATTGTCATGCACCACTCCAGCCCACCACGGGTTCCTCTTCGCTTCACCAGGCTCACCTGGCTATTAAACCCCCCCTGCCACGACAAGGCGGGAACCCACTCGGAGGGAACTTACTACTACTGCTTACCCACTACTAGGAGTTATCAAACAAAAATAATTATAAAATACGACTGATAGCGCTAGGAATGCCAAAACCTTTTCTTAACCTTACGATATTCTTATCAATTCCACCACAACTAGGAGTGTTCGAAACTTAGTATTCTATTCAGATAAGCAGATCCCATAATCAGAACTTCCAGCTTTCTATCCAAAATCTGCTCCGTGTAAAAATCCCTGAAAAGAAAAAATATGTTCCATGTAAAAATAAAATAACAGTATTCATATAACACCTAATCAAAGTTCGATTATCATTAATTACCAAAACCCGGAAGGGAAATACGGAACATTTAAAAATAAGCTTTAGGAAAATTTTTCGAATTAATATTTCGGTAAATCTCTAAAGAATACGACCCACGTATTCCTTCTGTGTTTGACGGCAGTTATAAAACTTTTTAGGTGGTTTTTTTGTGTGCCTACTTCCTTTTCTTAATTAATTACGTTACACGAGGAGGTAAGGGCAAATTACAACGATTCCGTATAAATATTTCATAATTTAAGTGCGTAGGTAACCTTTCTGAAGTAAGTATTTCCTTTTAACTTTCAATTTATTACTGATTTAATTTACCAACTATAATAATGAGTCACTTGTATTAATATGTGTAAGTAAAAACTATTTGAAACTTACTAGAAAATACAATTCATTAGTCAACGTAGAAGCTTTACCAACTTGGATACTTGCTACAAGTCGCGTCTTCGTTTGTTCGTTCTCTAAGTTTTGTGTTCATTACCCCCAAGTAAGAGTTTGCCAAGTGCTATAAACGCTCGATAGCATTAACGTATTGTGACGCAGTAGGTATGCCGCGCGGTAATGACGGCGAGTTGTTTACACCTAAATGCAAAATTTATGGTTTTATGACTCGAGCGGGGTCGGCCTTTGTCTGCCATCTATTGTTTAATTGTTTTCGTACTGGAGAAACAATAGGGAAGTCTCGAACTTTCAAGTTGTTTACTTGTTAACCCAATATCGTTTATTAGATCTAGTAATGTCACGAATTATATAGTAAATTCCAGACTGTAATAACGGATATAAATACGTCGGCCGACCCTTGGGGGGCTCATTTTTTCGTTTACCGTCGAAGCGAAAACATCTCGTGTTCCATTGCGATTGTGAAGTGACTAGTTTGTGTGAACAACAGTGCCAGTGTGAAGTGTTTGTGCGAACCAGTTGTGTCGTGTGTATTGTGATTTTGTGCAATAAAGTGTAAAGTGAATAATCGGCGTTTTAAATGATTATCCAAGAACCCATCCCGTAACAGTATACTACAATTTCTATGTAATTTTACAGCGTTTTGCTATTTGCCATCTAATGGCATCGCATCGGCTTATCTCAATTACATTCGAACAAAATCAGCGCGTAAAGAATTTGTTTTAAAATTCGTGGTGTAAATCCAAAACTCTAAATAAAACAACAGCGACGTCGCCTTACAGCACCAAACCTTGACATCCGCGTTATTGTCCTCAATTAAAGCACATAGATGCACGACACTAATTAATAACCATTCTTAAGTTATAAATAAGCCCATAAACCAGCATAGTATTATGACAACCCCAAGGTTTTCAAGGCTCAAGGTAGAAAATCAAGGCCGCATGATTTCAACTAGAATACCGGTTAAACACGCCATTGCCGCTGTAAAATGCAAAACAAAGGCAATTTTGATTAAAATATTAATTATATAAACGCCCAGTGACAATAAAACTTTACGACTTGACCGAGAAAGTAGAGATAAGGTAAAACACGGCAAAATGGATGGAATTGAGTGCAAAAGTAGGTACTTTCTACGATAAGGTAGAATGGTTTGATATTGTGTTGGAGGGCGATTTCAAATTTAAATTTACACTCTTAGTAGTTATATGATCGTCATACAAAGAGAATAGATGAGCAAATCTGTATAAGTCGTAACATTAAATCGTTTTCTGTCAGTGTGTAACAGATAAACATTTTATTAGTAATTTTAGTTTAGCAATTATACGTCAGTTTACATAGATGGCAATAACCAATTCACGTTTACTCTAAACAAGAATAGTTTTTCTTTTAAGTGCTGGCAATGGTGATTGCTCTTCCCATAGTGATTGCTCTTCCGATTGCATCAGAAAACTAAATACGGAATAGTAGATTGTATCATATGAGAGCAAAATAATATTTTTACGGCGAGGGCGCTTTTTTAATCCAGAGCGAAGTTGAGGTATTCTAGAGTAGAATTCAGGATTCTACTAAAGAAAAAAAAATTCAAAGTGCGTCGCCCGAGCCACGGTAAAGTAAATAAAACGTAGAGTAAAACTACATTGAAATTAAATGATATCTAACAATAAATCAAATGAACTTAAATTTACATTCTTTTCATTCATTTTCTTGGTGCTGAACACTAACATTACAAATACTTCCAAATTCAAAAAGTGCGCGGTAAAGATAATTCCGGCGCACTTATAAAGTTCCTTATAGAAAACACCACCTTTGGGCGCACTTAAAGGCGAACCAAGTAGACCTTTTCGAATAGATGTGATGAAAAAACTATTTATTAACTAAATTAAGAACAAGTAAATACCGCGACAGTCATTGCTGTACAATTTTAATCCAATTCAGTATCTACCTATAAATCAACCTGCACTCTCTCGTTTCTCGTTTCTCATCAAAGCATCACAGAATTGCAAGATCATTACGAAGATTACGCGCAGGTAATAAAATCTTCAAGCATTAAGAAATTAAAGCTCAAAATGACGACATCACATCAAAGAGGGCCACATCTGCACTCACCGTTAAATTACTCGCAAATGCGCGCACTGCGAACAAAACACATTTCAGGGAATGACACCATAGACTTGGCATAGGGCCTACACTCTACATAAGCGGAGCGAAGATGTGCAGAGTCAGTTTCTTAAGCTGTAAACCCATAGAATAGATGGAATATTTGTTTCATCACAACCGTAAGACGTCAACTGCTGGGTTGAGGCCTCCATAGAATGGCTTTTAAAAAAAGACCAGTTGGAAGTCTACGGTCTTGATTAAATCTTCAGTCCACCTTATCAAAGTATATTCTTCGTTGAGCTTGCTGATATGGATCTCCATTATAATATTATAGTATTTATATGCAGTGGACTGCACGGGCGTAACACTCTGCTTATCTCCGAACATCTTCTACTCCACTCCATTCCGCTTTGGTGGAGTTTGGCCTAAGGAAGTGATAACGTAACATCTGCGTTATGGGCTTATGGGGCTTCTGATCATGTACTTAGAGTTTATAGGTATGACAAACACCTAAATGTTGCTCCGTCGATATACCGAAAGGACATTTAAAGCTGATGCCTACCGACTTTGTGTTGATCGAAGAACGGCTTTCACTCAGTATTAGTACTCTCTTTCTCTCTCTCCTTCTCTCTGTCCTCTGTTTGTAGAATATAAAAAGAAGATAAAGAGAAATTAGTTTACCCTGGAATGTCCCGTAGTCATTGTTGTTGCTGGCTTCTGGTTTCTTAATATTCATGCTACATGGTACATAATACCTGTATCATAATATAATTAATCTAAACTCACTGTTTTAGCCACTCTTAGAATGTTCATAACATTTTGGCAAAAATACAATGAACTTATTTTAGTAGCAACAATTGTTTCTATACCACGGTCGTAACCTTATCAATCTTCAGAGTAAAGAATGAAAAATAGGTACGCCCGTCCAAATCAAAACGGGAATTCCTTCGGTCTCTACGCTAAGGTCCATTTTCCCCCACCAACGTGACGAACCCCTTCCAAAAATTACAAACTTCATTGTGACGCATGATGTTATCAAGCACGCATGACTCGCGACGCGGCATTATGTGGCTGCCACAATATCGTACGATATTCCCCGTAACGCTCATTCTGGGTCATTGCTTACGTCACAAGGATCCACGCACCTGGAGTTCCCGGGTAATCCGCCTGCATGTCGGATGTTCTCTCCTTAGAATAATGACAAGTAGGTAATGGAAACCTTGCTAAATTTTACTCAAATAAAAACTACGTTACAGCTGTCTTATTCATATCGGTTATACAGCATCCGCTAGAGTGAGTGGAACAAAAAAAACGCATTGTATGTCAGCATACATCAAAATCACAAGATGGAACGTCAGATTGGTTGAAATTTGGTCCACCTTGTCTTTTGCGATGTGATCGTAAATTTGGACCCTCTAGTTCCAGCAGAAGGTTCAAATCCCTGCTCATTTTACCTTCCTACTTTTTACCTTTTTGAATTTGTACAGCCGAGATGGCTCAATGCTAGTTTGTGAAACCCTTCTAAATTACGTAAGTTTGGGTGTGTGTGCATCTTTTTCTAACACCTTTTAAATTTCATATTTAAAATGGTACCAAGTGATGTATATCTCTTGCTATTTTAGAACGGTTTCTATTATTTTAGTCCTTATTCTGAGGTTCTCTCATTACAGCACGTATCGATTCCCGCGCCCAAGAGACCCGTAAATTGCGCCCATTTATAACTCATTATAATTCTCATCGCGCAGTCTTTTACAGAAAATTATTACGGCCGGAACATTCGAATGTAAATACGCGAAAAAATGGGAGCCCAAATAAATATTCGTGTCTAAAAAGTACCTAATATTTTATACGGGAATATTGCGTGTTTATTTACTGAATTATGTCTTCAATTCAACCGTTGTATAGGCAGATCGATGATAATAATAATCGTTCATTTTCGTCCCATGGGATAATAAAGCAAATAATGTGGTAGACGTTTTAATGGAAGGTTCTTTCAAAACCAATGCTGACATAAATTCTCTATCTACGAAACAATCCAATTAGTTTTCCTAATTGGCAGAAACAAAAGATTAGACAAATCTTTATTCTCGAACGAGCTGGGCGCGGAAGATAAAGCACCTAATCTAGACTGGAGCTTTACCTAGTTGAGTTCGTTCACAAAAGCTCTTTCCGAAAACAATTTCCTATCACTACTCGAAACGTGTTACATCTTCAACACGTCTCTTTGAAAGGTTAACGAGCGAGAGAAGGATGTGAAAATAGTTTCATTGTCCTCGAGGAAATAGGTGCTATTACTGAACGCCTACGTCACCGGGCCAATAAACTACATCTGCGGATCCTACACAATGTAGTAACTCCTACACATTTAATCTACGATCGACGATCCTTCAAAACTTGTAATAGACAGTTCAATTTCGTCACAGGGGAAGCTGATGACACCACTGGGCGTGCGACAGGTGACTGATGGCATCCAGTAATTTAATACCCCGTCCCTACTTTGTTACTCGGATAGAGTAATTCCGATGACAAAGCGGATAGGTAGTATCTATCTACATCCACGCACGCCGTAACAGAGTAGGCGTCTTGATGTCTCGCCTCTCGCACCGCTTGCGGCGAATTCGGAGATAAAATTTAAAGCGAAATAAGGCATGTTTTATCAAATGCGTGAAAGGGTGCCGGCGTAATTATGTTTACGCGGAATATGTACGGGTATTAAAAATGTATGCGAATTTATGATCATAGGGTACGCAGGTGGAATGAAACAAACGAGGTTTTTTAAAGGGCGACATTGCGTGTCGACGCGGTCGCGCTGTTATGCATGAAATAATTACGAATTATATTGGCTTAATATAAGGTTACACAATGCTAGCTAATTTTATGTTCTGACCAAATAACGTTTTAAAAATGTAATATAGCGTAGGAAATTTACTTTAAATATTTGTCAAAGCGACGCTAGTTATGAAACTGGATTTTGCAGCTGTCTCAAGACGATACTAAAATTTTCATTCATGTGTAAAATGTTTTACACGAGGAATTTATTAAGGTACTATGCTATTTCTATAACACGATTTTATTTATTTTCACCACTTTATGTTACTTACTATTATAATACCTAAGTTTATCGGTAAAATCGCACTCCAGTCCCAAGACACAAGCCACGTACATACCTACTAAGGTTGGGACTCAGAGCAGAGAGCTCAGTTTTCTTTGATCAAAATATGCTCATATGTTTTACTCCTATCTTATAGGTTGAATACTGATAAATGTCTACAATGCAATATAATTTCTTCCTATAAAAACATAAAATTTCTTGACCCCAAAATTCGTCATAGGTAGGTACATGTTTTCAATCCCTAAATACGAGATATTGTATGATGCTCAACATTGAGAAGTATAGTTGTAACTCGACATATTAAAAAACTAGTTTTTATCCGCGGCTTCACCCGCATGATATTTTGATTTTTGACGCAATATCAATATAATTTATAGCCTATGTGTTATTCTGATATATAAGCTATATTATTGCAAAGTTTCATCTCAATCCGTTCAGTAGATTTTGCGTGAAAGAGTAACAAACATCCATTCATCCATCCTCACAAACTTTCGCGTTTATAATATTAGTAGGATTGTAACATTTCAATAAAAAAGGGGTGAGGCCTTTGGTATAAATTCAACTTGTGTAGATACCTACAGTATGTAATATTTTTGACCGACGAACCACCGGAGGAGGTATACAATTCGACGCGTATATTTTTTTTTTCTTTATGTATAACCACGCATAACTTTTTTGTAGTAGTCCGATTTCAACAATTCCTTTTTTATTGGAAATTGTATTCTTCGAAATTGGTCCCATTTAAATTTTATCGAAATGGGCTTAGCCATTTTTGATAAATCAACAATAATGTGAATAATGTTAGATCGATCCGTGCATAATATTTGCGTTCTAGCGATGCGCCCCGGCTTCGCACAGGTGTATTATACATAAAAAACATTTCTCATGAATTACTCTATCTATTAAAATAAACTGCACCAAAACCCGTTGCGTAGTTTTAAAGATATAAGCATACATGGGACAGACAGCGGAAAGCGACTTTGTTTTATACTATGTAATGATTCTGTACACGACTGACTGACTTCACCCGCGGGTGAAGTCAGTCAGGCTATTTTTTGCAAAAAATAATTATAATTACATGTATCTGGCTGTGAGCATCATATCTCCCTTTTTCTTTGTTTGAAAGCAGAAGTAATCGAAACAGCCCTTAGCTATATTCAAATAACATCTGTGGTCGAGCGTTTTCAAGATTTTCAATTCTCTGGTTGTGGTCATTTATAATTAATTATCATTATTATATGCAATAGCTACGAGTATATGGCAGAATGCTATAATGACTCACTCACAGCTATGAGAGTTTTGAATCGTTAATGTCCTAGGTAACATTAGTAGAAATGAAAGACGAATACCTACATGAAGTGGGCCGGTCGAGTTGGCGGCCATCCGAGGCACGTATCACCTCCGAGCAAGCGGAGTACTCTCCAGTTAAACTAGACGCTCTGCAACGCTGAAATTTAGTCAGTATTTAAGTTTAGTTCAGACTGTTCTACACACTACACTGACTACATGCACTACAACTGCTCAGTGGTTAGTGACCCTAACTTCTGGATCAAAGAGGCGTGGGTTCGATCCCCACCCAGGGCAAATATTTATGTGATAAACATAAGTGTTTGCTCTGTGTCTGGGTGTTATTTAGTTACTATCTATATAAGTATGTATTTTTTTAAAAATAGGTATATGTAGTATATCAGTCTCTGGCAGCCACATCACAAGCTTTGCTTAGTTTGGGGTCAAAGGCCGTGTGTAAGTTGTCCCAAAATATTTATTTATTTATGCTCTATATGATACGATTAAAATACATGTGTGCTACGACTATGCTACATATGACTTTATAAAAAGTTCTGGACAAACATGCATACCTCATACATATTGTATATCAAAAACCTCAAATAAAATTCATAAAAAATTCACTATTTTTAAAAATATTCGTAAGGATCCTAAACAATGAACCAATAAACGTAGCAGTATAATAACGTGCAACAAAATAAACTCATGGATATTGCCTATACAAAGAAATTAGGTAATTAGGCAACGGCAATGAATATCTGAAGTGTAATATGAAAAAAAATTGACCAAAGATTTGATTTGTTTATTAAAAGGTACAATTTCGTAGGTGACTGGACAAAGCAGCAGACTCGAGGCAGTTTCGCCGCGACACTACTGATTTATATGTATTTTTGTGAAATTCATGCCGTCACTAACAACGCGCAGTATTATGCCGCAGCGTATGTCTAATTGTCGCCCGATAACACTGTAGTCTGTCGCTGCTGCCTGTAGATGGCTACGGAAGTATACCGTATACTACGATAGTATAAATTCCAAACTTATTTATTTACCTTCAACCAAAACGTTGCTTATTATCATCAGGCGAGTTGGTGGTCAAGTGCGGATATATTCGCGAAAAAAAATAGAATAGTAGACCGTGCGAGCGAAGAATCTATGCTTCGAAATTGGCAAAATTTTCTTTCCTCAGTCCGGATTTGGTTCTCTTGTACAGGTAGCATTTTTCAACGAATCTTGACGAAACTTGGAACATAGGTTTTATATATTTTTGGATTTTTTAATCATTGGTTATGTTACATTGGGGTATTTCCTTAAAAAAAAATGCTTTATTAATCAGCCGATTTAGACAATATTTGGCAAGATCGTATTTATATCTAAATTCAAACAAGACATGCGAGTAGGAATTAAATCAGTCAATAGCGAGTCAAGGTACATTTATGGTTATGAATGTTTAGTTAAACAGAAGTAGCGCTCGTATACTGAGCGCCACACAAATTGAAAGATGGGAAGTTAGCCGCAGAGAGCTGTGCAAACGCCAAAATATAGACGTTAGCGGGTGCCAGAGAGACGAGACGCCGGCGCACACCCGCCCTTCAACCTCGCGCCTCCCGCGCGCTACCTACGCGCGAACTCACTACTTCGCCATTTGTATAGGCATTGTGCACACATGAGCAATAATTAGCGAATCACGGCGAAGTGTCATCTGCGGCTAACTTTCCATATTTCACTTTGTGTGGCGCTCAGTATAGCGTGATTTGACTAGGTGCATTGTCAGTGATCAGGTCTGAAATTAAGCAAAGTTCAGTATTTGGATAAGTAAGTAAGTTCGTATAGGCCGGGTGGCTAGCCCTGGTGTCAGAGTTTTTAGGCCGCCTGAAGGCCTCTGACATGGCTAAACGGTTAAAACAACCGGGACCTACAATTTAACGTGTCATCCGAGCCACGGTAGCGCTCAGTTGGAAAATGCCACCCGCGGTCACCCATCCAAATACTGACCGTGCGGAACGTTGCTTAATTTCGGTGAAATTACAAGGTGAATTTACAGTATTTGGATGGGAGACAGCGGGTGGCATTTACCAGCTGAGCGCTACCGTGGCTCGGATGATACGGTAAATTGTAGGTCCAGGTTGTGTTAATCGTTTAGCCATGTCAGAAGCCTTCAGGCGGCCTAAAAACTCTGACACCAGCACTAGCCACCCGGCCTATACGAACTTACTAACAGATGGGAAGTCTACTGTTCGAAGTACTAGTAGTCGCGAGATCGGTCACTGTACTGCAGTAGTACATATTGCGATAAGTTGCGACTAACTGCTCTCGCGTGAAGAGGCCGCCCGCGCCGTCTTGCCAGGATGGCCCTCCAGATTTGGCTTTTGTACACGGCCTTAATGGCCCGCATTGTTGGTGCGTCGTCCTTCAGCGCTCGAACTTGTTGATACTCATAAACTACAAGAATGCTTCACACAGAAGATAGTTTCTGATTAGTTCGGAAGGGATTGGGTACCTTATCGTTTAGATACAATATTCGATCCATATTCTACTTTTTGTTTCAGACACATCCTCGTGGATCATTATTTATAAACTGTCGTCGGTCATTTATCTTTTATTCGAGATTCATTGTTATGGCTATTTCTGCTATTGATTAGGTTTTCCTCAAAAGGGTGTTAATTTGCATAAGAAGTTTATTTTTTTATTACCTTAATACAGTATCAAAATCTGTTCATTCGTTTGAAAGCTTTACCACCACATACACACGCATCAAACTACGAGTATAAAGCCCACATTCAATGCGATATGGGGGTTTTAAAATTGGTAACGGCATTTTTGGTACGTAGTCCTTCAGCGCTCTAGTTGACAATTCTGATAAACTGTAAGAATGCTTCACATGAAAAACAGTTTTTGATTGGATCAAAAGCAAGGATGGGTACCTTAGCTTTTGGATACTATATTCTATACAACATTTTTTTTAGGAGCGGCTAAAATTTTCTTTGTTAGTAAACTATCATAAATTTAACTAATGTCTGTTTTATTTTAGGTTTATTTACTTTGGCCATCTCTGTTCCTTAGAATCCATACAATAGGCATGATGAATGGATAAAAAATGATTATTATAATTGGCCCGTGAGTTAGATTATCAAAAAATATTTGTCACGTATTTTTTCTTTTGTCGATCAAACAATAAATGACAAAGATAAACCTTATTAAAGTTTGAGAGTGGGGGTCGTGACGTCCCCTCTCTTACAGAGTCTATACATTCGTATGGCACTTGTGACGTCACGCGTATCATTGACGGGCTATATCTTCATCAATTTATGTTTAATTGACAAAAGAAAAAATACGTGTCTAATATTTTTTGATAGCGTATGACGGACTAATTAATTTTTTTTAGTCACCATGCCTATTATCATAGCACCAAAACAAATCCGTTTTCTTACGAATTTATTTATTTTTCTGAAGCACCTCTTGCAGTTAATAAAAATGTATCGGATACATTTGTGTGGCTCTATATATTATAAACAAATAAGTATAATATATAATTTTGTCTTTTTTAATAATAATAATAAATATTTTGGGGACATCTTACACACGGCCTCTGACTAAGCAATGCTTGTGATATGGCTGCCAGAGACTGATATACTACATATACTTATTTTTAAATACATACTTATATAGATAGTAACTAAATAACACCCAGACACAGAGCAAACACTTATGTTCATCACATAAATATTTGCCCTGGGTGGGGATCGAACCCAATCTTATCTTTAAATAATACCTAATGTAAATGTATTAAAATTGATTAATTTAATAAATTTAATAATATAATTTTAGTTAATTTATTTTTAAAGCCAGATTAGTACTAAGCTTAATAAAATCAGAAGTCAGCAAAAAACTTGATACTTTAAATCTGGCTTAGATTATTTTTCCAGACTAAATCCAGCCAATTTGTCTGCGAGACGAGTCGGATTATTCTACGCCTAGGAAGAAACCGTTTATCCTATAATAAGGAAAACCCTAATTTGGTTCTGTGGCACAATTTGGTGGTTGCAATTTGCTTATAAGCACAAACGTAAATATGTACTTCCTATATGCTTACGTGTGTTTACTAAAACATTTTATTGGTTTGCAAAGTGCTAGGAGATCCTAGCAAAGAGTGTATACCATTGAAGTATAATACACGAGAACTGAAGATCGTTGTCTATGACGACGTCAGCCAACTGCCGGCGTACGCCGGCGAAGCGCGCCGACCGGCCTTAGTCGCGATTAAACAAAATGGTTGAATATATCAGACGTCAAAATATTATTTAAAAAATTAAAAATGGGGAAATGTGTAGTCAAAACCTTTTAATCCCGTTCTCAATTTCTTCATAAAGCTTCTGGAATTTATTCCCACAAGTAAATACGGTTTACACTATTCGTATTAATTGAAACTATCACATATAATATCATGATTTTAAAAGTAAATAATTTTACAGTTGGTGATGCCAGGTGAAACATGATTTTGTTTCCCCATAATTATGGGAGATTTCGACTAATCGATAATTACTTTTTTGATACTATAGGATATCCGCAGACAAAATACGTAAAGATAACGATAAATAATGGATAAAAGTCATTAGAATATTACGAAAAGAAACTGACTGGATAATAATAGTAAATAGTGAAATAGTAAAATTACAATAGATTACAATATAACTTCAATAAATACTAAAAATACAAGAGTACAAAGATAATAACAAATCCGGTACCTAGATTAAAGGGCGGCATTAACGTCTACAGCGATTTTAAATAATACTAATAATCATTACTATTTTTTACACGTTTTTGATAATTAAGTATTATTATGGCGATAATTATTTTAATTATCAAGAACGAATAAATATTGGTCGGATAAATGAATAGAATATTCTTTGTATTATAACTTTATTCATAATTACATCATATTATATTTGATTTTGATTAATGACTCAAATTCATAATGTTATTACTAAAATGTTGATTATTAAAAATATCGGTTTGTATCACTGACATTGAGAAGATATCGTAACATTTTGGGGAAATTTCAATCTAATGAACTGGCACCCTAAGTAGGCATTGTCCGACTAAATTTAAAAATGTTGCTATCTCTGTCATTTTCAACGTCTTACCGTACTTAAGTAACTAGTGTAACAGGAATAGAGATATGATTCTTTGATTACCTACCAACGATATTCGGGCGGTTAATGTGTCGCCATGCCTAGCAACGCAGTTGTTTGAGTCTGCTTATCTAGACATTAAACATCATTGGTGTATACACTCATTATTAAGAGCAACTTGTACTAAGGAACTAATACTGAAATCGCGAAATACGAACTTTATTTTACAACTACTTCGGTGGCTCAGTGGTTAGTGACCCTAACTTCTGGATCAAAGAAGCGTGGGTTCGATCCCCACCCAGGGCAAATATTTATGTGATGAACATAAATGTTTGCTCTGTGTCTGGGTGTTATTTAGTTACTATCTATATGGTATGTATTTAAAAATATGTATATGTAGTATATCAGTCTCTGGCAGCCATATCACAAGCTCTGCTTAGTTTTGGGTCAGAGGCCGTGTGTAAAATGTCTCCTAATTTTTTTTTTTTTGCAAGGAACATCTGTTTTTTTCTTATACTTTTGGGGTTGGTCCCATAGAAAACATTGCTATGACAATGAGTCAAAAATCAGCTGTTCCATACATTTTGTCGCAAAAGTTGTTAGTTTTGATGTACAGAATAAGCCCCTAAAAGGATGCTAATTGATTAGAAAAAACCCTGTATACAAACATGTATCTTTGCAACAAAACACCTAGAACAGTAGTGTTTTACAAACCATGTCTAATTTTTGCTTAAAATGACAAACTGCATAATACAGCTAAATAACAAGACATGGCAAACAAGCTGACAGGCCTTCTTATGGTAAAAGTTCACGGACGCCTTTAAAAACTGCACCACCAGTGGTGTTATGTTACCAATGCGTTGCTAATTCTTCAAGATAAAAACTGCACCACCAGTGGTGTCATGTTACCAATGCGTTGCTGATTCTTCAAGATAAAAACTACACCACCAGTGGTGTTGTTACCCATGCGTTGCTAATTCTTCAAGATAAAAACTCTACCACCAGTGGTGTTATGTTACCAATGCGTTGCTAATTCTTCAAGATAAAAACTGCACCACCAGTGGTGTCATGTTACCAATGCGTTGCTGATTCTTCAAGATAAAAACTGCACCACCAGTGGTGTTATGTTACCAATGCGTTGCTAATTCTTCAAGATAAAAACTCTACCACCAGTGGTGTTATGTTACCAATGCGTTGCTGATTCTTCAAGATAAAAACTGCACCACCAGTGGTGTCATGTTACCAATGCGTTGCTGATTCTTCAAGATAAAAACTGCACCACCAGTGGTGTTATGTTACCAATGCGTTGCTAATTCTTCAAGATAAAAACTCTACCACCAGTGGTGTTATGTTACCAATGCGTTGCTAATTCTTCAACATAAAAGAACTACTTATCACATTCGCTCATATCAGTATGTCTAGCATATAAACTTTGTTGAATCATTATTTTTCGCAAAAATGACATGACCGACTTCAATCGTATACAGAATTCGCGAATATTTCACACGGATCGGTGTCGCGTTTTTCACATTATTGTTGACTTATCAAAAATAGCTCAGCCGATTTCGATAAAATTTAAATGGGACCAATTTCGAAGTATGCTCTTTCCAATAAAAAAGAATTATCAAAATCGGACCACTATGTAAAAGTTATGCGTGGTTATACATAAAAAAAATATATACGCGTCGAATTGAGTACCTAGTACCTCCTCCGCTTCGTCGGTCGAAAAGCTTTCGCCACGTATAGGAATACGAAAATCGAATTTCGAAAATGTCAAACTTTCCTTTGTACATTTTGCTGTTGTAAAGGTACGCTAATCAGTAGTTACAGCCAGAATTTTAAACTCATAGCCCATATACCTTTTCGTATAGGTAGAAAAGATATAATATGACGAAGACATACATACTCAATTTCGTTTTGCACTAAAATATAATTTGTCGTTTCAGAACACTACAATAAAATACACGTTGCATAAATATACTTTGTGATTCACTTTTGTCTTATCAATTGAAAACAAGGTAAGTTAATTATTTCAATATTTAGATACGTGTTAAAAACAAGAATACTTGAACAAAATAAATAAGAATTACCTACAGTATTAGGCACGCTCAATTGCCCGAGCTCACTCACGTATGTGTGAATATGCCAATAATTTTTAGTAATGTTGTTTAAGCTTGTGAGAATATGGTGAACATACCGTGTTTGGATGAACAATTACTACGGCCACTTTTGAAGGACTTACAACAAAACATACTAAAAGAGAAATTAGCTTTGTCAAGGCATAGGTACCTTGTTTCTTAACCTTTGCAATGACAAAAATAATGGCTCAAAAGTAGGGAACTACATCCTAGAGTGATGCTAGAGTACAATCCGTAAAATTTATTCACATATCCTTAAAGAATATCTTTACCAGGAAAATAGAATTTTGTAGATATGTTTTCACCTCTAGTTGGCATCACCCACGACCTCGCGACAGCAGCATTTTAATTAAATCCAAAGTCTGAGTAATGAACTCACAAGACAAGGCAAAGAGTAATGGAACGTACTTTCTTCAATTTTGTTGTAAGCAAAGGAGCCTTTTGCGGGCTTAAATTAGGCACAAAGCACAAGTACGATGCAAAACGGTGGTTACTTTGTCGAAGAGTTTCACTTTGACACATTACTTACGTACACCCTTTTGCCCGTATTCTTAGAATTACTTTAGAATTTCCTCTCCTCAACCTCGTGTTTCCGCAACTTTGAAAATTATTGTTTTAAGAAACGTATTTTTTTTATTTTATAAAAACATAACTAACAAATTTTTGCTAACGTTTTCTTAAATACCATATTTTATACCATCATCATCAAATGATCATTTATTTTTCATCCTCCCATCTCGGAAAGAGTATTTTTGCTCTTTGCTTTGCGCGCGCCATTTTTTTATCATGCATGTCGTATTGTTCAAAGTTTTAAAAATAAGAAACTTGAAAACAAGTGAAAAACCTAAAGTCAGTGATTCTAGCGACGAGGAAGTTTATTTGATGCCAACAGAATTGACTGAAACTGTTAATAGTGCGCAAATGAGCTTTATCCCTCAACCATAACGCGAGAAGTATTTGAAACAGTGCGGTATGTAGACGACTTTAGTCATGACGGCTGAAACAATTTTGATGAAATTTGGTCTTTAGGCGGTTTTATTTTTCGAATCGTATTCTAATTTCGTTTGTTTTTAATTTTGTTCAAGCAAAGTTAAATCGCTCTCCTAATCATTATTCGATTTCTACTTAATTTAAGGTAGGTAGATTGAAATAATGCACGCAACTCTATATTATAATCTTACAGATTTTCACGTGGGTATTAAAAAAAACCCAACTACAGAAAGAAAAAACAACACTAGTAATGAATTGCTCTTCAACTCGTTATTGACTTTACCTCTGTTTACCCCAGTAAAAGTTAAGGTTTCATTTGTAAAATACACGAATCTATTAACAAACATGTCCGCCATCTAGTTCTTATTGAGAATAGGCACTTAAGTGAACGCATTTAACTGAAGTATTATGCGTAATGGGGGCTTAACAGGGAGTTGGGAGTTTAAAGCGTGATGTGGGACATTTAAATTACATAATTTGGTTCATAATTAGTAAATTAGTACCGTTTGAGAGCTGAATGAGTATTGTACGCACACAGCTTCGAAATGTTTGATCTTTTTCACGAAAGAATCTTATTCAGGTTGGCTTTATAAAATCTTATAACAAGATTGATGGCTTTAAGAGAATTTTGTCCGAAAATTTATCAACATTTCTTCGAATTCTGAATAAAAATGTATTTTTATTCTCTTCAGTAGGTGAATTTTCTGTTGAAAAAGTAGTGAGGCAAATAGAATTCACTTTCTGTCTAAAGTTAAGCACTAACATTAAATCAACATTTTAGGCAAGTAACTCTAGGAGATAAGTAGATATCTACCAACTTTCATCTAGTTCTAGGATTTCAAACCCTGATACAAAATGTAGCAAAACTAAACTTTAACTCCATCATCATAAAGTCCCAAACCAACGTATCCTTCTACTTATTAGAGGAATAAGAAACAATTACCAGGAATATTGGCGTGGAAGGTCTAGGGATGGCTAATCAAAGTTTAGGGCTGGCACATGCACAATTTCCACATATTATTATTTAGGCTTAAACCCGGAAATGTTTGGTTCCCTTGATACTGCTATAATTAATGATATCATTACTCAAACGTGGAGGTGGGCATGATGGTGCTTCCTACACAGGGCGGTAATGATGACACTTTTTGTTTGATGAGTGGCGTGAGTTGCGCCCCTCGAGCCCTCAGGGATTCTAAAGATACCGAAACAGAGTAAAACACGAAACACTCGGAGTGGTGATTACTTAGTCTATTCAGCCATCGAAATGAATACAAAGTTGCGAAAACAATTTCTGCTGAGTAGTTTGTTTTACAATTACCTCATAAGGTGTTATGATACAATACAAATTACAAGTATGTATGTATTATATAAAAAAAATACGTTACCCGTTACTGTCAGAAAAGCTCCATCACTAAATGTACTCGTATTTAAAGATCAGGTTAAATATCATTACCTGCAGAAATTGTCAATTCTTTAACTATGTAAATGTAGTTGTTGTTATTTATGTTGATGTATGTAAGTAGTATATTGTAATTTATTATGTATTAGTTTATTATTTGTCATAGGTATCTTTTATGATAATTATTTTATGTATTGTTTTCTTTATTTTTAGGTATTTTAAGTATTTATATCAATATTATTAGTATGTATGTTTATGTTGTATAATCTAAATTATATTTTTAACTAATGCGCACCCCGTCCAGTATTTATACGCTTTCTGTTCTCTCCATCCTAAGGTTGCCTGGCAGAGATCGCTATCAGCGATAAGGCCGCCCATTGTTACACTATTTATGTTTCTTTGTTTCTTCATTTTGTTTATTTCTTGGTGTGCAATAAAGAGTTAATCAATCTATGTATAAAATGCGGTGATGGTACTCTTTCACAAAAAGTTTGTCTTGAACTTCAATGATTCAGTCATCATCATCTTTATCAATTAAAAAATATTGCAGTACCGTAGTAATTATATCGCTGCGTAACTAAATATGCCCGGTTAAGGTGCACTACAGAATAATCATTCAGCATCATAATCATTTTTATTGGTAATAAGTCACATTGAATTACAGGTCATACATTATAAATGAAATTACAAATAGGCTTGTAATTAATAACATCACATTGATAGATAGTAACTATTTCTTTTAAAACTTGGAAAGAAATTAAATTATAAATATCGATAAATGCAAGGCTTTTTTATATTGGTCTCTACTTTGTTTATTATTATATCTTCTTTAACTGTATGCTGAGTGTGAGTTTTGTCGTAAACATGACGCGCTCTTCGGCGAGCGCGTAAGCATGTTATTTGTATGAGCTTGCACTCGCACAAAGTGTTTCAAAAACGCGCCGCTAGTGGCGCTGTACATTTATTCATACAAATTACATGCTAACGCGCTCGTCGAAGAGCGCGTCATGTTTACGACAAAACTCACACTCAGCATACTGGAAACTACCTTGATCAATTTGTAAAAAAAAAATTACTGGTGTTCGGCTCAAAACCCTTCTTTAACACTTAAGCCACAGCCACTGCTTCTGCCGCTGCCTCAAATACTGCAAAAAAAACTCCTGTAATAATATTACTATCGCATAAGTGAGTGCTTACACTCAGCATTCATACTACTGTCAAACAAACAGCAGCAGTGGCAGGAACAGCGTGGGTGACCTATTTACATATTCACTTTGCATGCCCACTTCCTTGTCTAATACTTAGGATTAGGCATAGCTAGAAATTTTGTTTGTGGAGGATGACAATCAACTACCTATTTTTACCCATTCCAAAAAAATAGGCTACCTATATACTGGCTTTCAAGTTTTTTTGGGTAGAAAAAAAACCACTAGAGTGGCTCTTGGCTCTGTCAACCCGTGCTCTGCTTTATGCCCATTTTAATAGGACTGAATATTAAATGTAATATTAAGCTCAGCGACGCGCAGTCTCATTATGATAATATCAGTTACAGTTGTGTCATCTGTTATTTTACAAAAAAACAGTAGACAGACAACCCTGCGAAAGCCTCGGGTAGCTCGTTACCAAGCAACGAATTACTTTGCTATTTACCTACACTATCTGGGGACGGTGTTTCCCGCTAACTTGTCGATACGCTTTAAGTAAATACACCTCTGATTGCTTTGGGCTTTACCTACTGGCAAGTACTTGGAAAATGGGAGGCCAAATTGGTAATGTATTTTGCTCTTCTACAATTGGCAATGTTTCTCTCTTTTACGGGAGCTTCAGAATTTCGATTAGCATCATTATAAATATAGGCTTTTGGAGATGTTGATGTAAGGTGTTCCTGAAATAGCAAGAATTTGCTCGAATATCTACAGAGCTCGCTCAATATCCCCTAATCATAATCCCTAAGTGAAAGTATTAAAAAATGTCCGTGCGCTGTCATACATACCGATTTAGATATTTACATTAAATAATTCACAATGACCTGTTTTCTTGAACCTCAAAATTATGTCACCTAATTAGTGCTTGTAACCGAGAACTTTGGCATCGCGCGGCGTTGTAGTTGGCTTGCAATCGCCTTACGACAAGCCTGCCCACTACGTAGCTTGGGCAGTGGTTTGACTCGGAAACATTTTTGCACGATTGTGGCCCAATAGATATTTGCTCGAAGAGTGGTTATGGTAATGACAATTTTCTCAAAACAAAACCTTTTACTGACTTTTTTATAGTCTGATCAATATTGAAGGCTCCTGTTCCTAAGAAAAAAAAGGCCTGACACTTTAATAACACTCCATTTTATTTTAAATCTGTAACACGTTCCGTTCACGACCTAAAGACCCGTTTTTAATTTTTCAATTCAATTACAATTTTCTAAATGAATCAGATTAAAATTTTATTTTGCTCGTAAAGTAAACCAACCTAAAAAGGTACTCCAATTTCCAAACACAAACAGAGAATAAGCCAAGTTAATATCCCAAAATTGTCCTTTAAATTGAAGTGTCGAATGCGCAATAAACTGATTTTATAATCTAAATCGTACCGAACTTTCCAGACGCACTTTTCACGTGTTATTGGCACTTTTATTTAACGAGTTTAGAATTAAAATGTCGCACACAACATATTCACATAGCGAAGGCATTTTAAAATTTAGTCTTGTTTAGTAATGATTGAGGGATTATGATTATGATTGCCGTGACTTAAATGCTGGTAGATTGCGATTATAAAAAATATGATTTGTATTTTAATTATTTTTACTGCAAAATTAGTACGTACGTACTCAAAGAGTTATTTTTTGATAAACATTTCAAAAATGCGTCGCGAATGCATATCCGAAGACGCAACGTTCGAATTCTGGATGCACTATAAAATAAAAATCTTTTTCTTTTTTTTAAATTTACATTAATGGCCCACAGACTCCAGGGTCTATGCCTTTTGTTAAGTAAGTTACAATTAAAAGAATGCGACTGTACAATAAAGAGGGGTTAGTTTAAATCTTAGTCTAAGTTAATGGTTTCATTGCATTGCGTGAATGCCACGAGCAAACCGGCGACCCGCATGCAGCACCCGATCACGAGTATGACGCATGTATCAACCATCACTCTCCTCGACCATATTTGAGGGAAGAGAACGACCCGACACACGACGCCGCCGCAAGAAGGAGCCTTCGATGGCGAGCATGAATGCTCAAGGCATGCACGCAATGCTAATTTCTATTTAATGCACACTTATTCTGATTTATTTTGTGAAAGCGATCACCAGCAGAGTCCAAGGCTACGTTTCCGTGTGTTACTCGGTGGTATCTACTCTGCTTGTGATCGCTCCCATGTCCTTCTATTACAACTCTTTTGCCTCCTCCCAGCCCAGAGCCTCCATCACCGCCGCGTTCCGGTCTCTGATGGCCATCTGCAGGTTATAGTCCTTGATAGCCCTCAAAGACGCAGACGATGCACGCCGCACGAATCGACTGATGGCATCACCTTCGATGTCGTCAGCGTAGTAGATGAAAGTTCCAGTGTGCCGAGACAATGCAACGACAGGGTGTGAGACGCTTTCGTGTAGCTTTATTCTAGCACCTCCATAACCCTGGCTTATTAGGGTCTCCTTTTCTTCCTGCGTATGCACTAAGAAAAGAGTGTTTTGGATATTTGAGCAAGAAGCCAAGAAGCAAAAGCCTCCATTCAAGTCAGACTAATCAGCTAATAGGTAAGTACGTATGGGCCGGGTGACTAGCCCTGGTGTCAGAGTTTTTAAGCCGCCTTTAAGGCTGACATGGCCACACAGTTAAAATAACCGGGACCTACAGTTTAAATTGTCATCCGAGCCACGGCTGCGTTCAGTTGTAAAAGCCACCTGGTCACACACCCAAAGACTGACCGTGCTCAACGTAGCTTAACTTTTGTTATACTAAATATAACGGGAATAAACTCACGTGTACATACGTATAGTTATAACAACTATAGTTTCGGTCGCGTTCGGCGACCTTTCTCAAGTTAGCGAGTGCTAGCACGCGGAGCCGTCTCGCAATGCACTTGCTGCCGAACGCAACCGAAACTATTAATTAATAGTCGTTGTTATGACTATATATCCGTACACGTGAGTTTAGTCCCGTTCTATTTCGTATAAAATGTGTGAAAACCACGTTAATTGGTAAAATAGCTTAACTTCGATGATCGGTGACAAACACCTAGTCAAATTACGCTATGAGCGCAACTCAGCGGTAATCAACTAACAATAAATCCAAATGAGTAAAAGATTGAAGTAGCACGCGGTGGAAAATAAATGATAATGTCGCCGTCGTCGCGACACGTGTTTTGCCCATTTCATTCAAAGCTGGCCCGAGATAGAAATCGTGATTCAATTGGACGAGATTAGTTCGGAAGCTACCATCGCTTCTTCTACTCGTATTTCTTTGTTTTGGTCTCGAGTTGATGTACAATCTACTATATACTTTCACATTTTCTGTGATTGTTTCATCAATATGTTTAACGTTTTTTTAAACAATTTATTATATTGATGAATCAATAAATAAAATATATCAAATACAATGTAATTATATCATTTAATAATTAAATAATGAGTCAACCACAATTCTGCGTAGATCCAATCAGTCATATGGACTAAAAAAAATTAAACCACATGTTGGTGTGATATCAATTTAACGTTGCATTATGATCTTGCGTTCTTGATTTTGTCGTCTTTTTATGTCATAGGTAAAGGTGACGTCCACAAGTGGTATATTATTCAGAGAAAAATCGAACCAAGATGATATATACATCGTTTGAAAGCTTGTTTAATGGGCTTCCCAAAAATATTTAATTTAGTTTTTTTTACCCCTCTATTTTCTTTTAATGTGAAAAATAAATTGTATGCAGAATAACAATATAGCTTATTACTTTTTCTAGTTTAGCAATGATAAAGTGCTTCTATCGTTATTTTACTTGCATTCGTAGCTGATTCTTTTACGTTCATCACTTAATTTGCTAAAATTAAAAATTATAACCTACCAGTGTGACCAGTTAGTAGGTAAAATGTGACAAAAAAAACACTTTAAAAGTGTGTCTAATTGGTAAAAATGCTTTTATTTAACAATTTGGAGGTTACTTAATCAGGGTTGCTAGAGATAAACTACCTATTGAGCCAAATATATTTATTTATCCTTATAAATTCAAAAACATTTTTTTTTAAATCGGAGGGTTCTTTTTTGTTTTTAACTGTTGTAATAGACTCAGAAAAATATGAACTTTTTCGAAATGTAACGTGTGTTGTGTTTAGAATTTTTGATTATTATTATACCAGCCTCCATACATTTTATGGGCATGTCCTTTCGATAATTCTGCTTCGTCTATGTATCATACTCGTATCTATCGATTTTCTACTCTCATGGCAATTATAATTTGTTTCTGTATCTGTGTATTTTGTCTATGTAGTTTATGCTATTGAACAGCACCGACCGCAACATAATTATCTTAATATTATTCCATTTAGGTTGCCTGGAAAAAATCGCTGCAGGCGATAAGGGCGTCCATTGTTCTACAGGATTATTGTTTTTTTTTTCTAGTTTAAAATTGTTATTTATGGTGTGAAAATAAAGTAATTTTGTATTGTATGGCAAACTGCTAACACGAGGCTAGTTTCTAATTTAAGCTACCACTAAAACCGTACAAAATTAACTGAAACTTAGTACGTACAGATGTTGGACAAAATTCAGAACAAGTTCGTTACATATTTGTGTATGAAGCTGTATGGAGTTTATCCATATTATCCATTGATGTACCTCACTCTATTTGTTTTGGGTAAGGAGAGGTACAATCAACTGTGGGTAAGGAGGGAATTTGCTTTAGTTTCATACTTTTTTAAAGGTAATTAGCGGAAAAGTTCAAAATGGCGACATATATATTATAGGCCTGTACGTCCCTGAGACTGGCGCCACACGGGCGTTGCCGCCGCGACGTGATGCCGCGGCGACGCCGCGACGGATATCGGATCGTGTAATTTGTCACGACAAGTGTCACAGTAACAGCTGTCCAAGTGACAGCTGTCAAACTTCAAAGTGATTTATCTCGGTCATTATCGATTCTAGACTACTGCTGTCTTCACAAAAGTGATAGATCTCAACAAGATCTACATTTCGGATGACAGCTGTCAAACTTCAACGTGATTTATCTCGGTTATTATCGATTCTAGACTACTGCTGTCTTCACAAAAGTGATAGAGCTCAACGAGGTCTACATTTCGGATGACAGCTGTCAAACTTCAACGTGATTTATCTCGGTTATTATCGATTCTAGACTACTGCTGTCTTCACAAAAGTGATAGAGCTCAACGAGGTCTATATTTCGGATGACAGCTGTCAAACTTCAACGTGATTTATCTCTGTTATTATCGATTCTAGACCATTGATGTCTTCACAAAAGTGATAGAGCTCAACAAGATCTACGACGCCGCCACGATACAGCGACTGTGCAGCGGCGGCGCCGCCGCGGCATCGCGTCGCGGCGACACCGCCCGTCTGGCATCTCTCCAGGTATGTATGGCGGCGGCTGCAGCCGCGGCTACTGACGGTGCCGCGCGCGCGCACCAACCTGCTCGCGAAGGCGCCACTGACGCATGTACTGTGCACTTTCTATCAACCTCATCGCGGTCGACACGTATGTGTTCACTGAATGAATTCACAAAAATAACTTTGTATGTGTTATGCTATAAGAGCTAAGATGCTTTACTTTTTGTACATAGACTATAAGATGTTTGAATGAAATAATGTCGGTAGAAATGATTGGTATAATTTGTATGCTGCACTATCGCATTAGGTGATAGAACCTGGCAAGATAGTTGTATTGTGGAAAATAAATAAATAGAATTCGTTCAAGTTTCCCAATAAAACGTAAGCATACGTAAAACATGAATAAATTGTTACTTTATCAAGCTAAACATTCCTACAAATTATAAATGCCCTGCGCATTTTCAACCAGCGCAAAGTAATCTTCAAATTAGGGCAAAGACGCACTTGGGAAAACATCGCTCACAGATTTTACTTTTCCGCTGTACTGCATTGGAGTTGGTAAGTTAGGCAAGTTATTATTTATGGCGGAAAAACGTGTATAAGTTGCTTTAACAGAAAGGGAAAAAACATTACACGAAGAAAGAACTCATCATGGATACAAGTTGTTCTTCTCTCTGTATTGGCATTTGATCCAAAAATGAATGAGGAGCTTTTGATTTTATTCTTGTTTTTATTTGAATTTTGTAAATTATCTACGAATCAGGGAGTCAAATCTCTAGTAAATTCTTAGAAGATTTAAAATATTTTAGTAATGTAACTGAAAATGTTTAAACTGCTTTAAAGAAAAATACATAAAATCTGCTACATGTAAGAAATATCTGTTCTTGGATACATACTGTACTGTATCAGCCTTATAATAGTCCACTGCAGGACGTAGGCTTACCCACGAAGGGTGATTGGGCCATATCCACCACGCTGGTCCAGTGCGGGTTGATGGATTCACATACGCCATTGAAATTCTTCTCCGGACATATTCAGGTTGCCTCACGATGTTTTTCCTTCACCGAAAAGCCAATGGTGTGAAATTCCGTACATAAATCTCAAAGAACTCATTGGTACGGGACCGGGATTTGAACCCACGACCTCACGATTGTAAGGCGGGTGTCATTACCTCTAGACCACCACGGCTTACGGCTTGGATACATGTACGTTATTTATTGCAGTTGAATCTGTAGTACAAAGTTTTAGTAATCATTTAAAGCTACATTTAAGTAATACTTGAGAATAATATAATAATACCTCTATTCTATATTTCAAGTAGGTATTGTAGGTATATGTAGCTAGTACCTATACTCCATAAAATTTAACTTGATCTCTGCGACAGCTGTCAGAAAAATCACGCCTATGAAGTCCTGAATTTCTTAATAGTGCAGACAGTACCTGTCAATGTCATATTTTATGGGCATGCCAATTAGTGATGGGCGACATTGTTTGAATATCGCTTTTTTCCACCACTATCTCAACTCTAAAAATGTCAATCTTCTATGTTAATGTCACTGTCGCAGAGATCAAGTTAAATTTTTTATAGAGTATACCTACTTTCATGTGTAGACACAATATTAAAAAAGAAGTTTCTTGTTTTTTTATTTTATTAAGCGTAAGTAAATTTTATAATCCTTTTTGAGTCCTTTTTTACAAAAAATAATTAAAAATAATTTCTGACGATTCAAACGATTCTGACGTGCTATTTTGGAATCAAGTTTGCGAATTTAATTTCACAGCTTACTTGTTACGCCTTCAAATCCAATTTGCATTCGTTTGAAAAGAAATTGAAGTTCTGTGTCTTCCATCAGTTTCTGTCTAAGAAACTAACTTACTTGAAGTTTCTCCTATAGATCTTGTCTGCATTTTAATCATTATTATCATAGGCCAGTATCAACCTACTACCAATTACAGGGTGCCGCTTCACAGTGTAAGGAAACTTAGAAGTATATACAAATACAATACTTATTCATGATTACCTATGATCAATTTTTACGATAGGGCAGGCTCCAAAATTGCGATAAAATCAGGTTCCATAGAAAATTTTACAATGTCTCTACAAATTGAAATAGGTATTTCTACGCTATTTTAGGGCAAGCTACATGGAAAAAGTTATTCACAAACAATACAGTGAATTAATCCATATAATAGTAGATTGTATCATATGGGAGAAAAATAATATATTTACGGCGAGGGCGCTTTTTTGAATCCAGAGCGAAGTGAGGGATTCTTGAGTAGAATCCAGAACGTAGCGAGGGATTCAAAGTACGTCGCCCGAGCCAAAAATATATTTTGCACCCGAGTGGTACACTCTACTTTTTATCACCTCTATGAGAAAATAAAAGGCGCCTCATATTTATTATTATTTAATAAAACGTACAGTAACATCTAAATTGAAATTAAATGGTATCTAATAATAAAACAAATTAAAACTTAAGTATATTTACATTCATTTTCTTGGCGCTGAACACTAACATTACAAATTTAATAAAACGTACAGTAACATCTAAATTGAAATTAAATGGTATCTAATAATAAAACAAATTAAAACTTAAGTATATTTACATTCATTTTCTTGGCGCTGAACACTAACATTACAAATCATTCCGTCGCACTTATTTGTTCAAATTAATAAAGTGCGCGGCAAAGATAATTCCGGCGCACTTATAAAGTTCCTTATAGAAAACACCAACTTTGGGCGCACTTAAAGGCGAACCAAGTAGTCCTTTTCGAATCGATGTAATGAAAAGTTATTTATAATTATGAGTATCTATAGGTATATAGATATATCTGAAAACATCTACCAACTTACCTTTGCAAAATTAAAGCCTATATAGAGTCCCCGCTATTATCATTGTGTTTTGTTGCCTTTTTTGGTGACAGAGAGGAAATTTTTCACAGATAGAGGCCGCGCCACACAAGTTAGCGGATGTGAAGTTAGCTACAAGCTGCGCAATAGCCAATCAACGTGCAGCTTAATGTGCGCTTCAGTCTGGATTGGACATTCGACTTTTACTAATTAGTTAATTAATTGAATAAACTAAATTAAATAAATAAATAATTAATTAAATTTAAAAAAACTTATCCATGTATGACTTGGTCTCATTTCATACACATCGGAAAAGTAAACAAAAAAAACCGGACAAGTGCGAATCAGGCTCGCACACCGAGGGTTCCGTACAAATCCAGAAAATTTAACAAAATTGGGAAGTAAGTTGTTAAAATCTCTGTACTATAACCATCGACAAAGTTTTATTTTTCACTTATCTCGTCATACATCGATTACACATTGTTAAAATAATTAAAAACCTTTTTTAGCATGTGCTTAAGAAGTTCTTTTATATGATACCTTACATTATACGATTTACTCACTTTGAATTTTGAACCCATATTTTGTGAATTTTGAGGCCCTATTTTTTGTGATTAAAATGAAAATGTAGTTTTCAGATTTATTCCCATATGTGTACTCTGAGACAAAGCTTCTCGCCAAATTTCATAGTTCTATATCAACGGGAAGTACCCTGTCGGTTTTGATTTTTATGAGTGTCGAAATATGCGGTTTGTTACGACATAAACGGCTCCAACTTTTTTAAACGATAACTGAGAAGTTTTTCTTTTACACAACAGCAAGAGTTCATCGATATACGTATACAGTTTAAATTTCAACTCGATATCTTTACGCGTTCCCGAGATAAAGAGTCTTGACCTACACACAGACGGACAACAAAGTGATCCTATAAGGGTTCCGTTTTTTCCGTTTGAGGTACGAAACCCTAAAAAATATAAATAGCTGCTTTGGCAAGATACGAAATGGTGAAAAAAAACAAATTGCTTTTTCAACCGCACACTTACCTCAAGCAAGCCTTATTCTTATAATACACAGAAAGCGTATATCAAACGATGCAATCAGCTTGTATAAGTCCTCTAGAGATCAAACAAACAAGTATTTCTTGTCGTAGCTTACAGAGTGAAAGATTGCAACTGCGTTGATGACAAAGCTTACTGTCCTTCAAGACAAACTACATCTTGCAAACGGTATGAAATACATTAAACAGAATTTTGCTTGCTATTTATTGCTTAGAAAATTCAAACAAATAAATAAATATTTTGGGACATCGTCACGGCCTCTGACCTCAAACTAATCAAAAAAGCTTGTGATATGGCTGCCAGACTCTGATATACTACATATACTTATTTTTAAATACATACTTATATAGATAGTAACTAAATAACACCCAGACACTGAGCAAACACTTATGTTCATCCCATAAATATTTGCCCTGGGTGGGGATCGAACCCACGCCTATTTGATCCAGAAGTTAGGGTCACTAACCACTAAGCCACCGAGGCAATGAAATAATAATAATTGCAATATGCTAATAATGTACAGTAAAATTTAAAAAAGATCTTTCTGTTTGTTACTCAATACTTACTCGATTTTTAAACGACTATTGTGAAGTTTTTATGAATATAGAATGTAAGAAAAATGTCGATGTATTGTATTTAATGGAGCAGAAATCGTTTTAGAAAAACGTTTGGATTTTGTTTTATTTTTTGAGGTTTTAGAATCAACGTGATATCAAACTTTATTAGGTAATAAAAACAAGTCCAACACATTTTTTAAATATATCCAATAGCCACATAATATTAGTAGCCCCTCTTTTGTTTAATCTTGTCCTGTAACCATTTATGACGAACATGAGAAACTTATATGAAATGAATCAAACTTAGTTGCTGCCGTATAAACTGACTCGCTGCGGGTGAAGGACCGCGAGTGGCATTTGTACTTAGATGTCACCGTTTTACAAAAGGTTCATTTAATGAACCTCGATTGAGTTTTCACTACCGCTTTAAGCCATTTTAGAGAAATGCGTCGGGTTTCGAATAATGTGGAGATAAGAACTCTTTGATATGAAAGTTATTTGATTTCATCAGCATAATTCGAGCTACTTAGACTGTAAAACTCGTTTTATAGATTAACATTCATTATATTTATAGTAGTTAGTAACGTTTATTCAGCATTTTCCTACTGACACGTAACTAAAACACCTAATATGCTAATTAGGCACCAGTTCTGTCGGGTTCAAAGACTTATCCACTTAAATGTTACATGGCATTTTATTAAATGTTATAACCACAATTTATTTCTAAATGATGAATCAGATCCAAAACTTTTTGTTACGTACAACTTTGCTACCAATAAAAATGGCAGCTCGACAGATAAAGTTTTTGCAGATCTTCGCTCTCCGAAAGGCACGTAGAGTTAAAAGCATGAAAACATCGAGTTAGAAACTGGGATGCTCATTTTCTCGTGATAAATTAGTTTTAAAATCGTACTCCTACAGTGAAAGGTTGCTACGTGCCAGGCAGTCGACGTCCCACTGCGCATTTATGTCGAGGACTCACTTGGAAATTAAATCTGAAATTCAGTGTTCAGCGCGAGCATTGGTGACGCTTACGTAAGTAAAAGTAAGTTCCTACTATACGGGTTTGTTTCTCTAGACTAGACGACAAACAAACAACAACACTTTATTAGACAACCACATTGCATTAAAAAAAAAAACCGGACAAGTGAGAGTCAGGTTCGCACACCGAGGGTTCCGTACAAACACGTTGTTAAAATAATTAAAAACCTGTTTTAGCATGTGCTAATGAAGTTCTTTTATATGATACCTTACATGATACGATTTACTCACTTTGAATTTTGAACCCATATTTTGTGAATTTTGAGGTCCTATTTTTAGTGATTAAAATAAAAATGTCCAGTTTTCAGATTTATTCCTGTATGTGTACTCTGAGACAATGCTTCTCGACAAATTTCATAGTTCTATGTCAACGGGAAGTACCCTGTAGGTTTTGATTTTTGTGAGTGCGAAATATGCGGATTTTTACGACATAAACGGCTCTAACTTTCTTTTTTAAACGATAACTGAGAAGTTTTTCTTTTACACAACTACAAGAGAACATAGATATACGTATACAGTTTAAATTTCAACTCGATATCTTTACGCGTTCCCGAGATAAAGAGTCTTGACATACACACAGCAGACGGACAGACGGACAACAAAGTGATCCTATAAAGGTTCCATTTTTTCCGTTTGAGGTAAGGAACCCTAAAAACAGATTATAAGGACTAAAACAAAACAATAGTTATTATATACTACGGGACTAATCGTGCACTAAAATTACGAGATAAATAAATACCTCCTCATCCCGACGTTTCGGCCGAGTTGCATCGACCGTGGTCACGGGTAGACTGAGTCTCAGTCTACCCGTGACCATGAGCAATTAGTCCCGTAGTATATAATAATAATGTGTTCAAATCGCGAAAGTAAAAACAAAACAATAGGTCTCTAATTGGCGGCCTTATCGCTTTAAGCGATTTCTTCCAGGCAAACAAGTTATGTGGTATTACGACGACGGATATATTCAGATTTTCAGAACATAATAGACATGATGGCCGGAAAATAAAAAAACATTACTATAATTAGTGAGTTAGATTATCAAAAAATTAGACACGTATTTTTTTTATTTTGCAAATCTAACAACAAATTACAAAGATAAACCTTGTCAAAGTTCGCTAGTGGGCGGTCGTGACATCATTTCTCTGAAAAAGGTTTAGGTATACATTGGTAGTCTATGTACTGTGACGTCACGCGGAACTTAAACCAGCTATCTTCATCAATTTTTGTTTTTTGACATTAAAAAATAGGTGTATAATTTTTATTGATAAATCTATCTGACAGACTAATTATTACCCATATTTTTAGTGATTATGCCTGTTGTAAGTACTCATCCTTCTTCTGTTTGGCGTCGCATTGTTGTGCATTTGCAGGTGTCAAGTATTAAGTTTTAATCATTTTTGATATTTTATCGAAATAGTCACTGTCGTAGTTACGTCATAGTCCAATCAAGTCACGGTCAAGTCCAAAAGTCGTCCAAGTCATACCTCAGTAAAGCAGTGGAGACTTTACTAGAAGCGTCTATGGAGTTTTGGTGACAACACGGAACGACCTGATACGTCACATTATGTCGCTTGCCTACACTCATGCACTTAAATCAGCTCAAAATCAACAAAATACCACAAATTTTTACTAATTATCACTGATAAAAACACAAGTTTAACAAAATAATACAATGAGGCGACATGACTTTTCCGCGTTCCCGCCAAAACTCCGTACTCGTCCTTATGTACAACTTTTACTACAGATACTGTACTGCAACTGTACCAGCAATGGACAATTATAATAATAAGCTATATATACTAACTAGTATGAGCCTTTTACTATTAAAAGGCTGATACTAGCTAGTGTCCTCAGGCCAGTCTTCAGCAGTGGAGTATTTCGTGGGTAGCTAAGAAATATGATTTGGCCATATTTACCTACCACGCTGCTGACCCAGTACGAGTTAGTGAATTTGATGCGATATTTTTGACTGCCTCGGTGGCTCAGTGGTTAGTGACCCTGACTTCTGGATCAAAGAGGCGTGGGTTCGATCCTCACCCAGGGCAAATATTTATGTGATGAACATAGGTGTTGAGTACGTATTTAAAAATATGTATACCTATGTAGTATATCAGTCTCTGGCAGCCACATCACAAGCTTTGCTTAGTTTGGGGTCAGAGACCGTGTGTAAAATGTCCCCTAATTTTGATTTTCCTTCACCGTAGAACGTATTTAAAAATATGTATATGTAGTATATCAGTCTCTGGCAGCCACATCACAAGCTTTGCTTAGTTTGGGGTCAAAGACCTTGTGTAAAAAGTCCCCTAATATTTTTATTCCTTCACCGTAGAATATACTTTCTCTCACTAGATCACCAGTAAGAGGTCAGTGAGACACAAAACTTGGGTACTTTGCTAAATAAAATAAGAGCAAAATAGTCGTATTAGCATTGACGTATTAGATATCAAACAAGCCTATATAATATCTCTATATGGACACAATATTCTGGATTTTATTAGATATTTGCCATTCCATACATTTTATAGAAGGTTATTGAACATTTTGTAATTAACTATTGATTTACTCGCAAACTTAGTGTTGGTCCTAATTCCCACATAAAGGTAGGTCATAAAAATAAGTCAATATTCTAGACTAGAATATATCCGTCGTCTAGGAAAACGCCACGTATAAAGCGAAATCGTAAAGTTGGCTCATCAAAAATTGATGATATTCTTCGTAAAGAATTTTCCTTCAACGCTCTTCCTACATATCTCACTAATCAGTTTACTTTCCCCGTCTTCCTGATTGCCGGGTCGTATTAGTTAATCAGCAATATTCTTGTGAAGTTTCCTACTTCAGACACTTTCGGATAGTTTTGTTAGTAATTAATTAATAGCGCTTGCCAGGCACTTGCCTGGGTTTGAGTGAACTTTGTAAATAATGGACTCAATTTTGAACGGGTTCTGACACCTCAAAGCATAATTTTAAAATGTTTTTTTGTCTTATATATGGCAATACATTTTCATCGTAGCTATATTTTCAGTTAGAAACTTACCTACATTTTTTTAATGTTTTGGGTTCCGTACCTCAAACGGAAAAACGAAACCCTTATAGGATCACTTTGTTATCCGTCTGTCCGTCTGTGTATGTCAAGACTCTTTATCTCGAGAACGCGTAAAGATATCGAGTTGAAATTTAAACTGTATACGTATATCTATAGTCTCTTGTAGTTCTGTAAAGGAAAAACTTCTCAGTTATCGTTTAAAAAAGTTATGTCGTAAAAAACCGCATATTTCGACATTCACAAAATCAAAACCTATAGGGTACTTTCCGTTGACATAGAACTATGAAATTTGGTAAGAAGCATTGTTTCAAAGTACAATTATAGGAATAAATCTGAAAACTACATGTTTTTTTAATCACAAAAAAATAGGGCCTCAAAATTTACAAAATATGAGTTCAAAATTCAAAGTGAGTAAATCGTATCATGTAAGGTATAATTTAAAAGAACTTCATTAGCACATGCTAAAACCGGTTTTTAATTATTTTAACAATTTGTAATTTTCGATGTATAACTAGAAAAGTGAAAAAAAAATAAAAAAATGACGATTGTTATAATAAAGTGATTTTAACAACTTACTTCCTAATTTTGCGAAATTTTCTGGATTTGTACGGAACCCTCGATGTGCGAGCCTGACTCGCACTTTTTTTTTTTTTTTTTTTTACGATGGGGATATCTTCCAAAGATGCCCGACCGCTTTGGGGTGCAGTCGGGTTATGTGGGATTGTACCCACTAAAACCCCCTCGGTGGCCAGCCTATGTGCCTTCTTGGGAGCCCCGGGATCTCCAAAAGGAACGCACCGGTGCTCCCGGCACTTCGTGTGTCTACTCGCCTGGTAGTACACCAGGCTTGTGCGGTCCAGTACGACAGCGTTGCCACAACGCTGCCGTCCTTCTTGGGCCCGCTTGAGTGGATGGCCAGAGCCCCAACTCTAACCACCCACGAGCCCAGGGGTCCCCTTTTAGTAGGCTCTTACTACAGGCAGGGGATACCGATGCCGTATTCTAGTGCCCCGGCATCAGGGCAAGGGGCCGGGTATGCCACCACTGTTGCCGTCCCGGCGCCGCCTTCGCCGTGCAGGGTCTGCGCTTTCGCGTTCCCGCTCTGCGGCTTCCTTCTGCGAAAGTACCTTTTCGCAGAAGTCCGCCGCCGCCCTCCACGCAGACCTGTCGGCCAACATTGCCGACACCACGCTTGACAGAGACAGATCCGGACCTATCCTGTCGATGAGTGCCTGCCTCTCCGTGCTCCAAGCAAGGCACGACTCAAGCGTGTGCTGAGCCGAATCTATCTCCGCCTCGCAGTGGTGACACTGCGGCGTTTGTTCCCGACTAATCCTGTGAAGGAACTCTCCGAAGCAACCGTGTGCTGTGAGGATCTGCGTCAATCGAAAGGTGACGGATTCCTTTCTCCCTAGCCAAGCCTCGAAACTGGGCAGGATCGCGCTAACAGCGCGTTGTCGCACATTCCGCGGTTCATGCAGCCGCGCTTTCCACCTATGGAGAGCACGTTGGTGTTCCTCTTTTCTAATTTCTTCCCGGGTTAGTTGATCAACTCCATCCATTCGGCGTATGCGCTCGTAAATTGCCGCGTCCATATCACCTAATATGTCGAGTGGCGGAAATCGACCTATCAGAGTGGCCGCCTCGAACGATATCGTCCGATAGCCCCTCGCAACCCGGATGGCCAAGATGCGCTGGAGGCTATTGAATTTGACCTTATTGCGCTCCACGCCCGAAAGCCTCCTCGACCACACGGGTGCGCCATAGAGAGCCATCGACCTAACCACTCCGCAGTATAACCTCCGGACCTCTTCTCGTGGGCCTTTCAAATTGGGTAGCAACCTGTGTAAGGCGCCTGCTACTTTTTTGACACGGGGAACCAGAAGCCGAAAATGTTCGTCAAAGTTCCAACGGTCATCCAAGGTGAGTCCCAGGTATTTAATGTGCTGACCTACTGGAACATCCACATCTCCGACTCTTATAGTAGAGTTAAGTGGTTCTCTACCTCGCCGTGCGTTGTGGAACCACATTGCTTCAGTCTTCTGAGGAGCCACGCGAAGAACCAGATCGTGTATTTTCTCCACAATGCACGTTACACCTCGCTCAGCAAGTTTAGAAGCCTCCTCAAAAGTTGGTGCCTTGGCCAGAACTAGGGTATCATCCGCGTAACATACAACCTCTACACCTGATGGGAGGCTTGCTGTCAGGACCACATCGTAAGCAATATCCCACAGAGATGGTCCCACAACGGATCCCTGAAGAACCCCACACGAAATTTCTCTGGTATGTAGCTCTCCGTCTCTACCCGAGTACTTTATGTTTCTGCCACAGAAGTAAGCACCAATCATGCGCCGTAGATACAGAGGCATTTCGTGGCGGGCTGTGCCTTCTATGACCGCACGCCAGGGCAGCGAGTTAAAGGCGTTTACTATGTCTAAGCTGACCGCCAGCACCTTTCCTCCCACCGAAGTGGCTTGCTGTGATAACTCTCGGACGCGAAGAATTGCATCAACTGTTGAACGCCCAGGACGGAACTCAAATTGATGCTCAGACAAATTGGGTCCAACACGCTCTAGATGCCCGACTAGACGGCCGGCAATAATTCTTTCGAATAGTTTGCCACACTCGTCCAACAGGCAGATAGGGCGATAAGCGGAAGATGAGCTCGCGGATCTGCCTGCTTTTTTCAAAAGTACCAAGTTTGCTGATTTCCATATGCTCGGGAAAATGCTCCGCTCAAGACAGTTGTCAAACAGTCGTCTAAGCCGGTCTGCCAATCCTGCCCTTAGAGCCAGCACCCAGGCCTTTCCAGGAATTCCATCGGGACCTGGGGCTGTATTACGAGAACTGAGGCGCAGAATAGCTCGATCAAGCTCCGCCTCAGACACCTTAAAATCATCACCCCAGTCGCTAGAGACAGGAAGTGTCTGCAATACAGGGTTGTCCGAGGAATTAGGGAACAAGGAATCCACCACGCTTCTTACGAAAACAGGGTCCAATGTTTCCGTCAGCGAAGGAACCCAAGGACGCAGTTTACCCAGTACCATTTTGTAAGGACGTTCCCATGGATTTCTGTCCAATTCTTCTAGAAGCTCCAGCCAGGACTCTTTCCGAGCGTATTTTATGGCGTACTGAAGTTCCTTCGTGGCACTTCGATACGCAGCATAGATCCCGTCTTTCTCGCTTGTTGGAGGTCGCCTTCTCCTGCGAGATCTGGTAAATCGTCGACGAGTCTGCAGACAAATTTCGCGCAGATTTGAAACGTCTTCCGACCACCAATAGGCTGCTTTGTGTCTCATGGATCTAGCGCGGGGCATCGCCACATCGCAAATTGACGTCATTGCCTGTCTGAGCCACAGAGCCTCCGTTTCGGGATCAGATGTGGAGTGCTGTTGGTCCTCAGGCCAGGTTAAAACGATGGTTGCCGCCTTAAGCAGATCCTTATTGAGCTGCTTCAAAGACCACCTATTCGAGGAAGCGCTGTTACCATCTCGCCTGCGAGTTGGTGGAAGCAGAGCCACATTGAAGACTATGTGGCGATGGTCCGAGAGGGTTACTACTTCTTCCGCCACCCTCCAACGGGATATAATGTGTGCAGCTGAAGGCGTTGCCCATGACAGATCCACAATTGACTCCCCTTGCCATCGCACGCAGGTACTCACGGAACCACGGTTCAGAACCTGCAAGTCAAGTGCCTCTGCCCAATCCAGCACTATTCGACCTCTAGGGTTGTCTGTGGTATCTCCCCAAACTCGCGAACGGGCATTAAAGTCTCCCAAGATGAGCACAGGACGAGGAAGACATCTGCGAATGCAGCCAGCCATCGTATCCAGATGCGCTTCGTAAATCTCATAAGATGGGAGATTTGGTGAGATATAGCATCCTACTATCGCTATGTGACCCCACTCTACTGCGACATACCCATGTCCTCTTTCGAGAAGGGAACAGGAAGGTTCGCCCCTTCCGCCATTCAGTAAATAGCAACCAAGCCTTTGCCGTCTCCAAACCACCGAGGATGATCGGATAGGACTCTGTACGGTTCTGAGATAACGCTAGAGCAATAGACTTTTCTGCCAGAGTTTGCTGGAGTAGGTCCTGCGCACATCCGGCAGTGGTTCAAGTTGCACTGCAAAACGTTAGCGTGGTTGTCCGTTATGAGGCATCCATACCATCCTCCGCAGACCATAATTTGGCAATGACATCCAAATTGGACGCGCCGGTTTTTGCTGCGCTGCTACAGGAGTTGGAGCTGTGGAAGGTCCTGCTTTTGCAACCTTTTTACTTTTAGGCGGGAGCACTTTTTACTTCCCATCCTATGATCAGATAGGAGACCAAGGTCGGAACACAAGGGGCACTTAACCGGGTTTGTGCATTGACTTGCTTTATGGTCACTTTCTCCGCACGAATAGCATCGCATACTTCTGTCTGCGGTACTGGGACACCTGCTGCGCACATGCCCTGTCTCTAGACACTTGAAACACTGCATGGGTCGTGATGCCAGCACTTTAATACGAGCCGACATCCATCCGACGAGTAAACGGCCAGACCTTGATAGTTTTCTCACAACTGTGAGTGGACACTTGGCCCACACAGTGCCCAGAGTGTTTGTTGAGCGGCGTATTGCTCCCACTTTGACCTCTGCTGGGGAACAGCCTCTGGCATTGGCAACAGCTGCGGCCACGTCATCCCCTGTGGTAGCCTCGTCAAGGTCCAAAATTCTAATTTCTCCCATCTTAGTAGGACGCGCTATGCGTACATCTAGGTCAGAAAGCGTTTCCCTCATTTTAGCAGCCAACGCATCCGCCTTGATTTTGCTATCTGCTCCAGACAACTCTAGGATCAGTCCACCCGTTATGGCTCTTTTTGGCCGAACTGCTTCCACGCCGCATTCGCTCAGCTTAATGCGCTGTTTCGCAGCTGACATGACCGAGGCATATGTGACCTCTGAGCCCTCAGGAACGGTCACAGTGATAGCCGCGGAATTTGGTGGTCTTGCCGGCTTCACCTTTCCAGCGTTGGCTCTCCTATTCCTAGGCTCCACGGCCGCAGCCTCCTTTAGTTTGGAGGTTTTTTGTTTGGCCTCCGGTTCAGCACCGTATTCCACGCAGTCTGCGGTCCCGGTGGCAGAGATGGCAGAGTGTCCGCCCCATTAACTACTTCACTCTGCTTTCCCCTCGAGGCAGATTTTGCAGCAGTTATATTTTGATGCAGCTTGCCCTTTTTCTGCCCTTTTGCTGATGAGCCTTTTGTGTCAGGTACATTGGAGCTTGCTACCTCGTTCGGGAAAGAAAGCTGCGTTCTGAACGTTTTGAGCTTTCTGTCCATCAACAAGCCCATGCGTTGCATGAACTGATCCTCCCATTCACTTCCACCAATAGGAAGTTGCGTGGAAGCAGTTGCTTCTGCAGTTCTACCACTCCTTTTACCCTGGCGTAAAGAACCGAATTCCTTTGACAGTCTAGTCATTTCAGCCGTCAGTTCAGTCATCTTGACGCGCATCTCAGCGTTTTCTTTTTCCAGACGCTCAACATTAGCGTTGGTTGAAGTGCGTGATGCAATCTCCGCTGTAGCGGCTTCTATTGATTTAGCCGCTGACCGCAAATCAGCAGCAAAATTCCCTTTTAAGTTGCGGTACTTATCGGCAACCTTTTCAACCGTCGACAGCTGTTGTTTAATATATACAGTTAAGTCCGCTGTCGGACTCTCCTGCATATCTTTGTCCGAGCCCACCACTAAGAGTAGCCTATTCTCCTCCTTTTTACCTTCCTCACGGTTCTTTTCTTTTAGGAATTGAATTCGCTTCGGAACCGGTGTGACACTTAGAGCCAGTTTGCTTAAATGCCCTCTTCTTTGCTCTAGTATAACTTTGTATAGACATAACAGAGCCGTCCGAATCTTCCCCGTCACTAGTCCCTGCCGCACATGCAGCTTCACTGAGGCTCCCTGGCCTCTTTTCCTTCCTATTTTCTTCCTCTACGTCGTTTTTAGTTTGTGGTTCTGACATTTGAATCCCACGATTATGGGGGAAAAGATGGTCCACCCGGGCAGAGACCCCTGTATCCGGGTAAGCCTAGGTGTAACCCGCCACGGGTGTCGGCCGGTACCCTGGCGGGGGTCGCACGCGCGGCTGGACTTCCCATCAGCCATGCATATCCTCGCGGTGCGCCGCCGCTTGAGATTTGGGGTTATTTTTAAAGAGGTTTTCTTCCTCGCGGTCCGGGCGGTTAAGCCAAGGCCTCCGGTCCTGAAACACGCTGCGAAACGTGACCACAGGGGCAACAGGGTTCCGGAATCAATTCGTAAGCGGTGGTTCCACTTACCTCACTGGCCCAGCACTAATATTTAGTGCACTCTATGGCATCTCTCTAACTTGCTCGTCATTTGTTCCCTCTGCTCGACAGAGGGACACAAAGAGAGCCCTCCTTGGTCAGGCATTAGCAACCGATCAACAAAGTCTCACCGGGAGAAGTTGTTGACCGATCCCCAGGGTGCACCTCGTGGAGGTTGCCTGACCCGGCCTGACTCGCACTTATCCGGTTTTTTTTTGATCATGCAATCAGTCTTTAAGACTATAATCAGATGAGTTCTGTTCTTTTGGCGTTTATGGTGCAGCTCCCAGCGGAGCTAGCCCATTTCATTTATGGATAATTTATTGTTAATTCTTATCAAAAATATCCCGCCGCTTTTTGAGCCGACGTATGGTTTCCGGGATAGTGAGTTGACCCGTCAGGGGATTCGGGTGGTTTTTCAGACTTGCTTTGTATCTCGCTCCATGAGACTCTATTTCCTCCTTCACCATGGGCACATCAAGATTGTCGTGGACCTCTGTGATTCTGATGAACCATGGTGCGTTTGATATTTAAGTTAAGTTTAAATTGATTCCACTGTTCTCATTCAGTAAATTTATAAATCGTGTACAAAAGATGTTTTCGGAGTTATTTTGTTTCTGGAATGAATTTGTAAAAAACTCACCGATGATATTATAATAGGTAATAGAACTGGGACCGCATATGTTAGGCATACGCCAGGCTTTTACTGCATGACTACACTATTTGCGCTGAATGGTGCGGGTGACAATTGCTTTTTTCAACACGCTTTTATTAGTTTCACCTGTATGTTTGTAATCAACGCGCGATTTTGACCTACTTTGAGCGATCAGATTTTCTTCAAACTTTGCACACATATCAAAAACCGATGACAAAGCATTTATAAAAAAAATATGACTCCTAAGCGTGATTTTTAATTTTTTTTAAACTATATTTATATTATTAGGGTTTAACTTGCCGCGATTTACAAATGATGACTTAGCATTTCAGCTCTACCACATTCGTAATATATTAAATAATCAAAATTACTGTAGTCAATTGTCATGATTTTTAATCGTTGCATCAAATTTTGATCTGATTTTTAAATATATGTCGAATGATATTTTCTAGTATTTGTAAGGTTAACATTTCTCTGGCTTGTGATTGGCCGATTTAACAACGAGCCCGCATTTTAGCCAATAAGAACTGCTTCCGGCGTAGTTTTAAAACAGCCAATCAGAAAACGAGAAAACAAACTGAAGAGATGTAAAAATATTAATCTTTGGGTGAGAGCATTCTCGATTTGCGCCTCGAGGCGAAAGCACATATTCAGTCAATCTAAGTTGTGACAATTATTTAAGAAGCTAATGTAAAATAGTTTATGGTGACCAAATACATATCATAATGGACTTATTAGTTTGATTTACTATAATTCAGCAGTGGACGTAACCTGCAGACCCACAATATGGTATGTACTTGTACATTTATATTTATTATATTTTTCATTTCGGTGTTTTGTAAGTAGCATTGGTACCGACTCTTAAATCTGTGAAAAACTGTTTTTACGACGCAACTAATTTGGGTGTTAGGTCGCGGTAAAGTTGATCAGACCGATTGGGGGTAGTATTATGATTAGATCAAATTCAACCTTCGGCAGTGTTACTGAACTGTCCTAAAACTGTGCGCTTATTTTATTCCTACCTACCTGCAGAATAATAGGCGTGGCATTTGATTAGTGTAACATGTGGCCAGGAACTCCTAGGCCGTGTTAACCTGATCAATTACTGGTAGTATCTTGGCTGAGACACTTCTCAACAATGCTGCTACCAAGTTTATCAAAACGTGCGTGCGCTTATTATATTCTCCTTACCTACCCGCAGATCAATGAAATAGGCATCGCATTTGATTGGTGTAACATGTGACCAGGAACTCCTAGGCCGTGTTAACCTGATCGATTACTGGTAGTATCTTGGCTGAGACACTTCTCAACAATGCCGCTACTAAGTATATCAAAACTGTGTGCATATTTTATTCTTCTTACCTACCTGCAGAATAATAATAGGCATCTCATTTGATTAGTGTAACATGTGGTCAGGAACTCCTAGGCCGTGTTAACCTGATAGATTACTGATAGTATCTTGGCTGAGACACTTCTCAACAATGCTGCTACCAAGTATATCAAAACTGTGAGCTTATTCTGTTCTCATTACCTACCCGCAAAATAACAATAGGCATCGCAATTGATTTGGAGTAACATGTGGCTTACTCCGCAGCGATGTTAACCCGATTGATTCCTGGTAGTGACTTAATCGAGACATTTCTCGACAGTGCTGCTACCGGGTGATCATAAAACTGCCCACTTCTTTTATTGTGCGGGACGCAATATTGTGATGTTAATTCTGTCATTATCGATAATACATAATATGTATAGCTACTGACGGGGTGCCACTATCAGAACAGGTTTATTCATATATGTTTGCCGTGCCTGGGCTATGACTAAGCCTAATGTAGGCCACCAGAAGTAGTTCTTTATAAAGACGCGTGATTGTACTATAGTTCTGCCATACTTTACGCGGATCGTTGACAAGACAATAAAAATGTTGCGTAGACTGCAGTGGTATCAAATACTTTGTTTCCGTTTGGTATTTAGCAAGGAAAATATTTATCGGAAACCCAGAATTTATATCACCAATGCTTCAAAATAAGAAAATAAAAATATGGCTAAGAAATGAACGACGCAAAAAAATGGCATTTAATGGTTATATTACTTTGTATAAAAAAATACTTTCTGAATTTATAATGATTCGTATAGCCGCCAAATTTTTTAGAACTGTGTCATAATTATACTGTCAGTAATTATTTCGCTACGTAAACTTTGGTCGCTATTAATGAAAATACATAATAGCAAAATCATTTTCTAGCTAATATTAAAGTACGCTACAAGGTCATTGTACATTTTTGAAATACATATCTCATTTTAAGGGAGCGTCTTTACTCAATAGTTTTTGGCATAGGTATGGAGTCGTTACCAGTCTTATTCCAATGGGTTTTATTGGTGCCAGGCTTAAACCACGCCTAACGTATCCACGGTTGTTACGGAATTAGAGTTAATTCAAGGATTTAAAACACGTCCCTATTACAAATCAAGATCTAACCTGGGATCAGATAAACCAATGATAGTCCATAGTTTAAGCGATAGCCACAGATGACAAAAATATATTACAATTTATTTACAATCATTCATTCGTTCTCGCATGTTTAAATTTTTTTAGAATAATCTTCAAATGCTTATAAATAACTGCGTCTTAATGCATAAATATATCCAAATTGTTGTTTATTTAAGTATCCGTCGAATACAAATACTTAATTCATTATTTTTACATTTTCTTTGTTGGCAAATGCGACGAGTGTATGTGAAGCCTAAATCCAGGCAAGAAAAAAAGTGAGGCTTTGTTTTTGTCGTTTTCGAACTTCATTTCTCTTATGTTTCTAAATTCTAATTTATAATAAGATTGCCGAGTGAAATAATTTAAATCAAATTCTAAGCTAGAATTTGCTAGTCCATGGTTTAAGTTCAGTACTAAAGTTAAAACGTGTTTTGGAATAAGGCTGTACGAGTCAGTGGTTGTTGTGTACTTATTCTGTATCGTTTATTCATTTTGATAATTTGCTTTGGAATGCCTATTTGTTACGCGAATACCCTTAGTGCACTTCCTTCTAATGTTTACTAAGTAACCCTGAATTTGAGTCACGTTTTAAAATATAGTAACGTGAATTATAATTTACATGTTTAACCATTGATGTGGAGCCATATATTTTGACTGGGCTATAATAAATGATTTAGGCTATGTATGCCACCAGTAAACTAAGTAGAAGCTCGGAGACGCTTATAGCTTATATACGCCATAGGCGAGCATGCTACACCAGTGTTCCAAGTAGAAGCCCGTAAATGCTTTCAGCTATAAGTAGGTACTTATGCCGAGGGCGGGCATGCTACACCAGATAGCCCAGATATGAAATCAAATGAAACTTTGACCAATTAGATAGCCCGGAGAAGCTCGCATTTGTGACATACTTAGTTACTTACATGCCGTGAGCGGGCTATGTCAGTCTACAAGTATATCGTGCAACGTGCGTCGATAAAATTAGTCGCAACGTGCGACTGGGCTACGTATGCCCTACAAGAATATGGCTCCGATTGGTTCATATGTTTATGCAATATAGTTAATTTACCATGTGTGACTAATTCAGTAATTTATAATAAGTTGAATTAATTAGCCTTAAATGTTCTTTGAATAATTTCAAATAAATATTTGAAAGGTTAATTCCTCATTGAATTGGGAAATTCTCTATAGATACAAAAAGGAAAGTGTTATAGACACGGCCAGCTTACAATAATTGTTAATTGATTATTGGCTTTCCTTAGCCTGACAACAAAAACACAAAGTATGTGCAAGCTAGACACGATCCATAATTTGTACACATCAACTAGCTCACCCGGTTAACTTTATATCACCTTTATCTATCAGAATTTAAGGGTCGATTCTCATTTTGATGGTGTTTAGTTTAACGCCACCGAAGAACTTTAATGAAGTTCATTTTTAAAATTTACCTGAATGTGTAATAGATAAGTCTATTATTAAGACAGAACCTTGTAGATGACATTCACAGAAAACTATTATTAGTTATGTAACAATGAGGGTAATAACATCTATGATATCTACCGTCGAGTGTGTCATAGACTGCCATCAGACTGCGATTTTATAGCCTCAGAAAGAGGATTTATATTTTTACTGTGGTCAAACTTGCCTTCACAAAGTTACATTCATAGTATATCCTGGGATGTGTTCAAACGAATAATTAAGTTATGTATTATCATGTTTGTGCAGCTCACAAGTTAGAGGTTAGAATCATCAAGACCGACCAAAACATTCACGAAAGGTTATAGATATTGAGGTTGTGCTACAACTGAACCATACGCGTTCAGTTCACAAGTCCTAGACTAAGTACCTACACCACGCCGGAATTGTTTCTTTATTCACCCGGCTGCCAACGATGGGTATTGTTTTTCGCGCGTATCTTGTATGTTTGTTTATCAATATCTTTATCAAATTTTCACTCAAGTTCGGTAAACGTAATTGTTTGCAGTTAGCCAAGAGGCAATATCATTACTAGTAGAATATTAAATATTACAAGTACAATAATACAGTAGCGTTTCATTGGCTTACGGTTAACACCAATCAAACGCTTTTGTAAAATTATTTGATTTATTATTATTTTATACTACGGGACTAATCGCGCACTAAAATTACGAGATAAATAAATACTTCCTCATCCCGACGTTTAAAAAAATAATGTGTTCAAATCGCGAAAGTTTAAAAACAATATTTGATTTAATCACGATTCACGGTTGCCCGTGAAATAATTATATGTTTACTAATAAGTATTTCTCTTCCTTTCCCGGAATTATGCTACGAGTAAATGACAAGACCCAGCTACAGTACAAAGGACATACACCCCGTTGTCTCCACGAGAGTTCTTTGGCAAATTACGTAAGTCACCCCAGATGATTGACCGCAGTTGGTGCTACGCATGTAGCATATGCTAGCTTTGTCATCACATCACTACTACGTCGCGGCGGCAGAGGCATGAGATTTATAGCGAAGAACTCGCAAGTGCTGAATTTTGCAGCCAAATAGAGGCTTCAAGTAAACTCATTCCAGTTGACATAACCTGTGGACGTGGACATAACCTTCAATTGAAACTGAACTACCTAATACTGATGGCGGATCTTTACCTTCAAAATTATATTATTACGACTTCGTTACACAACAACTTCTCAACAGTTGGCTGATTTCAACGTGTTCCGTTTCTGGTGACAATGAACATGATCGTTCATTAATTCGGCGTTAATCTACAATATATGGTTCAGATAGTGCAAATTCGAAATAAAGTGAAATCGGAGTGAAAAATAAAAGCTTTAAATAATGCAGTGAAGTAAAGTTTAGGTTCGAGATCCCCATCCCCAGTGTTGTGCAATTATGAGTATATAATATAAAGCGACCGTTTTATGTCACGTCCTCAAAATGAGTGTGAATTGTGTGTTCTATACTAAAATACTTTCTAGATAAGGACCAAAATTTATAAAAAAAATGCGCATCCTACATAGTCATTTGTCCACAATAAACAGACAAGCCAGAATGCTCTGAAGATTATTCCGATTAAATTAGCTGTGGAAACTTAGAATCAGCATGATTTATTATGATTAGGACACGTGACTAGGTCAGATGCCATAAGAGGTTAGCCCATTAAAACTAACATAAATATTTCATTTTGTTTGAACAAGAAGTTCATTTTGTTTGCTTCAGAAACGATAGTATTATGAAAACTTTCTGTAGATTTTGAATATTTCGTCACAGATTATAAGCACAAAGTTGATATGACGTAATTACTACGTAATGATGAATGATTAAAGCACATGATACAAGTATCTGTTCCAATTTCAAATCTAGATTTTCTAGTCTCTTTTCTTAAGTTGCTTAACGAACAAATATGTCAATTTTTTGCATTACAGGGCACGGGAATATGTAACTATTATACTGTAATCATACATCATCCATTTTTGTTCAAATTCATTGCTCGCACAGCTACTCTTAACGTACTTTTTGATCAAGTTTGTGCATTTTTTTTCAGTTTGTTTTGTTTTTGTTAATAAGGTATACTTGTCACTTTGTATCCACAACAGTTAAGTTTGTGTTTTACATTAGTGTTTTAGAATAGAATAGAAATAATCTTTATTGCGTTGTTGTGTACATACAACAAGATGTTATAAGAAATGTGTTGATAAATAAATATGTTGATCCATTAGAACATAAAAATATTACAAAAAAATGTGCTCGGATATAAAATTGACGTAATACCCGTAGCTACTAGTTGAACTTGTATTTTTGTTAATGTTTTGACCGTTATATCTTCTTAAGTGTTATGAAGCTATTTAAGCTATTATTTTTAAGCTTCTTAAGTGCTATTTACACGTAAATAGTAATTGTCTTTTTTATGTGTTTAATAAGTTTAGTAACGCATTGTTGCTTGAGACAATCTATAGTATTTTTTAAAAATTTTGTAAACCAATCTTATTACGCACATACACATACACTAATCAATGATAATATTTTGATAAATGACAATTACCCATGGTCTGTAATGCAATTTTCTGAAAGGTAAAATTCCATTTATGACTGTGCGATGATAAGCCAAATGTCATGAGCTAAAATTATAAGATAGGTTTATTACAATGCTGTAGATAAGTAGTAATAGTAATCTATTTAATTGTAAAGTCGTATTACATGGTATTTAATTACTATTATTCAGGGTGCACCAGGAGGTAGCACATGAGCCGGATGGCCGAATGTCATGATTTTTAATCGTTGCATCAAATTTTGATCTGATTTTTAAATATATGTCGAATGATATTTTCTAGTATTTGTAAGGTTAACATTTCTCTGGCTTGTGATTGGCCGATTTAACAACGAGCCCGCATTTTAGCCAATAAGAACTGCTTCCGGCGTAGTTTTAAAACAGCCAATCAGAAAACGAGAAAACAAACTGAAGAGATGTAAAAATATTAATCTTTGGGTGAGAGCATTCTCGATTTGCGCCTCGAGGCGAAAGCACATATTCAGTCAATCTAAGTTGTGACAATTATTTAAGAAGCTAATGTAAAATAGTTTATGGTGACCAAATACATATCATAATGGACTTATTAGTTTGATTTACTATACAATTAAATTAAACCCAAATTAAATTAAAAAGCAACTGTTACCCGCGCCATGCTACAGCGCATTAGGTATAAATAAAACGGTTCCAATTTTTCCTTAAAATATACCAAAGTCTCACGCATTTTATATCAGTGGTTGTCACCTGTTTTGTTATCAATGAATAAACTCTTTATTATTATTAAATTGTATATGATATACATCTCTCGGGCCAAGCCCGGTTTTTTGATGGGCATCAGTGGAGCCGAAGCCAACACTGAGAGGCCCTTTTTAAACATCATTTAGCTATGTTGTAGGGGTGAAGGTACAAGGAGCCTATTGTGAGTAATGAATTGAAAAAATAATGGGTTATTGTGGTGAACTTCTGGGTGTTATACAAAACTAGATTATGGAATGAGGTACGGCACCCGCCAAATAATGCCTCATTTCAAATATTCAGGCGGGTGGTGACTTGCCATCTACTAAATGGGTCCCTCATAATAGCTACCGTATATTGGCGCCAGAGGGGCAACATTGGTGTGGACGGCTTAGGATGTCGAGAGGTGTGCTGCGCTTTCACTAGACGCTACTCGCGGCTTTATGCCTTTTAACACTTCCACTCTGGAGCTTAGGTTCTTAGCTCTTGCATTATATATTGTTGGAAGGTAGACGAGTAACAGCCGGCGAATGATATAAAAGGCGGTGCGCAAACGCCGCGCCGTCACTTTGCCTCGAGCCACCGTCGTGGAAACATCGTCCGATATTTCATTTCTCTTTCGTTAAATTGTGTCAAATCGCTGTCCGATTGTTTAACTTTTGATTATTTTTGTTGAATTATAATTGTCAGAAGTAATTCGGTGTTTTATTTTTGAAATAAAATCAGTTCAAGTATCCAAAATCAGAAGTGGATAGAATCTACGTTTCACGCGTTGTTCTATCTCACTACTCTGCCCACATTATGTTGCAAAGAAATGTCGGACAATGTAATGGCCATCGAAATAGTAGTTTGCGCAAAATCTACATGAAGGTAGTTGCCTAAGAGCGAAACTAGGCACGAGTTAATAGTGAAGTGAAGTGTTGGAGCAGTGCTTGATAGCTCATAGGGTGCGTCAGTTCCCGCAACTCGCAGGCCTCGCCGCCTGACCGGTGGGCATGCCGCCCTCAGCAGGCTTCGCACCTGTTCGGTGGGCATTGCTACCTGCCACCTTTGCGATGTCGGCTACTCAGCGGGAATCACTGTCATCAGCAAGCCTCATCGCGCTCAGCAGCACTAAGCACCAAGAGAGGCTGGTAAACTGTTTGTGGCAGACAACGGTCAGGTACAAGTTCACGGTACCAGATTGCATTGTTGATGCAGTACACTTCTTCAGAATGTTGGTGAGAGCTATCTATTACTTTTACATTTTACGTTTATGCCCATGTTTACCAATGGCAAAATAGACCGTGCTAAGTACTAGACTACCGACTTTTTACGAATCGGGTTTTGTTTAATTATGATTCAGGCCCTTGTGTAAACATTTATGACGGGTGAGTGATCGTACATGGGGTTATTTTATTGCGAACACGAGCTATTTTATCTGTAGCTAGACATCGCGATTGTTTTGTTCAGAGTCAGGAACACAACTCGAACAAAACTACCCTACTTGTCATTTTTTTTGCTGTGTAGGTTACGCATTAAACATTTTGTGAAAAATAATAATGGAAGCCATGTGCCTTTAAATAGATGTTGTGAAGTTCAACTCATAAGGCAGGCATTGTTTTTTCGTGGTGAATTTGTCCGCCTTTCTGCGAAAGTCAACTGACATTATTTAACACTCATTTAAATCCAAAACGAGCTTATAGCCGGGATTCTAATGTAAAAATTGTTTTGGTGAAAAAAGATAACGCGTAGCATAAGCAACGTTGAACTTCGATGCAAAATGATCAGCGTCGCAATGCCTTTGAAGTGGTTTTGGAATTTCGTAGTCTTGTGAAATAAGAAAACTTGTGAATTGTTTTAGTAAAGAAAAAGCTGGTTTCGATAGATTGTTTTTAGATTTTGAATATGACTTGAGATAGGTACGGGGTTAGTCCCGTCAGATGTTTGTTGGGGAACTGTAAATTCTACTTTGTGTGATTTCGCAATGATTATTTTCTAGTGAAAGAAACTGAGCCTTTTAAAATAAAAGTCAAGGTCAGGTGTGACCGAGCTCTGATAAGATCTAAGTTCTACTTATGTAATTTTTCACATGTAGTCGAAGACAAAAGTAGCAGGCAAGTAAGGCAATCATTAAAGCCGGCAGCTTTGCAGCTGCAGTTTGTGCGTTCTGATGGGTTTTATTTGAAAGTATGTACTTAGGGTTGTTTTTATCAAAAGTGTTATCTATGTAGTTGCCGTGACAAAGCAGAAAGAGAGAGTAAGCTCAACTCTTTTTAAACGCTTCTTCTCTGTTTGTAGTTGTGACGCTGCAGCGTTTCCGATAAAACGCGGGAGTGCGTCTCATCGAGGTCACTGAATGTGAAGGAATGTGGTGGCCCAGTTGTGAGTGCTTAAATGTTTGATTTTGCACTGGAAAAGGTAAAATGTTTGATGACCTGTCGACTATAATAAGTCGTAGCCTTGAACGTTTTACACCATCGCCCGGCAGTCGTGAAAGTTTTGGTGACAAGTGGTGTTGTTGATAACTTGTCAGGACTACACCCGATAGACATAGTTAGTAGCTAGATTTCTGAGTTTTGAAAACCCGATCGCAACACTAGTTTATCAAAATAATCGGTTACATTCTTCTTGCCAGGCAAAAATAAATCTTAACTGTGTCGAAATAACGGTGAAATTTAATTATCATGGCGCCATAAACAGAGAAAAAACTGGTTTTCTTTAGAGAAGGTTAAATTTAGCTTGCTCTAAGAAAACAAGAGTTGATTCTTCACTAACTGTGTATGTAGCCGTGATTAGTTCTGGACCGTCGCCGCGTAGCCGTCGGTGTCGCGTGGGTTGCAACGAAACAGTTTGGTTTTTAGTAACCAGAAAAGCCACGACACGAGCGCGACACGGCGTAGCTAGGTTATTATGTGTAGCAGTTTTTCGACATTGCAAAGAGCAGTTTTTCGGCTATGTAGCTAGAGACAGTTTTATAAAGCTGCTACGATACGTAACGCCCAGTCGCCCACTGCTAACACCCGATAAGCGATAACTTACAGATGCAAATAAAGATTTCTAATTTTAATATGATCTACTGTTCGTGCAATATTCATTTACTGGTACAATTTGTAGGGAGTACTGTACACTGATAAACTTGTAATGATCAAATAATGATCAAGTTTGTGCCCGATCAATTGAAGAGTATGAACGTAACCTGCCAAGTGTTTTGTTACGTCTCTGTCTGTCTATAGAAGTACCTACGTTTAACAATGTGTTGCTATGTGAAATGTTTACTTTTTGTAAAAAGATACATCTGATCCTTATCATTTTCATCTGCACTGTGTTAGCCTTTTGATGGTCCACTGCAGGATGACGGGCATACCCACGAAGGTTGATTTAAGGGTGATGTTCATCTATTTGAAGGGAAATGTGCCCCTGAACGATTAACGTAAAAGCTTTGCAATTGTTTCTGAGTTAGATGATTATTGAGAGACCTTGTTAGTCATTGACACGTTTTGTGACCCTAGCAGTGGCTCAGTGGTAATGTTTTACGTTTCATAGTTCTAATTGTGTTTTCTCTGGTTTGTCTCAGATCGATCGGGATACGGCTTCACGCAGTGCCTCTGTCCCTGGGAAACGAGTATTGCTTCACGTCGTGCCTCTTACTCAGTGCGGGATACTGCTTCACGTAGTGCCTCTGTCCCTGGGAAACGAGTAATGCCTCACGTCGTGCCTCTTACTCAGTGCGGGATACTGCTTCACGTAGTGCCTCTGTCCCTGGGAAACGAGTAATGCCTCACGTCGTGCCTCTTACTCAGTGCGGGATACTGCTTCACGTAGTGCCTCTGTCCCTGGGAAACGAGTAATGCCTCACGTCGTGCCTCTTACTCAGTGCGGGATACTGCTTCACGTAGTGCCTCTGTCCCTGGGAAACGAGTAATGCTTCACGTCGTGCCTCTTACTCCGTGCGGGATACTGTTTTACGTAGTGCCTCTGTCCCTGGGAAACGAGTATTGTCTCGCGTCGTGCTTCTTACTCAGATACTGCTTCACTCCGTGTTTCTGCCCCTGAGAGCGAGTAAAGCATCAAGTCGTGCTTCTTGCTTGGTCGAGACAGGCTTCACACCGTGCTTCTGTCCTTGGGAGCAAGTAAAGCATGAAGTCTTGCTTCTTGCTTGCTCGGGACATGCTCTGCGCCGTCATCTGTCTCTGTGAGCGAGTAAAGCATCCATTCGTGCTTTTACTTGCTCGGGACAGGCTCTGCGCCAAGCATCTGTCTCTGTGAGCGAGTAAAGCATCCATTCGTGCTTTTGCTTGCTCGGGACAGGCTCTGCGCCAAGCATCTGTCTCTGTGAGCGAGTAAAGCATCCATTCGTGCTTTTACTTGCTCGGGACAGGCTCTGCGCCAAGCATCTGTCTATGTGAGCGAGTAAAGCATCCAATCGTGCTCTTTACTTGCTCGGGATAGATAGATTTCACGCCGCTGCGCCGTAGCTCACTAGTTAAGTACTTACCTCTTGACATTTTTGCTGTCTTTTGGCTAAGTAACGATTGTTTATGTTTCTTTTTTTAGTCATAACACAGGATACCTTTCAAACGTATTTCTTTCTTGGTTGTTTAGTCGTAATCATAGTCATGGTTACAAAGTGCCTTTGATGAAATTTTGCTTTGCTGCCCTGATCACCCGGATAATCTAAGAGTGAATTTTAATAAGATTTGACGAATCTGAACTGAGATTTATCCGTGACCATTACAAGAAATGTTTCTTGACAGACTTTGCAAGGCGATACTTGTAGACTTCAATTTTTTTTCGGTTCAGTTTCATGTTTAATGATTGAATCTTTTTGAGCAAGAAAAACTTCATGTCTGGATAGTTTTTGGCTTGCCTTCAAGTCTTTTCTATGATTTCGTACATATGCAAATCGTTTTCACGTTCTGTACAGATGCTGACCTAGAAAAGGAAGAAACTACTTCGGCTGCGGCTGAGCTACAGCCACAAATTGAAGTCTAGCTGTTTCCGGTACCAGGGCTGTGAAAAGAAAATGAACAGGTTCCGTCTGGGTCTGCACGTCTGGGCTGCATAGAACTACCAAGAGACTCCTACTCAAGCGTGGCATATGAACCCTCCGAGCCTGAGCACCATCTAAGCTTCGATGCCAATGCTTGAGACTGGCCTGCAGAGCTAAGGGAGACCGAAGACAGTCTCATTTATCAAGAAAGGCCGTGTTGGAAGGTAGACGAGTAACAGCCGGCGAATGATATAAAAGGCGGTGCGCAAACGCCGCGCCGTCACTTTGCCTCGAGCCACCGTCGTGGAAACATCGTCCGATATTTCATTTCTCTTTCGTTAAATTGTGTCGAATCGCTGTCCGATTGTTTAACTTTTGATTATTTTTGTTGAATTATAATTGTCAGAAGTAATTCGGTGTTTTATTTTTGAAATAAAATCAGTTCAAGTATCCATAAATATATATAGAAATTTTAGGTTTAGGACAAAACCTAATAACATAAAACATCCAGGGATACTTGTAACTTACACTTAACGTAACTTATACTTTGACAGGCACATGAGCATCTTTTACTACGGGACTAATCCTGAAATCGCCAAAAAATCGATGCATACGCTCGTAGCCCTGTAAGTATAAAGTACCCAATCCTAGTAGGTACCAGTTTATACGGTTAAAAGTGATGCCAAAAAAAAGCAAAATAAAGTTTTAGAACCTTCTTTCCACAACAAGAAAGTTTTCAGGAAAAAGGTATCTTGAAAACTTTTTTGCGAGCTAACTTTGCTTATAAATGTTTTATTTTTCTTTCTGAATTCTAAATTAACTATTTACGTACAGAAGGCCAAATTAAAGATAATGATTACACCACTTATGTTGGTTTTATAATGTTAGTGTTTTACTATTATTTTAATGTCGGTCCCAACATACGACTAAGTAGTAAAAAATACTAATATATCATCTGTACTAAATATTGGATATATACAAGACGTTTATGGATGCCGAAACCAAAACCATTTTTCTCCAGAACCTCAAAACGAGACTACCTATAACACGTTTTATGAGCGTACCTACCTCGTTTTCCGCTTATGAAAACCGTAAATCACTTTATAGTTAGTTGATAGTGATACAAAAGCTATAAAGAGTGGCTGTTACTCGGGAAAATAGCGGTCATATAACAAAACAAATAACGCAATAACAAAGACCAATGGACAGCTGCAGGACGCGGAGGACAGCGCATCTATCACAGAGCAGTGCATTCGAGTTATTCATACGATTCCGACGGGGTTACGATACGATCTAACTCATTAAATAATATAACTTGACCTCAGAATAATGACTAAAGTAACTGCGACCCATCGATGACGGTCGTATAACAAAACAAATAACTCAATAACAACAAACGACGGACAGCGCATCATACGATACTTACCGATGTCGTTACGATGTAATCTGACTCAATACTAACCTAATATGAATAAGAAACCTAATCTGATACCCATTAGTAATAGAACAGATACAACGCATGGTTGTTACTCTAGAAAAAAGCTGCCATACCCATACCAAAAGAAATAACGTGTAGCGACTAACTTCACTACATTCGGTACAAGATGGCACTAGCTACGCGCGTCGTCCGGCAACCAATCACAAGCTGTATCGCCACGCCTCAGCCAATGACAAGCCGGAGGCTGCATCGCGTAAACGAAATTCTCAGCGGCGGCCGAACCATAACAAGACCTAACATTACACTGTCGGTTAGCGATCCCCGGGCACAACACCTTGCCTAGTGGAGTACTCCGTTGCGAGATGTTATCCTATCATCATCATCTCGAGAGAGACGACCACCAAGTCCATAAACGCAATAACAAAAAGCAAAAGCTGCAAGTATTGACGAAGCCAGAGATATTGTCTAAGGAGAGGACCCAGTTTCCTACTTTTGTCTACCCCAGAAAAATTTAATATATTAACTTTTACTTTTATGAAGTGGGCTAATAAGTTTCTATGATGGGCACCACCCATCTGTGCCATTGCTGAAACTTTTCCTATTATTTTTCTTTAATTTTTCACGATTATCAACAATTATGACTTAACAAGCTTTTTCCCGCAGCTTAGCCCGCGTTTTTTGATTTCTATGCTATCCCACAGGAACCTATAATTTTTCGGAATAAAAAGTAGTCTTGTCACTTTCTAACCTTTGATCTATAGCCATGCCTGTAATCAAGTTTATCCTCCATTTCAACCGCAAACAGGATTGTTCTGACGCCACAAATACGCTACGCCTGAGTTATTCAGTTCAGTGAATTGTACTTATTTTATTATACACTCTTTGTTTTATTTTATTATACACACCAATAGACTTTAGATGTTTAGATAATTTCAGTGCGGCTTTGTAAGTACCCCTCTGGAAGCTCGCTACAGAAGAATACTTTCAAAGTATTCGTCTACTTTAATTTTTAGTTTTCCTGTATACACATACCTTGGACGACAATCCAGTGTAAAATTTACCTACTAAGTTTAGAATAAGGATTCGATTGTTATCTGTTTTGTGTATCAAATTAACAAAATAAAAAATAAAATAAAAATATCCGTTGCTACATTGCTGTGTTAAAGCGTAACAAACAAACGTACATTCATATTTATAATATTGTCCCCAGTTGTGGCCATTTTGGTGTCAAAACTATTGCATAAATGGTAAGTAATTAAAAACAATGTAACAACATAAATATTGTTTATATATTGTATCTCAAATCACATTTTTTTAATATTATTTAAACATTAAATTATCTAATTAATCGTTAAAATTTTAAGTGGCCACAAATGGTACTACGATGGCCACAACCGGGGCACTTTCCTTATGGATAAAACACAAAATTAAATTAGATACAACTCACTTTGGTCGCTGTAATGTCAACATAGTTATAATTACATAGATAGTTGGAGTCGGATATTCTAAAACCATCCACTGCGGGGTGATGTGATTGATAACGGTGGGTATATCTCTCTGTTTTCAGCAGCACTAGAAAGCACTAGTCGTGGCAGGAGTGATAATATACGGTGCGACAATTTATGATATTATTCCGCGGTATTCACACTCTGAAATGCTGTGCTATAGTAGTCATAAAACAAGAGTGATGAGTGTAGAGCGGAATTCCATAATACGTCATCGACATCTCTATGCCTCCGTCATAGTCAAACTGTAACTTTTTACAGATATAAAATGATAGGTACAAGATCATTTTTTGCAAAAATTTGCATGACCGACTTCACCCGTGTATAGAATCATTACATAGTATTAAACCAAGTCGCTTTCCGCTTTCTGTCCCCATATATGCTTATATCTTTAAAACTACGCAACAGATTTTGATGCAGTTTGTTTTAATAGATAGAGTAATTCAAGAGAAATGTTTATATGTATAATACACCTGTGCGAAACCGGGGCGCATCACTAGAACGCAAATATTATGCACGGATCGATGTAACATTTTTCACATTATTGTTGATTTATCAAAAATAGCTCAGCCAACTTCGATAAAATGTATATGGATCCAATTTCGAAGTATATTCTTTCCAATAAAAAAAGAATGATTGAAATCAGACTACTATAAAAAAAGTTATGCGTGGTTATACATAAAAAAAAAATATATACGCGTCGAATTGTACACCTCCTCCGGTGGTTCGTCGGTCAAAAAAATATCTTATTGGGTCTGGTTATTTCGTGCTATGTTTGCCTTTGTTAGTTATCATACGTATTTTATAATTTCTTATTAGTAAGAAATTATCTTCTTGAACATATTATACAATTTGATGATAGTGTAAAAACAAATTTGAGAAAGAGATTTTTTTTATATAATATTTAGATCACACCACATCATCATTGTCCATCGAGCTGACGAGGTGTTGATTAAGCCGGACTTATTCAGAATGAAAAATAAATAACGTAACATTACCAAAAGCCATAGTTGCAATTTTCATTTGCAAATCCTCATAAACTCTAATATTCGCTTTGAAACTGAAAAATCGCTTTACAAGCCGTAAAGCAAACGTATACAAAATCGATAACGGCATCCATGCTCTGCAGGGATTCCAAGTTTTACACTTTGATCAAACATAGACTTGTGAATGCAGAAAACGTAGGTCCAGCTGAATAAAATAGCGATAAAGCATTTTAGCATTTCGTAAACTAGCCAGCCATGTTGGTAAGGATAATACAAATAAAACAGGACATATTGCTATGCTGTATTTCATTTTCATAGTAATAAATTGTATATACAGGATTTTTAGAAGATATTAAATTTTCCTTATACCTACTGTGCTTTATATACTGTATTATTACTGTGTTATTTATAGGCAAAATAAAAAAAGTTTTGAGCTGATCTCTAGACACAGCCCGGACACTCGGCGTTTCTTCATACAAAATCTGCTGTCTTACGCACACAACACTATATTTATTCACAGACACTACACATACGCACGAACGCTACACGGGTATTTGCAGCGGCCTGTGCAGCCCGCGCGCAGAGTAGTAAATCGTGTCCTGACGCGGGGTGGAAGTGAGGAAGACTCAAACGGGTGGGGGGTAACGAGTGGCCGTTCTATACGTAGTATTATTATATCTTCTTTGCTCTAGATTTATCTCAAAGCAAGTCATACAAGAAATTTAAAATTATTTATTGGCCCTATAACAGATAGGTACCAGTCACCTCAAGTTGAATTGCTATTCCCCAAACTAGGTGCACTTAAGCACCCGTATCTTAGGAACTAAGGTACATTACAGACACCTTGCAGCGACTAGAAAAGAAAGGAACGACTCACGATATCTTTGCCTGTCGCTTATCTCATAATTTGTTCACAAACAAACCTACATTAAACCTACCTACCTAGGTAAGCAATGACTAAGAAAGAGCGAAAATTGAATTTCCAACAGATAAGTGCATAATCTATGACGAAGCCTTTTGTGTTTATTATGTACCTACCTACTCAGACCAAAAAAAAATAAAGACAGAATGTTGTGAACAAACAAGCGAGGCTGGCAAACTATGCCCCGCCATGTACAGACACAAATAAATACACACATACACGTACAACAAAACTACGCCTTGATTTGTCAGTCGAACTATGGCGGCGCAACACCGACGCACTCACCACAGATAACAAAAACCGGCCACACTTGTCTGTTCACGACTTTCTGTCTTGTTTTTTTTTTTATTTGGTATGAGCTTACCTAATAGTAGCCATATTGTGAGACATTGTAACATATTTGACCTGTGGTATATAGACGCAGATCTAACTTGTAGGTATTTCAAGTCTATTTAATATGTCATTACTTACCTTGCAGTCGAACGTTGTAACCCCACGGGAAGTAACGTTGACTCACCGCTCGTATGACACTTGAGTTAACTAGTTTAGCGCAATGTTATAACACATTAAGATATAACACTAGCTCCTAATAGAGAACCGACGCGACGGTGGGGACGCAGGGGGCATCCATTACTCGAGGTGCAATGCAGGCGCGAGATAATTGATAACAGCTTATGTCCCCGCTGGGGAAGAGTTGGTTAGCGTGGCGCTGTTAGAACCACACTCAGGTGGACTTACGAGTAGCTCTCTATAAATTTACTAAGCAAACGGAAGAGATAGTTACCTACAAATGCACTTACAGCCGTAGCCGTCCACTACGTTATAGGTGATTAATTTACTCATTTAGGTACTCGTTAAAACGCTTACTCGCTTGGTTTACAATAACAGACAATTAAAAATTTGTTATTATTCTTAAACTTTCGCGATTTGAACACATTATTATTATATACTACGGGACTAATCGCGCACTAAAATTACGGGTAGACTGGGTCAGTCTACCCGTGACCACGGTCAATGCAACTCGGCCGAATCGTCGGGATGATGAGGTATTTATTTATCTCGTAATTTTAGTGCATGATATTTATTGCAAGATATTTTAGTTTTCTACTGAATTCTATGTTAACCATTCATCCATCTATCAGCCGTGAGACGTCCACTGCTGGACGTTGGCCTCCCCTACGGATTTCTAATGAGATTTGGTTGAGTTTGTTTGGTTTGGTTGAGAGCGGTTGGATGCTGTCTGCATCCGGCGCGTTCGGTGGACGTCTTACGCTGCACCTGCTGGTCCGTGGTCAAGGGTTAAAGAGTTCTTATTCACTCATAAACACATTTATTCATTTCAAGAAAACAAGAGAAGAAAGTAAAGTATCTTAAACAGGTTAATAGACAAAGAGACCATACGACTCGTACGATACGAGTACACGTGTAAAATAGGATATTTTTATGACTATCGTTGTATGATTGGCATTGGTTAGATTACGTGTCGCTTCACATATCTATATATACGTAACTCTACTACTCTCTATCTCAGACCGAATAAAAAAATACTCTCTACTACTTACGTATGACACCAACGCAACGTTTCTTTGAATCCAAGTAGATCCGACGTATGCCTACTTGACTACGAATAATACGAATATATCTAACGCTACCTAGGTAGTCACTGGCAGGCAATAATGCTCGTAACACGTTCAATTGTTCCAGTTATTTGAAAAACATTCCCATGATACAGCAAATTTCTATCCCATGAAAGATGTGTAAACGATGAAAACGCGTATTGTTTGAAACCCGGAACCACAGATTTCACGAGATGGGGTATGTCGTCTTGATCTATCGGGGCCCTATTCTTTTAACTACAAGTAATTAAACGATTTATTTGTACTGTATACGTTATAGAGTACCTATAACAAATTACTTATTCATAAGTTGACGCTCACACAACGCTGCATTCTGCTATATGTGTTTCCTACACATACCTATAGCATTTTGTGTGCCTATTTACAACTCCGATTCAAAATTATTTACAAGTAGCGTTATTACCCGCGAGTTACATACACGTAGTTAGGTACAAGTTGAATACTTGTAACTAGTAACCATAAAAGCAATAAGAATAAACATTAATCCATATTAAAATTTATATGAACACCGGATACAACTCACGATTATTTGAACGGTCGAGCCGTTATGCATCCGACCGGTTTCAGAGTAGTTAGTACTCCTTCTTCAGGGAATACGCGCGCCCCCGACAACGGACGCCCGCGCACTGGAGTCAGCGACGGCCGTGAGCGGCTCGACCGTTCAAATAATCGTGAGTTGTATCCGGTGTTCATATAAATTTTAATAATGAATCCTCACGCTAGTTTTAATGAAGTAATTAATCCATATATTGAAATAATTAAATTTTCAAATAAACTAAAGTAAAGGCATCATCTTCTATGAAGAATTTATTTATGCCATTTTGACATCAGACTAATCAAAATATTTATTTCACGCTTTTGACTCTATGACATTAGTCGAAATAGCTCAAATCACTGTTTAGATACAGGATACTCCAAAATTATATCTTAGGAAATTGTACATATCTAAGTAAATAGCTTTATTTATTCAAAATATATTAAAGTCAACTGAACTGACCAAATATGTTTACATTTCATGTCGGCGTCTTCTTAGAGAGCTGTATAAGTGTTTTTGTTTGTAAACAGAAGGCCTATCTTTAGATCTCTGTGTCTGGAAATCTCTCCTGTCTCATGCACACATTGTTCCCGTTTGCGTATTCAGTAAAAACGGAACGGATACTCCTATACCAATATTCAGTGTCATAAAAATTTACTATCAGATGTAGCTTTTAAAACTCGTCGGCTTAAGTTGCATGCTTGAGGAGGCGTTATTTTTTACATAACCACCGTAAAAGAGGGTAATGTTAGTATGACTCTAGGTAAGTAGATATTAATGTTTTCAATTTAATAAAATTCACTAACATAAATGGCCTGATTTTATCATTTGGTAAGTACATACCTATTTTGTATTTACGGTTGTTGCGAATACCTACTAAATATTGATGTAGTCTAAAATGAATGTATGCACTTCTACACACTATCTTCGAATCTATGAAATGGTTTTTATCGTGCTTTACACACTAGGTGTATAGAAACTTTCTTTTTGTGATAAACATTTCAAAAATTGACGCGTTCGCAGGATTTGAACCTGCATCTCTCTAGGATTCCATCTGGGATAAACCACTTTCAATAATTCGACGTTTTCGCAGACAGCGTTCTAGCTTAATTTGGACAAAGCATCTGGGCCGGAATCCCAGAGAAATGCAGGTTCATATCCTGCGAACGCGTCAACTTTTGAAATGTTTATCACAAAAAGAAAATATCTTCGAATCTGTTCAGCATGAGCTCTTTTATAGGGTTTCGTAGAAAAACAAGGAATTTATTATAATTTCTTCATTAAAGTACTTATTTCTTTCATTGTGGTGTAATTTAACTAATTGCTAAATCATTTTTGTTCAGTTTGAACGGAATTCGTGCAATTTTCAAAGTTTAAGGAAACATGTAACACAGTAAGGCCACAGAATATATTGACAGTTTATAACAGGAGCTTTCTCTGAAGAATACCTCGTTCAAAACGCGGTTAAACAAAGCGGCGTTTATGTTTAAATTAATAACGCAGAGACTTGAAAATACTCAGGCAACTGTAGTATAAAGCACGCAGCTTTTTATTAGTTGCAAAATAGTGTAGATTCAAAGAGATTCTATAATAAACACCCAGCAGCAATATGTTAACATGACTGCGTCTGGATCGAAAAGTAATATCTCACAGTGAAACTTCTGAGCTTATAGAGATTAAGCATGTTAGATGTATTTACCTATCTCAAGATGATAAGCGTAGTGCATTGCCAAGCTTGCTTTACAAATCTTAAAGCTGAAAATTCTGGATGATGTGATGCTTAGTAGGGCTATAGTCAATTATTACATCATAAAATTATCTACTCGTAGTTTTAAACTAGTTCAGTTGGTACAATCTCTCCCTTTTGTGCAAGGGGTTACAGATTACATTGCCTTCCGTGCAGTCTGCTCGTGCAGATAATTGGGGGATGGGTATAATAAATACCTATCTATTCTATATAGATGTGGGTTTCATCTGCCCTTGTTCTTATGTGTGTTACACAGGGAATCCAAATGGGGGACTATAAATATATAGCGTTACTAATTTATATTAAGCATAAAAACTGACTATAATAATAAAAACATCATGATAGATTAACAATCACAACCAACTAATCCATTTTATTTTTTAAAAGCTTTTATTTAACTTGCAATGTATGTATGTAAGTATGTTTGTTCGGGTGGAATCTTTGAACTGAATTTCGAAGTAAATAATAAATAACATCTTCAACCGATTAAGCTGAAATTTTGTATATACGTTTAGTTTGGATGACAATGTACGATATGGTGTGTGACATCATTCTAAATCCAATATAGTGGCCCATCCAAGATGGCGGAGTAGTTATTTTTAATGCGCTTCTACAATATGGGTAGGTATCAAATAAAAGGGATAGAGTAACTCGAATAATGTGACGTCATTCTAAATTCAATATGGCGGAACATCCGAGACAGAGGAATAGTTATTTTAATGCACTTTTGCAATGTGAATGTCAAATGAAAGGGATTGTCGAGAATAATTAGAAAATAATTCTGACATCACTCTTTTTTAGTCCTAAGTTTTGTGAACTTTCCTATAGTATGGTTATTAAATGAAATGGTTCGCTGATAATAATCCAATTGAGTAACCTAATCTGCGGAGTTTATTTTTTTTCAATATCAGTTTAATTAAATACTTATATACTTACGCAAACCTCGCGACAAGCTTTTATGATCATTTAAATTGTGTATAATGAGGTTATAAGTTGATAGGTAAAATTTTAAAGGAAAATTGTATGTTCTTCTTTTTAGAGCAATTAAATAAAAGCTTTTTTCAAAAAGGTTTTTTTTTTGCTCTTAATTTATTTATATGTTTTACCTAAAAGAGCAACGACAACTATAACCTTAATTTTGGCATCCCCGTCATAAACAAGATACTCATATTATATTCGCAAGTGTTAATTTAGTTAGGTACCTACTTGAAAAGGTTTTATAGCCGGCACGTATTCAGGATATCCAGTATTAAAGGCTGCTTTCCATAGAGCCCAACAATAAGCTTAGTAACAGTGCAGACGCTCCCTAGGCATAATCCGTCTTAATTCCGACAATATCCCTCGAGATTATTGTAAAAATGTTACCGCTTTTGTAGCGTTATTAAAATGTATTAAACAAGTGGAAATATTCTACAATGCCTAAGAGCTTTTGTCGGATATAACAAGACGTAACGAAAAGAATGTATGTCCACGAAGGATCAAGGTGAAACCATCAGTAATTGAATCGGTTATAGGTACCTACTATTGGTTTTTCTTACTACTTTTACTTTAACTAGAGTCTAGATGGTGAACGTAATTATTATGTCTGACTTTTACTACTGTTAGCTATCTTCAAAATCACAAAAAAATATCAGCTAATCCACATACAAAAATAGAATAGTTTTTTTTTACAATTTCGAAGTTGGACCGAATGTACGGAACAGCAAACTTTTTTATCCACCAACCCGCACTGGGCCAGCGTGGTGAATATGGCCCAACCACCCTTCGTGGGTAGGCGTACGTCCTGCAGTGTACTAAAAAAAAAGCTGATACAGTACAGTACAGTACTTTTTTTGAGGTTTAAGCCATAGTAATTGTTGGTCTAGAATCTAGATAAATTCCTTTTTAACTTGTCTTGACTTAAATACCTAAAGACAGAAAGGCAATTTTGGCTGCAAGTAGAGTACCCTCATATATTCGTCGCCCCGTTATGACACATCTAGCTACGGCATAAACATGAAACTTAAGACTACGCCACGCTCCAGAAATCCTATCTTTTATAAATGCAGCTCGCCCGCAGTCTTGGGAAATTAGAGGTATCATGTAGGAGCCACATAATGCCGTCTGTGTGATTTAGGCGAGGCGCGAGCCGCGACGTGAATCCAAATCGACGAAACGAACGTACCCGCCGAATTGAACAATATCCTCGTATTTCTATGCGAACGGAACGGCTTGAATATTTCAATGGTATTGCTGTATATGAGACTGAGCTTTACCGAGGTTTTCGTAGCTTTGTAATAACGTTATGTTGCTGCTTCATAGGCTTATTGTCTTGGTACAAGAAGAAACGTACCTGGAAATGTACACTGTGCTGAATAATTATTCCAGTTGACTTTACTTCATAATGCTAAGAAAATGTATAAAGTAAACACCCGATAACATCCTAGAATCTATTGCACACACCATTTGAAATGCAATTTTGTTGACATCTATTTATTATATAATAGGCTTCCCTGAGTGACTGACTGACAGACAGCCTACAGCCCAAACTGCTTAAGATATAAACTTGAAATTTGGAATATAAGTACATTGTACGACGTAATGGAGCACTAAGGAAAAACATTATAAAAAATCGATCTCTAACGGGGTAAAACGGGCGCTTTTCATTTGTATGTAACTTTTTATTCCCTGTACCGAATGATTTGAAACTTTGTGTGCATGCATTAGAGACCAAATAAAAAATACGCATGTTCCTGTTTTTCCGATTTTTTCTTAACTAAGGGGTCAAATAAGGTCCCAAAGTTGGTGAAAAAGCGTCAATTACATCCAACCAGCTGAACTGTTATAGTCGAAATGTGGTATTAAGGAAGCATACAGCATGTTTCAATACAGGAACTAATACTGTATCAGCCTTTTAATAGTACACTACAGGACGTAGGCCTACCCACGAAGGGTGATTGGGCCATATCTACCACGCTGGCCCAGTGCGGGTTGGTGGATTCGCATACGCCATCGAATTTCTTCTACGGAAGTATGCAGGTTGCCTCACGATGTTTTCCTTCACCGAAAAGCCAGTGGTGTGAAATTCCGTACATAAATTCCAAAAAACTCATTGTTGCGGGACCGGGATTTGAACCCACGACCTTACGATTGCAAGGCGGGTATCACTACCTCTAGGCCAACACGGTTTCACTTCAGGAACTAATAATATCCAGGAAAATCTATAGGGTTCCTTAGGGATAGCCAAAATGGCTAGAATCAGTTTATCTGAATAATAGTAAAAAATGACGACTGGGGTCAGACGTAGTTTGAAAGTCCTACAAGTGTCTCGATCACTTTTGACTGGGTGAACGGTTTTGGGCGAGATTGTCATATCTGTCGAGAAAAATGAGTTCAGAATAATCGCAATTAAATTTCTAACGACTTAAATGAAACATGTCGAATACCTGTACCGGCTTTAATTAATAGTGCACTACTGAACGTAGGCCTACCCGCGTAGGGTGATTGGGCCATATCCATCACGCCAGCCGAGCGCGGGTTGCTGAATCCACATACGGCATTGATTTTTCTCAATGGACGTACCTATATAAAAACTAGTATCTCATAAGTGGTTACAGGTCCTACGATGTGACGTACTTATTAGTAGAGATTAAGTATAATAGAAAATATTTACGCTAAAATTTTAATAATGTACCTGTTATCATGATTCATGTACCATTGTAGAGTAGACAGCTAGAAGATAGAACTATGCAGAATACTTACTGAAAGTGATTGGAGAAACTAAACACATGAGATTGGACAAAGTTGCGTGAAGTGTTAGTCATATCCGAACTTTTTATAACTCACTTCAGCTATGCAACTGGTATGCTACAGGAGCAACAATGGCGATGACCTATGACTCTCGTACTATTTCAGAGATTAGCTCGGCTATTCTTGCTAGCGGGAGTGACAGGGAAATGCACAATACACCCCATGTGGGAGCATAAGATTTGTCGCCCCCATCTTGAATAAGAATAACAAAAGAAAAAGATTGTAGCGGTGATATTTCTGTAGTTACCTCTTGAAGTACCCACTGAAAAGCAAAATTTCAAATCTTGCCAATGACCTTCAGATGCAGGTACTCATATAAATACTTCAGAAGGACACCGTTCGATTGTTATAGTGTTAATTCAGCTACCTAATTACTTACCCTCAAATTGAAAAACTTTATCGCCATTATTAATTACAGTTGATATAATTATTTATCATCGTCAAGCGTTAAGAGATACTTGTGATATATACCTACGACCTTTGACAATAAGTCTTTATTTTTCAAATTACAACTATGGATAATCTTCATTAAGACCCATGAAACAGACATTCTTGAAGTTGCGATACCACACACAGCTCACTGATACAAACAGTTTACTCAAGATATGACTCTCCACTGTTTGCGTCAGAACCTAAAAAGACACGCTTACATTATAGTATCGTTCAACTCAAACATATCTCAGAGATCACCGACAAAACCAGAAAATGTAGAGCTTCGCAAATACCTACTCCTATTCTATGCATATCTAACCAGCGCAGAAATACCGCAAACTAAATTCGCTAAAGAGCCATTGTCTCGAAATGAAACGAGATAGATCTACATACTGCACAATAAAAATTCAGTGTCCACCAATCACGTATAGCGTATGAGAATAAAACGAGAGCGTCCTTTGCCACGGGGGGGTGGGGGAGGTGGAATACGATAACGTCACTGGAATTGTGTCTAGCCGTACAATTTCATGCGGGAATTTTGAGTTTAAACTCCCATTGGATCGTTGGGGGAGGATAATCATGTAGATAAGTGCTTTGTTTTGTGGTTCGCAAATCGTGAATATACCAATAAATATACCTACACAACATTTTAGGAGTTTTATTTTTTAATACAATAAGTAACAAAACTAAAAATTGATACAGAGTATAGATGAAAACTTTCGACTTAAGACACTGAGGTATGTCGGACGAGAAGACGCTACGCAATTTTCCGAGCGCTGCCCAGCCGAGTTGGATTCGGCGATTGGCCTCTTTATTGAATTGCGCTGGATGCAAGCCGCTTCCAACCGGTCTTATTGGAGATCCATAGGGGAGGCCTATGTCCAGCAGTGGACGTCCTTTGGCAGATGGATGGATGGATAGATGAAAAAAATATCGCAGCACATTTGATAATGTACCTAGAGCTTCAAGCTATCAAAACAGTCTAGTTTACTAGGAGTGCCGGAGCGCGTTGCCACTTACTAGTTAGCTTATAAATCCCGCAAACAACATAGCTGCGCAAATTGTAACCATTCGCGGAACTAACTCTAACTACCCTATACTTAGTTATTAGTTTGTCCTCGATTAAGTTGTAGAAGCGAGCACTAGTTATTGATCTTATTACTGACAAGAGGTTTGTAGATAGTTACATCTGAAATGGTTCTGTAGAATTCAACTAAAAATCTATAGATCTCCTTGGGCCAATTGTTCATAATAGGGGATATAGCCATCGTGCTATAGATTACCTACTTATCTATAAAATGATTTTTAAAATGATTGCCCACTTGGTATTTTCAATAATCTTTGTGACAAAGGTTTAAAGTTGTCATGAACTATTCTGTGCATTTAATACAGAACTTGAAACCTCGCTAACTGAAGTAACCAATTTTAGCTGTAAATTCGAGAGCAGGTGGTACAAGTGCTTAAGTGAGGACACCATCAACACATACTTTTTTACAAACTCCACAGTATCGTATCAACGAGTTCCTCTTAGCTAAACTACTTATAATCTAAAATAATTATGTTTCTACAAGTAGGCATAGCTACTAGCTGATTAATGTTGTTTTTAAACTTTCGCGATTTGAACACAATATTATTAATATACTACGGGACTAATCGCGCACTAAAATTACGTCGTTAATTAGTCTACCCGTGACCACGATCGATGCAACTCGGTCAAAACGTCGGGATGATGAGGTTTTTATTTATCTCGTAATTTTAGTGCGCGATTAGTCCCGTAGTACATAATAATAACTAGCTGATTAGTTAAGTACTTGAAGTACGACTGTAGGACACCCCGTCGAATGTTGATACTTTATAGATTCGAACAATAATAAATTAGGTATAGCAATGAGAAAAAAATTCCAAACTTTGTATTACATAATTAAATGAAAAACCAATTTCAAAATAAGAATGTGTAATACTTATAGCATTTTCACCTAGACTCTGCCGTCGTCGCTTTGATGATGAATGAAATTTCGGTTCCGGCCCCCCTACCGCCTAAAGCAATAGCAATCGTAATAGCAATAGTTTATGACTTCATTTTAGCCATTTGGCACCGCCTATGTGACGTTAGCCATCAATTGCTTTGCGCAGATTGCGAAAGCAATCGTTGAATGAATAACTTTGATGGCTAACGTGACATAGGCGGTGCCAAATTACTAAAATGAAGTCATAAACGATTGCTATTACGATTGCTATTGCTTAGGCGGTCGGGGGGCCGGTTGTTTTAACCTCAGAATTACAAGTAATAGAAGTACTGCTAAATTTTACTCAAATAAAAACTACATTACAGCTGTTTTGTTCTTGTCTGGTTTATTCATGTCATACAGCCTACGCGAGAGTGAGTGGAACAAAAAAAACCGCAATGTCTGTCGCATACCTCAAAATCACCAGTTGTAATGTCAAAATGGTTAAAATTTGGTTAGATTACCTAGGTCATTTATCTTTTGCGGTAATTTGAACCCTCTAGTTCCAGTAAGATGGTTCAAATCTCTGATCATTGTACCTTCCTACTTTTTATCTTTTTTGAATTTGGACACCCGAGATAGCTCAATGCTATAGTTTGTGAAACTCTTCGAATTTACTTAAGTTCTGGTGTATGTGCATCTTTATCTAACACCTTTTAAATTTTATATTAAAAATGGGACAAAGTGATATAAATCTCTTGCTATTTTAGTACCGTTTCTAGTACTTTGTTCTTATTATATGGTTCTTACCGTTTCACCATGTCAGAGGCATACAGACTTGAAATCTCTGACAACAAGGTTAGACATCCAGTCTATACGAACTTACTTTTTCTAGCATAGTATAATGTTTTCTCATTAATGTTTATCAAGTAGTTTATGGGCCGAGTTTTAATTTCCAGCCATTACGGAATCCAATTACTTCCCATCTTTATGAGGGTTTCTCACTTTTAACAGGTTCGAATTTAATGTCTCCTGGCGACGGGAAGCGGGAAGCCTTTAATATTTCATTACAAAGGTCCGAGCAAAATTTAAAATGATTATGGGCCGGTAGGTAATTCTTTCTAACCAGCCAGGATTGTTTGAAACATTTCGGAAATGAGTTTTAAATAATCCTGTCCCGCCATTCATGGAAGACAATCATAGCGGGAATTTGGTTTTGGATATGATTTTATGTAGGATCTGGTTGGTTTGGATGTATAAGTGCACAAGATACCATTGGATCCTAGTTTATTTGATAGAATATGGTGTATTCTATCCTACTAATATTATAAACGCGAAAGTTTGTGAGGATGGATGGATGTTTGTTACTCTTTCACGCAAAAACTACAGAACGGATTGAGATGAAACTTTGCAATAATATAGCTTATATATCAGAATAACACATAGGCTATAAATTATAATGATATTACTTAAATGTTCCATAATATAACGATAAGTGTTAAGTAAGTAGGAAAAATTCTGCTATCTGCGAGCTATTCTAGAGTGCGCTTTAAGAAATGTCAAAAAACAACTGTCGAATCGAACAACCGTCAACCCTTTTTTTTTATTTTTTTATCCACCTCCTTTATAAGGTAAGGTGGTAAGGTAGGGCTTCGGGTTTGAAAGACGGAAAGTGACATAGTCTACTTTTTATCCCGGATAAATAAAGGGTTCCCATGAGATAGCACAAAAATCAAAATATCATGCGAGCGAAGCCGCGGGTAAAAACTAGTATAAAAATAATACTTTGTCTGATATAGAGAGAGGGCTATTTATAATTAAACTCCTCATTGACACTATACTGAGCTTTCATAGGTCAATCTGATAGAATACAAGATGAAACTGGTGGAATACACGGTGAAGAAAAGTTACAGGAATTGTATGTACTACAAAATAAAAAATATCCTTAGTCCTCGTAAAAGAAGGATGTTACGCGTGAAGGATTTGACGCGTGTAGGTAAATGTGTGTTACTTCAGAATGTAGATGGCTTTATTGAATAATATGAATTTTGCTTTACTAACATTTTCGACATTAGCTTTTCTATAAGAATATTAATTTTACTCTTTGAAAGAAGATAGTTTTTTACTTGGATGATATTATCATAAAAAGGTAAGTAATACCTACGCTTTTATGGGATTGTCCCGGATCACAGCAAATCCAGTAGTAAGCCATCTTTGGCAGACATAATACGATTACTTAGGTACCTATGTAAGGCACAGCCGCGCAGACAGATATTATCCTTTTCTGGAAACCAAGCGAGTATTGAAACAAATATAGAATGAAAAATCTTCTTTTTCGTATCCATTATGATGGGTCACTAGTAACTTATCTCTTAAGGCTTATTGTAGGTAGTACATCAAGATAAACAACGTTTCTTAAGAGACCAAACCTGACATCAGAAAAAAATGAACTGCTTCATACATTACGTCAAAAGTTACAAAAAATACAAAACTTATTTTTTCAGATTGCGATTTCAGAGAAAAAGAAATATAGCAAAGAAGTAGCCACTGCAACCTTCACTTACAACTAATTGTTTCACTTAGTGTGAAAACTTTTATATCCTAGTCCGTTGTAGGAGCAATTTTGAGATATAAATACTTCGGAGTGCTGCAGGCGACGCTCTAGTTTTAGGTTTAAAAACACGCCACCTCGCTCGTCCAATTTTAAAAGAGCTTTACAAAACGCTAGAACTTTGTGCAGGTAAATTATTCGACAGCTCTATTCTATTTGGTGATGGCGAGAGAAATGCGAGCTGGCATGACGTCCAAAACATTTGACAAGCTCGTGGCTAGAATTCCCGCAACAGTCTGAAACCATCTGCAACAACATTTTTCGACTCTAAAAATTTCAGTGTAAAGTTACTTCACACGCTGGAAAAAATATAAATTGATAATTAAATAAATGGCAGTACAAAAAAAACCAGACAAGTGCGAGTCAGGCTCGCACATCGAGGGTTCCGTACAAACGTGTTGTTAAAATAATTAAAAACCTGTTTTAGCATGCGCTAATGAAGTTCTATTATATGATACCATTTACTCACTTTGAATTTTGAACTCATATTTTGTGAATTTTGAGGCCCTATTTTTTTGTGATTTAAATAAAAATGTACAGTTTTCAGATTTATTCCTGTATGTGTACTCTAGGACAATGCTTTTCGCCAAATTTCAGAGTTCTATGTCAACGGGAAGTACCCTGTAGGTTTTGATTTTTGTGAGTGTCGAAATATGCGGTTTTTTACGACATAAACGGCTCTGACTTTTTTAAACGTTAACTGAGAAGGTTTTCTTTTACACAACTGCAAAAAACTATAGATATACGTATACAGTTTAAATTTCAACTTGATATCTTGACGCGTTCCCGAGATAAAGAGTCTTGACATACACACAGACGGACAGACGGACAACAAAATGATGCTATAAGGGTTCCGTTTTTTCCGTTTGAGGTACGGAACCCTAAAAATTGGTACGCGAGACAGTCCAGCACTGGAAATATTGCAGAAATACACACGAGCACAAAGAACAAAACAGAAGTAATACCAAGCGTGCCCTTTGGCTATCCCATTACGAGATAATTTAAATTAAAAACAATCTGAATAATAATACATCAAACAAATTAGATTAGCTATAATTCGTAGTCTTATAAAAGAGTAATCTTTCCTTCATGAAATATAATCACGGAGTCTAATACTAAAAATTATTTTAATCCTATTTTAATCGTGTAGACATTAAAACTATAATACGCATTGACAACTAGAGCCACAATTGCTTAACACTACAAAAACTTTAAAGAAAATCTTCGATGAAACTGCACTTTTTCATTGAAAAAGCTCTAAATATATTGCTCCAGAGAGGATAAAAACAAGCAGTGTTTTTATATTATCTGTATTAGCCGATGTGCCACAGTTGGTAACGTTTCTGTACAAACAAATTCCACTGTTTAGCATTTAATAACGTTTTATCTGATCAAAGGGTGATCTTTGACGAAACGAACCAGAGAGTGACACTGAAAATGAATTTCAAATCTGTAACACTGTAGCTACATACACAGGATATAATCTTTTCTAGTTTACTATCCACATTAGCAGCTGAGGCCACAGTTATCAACGCCTGTGTACAAACAAATTCCGGCGCTTGGCACTTTAAAACTTTTCATTCAATAAAAGAGAAAATCAAAACGAAAAGTTCCAATCAAACTAATTCTGAAAATAAATTTAAATTTGTTAATCCTACAGCTACAGAGGATAAAAATCTGCATTATCAGTTGGGGCCACAGTTGGCAACACCTATGTTCAAACAGAATCCAGACTCATCAATACAATCTTTGATGAAAAATGTGAACGTAAGTATAAAAATATGTTTAAAAAATCTAATCCTATCGCAACAGACACAAGATAAAAACCTTTCCAGTTTACTATCCGCATTAGCAGCGGGGGCCACAGTTGGCGACGCCCCTGTACAAACAAATTCCGGCGCTTAACGCTTTGAGTTCGGCCAATTTAACTTTTTACTGAGCTTGTACGCTACAACGACAACTTCGTCTTTGTCACGGTTTATTCGATTAGCTGGCGAAATCATACAGTTGGCGATTTCTCTACCTATTTCATTATGTACAACAATATTAAAGTTTAAGGGCTACATTGTACCTATATGGTCGATTTGTCGTAATCAGTACATACCATACCTTTATGAATAATTGTGATAGTGACGTTTGAACGTTTATTCACAAGCGTCTTACATATATACAAGCTCTAAACATGAATAGCCTTTGGATTAATTATTTTATCTATAAATCTTAGGAGTCATAATGGTGAATTACACGGGTCATCACCTGTAAGTTGCAAATAAAATTGAAAGTTGATATTGATAACAAAAATGATCATGAGTTAAACGCTTTGGAGACACAACTCAGGCACTACAGGAATTTTAGAACTAGACTGTATAAGGTATTTTTAGAATAGTCTAACAAGATTCTTTTACGTATACATAATTTGACGCCATAGTAGATACTTATCCATATTTACGCTACCTATTCCTATTAAGTATAACATGAAACGTTTCCCAAACAGAAGTATCTATTACTTCAAAGAAGGCGTAAAGTCGATGCCGCCTCCAAATTAGCAATGTATTAAACCAACAGCACAAAGTTACCAAGAAATTCTCAAAGAAACACTAAACTGGAAGAACAAACTAGACGCCCTAAAGATAAGAGCAGATTAAATCTAATTTTCCCGACGTCTCCCTACCGAGAAACTACGCCTGTTCCAACAAAGAAGCTGGAATTTACTGTATGTAGGGTTACCAGATGGAAAATTCAAAAGTCCGAATAAAAAGCCTGAGTTCCATTAAGAACTTGTGAATTTTTTCGCGTTGCACCTTACAGAGGTGAGTCGGGTCCCGGTTGTGGACTGAATGATGTAAAACCGCCCCAGGTTTCCTAATTTTAGCTTTACCCGATGATTATCTAGATGACAAACATGTTCTAGGACATCATTGCACTCATCGTTATGACCTTTTTAAATGGGACCAACAAGAAGTCGCGAAAAATTGCAAAATATATCAAAACTTACCTACTTCAGGGTTGGTCCCATAGTAAAAGTTGATCTAGATAATGAGTGAAATAATATCATCTAGAGAAACAACCTGTATACTTACATGTGAAGCCTGGATGATGTAATAGGAACCCTGATCAAAGAAGTCTAAACTGCCATCGCCACTGACATCCTCATACTCGTATCCCCAGAAATATCCCGAGATAAGCCTAAAATCCTGAGATTTCAGGAGAAATCCTGAGATATGGTAACCCTATATACGGCTCAAACTTCCTCAAAGCATTCAATCTGCTTAATTTTCTACCCTCCGTTTTATGAAATGTGATTAACTTAGCCATGAGATTGGAATCGTATCTATTCTCGTGCCAAATTCAGTTCCAAGTAAGTAATTTGAGCTAATTTTACCTACTCTATCTTTATAGCTAATTTTTATAAAATCTTCTACCGTGTTAGACTTCAAAAGAATATTATTTTTTATCACTTTCGTTATACCTAGAAGTAGTTTAATTTAACCAAGGACGAGCTAAAAACTTAGATAAAATCCTAACACTTCTTTGGAAATGTTTTCACTTTAATCTTTCATTTGATACATTTCATGTAGATTCTGCCTTTGAAATCTGTTATCAAAGCGACCGAGCTTGTACTTTTTTTACAGTAAATAATTCAGATTTTATGATAAATGTTTTATAAAATCTAAAAAATCACGAATCTCAATAAAAATAGCGGACAGATAAATGTTTCTTTTAAATCTAAATGTTTTAGAAGTATTAAACACTTTTAAGTGTAAAATAAATTAAATTCGAGAAAAAGTTACAGCATTTATATCACGAATCGCTTTTTCACACGTTAAAGAAATAGCGAGATTTTAATTTAGATTAAAAATCGGATAAAAAGTAATAATATGTTTTTTACGCTTTGCAAAAAAATTTGTAATATCTTTGAAAAGAGTAAGTTTGCAGTCAACACAGATGCAAGGGAAAAAATTATACAAAACCTCTAGTAAATCTAACGAATAAATTATATCTACCCTTGTGAGAAAAAATAATCATTAATCCTTGTTACACTTAAGTATTATAGTTTTAATTTGTTTTTTCTTGGCGTCAATAATAAAGATTTAACAGTTTAACCTGTCTACGGTTATAACAATCTTCTTAAATTTGTGTTTCTTAGTACCTTCGCTTTTCCCACTGTATTTACCCTCTGTCTATTTTACTTTTGTTGTCCATCATTAACATAGGCCAAATCCTTTTTTATGTATCTGTAACAAACATCCAACTTTGTGTTACGGTTAAATGTCAGGAACCCATGTCACAAATCACTCTAGTGTAGAATGCAATCCGTTCATTACTTTTTATTTATCTGTAACTTTCTGTGATATAGTACAGTCACTTTAAACTGTGAAGTTGGGCTATAAAAGTCAGAATGAAACACTAAAAATGAAAAGAGATAAAAACATCTAATGTCCCAAAGTCTCAGTTCAAACTGATATTTTTAAGAGATATGGAAAAATAGCCAGGATGATATTCACATAGAACAGGGGTGGGGGGAGGGGGGCGGGGCAAAAATAGCCAAAGTAACCATAATTTTGGTCAAGGGAGTAAAGGAGGGTTTAAAACACAACCAGATTCATATACGATCACAGCGACAGCCAATTTCTTCCCTGGCTTAAACTCGCAATTCTAATTTAATTCATTTCATTTATCAAAGCTTTGGGTATACATTTGTAAACAAAACGACGTAATTTACAGATTAAAAAAATCTTACGTAATATATTAACATATCAATAGCCTTGTGATTTTCTTCACTCCCTTAAGCATAATATACGCGTACCACGCCTATTTTCATTCAGACATTTTCTGATAATATTTGTTACCATAAATTGAGTATAATAAGAACAAAGATACAGGAAATATTATAAGTAATACAGGGTCCTACCAGTCCTGGCGCGGAATTACAACAGATATCATGTCGGGAACATAATTTGAGGTTTGTAGCGCAACCCCTCGCCGACACGAACCTTTGATATGCATGTTACAAAGGTAAGAGGTTTTTTCATATTACGTAGAAGATTTTTCTTAAAACAATAGATTTTTAATAAAGTAAGTTCGTATAGGCCGGGTGGCAACACTGATGTCAGAGTTATTTAGCCATGTGAAGACCTCTGATATGGCTGAGCGCTTAGAACTGTCTATAATTTAATATGATATCTTTGGCGAAACTGTGAAACACACTCACAGAAGCCACAAACAAGAATTGAAGTTGAAGTTGAGCCTGAGCTACGCCTATTATGGTATTGTCATCATCATTTCGACCCCAAGATGTTCTCTGGAAAATGTATAGATCAACCCCGCGCAGAAATGAGCTCCAGCGGCACACACCTCACTGTGATACCAACTATCGCAAAAGCTCCTTCTTTATCCGTACTTTTTGCAACTTTAATCAAAATTATTCCAGGAATGTTGTGTTGTTTATGAGGAATCGAACTTCGTTTAAAAATTTAGTCAGTAAAGACTTTTTTGCTGAAACTAATTATGAAAACACTTTAAAAAGAAAGCTCGAAACATACTATCGGACGCGGCTTACGGACGCGACTAACAGCCGCGAACTAGACTATGAAAGTACACTGAGCCGTGCACACTATCGGACATAAGTCGCGGACGTCACCTTCGGATGACCTTGAGCGTTCGGACGTCCGAGAGCGATCTGGCACACCGGATGTTTTAAGACTGTGCACATTGCTAAGTCGCGGCTGTCAGTCGCGTCCGTCAGCCGCGTCCGATAGTATGTTTCGAGTTTATAAGAAGAAAAGAGATACCTATTAAGCTGGACACATACTATCGGACGCGGCTTACGGACGCGACTGACAGCCGCGACTGATAGGTATCTAGACTATGAAAGTACACTGAGCCGTGCACACTATCGGACATAAGCCGCGGACGTCACCTTCGGACGACCTTGATCGTTCGAACGTCCGAGAGCGATCTGGCGCGCCGGATGTTTTAAGACTGTGCACACTGCTAAGTCGCGGCTGTCAGTCGCGTCCGTCAGTCGCGTCCGATAGTATGTTTCCAGCTTAATAAAGAATGAACACCTTGTTAATGTAGGTACTAAAGGCATTAAGAAATTGACAGGTACAAACTAATGTTATGATTTTATTTTGAGTGCTTTCCACACTAGATTTTATCTCAAAGAGTTATCTTTGTGATAAGCATTTCAAAAATCTGAAGCGAACGCAGGATTTTTGCGTGGGAGGCGGGCTGGCTCAGTTGGTTAGAGCGTCGGGCTAGTGATCCGAAGGGGCAGGTTCAAATCCTGCGTTCGCTTCAGATTTTTGAAATGCTTTTCACAAAGATAACGCTTTGAGGTACAAACTAGTTTCTAGCTCGTAGATATTCTTGTTGTCAACTTTATCTATTATATAAAAGGCTTCCCTGAGTGACTGACTGACAGACAGCCTACAGCCCAAACCGTTTAAGATATGAGCTTGAAATTTGGAATATAGGTACATTGAACGACGTAATGGAGCACTAAGGACGAAAATTTTGAACTTTCGACCTCTAAGGGGGTTAAACGGGCCCTTTTCGTTTGTATGTAACATTTTATTCCCTGTACCGATTGACTTAAAACTTTGTATGCATGCTTTTCAAACAAAATAAAAGTTACGTTTTTTACTGTTTTTCCGAATTTTCCTCATCTAAGGGGTCAAATAAGGTCCCAAAGTTGGTGAAAAAAGCGTCAATTACATCGAACCAGCTGAACGGTTATGGTTGAAAATTGGTATGAAGGAATGCTCTCAGCATGTTTTAATACAGAAACTAATAAAATCCAGGAAAATTTATAAGGTTCCTTAGGGATACGCAAAATTAATAAGTTTAGGCTACAGCCCAAACCGCTGAAGATATGAGCTTGAAATTTGGGATATAGGTACATTGAACAACGTAATGGAGCACTAAGGACGAAAATTTTGAACTTTCGACCCCTAAGGGGGTAAAACGGGTCCTTTTTGTTTGTATGTAACTTTTTATTCCCTGTACCGATTGACTTGAAACTTTATATACATGCTTTTCAAACAAAATAAAAGTCATGTTTTTTTCTGTTTTTCCGAATTTTCTTCATCTAAGGGGTCAAATAAGGTCCCAAAGTTGGTGAAAAAAGCGTCAATTCCATCGAACCAGCTGAACGGTTATGGTTGAAAATTGGTATGAAGGAAGCACTCAGCATGTTTTAATACAGAAACTAATAAAATCCCGGAAAATCTATAAGGTTCCTTAGGGATACGCAAAATTAATAAGTTTAGGCTACAGCCCAAACCGCTGAAGATATGAGCTTGAAATTTGGGATATAGGTACATTGAACGACGTAATGGAGCACTAAGGACAAAAATTTTGAACTTTCGACCTCTAAGGGGGTAAAATGGGCCCTTTTCGTTTGTATGTAACTTTTTATTCCCTGTACCAATTGACTTGAAACTTTGTATACATGCTTTTCAAACAAAATAAAAGTCACGTTTTTTCCTGTTTTTCCGAATTTTTTTCATCTAAGGGGTCAAATAAGGTCCCAAAGTTGGTGAAAAAAGTGTCAATTACATCCAACCAGCTGAACGGTTATGGTTGAAATCTGGTATGAAGGAAGCACACAGTATGTTTCAATACAGGAACTAATAATATCCAGGAAAATTTATAGGGTTCCTTAGGGATAGCAAAAATTAATCAGTTTAGGCTACAACCCAAACCACAGAGGGTATAAAGTTGAAATTTGAAATATACGTACATCATACGACATAATGAAGCACTAAGGATAAAAAACGTACCCAACTCTTACTTACAGGGTAAAACGGGCCCTTTTTGTTTGCATGTAACTTTTTATTTCCTGTACTGATTGACATGAAACTTTGTATAGGTGCTTTTGAGACTAAATAAAAAATATGGCTGTACCTGTTTTCTAAATTTTCCTTAAAAAAATCCTTAGGGGTCAGATACGTCCCAAAACTTCAATGCGCTTTTTTTAAATGATAATGATTTTTGAAATGATTATGATAATGATAGTTTATCTTTAAATGGGGCAAAATGGGTCCCCAAAAGTTTACGATTTAATTTTTATTTTGTGAGCCAATAGTCTTAAGCTTAGCGCACATATGGATCAATATAAGTATTTTACTATGGGATCAACCCTGACAAGAGAAAATTACCTACATTTTCCATACATTTTGTCGCGGGTCGATGAACTTTTTGTGTTGAACAGCTGATTTTATTCACGTGCTTTTGGGGTTGGTACCATTGTAAAAGTTAATCAAATTATGAGTATAATAGCATCCTAGAATATGCCTGACTAGAATTACGACTTGTGCGCCATTTTTTCATTTGCCTGGAAAATTAAATTTCTAATGACTTAATGAAACATGTGGAATACCTGTACCGGCCTTAATTAATAGTGCACTACTGAAAATAGGTACTACGGATAGCACTACGGATAATAGAAACAGGTGGGTCTTAAGATGAACATGGACAAGACGAAAGTCATGTGTAATTCCCATGTTTTACCTACCCCGATTTCTGTTGGAAACTCGGTTCTTGAAGTCGTTGACTCGTACGTCTACCTAGGACAAGTAGTCCAGTTAGGTAGGTCCGACTTCAACAAAGAGGTCAATCGACGAATTCAACTCGGCTGGGCAGCGTTCGGAAAAGTGCGTAGTGTCTTCTATGACATACCTCAGTGCCTCAAGTCAAAAGTTTTCGACCTGTGTGTGTTGCCAGTGATGACTTATGGCACAGAAACGTGGTCTCTCACTATGGGCCTTATTAGTAAGCTCCAAGTAGCCCAACGAGCTATGGAGAGGGCTATGCTTGGAGTCTCTCTGCGAGATCGAATCATTAATGAGGAGATCCGTAGAAGAACCAAAGTTACCGACATAGCCCAACGGATTGGCAAGTTGAAATGGCAATGGGCAGGGCACATAGCGCGGAGAGCTGATGACCGTTGGGGTCGAAAAGTTCTCGAGTGGAGACCATGTACCGGCAAGCGCAGCGTAGGACGTCCACCGACAAGGTGGACGGATGACCTCATTAAGACCGCAGGATCGCGCTGGATGCAAGCCGCTTCCAACCGGTCTTATTGGAGATCCATAGGGAAGGCCTATGTCCAGCAGTGGACGTCCTGCGGCTGATGGATGACTGAAAATAGGCCTATCCGCGAAGGGTAATTGGGCCATATCCATCACGCCGGTCGAGCATGGGTTGCTGAATTCACATACGACATTGATTTTTTCTACGTTCGTACAGGTTGCCTCAATGTTTTCCAGCAAAGAAAAGTGAAATTTCTTACATAGTTACTCATACAATTATTATTATTGGCTCCCTCGGTGGCTCAGTGGTTGACCCTGACCCAGGAGTCAGGGTCAACCACTGAGCCACTGAGGTCAACCAAAGAGGCGTGGGTTTGATTCCCAGGGCAAATATTTATGTGATGTTCATGTGTTTGCTCTGTGTCCGAGTGTTATTAATGTATTTTTATTTATTTAACACTTTATTGCACACTATTTGTACAAAAGGAGGACTTAACGCTAAACAGCATTATCTGCCAGTCAACCTACATGTATATGTAGTATATCAGTCTCTGCCAGCCAAATCACAAACTTTGCTTAGTTTGGGATCAGAGACCGTGTGTGAGATGTCCCCCAATATTTATTTTACATATTTATTTATTATCGAGTTCATTTCAGAAATTCGGCAATTTATCATCTGAAAATTCACGTACTCCGTAATAAGCTTTAGATACAAGTAAATTAAATAACCAAATACTGAGACGAATCAGGCTAAGCCGTAGGCATTATTTTGCAAGTAATATAATAATAGGCTCAGTTATGAAGACGCCATCTATATCTATACTAATATTATAAAGAGGAAAGATTTGTTTGTTTGTTTGTTTGTTTGTAATGAATAGGCTCCGAAACTACTGGACCGATTTCAAAAATTCTTTCACCTTTGGAAAGCTACATTATCCCCGAGTAACATAGGCTATATTATATTTTTAAAAAAATTAGGGATCCTTACTAAAACTCCAATAATGTAACATAAGGTGTAAAAAAAAGACCTGAAAAATTCCTTACGTCGCGTGCGCTGCGAAAACTATTGATGATGGAATAAAATAATGTACTACGACTTTATAGAACACACCATAATTTACAAAAAATGTCGCGACAGCATATATCTAACTATTATAGTTAAGCCGTAATAACTGTTCTTTTATTCTTAAAAAATAATTGAAATACCGTCGCAGGAAAAGGATCTTAATTTGTATCTTGGTATTAATCCTTATCAAAATAAATTATTTCATATTCAAGACTGTTTCAATAGCTTTATGCAACTTTTTAAATTATTTAATTCAGACATTTTATTACAAAGATATTACGAGTTCAAAAATGTAAGTATTATAAAAGTTTCGTTTCGCCGCTCACTCCGCTTGGCAATTCATGTACTTTGTACAATGTACATAATACAAAATTCACTTCGAGCAAATATCTATAGAGTCACAATCGTGAAAAAAGTGTCCGAGCCAAAATCCTGCCCAAGCTACGTAGTGGGCAGGCTTTTTAGTTAGTCGTAAGGCGATTCCGAGCCGACTACAACGCCGCGCGATGCCAAAGTGCTCGGTTACAGGCACTTAATAGGTGACATAACGTCGAGATTCGAGGAAACGGGTCATTGAGAATTGAGAAGGGTGCTTGGGCCATATCCACCACCAGTGCCAGGGCCCAGTGTGGGTTGGTGCAGATTGCCACACAATATTTTCCTTCGCCGAAAAGCCAATGATTTGAAATTCCGTACATAAGTTCCAAAGAAACTCATTGATACAGGATCGGGATTTGAACCCACCATCTCACGATTGTAGGACAGGCGTTACTACCACTAGACCACCAAAGTTATATATCTCCGCCATTAGTGTGTCGATTTATGTTTTATTGGTAGTAAATAGGTATGCAGTGGCGTAGCGTGCCTTGGAGGAGCCCAGAATCAAACATAGTTGGGGAGCCCAAATCACTCATTTCCCACAAAAGAAGCAAATACGCTTGCATTAAATTGAAATAAATATATACCGCCTTACCGCAAAAGATTTAAACACTGTTTAGCCGTACAATTTGTACTGTTAAAACTTTAGTGGTAAGACGGTTATTTATAAGTTGTCACTTCCTCCTAGAAATTGAGATAGCCAAACAATTCAAATGAAATATACACTTTTCTTGCCTTTTTTTTCAGGAAATTGATAATTGATAATGAATAGAATATAATTACCTATATCAGCTAAGTAAGTCTAGCTGAAGACGATTTCAGTTGTTATAAAATTTCTGCCTCTTAGGACAACTTTTGGAAGAATGCTTAAACCGGGAAAAAAAGAGATGATTTTTTTTCGGGAAGCACGCGATTAAGTGACATTGTGGATAACATTTTACTAGGTTTTGCTTACACACGTTAAGGCCCCTGTAGCCCGGGAGCCCCGTATTATTGACAAGGCTGATACTGCGGTAGCTACGCCCCTACACATAGTATGTGAAAGGAATTGTCGACCTTAAAGTTCTCGAATGTGGACAATGTATTGGCAAGTGTAGCGAAGGTCTTCACGTGAATCTAAGATCTGGTCGTGACGTCCGGAACACGTTGGATGCCAGCGCTTCGATTCCTTCCATCACAGCTCTTTGGGTTAGCAAGTTGAAGAGGCCTTAGGTAGGGCACACAATTCGTAGAAGTAGAACTGATGTCCAATGTTTTTCAAAATTCTCGAGTGAAGACAAGATCAAGAAACTAACTTACATGGGTAGAATGTATAGACTGTGGGTCTGTAATATTTTAACGTCGCTTTCATTCTAATAATTGTCATTTTCTGAAATCAGGGCTATATATTATGTACAGCCACCCAACACATACGAACTCACTTTTATTTAGATATGCCAATACCTACTATCTCTTTTTCATAAACTTCGAACAGTTTAAGACTACGGAAACTCTCGAGATTTGGGTAGGTCTTAACTCATGATAATGGTTCATCCGGTATGTCTAGCATGTGTGTGGCGCATACCTATATTACGTGGTAAGTATATGTATAGCCAATCATACCCGGGCAAAGCCGGGACGGGCAGCTAGTAGTAAATATAATAACAACATAAAAAGTGTTCTCTGTATCGAATGCTTAAAGTGAAAATGAAACAGATATAATTATGATAATTAGCTATTTTAATTACGATGGCGCCTTCATAATCGAGCCTAATGCGGGCTTAACCACGAGCTACTATTATTTTAAGTAAGTGCCAAGAAAACGCGGGCTTAACTTTGGGTTTTTATCATTTCAAGCAGTTAAGAAAATAACGCGGGCCAGACCGTGGGCTATTATCATTACAAGTAATACAAAAACGCAGGCTAACGGCATGCTATTATAATTTTAAGGATTTATTAAGACAACACGGGCCAGACCGCGAACTATTAGATATTATTATAAGCAAATGCCAAGATAACGCGGGTTGAACCGCGGGCTGTTAATTTAATTAAGTAAGTATTAAAACAACATTGGCCAAACTGTGGGTTATTATCATTGTAAGTACCTAATTATTAACACAATGCGAGCTAAACCGCGGGCTTTTATCATTTTGAGCAAGTACTAAGACAATACGGGCCAGACCATGGGCTATTATCATTGTAAGTAATACGACAATGCAGGCCAAACGGCAAACTTTTATAATTTTAAGCAAGTATTAAGACATCGCAGTCCATGCTGCGTGCTATAAATAACCATCTTAAGCAAGTACTAACAATACGCGGGCCAAACCGTGACCTCTTATCATTATATTATCATTATAAGCAAATTCTGTTACAATTTTGACCAATCCGTGGGCATTATCCTTGCAAGTAATTTTAAGCAAGTATTAAGACAACGCGGGCCAAATCGCAGACTATTAGATATTATTATAAGCATGTACAATGACAACGTAGATCAAACCGCGGGCTATTTTCATTTTAAGTAAGTACCTATGTACTAAGACAACGCGGGCGAAGCCGCGGGTTTTAAGCTAGTTAAGTATAAGAATGCAGGAATATTGTGCATAGATAACTTAGTTAAGTCCACATTGTTTGTTCACATACCTATTCCGTATTGGGCACTAAGTATTTACAAGCGAGAACTGTTCGGCTTACTGTTCGACTTTTTACTGTGTTTGTTAGAAAGCCGTTTGTTTTCCATGTAATTTTAAAATAAAGAAATATAATAAAAATAAAATCTAGACCTCCACTTCGTACCACAGAGCTGCGTATAGATTTTCTAAAAGGCTTCATGTACCTACGCGACTTCCATCAAGCACGATCACGTGGTTTTAATCTTTTTTTATTCTTAGTAATCCAAATTATTTATTTCATATTTCTTAACAGCAGACTAATTTCTAATTTGAAGTAGGGGCGATAAGTCCTGCACTGACGTCCCGCATGGGGTGTTTTGTGCATTTTCCCCTCCAGCGTATCCCGAGCCAGCCCAGCCTCCTTAAAGTAACGGAGCGTGGCTCTGGGCCGCTGGCATAACAGCAGACTAGTTGATATCTATACTTAATATTATAAAGAGGAAAGATTTGTTTGTTTGTTTGTTTGTTTGTAATGAATAGGCTCCGAAACTACTGGACCGATTTCAAAAATTCTTTCACCTTTGGAAAGCTACATTATCCCCGAGTAACATAGGCTATATTATATTTTTAAAAAAATTAGGGATCCTTACTAAAACTCCAATAATGTAACATAAGGTGTAAAAAAAAGACCTGAAAAATTCCTTACGTCGCGTGCGCTGCGAAAACTATTGATGATGGAATAAAATAATGTACTACGACTTTATAGAACACACCATAATTTACAAAAAATGTCGCGACAGCATATATCTAACTATTATAGTTAAGCCGTAATAACTGTTCTTTTATTCTTAAAAAATAATTGAAATACCGTCGCAGGAAAAGGATCTTAATTTGTATCTTGGTATTAATCCTTATCAAAATAAATTATTTCATATTCAAGACTGTTTCAATAGCTTTATGCAACTTTTTAAATTATTTAATTCAGACATTTTATTACAAAGATATTACGAGTTCAAAAATGTAAGTATTATAAAAGTTTCGTTTCGCCGCTCACTCCGCTTGGCAATTCATGTACTTTGTACAATGTACATAATACAAAATTCACTTCGAGCAAATATCTATAGAGTCACAATCGTGAAAAAAGTGTCCGAGCCAAAATCCTGCCCAAGCTACGTAGTGGGCAGGCTTTTTAGTTAGTCGTAAGGCGATTCCGAGCCGACTACAACGCCGCGCGATGCCAAAGTGCTCGGTTACAGGCACTTAATAGGTGACATAACGTCGAGATTCGAGGAAACGGGTCATTGAGAATTGAGAAGGGTGCTTGGGCCATATCCACCACCAGTGCCAGGGCCCAGTGTGGGTTGGTGCAGATTGCCACACAATATTTTCCTTCGCCGAAAAGCCAATGATTTGAAATTCCGTACATAAGTTCCAAAGAAACTCATTGATACAGGATCGGGATTTGAACCCACCATCTCACGATTGTAGGACAGGCGTTACTACCACTAGACCACCAAAGTTATATATCTCCGCCATTAGTGTGTCGATTTATGTTTTATTGGTAGTAAATAGGTATGCAGTGGCGTAGCGTGCCTTGGAGGAGCCCAGAATCAAACATAGTTGGGGAGCCCAAATCACTCATTTCCCACAAAAGAAGCAAATACGCTTGCATTAAATTGAAATAAATATATACCGCCTTACCGCAAAAGATTTAAACACTGTTTAGCCGTACAATTTGTACTGTTAAAACTTTAGTGGTAAGACGGTTATTTATAAGTTGTCACTTCCTCCTAGAAATTGAGATAGCCAAACAATTCAAATGAAATATACACTTTTCTTGCCTTTTTTTTCAGGAAATTGATAATTGATAATGAATAGAATATAATTACCTATATCAGCTAAGTAAGTCTAGCTGAAGACGATTTCAGTTGTTATAAAATTTCTGCCTCTTAGGACAACTTTTGGAAGAATGCTTAAACCGGGAAAAAAAGAGATGATTTTTTTTCGGGAAGCACGAGATTAAGTGACATTGTGGATAACATTTTACTAGGTTTTGCTTACACACGTTAAGGCCCCTGTAGCCCGGGAGCCCCGTATTATTGACAAGGCTGATACTGCGGTAGCTACGCCCCTACACATAGTATGTGAAAGGAATTGTCGACCTTAAAGTTCTCGAATGTGGACAATGTATTGGCAAGTGTAGCGAAGGTCTTCACGTGAATCTAAGATCTGGTCGTGACGTCCGGAACACGTTGGATGCCAGCGCTTCGATTCCTTCCATCACAGCTCTTTGGGTTAGCAAGTTGAAGAGGCCTTAGGTAGGGCACACAATTCGTAGAAGTAGAACTGATGTCCAATGTTTTTCAAAATTCTCGAGTGAAGACAAGATCAAGAAACTAACTTACATGGGTAGAATGTATAGACTGTGGGTCTGTAATATTTTAACGTCGCTTTCATTCTAATAATTGTCATTTTCTGAAATCAGGGCTATATATTATGTACAGCCACCCAACACATACGAACTCACTTTTATTTAGATATGCCAATACCTACTATCTCTTTTTCATAAACTTCGAACAGTTTAAGACTACGGAAACTCTCGAGATTTGGGTAGGTCTTAACTCATGATAATGGTTCATCCGGTATGTCTAGCATGTGTGTGGCGCATACCTATATTACGTGGTAAGTATATGTATAGCCAATCATACCCGGGCAAAGCCGGGACGGGCAGCTAGTAAATAATAAATAGGTATAGGTGCACAAGTAAAAAATCGAAATTATTAAATACTTCATGAAATAAATAAATCAAAGTGAATACAAACACTAATGCACCTATATTATTGTGGTGAATTAAAAAACTAATTCAAAATATTTTGAATCCTAATTAATAAGCTATTATCAAAAAGCGAAAGAAATATCTAAAAACCGTATATCTCTGCCTCACTCGGGATATTCCAATGAAAATTAATGAGCTTATTAAGCTCCAATACTTATTTAGTAGATATCTAATTGGGTGTGAACACTGGGTTTTAATTAATTTAATGGTAGTGTGATGAACTTTTAACATTGTCGTGTCATTCAATGAGCAAAAAAGATCTACTCGCACATCATTTATATTGTACTCAATAATAAAGGATTTTAAGCTGTAGAGTTCTGTCTTTTTGAGTCATTTTGAGAAAAACTAATGCTTAATATAATATTTTGGCAATATTTAATGTGAGCAGTATTTTTGTGATCTAGGTGCTGATGTGTAGTATTTTTTGTGACTTTGAAGCGATCAGATAGTTAGGTATAGACTAATCATTTATGAACAACATTTCTGTGGGAGAGAAATTACGAAAAAAAATAGCTGTTCTCTACACACTCTAACAAAGAGATTTCGGGGTTGGTCTCATAAATAATTAAAGCTGTTCATTTAGATGGAATAAAGTAGCCTTTAAGAATATGCGCGTGTACGATATAATAATTATTTATATTCAAAATTATAGTTAAGTAAATTACCTGTAATTTTGTACAAAATAAATATTCATTATTTCAATAATCGATTTTACTTATTTTGCCGTTTCATTACATTATATATCTCTAATGTAGCTACATTGATTGAAAAAATATTATATACTAAATATGAGCGCTAGCTGCCGAACTAAGTTTGCACCAGTATTTTGGCAGACGGCAATAATTATGTATTACATAGTAGTATACTAAGAAATATCTTGTCTTATTTATATAGATATGAATTTATATATATTTTTACCTGCAGAAAACCAAGACACCAATACGCTATTTTACTTTATATTCCGTTCAATCCAACTTTCAATGCACACTTTGTAAGAGAAAATTGTTTCTGTAACCAGAGGGCAATTTTATTTGCATTTTTCAATCTAAAATGGAAAAGTTTTGTTGGAATTTGCAGCAAATTTACTATACTAACTGAACCTATAACAAGAACGAGCAATTTAGGAGCAATTTCACCATTTTTCAATTAACTTATCAGAAAGGTCATCGCGAAAACTGTGGGGAACAACAAGCAGTAAATGTAGAATCGTCATTATTATCAGCCGTAGAACGTTTACAGCTAGACATAGGCCTACCAATAAGACTGGTTGGAAGTGGATTGTAAAGCGTGTTTTCTACGGCCTTGATTAGATCATCTGTCCACTTTGCCGGTGGATATCTTGCACAGCGCTTGCTGGTACGTGGTCTCCACCCGAGAACTTTACGACCCTATTGCCCATCCGTTGTGCGAAGTATATACCTTGCCCACTTGTAATTAATTATAATATTCTTAATATATATAAATCTCGTGTCACAATGTTTGTCCTCAATGGACTCCTAAACCACTTAACCGATTATAACAAAATTCGCACACCATGTGCAGTTCGATCCAACTTGAGAGATAGAATAGTTTAAATCTCAAATTATAGTCGCAATTTTAATTTATTTAGCCACAGCAACGCTTGGCCGGGTCAGCTAGTATACCTATATATATTCTCAATCTTTTCAATCAAGAATTTGATTGAGATGTTATAAGTACCTTTTTCATATATGTACACAGATTTGTTTTTGTTTATTCTTTCGAGATTTTTATAATTTTTAAGATTTTGGTTGATAGTAGCAAGTCCCAGATCCATCAGGTACTCAAGATTGCAATATATATCCCACTGCCATTTCAATACGCATTGCAGTATAAAATGAATATAAATATTGGATTTAAGTTTGCAAATATTCCCTTGATATTATTACCTTATAAGCCAATCATTTTTATCAGCCGTAAACCGGTTATTGCAAAAAGATTGCAAATATCAGGTGGCGATAAAAATCAACTATGTAAATAGGTACTAAAGCTTGTTTACATTTTATCCGCTTTAAGTTTTAGGGTCCCCACTGACGATGCTTCCGAACGTTCCGAACCACAGAGATACCAGAGAGATAATGTGGGCGATCGATAAAAGAAAGAAAGACGATTTAATATGGCATGAGTTAGAAAGAGACATAAACAATATCTCGATTCAGTAGTTGTAGTGTTTTTCTCTCAGTAGCTTAGATCAAATATCTCAGTAGTGTCAAATTCCTATACATATTTGACAGTTTTGACAGCTCTGAGCCAGATTTTCCATACATTTTTGTGGTTGAGAATAGGGAAGTTTCCCGTTTTCTAGTTTTATTTTTATTAAATTACACTAAGTCTGCAATAAATTATGGTGTTTTTATTTTTCAATTATCTTCAAAAATGACGGAGTTATGAATTTTTAAACATGACCGCACGAAATCAAAAAACCTCGCGACGGATTTACGCGTGTGACGTCATTCGGCTTCAGAGCCGCGCCGTGGGTTAGGCGGGAGTAAGGAAAAAAGGAAATAAAGTGCTTCATTCTACGTCGGGTATTTTTCTAAGCCACGAATACGTTCTAGAATATAATTGTACTCATCTTTATGTTATGATCAACATTTACTATGGGACTAACCCCCCAATATAACGAATAAAAAGTCAGCATTCCCATAATTTTGTCGTGAGTAAATGAACTTTATATCTAAATGGAACAAGACTTGGTGTATGTGTCCAGTGTACTGCGGTTTTTACATCTGTAACTATTAACTAGTAGCTCTCCAAACAGTAGACCTCGCAAGTATACATTTTCTCGTAATAAGTTCTCAAAAATGCACAACTTTCACAGGTAAATATATTCTTAATCATAAAAATGGTAAGGTTCTTTACTAAGATATTATTGTATATTATGGGACTACGTAAGTAAGTTTGTATAGGCCGAGTGGCTAGCCCTGGTGTCAGAGTTTGGGACTGATCCCCTATACAGGGTTAGCTAGCTAGAACTGGTGAAGCGTAATATATTTTGTTCTAATAAAATACTTTAGATAATTTTTTCAAGGCTTTTATTTTCTAGTCCCAATAAGTTGTCAAGTGCGTGTCAAGACATGCGTATGATAGGCTTCCGTAGACGTGACGATGATTATGATGATGATAAAAAACAATTTTTAAGATGGTTGATTACTATGGAAACGTAATTTAGTATGAATTCTTGGTTGCCTGGGAGAATTCGCTTAAAGCGATAAGGCCACCAGTTAGAAACCTATTAATTGTATTGTTTCCTTACTCACGCCTAACCCACGGCGCGGGGTTAGGCGGGAGTAAGGAAAAAAGGAAATAAAGTGCTTCATTCTATGTCGGGTATTTTTCTAAGCCACGAATACGTTCTAGAATATCTTTGTACTTATCTTTATGTTATGATCAACATTTACTATGGGACTAACCCCCCAATATAACGAATAAAAAGTCAGCATTCCCATGATTTTGTCCTGAGTAAATGAACTTTATTTCTAAATGGAACAAGACTTGACGTGTGTACCTACTGTTCTGCGGTTATTACATCTGTATATATTGACTAGTAGTTTTCCAAATAGTAAACCTATACAAACTTACTTACTTAGTCCCATAATATACAATAATATCTTAGTAAAGAACCTTACCATTTTTATGATTAAGAATATATTTACCTGTGAAAGTTGTGTATTTTTGAGAACTTATTACGAGAAAATGTATACTTGCGAGGTCTACTGTTTGGAGAGCTACTAGTTAATAGTTACAGATGTAAAAACCGCAGTACACTAGACACATACACCAAGTCTTGTTCCATTTAGATATAAAGTTCATTTACTCACGACAAAATTATGGGAATGCTGACTTTTATTCGTTATATTGGGAGGTTAGTCCCATAGTAAATGTTGATCATAACATAAAGATAAGTACAATGATATTGTAGAACGTATTCGTGGCTTAGAAAAATACCCGACATAGAATGAAGCACTTTATTTCCTTTTTTCCTTACTCCCGCCTAACCCACAGCGCGGCTCTGAAGCCGAATGACGTCACACGCGTAAATCCGTCGCGAGGTTTTTTGATTTCGTGCGGTCATGTTTAGACATCCATAACTCCGTCATTTATTAAGATATTCGAGTAATTTTTTCACTGTGTCTAATATAATTCTAACGTCCTTAAATGTATATAATTATTTTTAGTTTTTATGATAAAGGAAACTTCCCTCTCAAGCGACAACAGCGCTATCTCTCTAGTTGCAATGGCTCTGTGTTCCGAACTGACGACGTCCATTCAATGTTGCCAATTTACCGACTTTATCGCTAGAAATTATGTATTTTCTTTGTTTTAGCAAACAAATAAACGCTTTGATGATAAAAGTTGAATTGATTGACCGACGAAACAGAGGAGGTACTTAATTCGACTCGAATATTTTTTTATGTTACGGGTTTTTCAACAAGAACTTGATTTTCTAAAATTTATATGAAGGTGGTTCAAGTTTTTATTGTATTACGAAGAGAAAACTTTTTACGTAGTAGTCCGATTTAGATAATTCTTTTTTTTAAGAATATACTTCGAAATTGGTCCCATTTAATTTTTATCAAAATCAGCTGAGCCATTTTTGATAAAAAAAAAGTAATGTGTAAAATGTTACATCGATCCGTGTGAAATATTCGCGAATTCTGTACACGGGTGAAGAAAAAATTAATTATCTGATTAAGTTGCATTAATAATAATAATATAATAATAATAATCTTTATTCAAGTGCACTCTTAAGTTACATTGGTAAACATAAGTTCATACTTTGGCATTCTTAAAACTGTCTTCTCGTATCACGTTGTATTACGATAAATGGTTAGAAAAAACCGAAAACATTTCAATGCTAAAGATTCAATGTTCAATTAGGCAGTACATAATTCACAAAGTGCCTCTTTTACCCTACTGCCAAAGAAGGATTGTTTTACAAGGTAGATCTAGATACTGTCAAGTAAATAAAAAGAAAAATCAGTAAATAAGACTAATTACCTAACATACATAAAACCCATGTATACCAAAAGGATGGCAAACAAACCAGTTTTCACTATTTGTCATCGGATCACCAAGTAAGCTACACAGAACAGACCCTGGTACCAATAGAACATTAAAGCATCAGTTAGTACAAAATACCTACCACCGATATTTTTATATTAGGTACAATACGACGTTATCAGTGAAAACAATAAGATTCGGGGCTAAAAATGAAACCAATCTTGACGGATCGGCTATGCGCTTGTGGCGACGTGGTTTGTTTACCCCTTTACAATAGATGAGCAGTCTTAGTTAGTGTTTCAGTACCTACTGAAAAACAGTGGGTCCCAAACTAGGCTAAGCCTGTATCTTGGGTACCCAAAAGATTTTTACAAATAGAATATCCCAATCACGCTGAGGTGTACGTATGTTAACTTTGAGAACGGTTACAGATTTTACATAATATATTTCGTGAACAACTTGAATGACTATTCAAAAATCAAAGCAAGATATTGATTATATACGCTAGTTACACCCAGATACCTACACTTAAAATGAGTAGAACAGAAATGAAATATAGATGAGCATAAAAAAAGCGGGTATGCTTCTCTTTTCGATACCATAATGTGCAGGCACGGTCGTAGTAAATAAACATCGCTGCCAAGCAAGAGTGAACCATTCAAGTTGAATAATTTCGTGTGAAGAAAGTTTGACTACATAAATGTACATTGTGAAAGCAGATAATTTATAATAAGGAAAATGTTACTTAAGATTTCTGCTGTGTTGATACATAATTAAATTACAGTAATAAATATTGAAGAACAGAGACAATTGATAATGTTACATTGTAATTAGGCATTATTCTAAATTAATTTGAATTGAGTAAAGCGAAGTTTACTCGGAGTTGATCATATTATTATTGTAAATCAACTTGCGACCAGTATAGATGATTTCAAGTAGAATGTGTGTGTGTGTGTGTGTGTGTGTGTGTGTGTGTGTGTGTGTGTGTGTGTGTGTGCGTGTGTGTGTGTGTGTGTGTGTAACACTGCAATACGCGGGATCTCATGAGAGTCAAGGTTTGCAGTGCTACGTGTGTGTGTGTGTGTGTGTTTTTCTAGTCAAGAAATTTTTCGGATTAACTCTATATGCTCGAAGGAAGAAGCAAAATCCTCTTTGCGTTTCGTCCCAGTATATGCAATTAGACTTTCTGTTTGCTCGCCGGATAGTGATAGAAGCCATTTCACTACCATTTTCTTAGAAGCAGCAAATGTACTATGTTGAATGTTTATATGTCGACAGACAGAGTTGTACGTAAAAATATGTACGTATTTCGGCAGCCGAGCTGCGAACGTGGTGTGCACTTTCGGTAGTGGGATATCGCAATGACGATTATTTCTACGAATTTTAATATTGCTCGAAAGGTGGTGACTTTGAGCTACAGCACGCAAGACAAACAGCTGTCGGACTCTGAGAACAGAAGCTTCCGCGTACAGCTTATCTGTTGGGTATCGGCGCGGTTTTCCTAATAGTACCTTTAACGCAGCTCTTTGGGCTCGTTCTATCTCGTCCGTGTGCGACTTCGCTGCGCCACCCCATACTCCTATGCAGTACTGTAGCAGCGACTGACAGAGCGATTTGTATACTAATATTTTAACGTCTGCTTTCGCGCATGCTCTTAGGCATTTCATTACGTATAGCAACTTACGAATTTTCTTTGAGATGTACGTGATGTGAGCAGAAAAGGACAAGTTTTCATCCACCATAACGCCCAGATATTTTACCGACTTGACTCTTTCTATCAAACTACTGCAAGTACACTTTACTGAGCTTGCTTTCGGGTCTGAAGTAGTAGTGCAGTTATTGTGTACAACTAATTTTGACAATGTAGAATTTGTGGCCGTCGTAATGTGAAAGGCAATGAAATTATATTTTTTAACATTCAAGGTTAATAGGTTAGCATCAAGCCAATGAGATATCATCTCGATACCTACTTCAGTTTCTCGGGTTACAGAAGCCCAATTATCTCCGTGGAAAATAGCAGCCGTGTCATCAGCGTAGCATATAAGTTCACAGTTTGGAATATTCAACCTGAAAATGTCATCCATGTAGATCGTGAACAGAGTAGGAGCCAGTATACTGCCTTGGAGGACGCCGAATTCAATGGGCATTCCGCCACTTACGTGTTCCCCAACTTTGACGCACTGTTGCCTATTTGAGAGGTAGCTAGCAAACCACCTAAGAGCGATTCCCCTAATTCCAAAACTGTGGAGCTTTTTAAGCAAGATTTTTGGAGACAAAGAGTCGAATGCTTTGGCCAAGTCAAGGAATACTCCGATACACCTTTAGTTAACGTGCATTTATCGATAAGTATTCTGTATTTCTGGTTACCCATATTTAAAAACAATTTGATTAAATATGAAGCCAAAATTAAATCTAACTAACACAAGGACTAAAATAAATTGTCAATATGGCCATATTTATTCGGACGTCGTCCATTCGTAAGTATCTTCTGTGGTAACCCTTCGAAAGACCTTGGAGGCCACGGACCTATCAGTAAATAGCGTAGGAGGTCTATTTACAGATGAGCACAGCAAATCATGCTGCAAGAACGCGCTGGATACAAGCGCTTCCAACCGGTGATATTATAAAAAATGTCTTCTAGTGGATATCTTACAGTTGATATGATGACGGCAAATCTATATAGTAGGTATACATAATAGTGTAAGAAAATTGAAATAAAAAATGTACTATTAAAATTATCAATTTTCAAGATATTTTTTATTTGTTATGTTGTATAGGTACCTAATATATGTACCTACAGAATGTATCTCTAGACAATGATATTTCTACCAATTCTAGGATTTTTTTACTCGACGATCTTTCCAGTCCTGGTAGCTGGCGAAAAAGAGAGGAGGCCTATGCTCAGCATTGGTTGGAACAAGCTGAATAGATTGATAGATTGTACCAACTTTTATTACGGGGCCAACGGTGAAAATACGATAAAAATTACCTGTTCAAAAAGTGTGGATCAGCAGTTTTTTTGTGATTTCATGTTGCAGTATAAGTTACTCGTATTTATAATGATATTACAATGATGACCTAGAATATGTTCTTCGTCTAGAGACCCACCTAGTACCTATGTATAATTATGTACCTATGTATGTATGACGATGAGCTTTTAATATCTTGGCTGTGTCTAAACTTATTGCTTTCCAGCATCATAACGTGTGGTTAAGTCCGAATTGTGAGATGAGTTTTGGTCACAAGCACTAGATTTAGACGTTTAAAAATGCATTCAGGACGCTTACTTGATTACGTAACCACATCGCTTGCTTGCGGTTTCCGTAATTGCAACTCGGAACACGGCACCTTTGACATTTCACTTCTAGAATTTATTATTATTTTTTATATATTACCCTGTTATCTAAGAAGGGCCACCCCCTTGAATAGCAACAGGGTTTTATAACACCTCTTAGATAACAGGGTATTACAACAGTTTTATACAGTATCCTCAGACCAAATAAAAAAATCAAGACAGAACATCGTGAACAGACTAGTGAAGTTGGTTTTTTATACATGTGGTGAGTGCGTCGGTGTTGCGCCGCCATAGTTGACTGACGCGCCAAGGCGTAGTTTCATTGTACATGTATGTGTGTATAATTTTATCTGTACACGGCAAGGCGTAGTTTTACCGGCCTCACTTGTTTTGTTCACAACATTCTGTCTTGATTTTTTTTGGTCTGAGACAGTATCTTTTTTTTTGGTCTGAGATAGTATCAATTTATGGGAGGCAAGGCGTAGTTTTGTCGGCCTCACTTGTTTTGTTCACAACATTCTGTCTTGATTTTTTTTGTTGTGACACTTTTTTTTTGTCTGAGACAGTATCAATATATGTGAAATTCTTGGGAGGCAAGGCGTAGTTTTGCCGGCCTCACTTGTTTTGTTCACAACATTCTGTCTTGATTTTTTTTGTCTGAGACAGTATCAATTTATGGAAGATTCTTATAATGATTTTGTATAAAAGTCGAATAGGTAAACATAACTATTTGCTTCCTTGTAAGAGATCATTATTACTAGTGAAAAAGTCAGTAGTTGACTGGTACCCAATTTTTTAAGCATTTTGTAATGTACATACGAGTTTTAGATACGCTGTCTTTATTATTTCTATAGTTTCAACATTTTCATAAAACTAGCGAATGACAAAATAATTGCACAAACTGAATCAAAATCATATTTGAGTTTAAACCTATTTCGACACATTTTCACGACTAACCTCATCACATTTTTGCGAAATCTTTTTCAGTGGAAATGTTGGCGACCTAAGCGGCTCAAACTTCATTATTGGCTGAAAAATATAACGTGGCGTAGATGAAATAGGATTAATAAAAAAGAGTGAAAATATGGTGTTTGTCCGTTTGAAATACGAGACCGGTCTTTTCGTGCAGTCGTTGGGATTCCAGCCACGTCCCTGCGTCTGAATGCGGAAGCGTGGATGAATATTTGTAATTAGATTACGTTACATACTCCTACATACACTGTACGGAGATTTAAATGACCTCGGAGGATTTCTTGTGCAATCGAAATTATCTCCCTCTCTGTTTTATCAACCGTTAGTGTTGTAAGTGTGAGAGTGATAGATACTCTTTAGCTTAATGTAATAAATATTATTATACTTACAGGTGTCAGGTGTGAACGTTAGGGAGCTTTTATATGGGAATGGATAATTATGTTTTCATTTTATAATGACAATAATCGTGGCTTTAGTGACTGAATATTATATTAATATTGGGTACTAGCACTGAACTAGGTCGATATTAAAATTTATTTACATAATCATTTTTGCAAAAAATAGCATGACCGACTTCACCCGTGTACAGAATTTGCGAATATTTCGCACGGATCGATGTAGCATTTTTCACACTTTTGTTGAAATATATATATATATATACAGGGTTATTTCTAATCAATTAGCATCCTTCTAGGGGCTTATTCTGTTCATCCAAACTAACAACTTTTGTTCTACGACTTTCGTCAAAACTAAAAAAAAATATCAGCTGTTCCATACATTTTGTCGCGGTTGAACGATATTTTTCTATGGAACAATAAATTTTTTTTTTGAGTTTTGACAAAAGTCATAGTACAAAAGTTGTTAGTTTTGATGTAAAAAATAAGCCCCTAGAAGGATGCTAATTGATTAGAAATAACCCTGTATATATATTTTATACTAGCTGCCCGTCCCGGCTTTGCCCGGGTATGATTGGCTATACATATACTTACCACGTAATGTAGGTATGCGCCACAGAGATGCTAGACATACCGGATGAACCATTATGATGATTTAAAACCTACCCAAATCGCGAGAGTTTCCGTAGTCTTAAACTGTTCGAAGTTTATGAAAAAGAGATAGTAGGTATTGGCATCTATACTAATATTATAAAAAGGAAAGATTTGTTTGTTTGTTTGTAATGAATAGGCTCCGAAACTACTGGACCGATTTCAAAAATTCTTTCACCTTTGGAAAGCTACATTATCCCCGAGTAACATAGGCTATATTATATTTAAAAAAAAAAAAATTAGGGATCCTTAAGTACTAAAACTCCAATAATGTAACATAAGGTGTAAAAAAAAGACCTGAAAAATTCCTTACGTCGCGTGCGCTGCGAAAACTATTGATGATGGAATAAAATAATGTACTACGACTTTATAGAACACACCATAATTTACAAAAAATGTCGCGACAGCATATATCTAACTATTATAGTTAAGCCGTTATAACTGTTCTTTTATTCTTAAAAATTAATTGAAATACCGTCGCAGGAAAAGGATCTTAATTTGTATCTTGGTATTTATCCTTATCAAAATAAATTATTTCATATTCAAGACTGTTTCAATAGCTTTATGCAACTTTTTAAATTATTTAATTCAGACATTTTATTACAAAGATATCACGAGTTCAAAAATGTAAGTATTATAAAAGTTTCGTTTCGCCGCTCACTCCGCTTGGCAATTCATGTACTTTGTACAATGTAGGTACATAATACAAAATTCACTTCGAGCAAATATCTATAGAGTCACAATCGTGAAAAAAAGTGTCCGAGCCAAAATCCTGCCCAAGCTACGTAGTGGGCAGGCTTTTTAGTTAGTCGTAAGGCGATTCCAAGCCGACTACAACGCCGCGCGATGCCAAAGTGCTCGGTTACAGGCACTTATTAGGTGACATAACGTCGAGATTCGAGGAAACGGGTCATTGAGAATTGAGAAGGGTGCTTGGGCCATATCCACCACCAGTGCCAGGGCCCAGTGTGGGTTGGTGCAGATTGCCACACAATATTTTCCTTCGCCGAAAAGCCAATGATTTGAAATTCCGTACATAAGTTCCAAAGAAACTCATTGATACAGGATCGGGATTTGAACCCACCACCTCACGATTGTAGGACAGGCGTTACTACCACTAGACCACCAAAGTTATATATCTCCGCCATTGGTGTGTCGATTTATGTTTTATTGGTAGTAAATAGGTAGGTACGCAGTGGCGTAGCGTGCCTTGGAGGAGCCCTGAATCAAACATAGTTGGGGAGCCCAAATAACTCATTTCTCACAAAAGAAACAAAAATGCTTGCATTAAATTGAAATAAATATATACCGCCTTACCGCAAAAGATTCAAACACTGTTTAGCCGTACAATTTGTACTGTTGAACGTTGTCTAAAGCCTGCGTAAAACTTTAGTGGCAAGACGGTTATTTATAAGTTGTCACTTCCTCCTAGAAATTGAGCTAGCCAAACAATTCAAATGAAATATACAATTTTCTTGCCTTTTTTTCAGGAAATTGATAATTGATAATGAATTGAATATAATTACCTATATCAGCTAAGTAAGTCTAGCTGAAGACGATTTCAGTTGTTATAAAATTTCTGCCTCTTAGGACAACTTTTGGAAGAATGCTTAACCCGGGAAAAAAAAGAGATGATTTTTTTCGGGAAGCACGAGATTAAGTGACATTGTGGATAACATTTTACTAGGTTTTGCTTACACACGTTAAAGGCCCTGTAGCCCGGGAGCCCCGTATTAATGACACGGCTGATACTGCGGTAGCTATGCCCCTACACATAGTATGTGAAACGAATTGTCGACCTTAAAGTTCTCGAATGTAGACAATGTATTGGCAAGTGTAGCGAAGGTCTTCACGTGAATCTAAGATCTGGTCGTGACGTTCGGAACACGTTGGATGCCAGCGCTTCGATTCCTTCCATCACAGCTCTTTGGGTTAGCAAGTTGAAGAGGCCTTAGGTAAGGCACACAATTCGTAGAAGTATAACTGATGTCCAATGTTTTTCAAAGTTCTCGGGTGAAGACAAGATCAAGAAACTAACTTACATGGGTAGAATGTATAGACTGTGGGTCTGTAATATTTTAACGTCGCTTTCATTCTCATCATTGTCATTTTCTGAAATCAGGGCTATATATTATGTACAGCCACCCAACACATACGAAATCACTTTTATTTAGTTATGCCAATACCTACTATCTCTTTTTCATAAACTTCGAACAGTTAATGTGTGTAACTTCGAACAGTTAATGTGTGGAACAATTATGGTGTGTTCTATAAAGTCGTAGTACATTATTTTATTCCATCATCAATAGTTTTCGCAGCGCACGCGACGTAAGGAATTTTTCAGGTCTTTTTTTTACACCTTATGTTACATTATTGGAGTTTTAGTAAGGATCCCTAATCATTTTTGAAATCGGTCCAGTAGTTTCGGAGCCTATTCATTACAAACAAACAAACAAATCTTTCCTCTTTATAATATTATTAGTATAGATAATTATTACGCATTGAATTGAGTACCTCCTCCGGTTGGTTTGTCAGTCAAAAAGACTTTGATTTTAAGCGGTTTTATAATTGCTACGAATTCGCTACGTCATTGCTACGAAACTGCTACGCGATCGCTACTAGATTGCTACGACTGGTCCTAGTTCAGCTTATTATAATTATTTTACTATTTCTAAGAACCGCTCTAACACTTTATCCTTCTGATTTATAAGTTTTAAGTTAAAATACGACAACAAATATGATTTAACTCTGCCAGCATCTGGTTATTTGAAACGTAGTTTTATTATTCAAACCTAAACAAAAATCAAATGAAATTCTCGTCGAACGACAGTTTGCCTGCGGACAACGAAGGGCGTACGATTAAGACTTTATCAGACTATGCTATGAAATATGAAACATTATACCATAGATGAATTATTGTATTCACTCCGTCAGCGAAGACCAATAATTCACCTATGCAGTATACATTATTACATTTTTATATCATTTACAGCATAACGGCTAGTAGTTCAAAGCCCTTTTCGGCACTGTAATTTTAATGCCTGAGCAACATTCCCAAAGTAAATATCATTTAGCAGGAGACGATGAAGGATCTAAGCTATTTTGCTTACATCTGCTCCTAATTATAAAAAGAGTGTTTTAGCTGCCTGAATGTTTCTGAATTGAATATACGGTTAAAACAACCAGGGCCTACAATTTAACGTGTCATCCGAGCCACGGCAGCGCTCAGTAGTAAATGTCACCCGCGGTCACCCATCCGAAGACTGAACGGATCAGGAGGATCATTAGAATCTCCTGTTTCACTTGGTAACAAACACCAAGTGAAATAGGAGATTCTAATGACCCTTATAAACACATTTGTTTTGTATTGTATTACTAAAGCACAAACTATTAAACATTCATTGAAAAAATGAAAAAATTAAAATATTTTTATAAACACAACCATAGGAAAAAATTACACACACGCTACATTTAATAAAAACATTATTACCTATGCTTATGACAGTTTAATACAAACAAAACGTAGTACCGAGATTCCGCACTAGGCTAAGCCTGTGTCGCGGAAATCTAATACGATTTTCAAGTGATTTGGAACCTCAATATGTTGACATTTTTTCTTTGTGTTTAAAGGATATGGAAAAGATGCAAAGATGGTTTTTGAAATCTTGCAGAAACAAAATATATACCAATAAAAAGCTTATATAATTATCTTTTCAAACACATATTTTTAGAATGTTTTTCATCGCCATTTAATTTTCAAATGGGTTCTAAAAACATTAGAAAAATGAACTATGTGCTACACCAAATAACTGCATTAAGCCTAAATTGAAAAAAAACCTGACAGTGACATTATGAAACAGCAAAAGGAAACGACATTGTCAATATTGAACAACCAATAGAGGGCTGGTCGCCGTGTTTTAAAAAATAAATAAATGTCAAACTCTAAAATACCAGCCCGCTATTGGTTGTTTGAAGATTCCTGTCTGATACGTAGACTACGTAGACCTCCTCTTAGTATTACCAGTTCAGTCTAAATATTTTCTACTTAGTGAAATAAAAAAGAGATATTATAATAAAACGGCGATACACAAAAATATGTTTTTGCGTGAAATAATATTCTTAAATATGGCACTAAACATTAATACAGCTCGCATCGCTGCCGGTTTTCAAGGACCGCCTCCCCTTTCTGCTAATAAATACAACGTACGGAATCTTAGATATATTTTGAAAATAAAAAAAAAAAAAAAAAAATCGTACATATGAGTAATAAATTAAATATATACATATTGATACTTATAAATAAATAAAATATATGAATACATTATATCTCATAATTATAGAATAGAATATTATTTCTTAACTATGTCATAATTTTTAACAAATTCTCAGTCTCTGTATAACTCATTTCAGACAGAAATTTATGAATAGCTTTTTTAGCTTCATACAGAGTTTTTTCTTTTAAATTACAGTGTTAAGTTTGTTTACGACATTATAAATATGAGTTCTAACAAAGTCTCCGCTCTAACAAAGTCTAGAATTAACTTTAGGATAATGTAGTTTGTGAATTCTCTTATTTGAATTCTCGTCATAGTCATGAGCAGAAAGAACTGACTTATGAACGGAGAGAGAAGATTTCAGTATAAATAATTGTCTAACGCTCAGCACTCCGCAGTCTTTGAAGACGTCAATGGTCGGATATCTTAGTGGTTTCTTCATCATAACCTTCAGTACTGAGCGTTGTGCTCGCTCAGCAAGTATGATGTAAGTTGCGGGTGCACTGCCCCAACATGCTATACAATAATTCAAAAGCGATTGACACAATGCGTAATATACGGATATCAATGTATCAGGAAGGGCTATTTCTCGCAAATTTTTCATAATTCCAATAACCTTCCTTATCCGTGGTGACAAAGCGACTAAGTGATTTCTAAAATTAAGATTTTCATCTAAGATAACCCCTAAATATTTGATAGTCTTAGATCTACTAAGTGCAACACAGTCACATGATTGTTTGTGGCAAGATAACTTATGGAGCTTAAGAACTAGATGGGATTCAGGCGCTGTAGCTGCTGTTTTATGAAAACATAAAAATACCGTTTTCTTGGCATTCAGCGTTAGAAGATTTCTTACCAACCAATTTGAAATACTAGCCATTCCCAGTTCAGCAGATTCTAGAACTGTTTCCCAGGTTGAACCGTAAAACAAAATGGCAGTATCGTCGGCATAACAAACGGTCTCAGCATTTTCAATTTGGATTTCGTGCATATCATCCATCATCCATCCATCAGCCGAAGGACGTCCACTGCTGGACATAGGCCTCCTCTATGGATCTCCAATAAGACCGGTTGGAAGCGGCTTGCATCCAGCGCGATCCTGCGGTCTTAATGAGGTCATCCGTCCACCTTGTGGGTGGACGTCCTACGCTGCGCTTGCCGGTACGTGGTCTCCACTCGAGAACTTTTCGACCCCATCGGTCATCAGCCCTCCGCGCTATGTGCCCCGCCCATTGCCATTTCAACTTGCCAATCCGTTGCGCTATGTCGGTAACTTTGGTTCGTCTACGGATCTCCTCATTTCTGATTCGATCTCGCAGAGAGACTCCGAGCATAGCCCTCTCCATAGCTCGTTGGGCTACTTGGAGCTTACTAATAAGGCCCATAGTGAGAGACCACGTTTCTGTGCCATAAGTCATCACTGGCAACACACATTGGTCGAAAACTTTCGACTTGAGGCACTGAGGTATGTCGGACGAGAAGACACTACGCAATTTTCCGAACGCTGCCCAGCCGAGTTGGATTCGGCGATTGGCCTCTTTGTTGAAGTCGGACCTACCTAACTGGACTACTTGTCCTAGGTAGACGTACGAGTCAACGACTTCAAGAACCGAGTTTCCAACAGAAATCGGGGTGGGTAAAACATGGGAGTTACACATGACTTTCGTCTTGTCCATGTTCATCTTAAGACCCACCTGTTGAGAAACCCGATTGAGGCCTTCGAGCATCGTGCTGAGCTCTTCCATCGACTTTGCCATAACTACTATATCGTCGGCAAACCGAAGGTGAGTGAGGTATTCGCCATTGATGTTGATGCCGAATCCTTTCCATTCCAGGAGCTTAAAGGCGTTCTCCAAAGTAGTTGTAAACAGTTTCGGAGAAATTACGTCTCCCTGTCTTACGCCTCTTTTTAAAGGGATCGCCTTGGAGCTCTCTTCCTGTACTCGGACCGACATAGTGGCTTTATTATACAAGCACTTCAACACTTCGATGTACCGATAGTCAATACGGCATCGTTGGAGAGACTCGAGCACAGCCCATGTCTCGACCGAATCAAAGGCTTTTTCATAGTCCACAAACGCTAAGCAAAGTGGCAGATTATATTCTTCGGTCTTCTGTATAACCTGCCGCAGCGTATGAATGTGGTCCATGGTGCTAAAGCCTTTTCGGAAACCGGCTTGTTCGCAAGGCTGGAAGTCATCAAGCCTGCGCTCGAGACGGTTCGTAATGACCCTTGAAAACAGTTTATAGACATGGCTCAGAAGCGAGATGGGTCTGTAGTTTTTCAATAAGGTGTTGTCGCCTTTCTTGAAAAACAACACCACCACGCTTCTGTTCCATGCTTCTGGCGTGATGCCCTCGAGGACGACGGTGTTGAAAAGCTTCTGGAGGACTTTTAGTACCGGTGTTCCACCCGCTCTCAGCAGCTCTGATGTGATACCGTCATCACCCGGCGCCTTGTTGTTCTTAAGCTGATTCAGGGCCATTCTAATCTCGTACAGGCTGATGTCCGGGATATCTTCGGTGAAGTGTCGGGTCAGCTTGGCTCTTGGATCTTTGGTCGCGCTGCCAACAGGCTTAGCGACCGAAGCATATAGCTGTCCATAGAACCTTTCGATTTCCTCTGATACCTCTGCCTTGGTCGACGCTACACTGCCATCTTCTCTCTTCAGCTTTGTCAATTGGCTTTGTCCAACAGACAAATCTCTTGCGAACACTTTGGAGCCTTTGTTCCGCTCTATTGTCTTTTTAATATGTTTAGTATTAAAAAGACGGATGTCGTGTCGCAAGGATTTTGAAATTTGTCTATTAAGCCGCCTGTATGACTTTGCATCATTAGAAGACTGCAGTCTTAGCGAGCGTCGTTCGGCCATGAGATTTAGAGTATGATCGGAGAATTTCTGAGGTTTATTTGAACGGCGGGGTCTAAAGAACTTAGCACCCACCGTTTGGACAGTTTCTACGAGCCCGTTGTTGATCTCGTCCACCGACGCAAGGTTCTCTAGGCAAGTAAAACGATTTGAGAGCTCAAGCTGAAAGTCCTCGGGGTTTTGGATATGTTCAAGAGTGGGTCGGAGCGTGGACTTCATCAGGCGAGACCTTTCGAGCTTAACATTAATATCTAATATGCCTCGTACAATTCTGTGATCGCTGCCGGTTTTCACCCTGTGGATCACAGAGACATCATTAAATATACGTCTCTCGGTGGTCATGATGAAGTCAATCTCGTTTTTCGTGGAACCATCAGGGCTCATCCAGGTCCATTTCCTGTGAGGCGGCTTCTGGAAGAAAGAGTTCATCATAAAGAGTTCCTCTCTCTCCAGAAAGTCAGCCAGCCTCTGGCCCCTAGGGTTCCGTTGCCCATATCCAAATTTCCCCACCCTCAGCTCATCATCGTTTTTTCTGCCCAACTTTGCGTTAAAATCCCCCATAACAACAGTGAAGTGGGTCTTAGACATATGAATGGCCCGACTTACGTCCTCATACATAGTCTCCACTTCATCATCTGGGTGAGCCGAGGTCGGTGCGTATACCTGAATGACCTTCAACGAATACCTCTTGGATATTCTAAGTATTAGGTATACCACCCTGTTCGACACACTTTCGATGGTAATAATGTTGTTGGTGAGGGACTTGTGAACGAGAAAGCCAACACCACCTTGGGACCGTTGGTCACCTTCCCGGTAGTAAAGTAGGTTGCCGGACTTTAAGGTTATCGTGTCCTCTCCCTCTCTACGGACTTCAGACAACCCCACAATATCCCAACGCAACCTACTCAACTCTTCTTCCAACTCAGCAATCTTCTCGTCAGTCCTCAACGTGCGTACGTTGTGTGTTACCAGGGCCAGTCGTCTTTTGCGGGAGTGGTAGCCGGGCGTCTGCCAGCGATTCTTAGCACCCCCTTCTCCGCCGTTACCGGGGCCGCTACCGTAGCCCCGGGCTAGCGGAGCTGCTGGGGACTGGGGGCCTGGTCTTTTTTGTTGTTCCATATTGGGTATTTGCCCGTAATCGCCGCGCTGGGCAGGCGTGGTGGCGATCGCAGAAACGTAGCTTCGCGACAGAGATGCTGCTCCCCATCCCTGCCCTGTGCCATTTTAGCTACGTTTTTATTTGAATGGTTATACCGCCATTAGTCGGTTCCGCTGTACCTCAGTCGGCTCTTACAACACCTGGTACTAGAGGGAGGTGCTATTCTACTCTGCCGGCACCCCACGGCCAATCATAGTGCATATCATTGATGTACAAATTGAAAAGCGTGGGCCCCAGAATACTACCCTGAGGCACACCGAAATTAATGGCCAAGGTACTACTTAACTCGTTATCAATCTTGACACACTGCCTCCGCCCCGATAAGTAGCTGTCAAACCAATTACTAGCTATCCCCCTAATACCAATTTTAAATAGTTTTTTCAGAAGTATTGGAACGGAGACAGTGTCAAAAGCTTTGGCCAAATCTAAAAACACAGCTATACACTTTTCTCTTTTATCCAATTTAGATGACACCGTCGATGTTAGGAAAGAAACCGCGTCTTCAGTGCATCTGCCCTTTCTAAATCCAAATTGTTTAGCAGAAATTAAATTTCAAGACTCCAAATATTTTGTCAATCTTGTGTTTACTAGTTTTTCTAATATTTTCGAGAAAGTGCCTAGTAATGAAATTGGTCTGTAGTTTTCTATACAATTCTTGGGCCCACTTTTGTGAACCGGACTTACTGAGGCAACCTTCCATTTATCTGGAAAGACACCAGTTGAAAAACTTTGGTTATAAATATGAGTAAGTGGCACAACAATCTCGTTCTTAATGTATTTAATTATCGTGCCCGTTAAACCATCTATACCGGGGGCTTTTCCATTTTGTAACCCCAAAATCACTTTCCCAACCTCATTGTGATCTGTGGGGGTCATAAAAAACGAATTACATGGTGAACTATCATTATTAATGCCGACTGAAGAAGCGAGATCATCTTGAGTTTCATTTGTATCTTTAAGTATCTCGTTTGCTAGTCGTTGGCCTACAGTGGAAAAATGCTCATTACAGATATCAAGTGGGCTTTTTGAATCTTTAGGATCGCTCAACGATAACAACTCTGTGGGCACTTGTTTATTTGTAGATAGATTGAAGACCGATTTGATAGACTTCCAGAGCTTTCGAGGGTCGTTTTTATTTTTATCTAACTCTTTACTTTCATATTCTATTTGGAGCTTTCGCAAAAGTGTAACGAAGAAGTTTTGATACCTTTTGTAGGAAATTAGCAAAACCGTATTTTCTGGCTCAAGTTTTGCGAGCTGATGAAGTCTATTTCTATGTCTCATGCAACGCATGAGACCGGGAGTAATCCAGGATTTTAGGTTATATTGCTTCCTGTAAGGCGAACCTCACGTGTATGTTTACAAACAACGTTAGATAAGAATTCACTAAAAGTACTGGTTGCGATGTTAACATCATCTATTTCAGTGACAAAGGACCAATCAACTTCTGAAAGCTCTGTTTTGATTGCTTGCATATCTCTTTTAACTGTAGTGCGGCTTAAACGTTTGTGTACCTTATGGGTTATATTCATACCTAACATGACTGGGTAATGGTCTGTTATTACTGACTTACATACTATACCCAGCGGAGCATGATTGAGCTGTGATCTACTTATGTATATGTGATCTAAACATGATGAGCCCCTAGTGGGTACAGTAATTGCCGGAACCATACCACATTCCTCCATAAAGCAAAGATATTCCAGGTATTGGGAGTTAGTATCCTCAAGTATATTTACATTTATATCACCTGCAAACAACAGAGGAAGACCACCAGCATCCGACATGCAAGGCGCAAGGGAAGCCAGGAAGTTATCAAAATTTCTACAAGCTGGGGAACGATATATCGTGAGTATTTTAACCATCTTTTCGACGCGAATGGATAAGCATTGTGCATTGTCGATGGTTGGTTCTGTAACCAGAGATTTCCAAACGCCCCTTACATATACCACAACGCCACTGTTCTGATTTAGGTTTCTATCACTCTTAAATAAATTATATCCCTGTATTTGTGGAATATGTGAAGTACTATTTAACCAACATTCTGTCAGAACAATAACGTCAAAAATAATGTCTAAACGTTGAATTGCTACCAAAAACTTATCGAAATTACAACAAATACTTCTTATATTTAGAGACATTAATTTAAAATTATGGTACGGTGAAAAATACGTTTTACAAGTTTCCATTATGTCGACAAGGTTACAATCTATCCTAATAGAATCCAAATCATTTACTAACTTATCATGGAGCATTATAACTATAAAATTTATCCAGATACATTATCAAACCAAACGGTACATACAATGTAGTACATTGCCACGCATCTTCACGAATCTCTGGTTAAAACACAACTATATAAATATATCGTCGTGGCCTGATAGTGATCGTCTCAATCACCTGCCATCGTTATTTGTGGGTCATTCATTGGTACAGCTCGCCGGCGGTCTCCAGTTGTCCATCTCACCAAAATAAACACTCTGTATTACTGCAACGGGTGGTTTTATTGACCTAGTATCACTTGGTAATCAATTTAACAAGAATAAGGGAGGATGAAAACAGATTTCAAAGTCAATGGATTTGCACGGATGCAATCCGCCTTGCGCTCGGAATGGCATGACGTTTCTCAGTCATCTGTCAAAGCCATTTCATTCCGACACAAGCGTGCAGTGTTGCCACGTGGGACCCCATTCGGGTGATACCCACTTTAAAATCATCACTATTGCTTTCAACTAAAACCAACTATGCTGTCTCACTCCGTCATATTTATATTTTTATTTCGGTACTTCATAAAAGTAAATACTATAATTGGTAATGCTTAGATTAATTTTAACTGTCTCTTTTTTGTATTTCATGTTTTTATTTTAATAAGGATTATGTGAAATTGGAATAAAAATATTCCCTGCCTACCTGGTAGTTTGACTAATACTCGTAGGTACCCACGACAATCAAGCAGGTTGAGCAATTACTTAACACATTTGTCTGATTGTCTTTGAAACTAGTTCAAACAGTTTTTTTTATACTTATTTAAACTTATTGTAACAAGCATGCTTGTCTTTATTGAATGGTTAGGAAACAATTTTAATAATAATTAGACATTTTTGTAAATACCGTCATTCTAAATAAATTTAAGTTGATTATGTATAGGTACCTAATCGTTTAGATTGTATTCTTTTTGCTTTTGAAACTTACGATTTCAAGTCCGTTATACTTGTGGCTGGAAAAGTGCACGTAGCCCCCCATACGCGCTGTAAGCTGAAACACAGGCTTCGGCCTAGTTCGGCAACAGAAACCTATTATAATTTTGTAGTCAATTATTCTAGATTAGTTAAGATAAAATATGTATTACTAGTTTTTACCCGCGGCTTCGCCCGCATGATATTTTGATTTTTGTCTATCCCATGGGAACCCTTTATTTATCCGGGATAAAAAGTTGACTATGTCACTTTCCGTCTTTCAAACCCGAGGCCCTACCTTACCACCCTTAAAAGAGGAGGTGGAAAATAAAAAAAAACGATTTGACGGTTGTTCGATTTGACAAATGTTTTTTTTTTGACATTTCTTAAAGCGCACTCTAGAATAGCTCGCAGATATCAAAATTTGCCCTACTTACTTTAGACTTATCATTATATTATGGAAAATTTACGCAATATCATTATAATTTATAGCCTGTGTGTTATTCTGATATATAAGCTACGAGTATATTATTGCACAGTTTCATCTCAATGCATTCAGTAGTTTTTGCGTGAAAGAGTAACAAACATCCATCCATCCATCCATCCTCACAAACTCACAAACTTTCGCGTCTATAATATTAGTAGGATAGTAAGTAGGATGTAAACTTTGTTTTGGTCGAATAAAGAATGTATTTATTTTATTCCGTCGACAAAGTACGAAACGATAGATAGATTATAATATAAATTTAATGCAAGGTTTGAAATGAATAAATATAACGTAGTCTGCAAAGTTCTTTAGAATACGGTGTACCTGAAGTTGGGAGGAAATCAATTCTTTTCAACGATTTCAATGTTACATGTGTCGGGAAACATGCAAATGTTTCTTACTTCCCGGCGTAAACGGATGTTTGTAGTGTAATACAAACAATTTCTTAGTGATTTTTCAGAGCATTTGTGGCTGTCACAAATATGAACCCACCTTAGAGGTGGTACTGATTACACTACAATAACGTTGTACAAATTAGAATGTACCTAATTTTTATTATGTTTTAGTTGCAATGTTGTAGTTATACAATGTAACTCTTCTTCTTCTTCTTCTTTGTTGGCCTTTTTTTTTCCATTTCTGGACGTAGGCCTCTCCCAATTCACGCCATGATTTACGGTCCCCTGCTTTTGCGACCCAGTCTCGTCCTGCATGCTTTCGCACATCGTCTACCCATCGTTTTGGCGGGCGGCCTGGTGGTCTGGTATTTGCCCATGGTCTCCACTCAATCATGCGTCTAGTCCATCGATGGCTGTCCATCCGAGCTATATGCCCCGCCCAACTCCATTTCTTTCCAGCGATCACTTCGACCACATCTCTCAATCCCGTTTTTCGCCTAATCCACTCATTCCTTTTACGGTCACGCAAGGTAATTCCGAGCATAGCTCTCTCCATTGCCCTCTGCGCCACTCTGAATTTTTCGGCTGATCGTTCAGTGAGGGACATGGTTTCCGCACCGTACGTGAAGATCGGCTCAATGCTTTCCTGAAATACTTTCGCCTTCAGCTTCATGGGTAACTTGCTACGCAATATTTGCTTATTTGCCCCAAATGCTGCCCAGGCTTGGGATATTCTTCGCTCAACCTCTACCGTCTGATTTCCAGAACCCAGTGTGAGTTTATGCCCAAGGTATATATAGTCAGTGACTACTTCCACAGGTAGCTGAAAGTCCTTTACTTCTGAGATGTTGGTCATTATCTTAGTTTTGGACAGATTCATCTTTAGGCCGATTTTTTCTGACTCTCTTTTTAACTCTTCGATCATTACCAACATATCAGGCACACTTTCCGAAAACAGCGCCAGATCATCGGCAAATCTTAGGTTTGTAAGATTCTCCCCTCCTATATGTTTTACCTGTTTGACCTTTGTCGTCCCATTTCAATTTCTTGAATATATTCTCAAGGGACGCAGTAAAGAATTTTGGGGACATCGGGTCACCCTGTCGAACCCCTCTGGCTAAACGGAAAGATGGAGTCTTTTCGTGTAGATTCACACTAGCTGTTGCATGACTCTGGAGATGTTTTATCATCGCGATATATCTTTCGTCTACTCTACAGTCTGCCAAAGCATCCTCAACAGCCCAGGCCTCAATCGAATCAAACGCTTTTTCATAATCAATGAAAGTTATTATGATCGGCTTTTGGTACTCGTGACATTTCTCGATTAAGGTTTTAATACTTTGCAAATGATCACAAGTGCTGTAACCAGATCTGAAACCTGCCTGCTCTCGTGGTTGATATGAGTCTAGTTTGTTCCTGTAAATACAATGTAACTACTAGGTACTAATAGCTGAAACTACAAATAGATCGGGAAGGAATCAATCTACTAAATCTAAATCAAACAAACTACAACTCTTTATTAAACAAACACATTATATAAAAAAAAGATTATAAGGACAAAAACATAACAATAGGTTTCTAATTGGCGGCATTATCGCTTTAAGCGATTTCTTCCAGGCAACCAAGATAATCAATACAATGGATGATTCAAATTACGAATACACTTCCAACGTTACTGCAATATCTCCTTATTGAAGTCGCGGTTGGTGCTTGTTTTGAATTTAGAACGCAATCAAGGATTGGTTGGCGCCACAGAGCTCTTTACAGCTCATACAACTAGAAAGATAGCGCTGTTTCCGCTTAAGGCAATAGGTATGATGATGGGTAAAAGAAATATTATTATAATTAGGCCGTGAGTTGGATTTTAAAACAATATTGGACACGTTTTTTTTTCTTTTGTTATTCAAACAACAAATAACAAAGATAAACCTCGTCAAAGTTTGGGAGGGACGTCACTACTCTTACAGAAGTCTATACATTTGTGGCATGTGGTACTCCTAAGGTGTTTATTACTCCATTTCAATTTTACCGAATTCGGTTCAGCCGTTTTTGAAAAATCAACAATATCGTAAAAATCTTATAGGTACATCAAAATGAATCGTGATTGTTGTTAGTCTCGCTTAACTCAGCTAAAATCGTGAACGGCTGAACCGATTTAGGCTAATTTTAGTCTTGAAATATTTGAGGAAGTCCAGGGAAGGTTTATACGGTGAGAAATTATAAAAAATGTAGCGAGTAAAATAATAAAAACATAAACTAAATTTTCCCATACAAAATGTAAAATTTGCCATTGACAGTTGACATATAGTGAGATGAAGTTCACGGGGTCAGCTAGTTGTATGTATAAATTCGAGCAAACAATCGAATTTTGTAGACAATGGAAGTCGGTATTGCCATTTTTTGCGAAAAATAATTATACATAGTTATGTTTGCTGATTTATGTATTCGGAGTTTAGAAAACCCAGGTTAAAAACAATCCACAAACATAACCATTTATTTATGCTCGTTACACACGTAGGTATTCCAGATATTCTTTCATATCGAAAAATATTTTTTTTATTCAAGGTCCCAAAAACTGCCCAACAACAGAGCAATACAAACATGAGCCAATTTTAATTAAACTTTATTTTTACCGAAAAAAATATTTTTCTGCCAATTAGCTTATATCCCGCTCGGTTCCATGTTCATTAGGTAAATGTTTGTTTTTAATAATCCTAAACATGTAAAGTAAAGTAATTGTTTTAGATATAAGTTTTGTTGTTTTTTAAGGTTTATTATAATCCTAAATAATACAAATGTTACGTAGCTAAAAAGATTTTACTTAGTTTTACGGATTCTATGAGATAAAAAGCGTTCTACTCGTATGTATAACCTAAACTAAATAGTTTATTTCATGTTATTCAGATTATAATGAACTAATTATATTTTACAAGATTAGAATATTTTGTCTACAAAGGCAACCATATCGACAAGTCATGTATAGTAAAAGGCATTGCATCACAAATTGTGGTGATTTTAGAGGTAGTAATGATCGTTTTACAAGTTTAAATTCATGAGGTGGGTTCAAATCCCAGTCTTGGTTTACTTATTTAGAACTTAAGAAGAGATACCACTGGCTTTCAGTGAAAGAAACATTGTGAAGGAACCTGCATATACAGGGTCATAGGTACTAAACGCAAAACCTTTTAAGAGCGGGTCTAGCACATCTAGACAAACAACTTTTGTGACTATTAAAAAATTACTAAGGAAAAAAATTTTTCATACAAAAAATTCGTCAACGCACGGACAAATATATGGAGGCGTTTTTTTGCGAATAGTTAGAATTCGTGACACAAAAGTTATTTTTCTAGATGTATATACTAGACCCGCCCTTAAAACGTTTTGTATTTAACACCTATAACCTGTAAAGTCAAGTCGAAATTCGGTTTTGTAAGCACTCACGATTAACATTCGCAATGCACTGGGTCAGTGTGGATATAATCCAATCAAAGTGTTCAGAATACTTTATTTACAAATAAAACCCGTTATTAACTAAGTAGTTATGTTTTTGCAAGCAAACATCATCCTACAAAGTTTCCTAGCTGAATAAAAAGCACTTTGTTTTTATTTTTCTTCTATAGAAGCGATATTGAAGTTTCGGCTCTACCTTAAAAACCCGCCGATAAGATCAGCAGTAATGGAAGTTCACGTGTTTTCGGTATGATAAAGTATAATCGCTTCTTACGACGATCTACAAAAGTGTAGATTTTGGGTCTAATATAAATATAACTACTAAAAAAAAAAATTTGGGACATCTTACACACGGCCTCTGACTCCAAACTAAGCAAAGCTTGTGATATGGCTTCCAGAGACTGATATACTACATATACTTATTTTTAAATACATACTTATATAGATAGTAACTCAATAACACCCAGACACAGAGCAAACACTTATGTTCATCACATAAATATTTGCCCTGGGTGGGGATCGAACCTACGCCTCTTTGACCCAGAAATTAGGGTCACTAACTACTAAGCCACCGAGACAGTCACAGACTTAGATACGATAGTCGACATACCACCTGCTCGTACTAAACGATTCGCTTCTTCCTTCATAATGCGGACCGCTAGGGATTGGAATGCCTTACCTGCGTCACTATTTCCTGAATACAATCTGGATATTTTTAAGACATGAGTGAATACGTATCTTCTAGGTCTAGATATTCCATCAGGCGAGTTGGTTGCCATATGTAGCCCTATTATCAATAAAAAAAACGAAACAACGATCAAACAATCTGCAACGACCCTAAATATGTCTTTTCTGAAAAATAATTACTAAATAGTTTTACTAACATGCACAATGGATTAAGCGGTCCAATCGCATTTCTTATTTATTTAATTGTCTCGCTCGAGCAAGTTCTTACATATCTAAAACTACATTCAAATTACTAAAGTTTTTTTATTGGAAAATTACAAACCACAGACTCCAGGGTCTGTGCCTTTTGTTAACTAAAATTCAATTATTCGATTTTACTGTACAAAAAGAGTTAGTACAATATAGAGAAATACTAAAGTTTAAGTCACTAATTATGTTATACGTTATTTGAAAAATGTAACCAAAATCCTGTAATAAGTTAAAAGTAGCTATGAATCAAAAAGGAATCGACTTTCTATCAAAATGATCATAAGTTTAAATTAGGTGGTTAAATTAATTATTAGGTGGTTTTTTTTTTAATTTTGTTTAGGTTTGTACATTTAGTGTAGTAGTTGTAATATATAGTTAAGTTTATGAAATGTTATTTAAGTTTTGTGTAAATAAATTAATGAGAAAATGCAAAAAGACATTTATTTCTTATAATATTTTTTTCGATAGTAGCATTCCATTGCAGTTCCAAAGTCCATAAGTTTTTATGTTGGTGACTATATAACAATCGCTGTTCGAAGTATTTTTGCAAGCTTATAAAGGTGTTTGTTCCTTGTTATTCCACAGTGTATTTAAGTACACGAAGTTTCAAATTTCCTCAATTACAACTTTTTTTTCTATATCCGAACTTTTCTGAAAGTTGGCAAATTAGAGAAGCCTAGCCAAAGATTAGAATTAGATAGAGATCAGAAAAATGCGCAGAAATAAAAAATAATATATTTCATAGAAAGGATGTATTTGGCAAGAATAATAGAAAGGACACATGTACATCTACAAAATTATGTAAGTAGAATATTTTTTACCTTTATGACGGATTTAATTGGGCCAGTAAGATACGTACGAGTAATGTGTGTGGGTGTTTTTTGGCAATATATATGTAAAGACTGGGTAGGGTTAGTATTTTATTAAAGTGCGGTTTGCAGCTCTCATGTTGGCGGATATTTATTATAATGTGGAGACATTTTTAGGAGTCCGTACCTCAAAAGGAAAAAGCGGAACCCTTATAGGATCACTTTGTTGTCCGTCTTTCCGTCTGTGTGTTCGTCAAGACTCTTTATCTCGAGAACGCGTAAAGATATCGAATTGAAATTTAAACTGTATACGTATATCGATGAATTCTTGCTGTTGTGTAAAAGAAAAACTTCTCAGTTGTCGTTTAACAAAGTTAGAGTCGTTTATGTCGTAAAAATCGCATATTTCAACACTCACAAAAATCAAAACCTACAGGGTACTACCCGTAGACATAGAACTATGAAATTTGGCGAGAAGCATTGTCTTAGAGTACACATATAGGAATAAATCTGAAAACTGTACATTTTTATTTATATCACAAAAAAATAGAGCCTCAAAATTCACAAAATATGGGCTCAAAATTCAAAGTGAGAAAATCCTTTCATGTAAGGTGTCATATAAAAGAACTTCATTAGCACATGCTAAAACAGGTTTTGAATTAATTTAACAATGTGTTTGTACGGAACCCTCGATGTGCGAGCCTGACTCGCACTTGTCCGGTTTTTTATTTCTGTTTCATGAATAAATCGTTAGCATCGGTACTGTTGCCCCATGTGATTATACCGTATCTTATAGCCAAGCATGGGCGTAAGCATAAATAATTAACTCTGCACCACCAAACACATCGACATCTTCGTCTCCTTAATTAACGCTTAGAAATACATGGCGTACCTATTAAGTCATTTGACGAGAGGATAAACTGAACCAATTACTTTAAGTTCTATTACTACCTTATCTTTAAGTCCACCTAAATCAAGAAGTACTCGTAATTGGCTACAAAGTACGAGTAAATACGATTAGTGAGGATTTTGTCAGGTTCACGAACGACGTCGTAGAGGGTAGGGCAATAGTTTGCACCACCATTCTCCTAAGTACTATACCGCGCGGTCACGCAAGGTTCCCGTGCATTGGGCGTAAGTTTGACCCGAGCCGATTGGGTCATTGAAAACAATATTGCTTTGTAAGACTCCTTTGTTAAACCTCGACTACTAAGCAGGTAGGTGGTAGGTGGGTACTGCGGAAGTAATACGCATAGTACTAGTTGGTATTCTGTGGTATTGCTGTGTTTCAAATAGAAGGGCATTGAAGTGTCTAATATTATTTTAACACCTTATGTGTAGCAAGACGCTGATATCGCCAAATTATTAAACTAACTAGACTTAATAATCAGGAACCGTTTATATCTGTATATGTGGGGCATATACATGTGGAGAAACTTTCAGTTTTTATAAAATAACGAAAAATCTGACTGTCGCAGACCTTTGGGCCATAAGACCTTTGGGTCTGCGACAGTCAGACCATAAGGTGTTAGAACTCAATAAAAAAAGGTGGTAGGTGGGTACTACGGAAGTAATACGCATAGTACTGGTTGGTATTCTGTGGTATTGCTGTGTTTCAAATACAAGGGCATAGAAGAGTGTAATCTAATAGTCGAAATCAGAGCAAAATGAGTTCTAACACCTTATGGCCCAAAGGTCTGCGACAGTCAGATTTTTCGTTATTTTATAAAACCTGAAAGTTTCTCCAGATGTATTTGCCCCACCTATACAGATATAAACGGTTCCTGATTATTAAGTCTAGTTAGTTTAATAAGTTGACGATGTCAGCGTCTTGCTACACAGGATTTTCAACAGCTGAAATTCGAGATAGGCCCAAAACAAGAGCAAGGACGACGGCTGTCAACCCAAATTAGGCCATCGTGGCAGATACAGGAAACCTAAACTTCCTCGTAAGACCTATGATTAATAGAGTAATTCAATACAAGACCGAAGGCAAGAGAAATAAAATATTATATCGGTAGCGGTTAAGACTCAAACTAGAATTCATAGTTATTTTCAGATCTATTACAAGGCAAAAACGGTCTCAAATCGAACTTTAACCTATCCAACGAACAACAAAAAGTTCGTATTACTACCTCGTACGACTGGTAACACGCAAGTGCCAAGTTTTTCTACTTTTCTTCCTGTTTACAAAACATGAGCTACTCGTATTTGTTTTTTGTTTTTGTGCTGCCTATGAGTTCCTACTACATAGGGTGTAATGGGGTGGATTATATTGTGGTGGCACCGGTAACTTATATGTAGGTAGTTTCTGAATTAAATGAAGTCACAATCATATTATTCATTTAATCTACATACTTTGCCTATACTTTACTAGACGATACCTAGTTTTTCCTGTTTTAAGGCTACACGATAAATAAAGAAGGAAGTATACTAGATTCTACATTTTAATACTTAACTATTTTAGAAACAATTATATTTTCTAGCAAAGGTGCTCGATATTTGACCATATTATACATGGGTCGCTAAATTTCTTCTTGTCGTGTGTTCGGTTCAAGTTGATCAGACAGATCTGGTTTGCTCGGTGGGTGTACCTATACATTGTGAACACAGGCAGAACTAGAAACTGCAAGAAAAGATATTTCAGCTTTAAGAAGCTTCCTATATATTGCTATTTTTTGCGTAAAAACGGGTTTTGAATTTCAATCTCGCTTACTCATGGCTAGAGAATACGCAAGCAATATCGTTTCAAAACTGCAATAAAGTTGATGAAACTGTCACATTTCTAGTTTACGATATCACTGGCTGTTTGTTTAAATCGAATCGCTTCCTGTTACAATATTCATCTCCTTGATTATAACAGCGTTACCCACCGGCGTCCTAGTTTAGTTCGTACTAATTTCATCAACATGCGTAATTCCCAGTGTTTGAATATGCAATATGTCACAAATACGTAACGAGGTACGTAGTGATTGTGCCGAAGTTAATTAACTGGCTCAATCATCGGAGCCTGTTCAAATAGTGATCCGGCAGTTATTTAACGGGAAATCTGGGATATTGCCAGTAAAGAGATGTACGGCCGCCGTCAGCTATCTCATGCTTATTTCACGCAATGTTTATGGCGGCACACCAATGTGAAAAACCGACATACCTAATCGAGCGGTTTAGCGAATTATTGGTTGGTATAATTATGTATTCGTACTCCTTGATGGCCAAGAATTTGCGGCCAATACTTACCTAGATTTATTAATATAAAGGCTGCAAGATATTGTATTTAATTTTTTTGTAATTTGTAGCTACACAATATTTAAGTACTTATGTTTCTGAAAATAATCAAATAATTATTGCTTTGAAGAGATAAGGTTCAGACCAAATAAAAAAAAAATGTTCTGAGTGGATAGGATGCAGAATTGAGCACTGACAGGGCGCAAATCTTAAACAATCGGCCAATTGCGAGTCGGAGTCGCTAGCGTAGGGTTCCGTACCGTATGGAAACCCCTCTTAATATATATTATTTTGATTTAATTGTTTATTTTTGAAAGGAATAGGTATACAATTATGCAACTTAATATTCTGTTAATATAGAGCGAAAAACGACTAAAAACTCAGGTTTGTTATATGGGAGCCCTTAAATATTAATTTTTACCTTTTTTAGGGTTTCGCAGCTCAAACGGAAAAAACGGAACCCTTCCAGGATCACTTTGTTTCGATCGTGACCACGGTCGATGCAACTCGGCCGAAACGTCGGGATGAGGAGGTATTTATTTATCTCGTAATTTTAGTGCGCGATTAGTCCCGTAGTATAAAATAATAGTGTAGGTAAATGTATTTATGTTAACAAGTGTCATGAATATCTATTGTGTATACAGGGTTTCCATTAAGGGTGTGCAGTTTACTTTATTTCTGACTAATTTGACTATGAAATACACTATCCTAAATTTAAAAAAAAAAAACAGATATTTGAAATTGGTATTTATAATATTCCCAATTTTCGGCTATCAGCTCAGATATTTTGAAACGTGTAAGTCGTATTGTTATTTTTATTTGATTTTTACATTTAATATAATGTTTTATGACCTCACTACCCAATATTGTCCGTAAAATTAACCATTTATAAAAAGTGTTTTATTGAGCCAAATATTTATTTATCCTAATAAATATATAAAAATCATTTAATTTTATTTTCTATAAATTACAAAATTTGTCAAATTGTCAATTTGACAAATGTCATTTGTCAATAAAAAGTGTTTGAATTTAAATAACTCGAAAACTGTGAGATTTAGGATATGCTGTTTCATAGTCAAATCAGTCAGAAACGTTGTAAATTACACACGCTTAAAGGGAATAGGTCGACTTAGCCTGTAACCCTGTATAATTGTGTCCAACACTCAATGTCCTTCCAACACTCCTGAATGAATAACAAATTAATTTTGATTTCATAGCAATCCAGTAACCAGTTTGTCGAAAATGACTGTGATTACCTTGCTAATTACGGAGACCAAAATCAAATCCGTAAAGCCAATTGATTCACGATCGATGGACTCAAAATGCCATGCTCTACGCCACTCTTGGTTTGACAGTAGCAAATTGGTCTACTAATAATTCATCCTATTCGTTCCTCCCGACAAAACACCATAGCCGTAGAGACGGGATGCGATGAGAATGTCTAAATGTTAGTATGTATAAATAAAAAAAAAAAACAATTTTCCATCCGTCTGGGTCTGCAAAGATTTCGCACGTAGACAATGTGTCGGCAAGAGCAAGGTAAGACGCCCACTGACTAGGTGGACCGACGATATAATAGGCATGTAGATTAAAAAATATAGTTAGTCTGTCAGATAGACTATCAAAAAATATTAGGCACGTGTTTTTTCTTTTCTCAATCAATCTTTAATTGATACAGATATAGTCCGTCAAAGTTCCGCGTGACGTCACAAGTGCCATACAAATGTATAGACTTCTGAAAGAGAGGTGGCGTCACGAACCCCACTTACAAAGGTGACGTCCACAAGTGGTATATTATTCAGAGAAAAATCGAACCAAGATGAGATATACATCATTTGAAAGCTTGATTTATGGGCTTCTCAAAAATATTTAATTTAGATATTTTTATCCCTCCATTTTTTTTTAAATGTGAAAAATAAATTTTATGAGAAACAATAATACAGCTATGTATTTTTTCTAGTTTAACAATAATAAAGTGCTTCTATCGTTATTTTACTTGCATTCGTAGCTGATCCTTCCACATTCATCTCTTAATTTGCTAAAATTAAAAATTATAACCGACCGGTGTGACCAGTTAGTAGGTACAATGTGACAAATAAACACTTAACAACTGTGTCTAATTGATAAAAATGCTTCTATTCAACAATTTGGAAGTTACTTAATCAGTGTTGGTAGAGATTAAACTACCTATTGAGCCAAATATTTATCCTAATAGATCCAAAATTAATTTTAAAAAAACGGAGGGCTCTTTTTTGGTTTTAACTGATGTAAAAGACTCAGAAAAATATGAACTTTCTCGAAATGTAACAAGTGTAGTGGTTAAAATTTTTGATTATTATTACACCAGCCTCCATACATTTTATGGACATGTCCTTTAATAAGGTTTTTTTTTTGATTTGTTGTTTGATTGACAAAAGAAAAAATAAGTGTCCCGACGCGTCCAATATTTTTTAAACGGTTTTATTTAGCTCACCCCGTTTGTTTTATTATTTATTCTTGGGTCAATTTTTTTATAATCTAACTCTAAGAACTAACTCTAGGACTAATTAAAATAATGTTTTTTTACCGAATCATCTATTCATACTATTTTTATAGGAACACGCTGGACGCTAAGCATTTACAGCTATCCACGATAAAATTAAATATAATGTGTATTTTGAGAAATGAGATATGAATTATCATTATGAACAACATTTACTACGAAACCAACCCCGGGATTCGGGAAAAAATAAGTAATAAATCAGCTGTTCCATTCATATTAATTTTTTTTTTGTTGAAAAAAATAGCTTGGCCGTCTTCATCCGCGTACAGACATTACATAGTATAAAACATAGTCGCTTCCCGCTGCGCTGTCTGTCCCCATGTATGCTTATATCTTTAAAACTATGCAACGGATTTTGGTGCAGTTTTTTTTAATATTCATATAGAGTAATTCAAGGAAAATGTTTATTTGTATATATAGAAAAGAAAAAAAAAGTGCAACATGTATTGATAATTTTATAGTTAACTTTGACGATTGCGTAGCACAGGTTCTAGATCTTAAGCTATCTGATCATAAAGTAATTAAACTAACGATTGCTGACAATGTAAATAAGAAACAGTATAAAATCACTCCATGCTATACCAGGAAATTGTCAATAAATAATTGTAACTATTTTCACTTCTTATTTAATAGAGATTATGTTAAATTAAAAAATGAAATAATTCAATGTGAAGATGCAAATGCCAGAATGAAAATTTTACATGACGCTATTAAATATTGCTACGAAGTAGCTTTTCCAAAAACAAAACTCAACAAACGTAATATTTCTGAGAAACTAAGCTCAAAAGGAGTCGAAATTTCTAAAAATAACCTGATAAAGATGGAAATCCTACAAGAACACAAACCAAATGAAAAAAGAAGCAAACAAATAAGAATATATAAAAAAGTTTTAAGAAGAGTATTGAATGTAGCAAAAAAAGTTCAATATAGTCATAGGATCAGAGTCTCAAAAAATAAAATTAAAGAATCTTGGATGATAATAAATGAACTTGTGAAGTTCAACAAAAAACAATCAAACAAGAAAAAGATAAATAAGATTAAATCTGAAGACGGACAAGAGTTGGTAGAAAGCAAAGTGATTGCAGATAGTTTCAATAATTTTTTCAAGAACATTGCACATAAATTGACATTTAATATGAAAACTGATCCTAATCAATGCAAAAAATACTTAGACATGAGAAATTTGAAGAAGAATTTAATACAATTTGCTCCAGTTGACTTTCATGAATTACTGACGATTATAAAAAATATGAAGCCAAAAACTACACCAGACATTTATGACATTAACTCTAAGATATTGAAAAAAATTATTTTGACAAATGGGCATCTTATGGAACTATTACACATAAATATTAATTATTGTTTAGAAAAAGGAATATTTCCAGATTGTTTAAAAGTAGGCAGGGTAATTCCGTTGTACAAAAAAGGTGATAATGAGGAGCTAGGCAACTATCGACCGATTTGCATACTACCGACAATTTCAAAAATATTTGAGACAGTTATCAAAAAGAGGATTCTTGAACACTTTGAAGAAAATAGGTTCTTCACTACGTCTCAGTTCGGATTTCGTTCCGGAAAATCTACTGAAATGGCCATTAGAAATGTAGTCTACTATATTCTTGAGTCATTGGACAGATCGCAAAAATGCGCAAGTATTTTTTGCGATTTGTCTAAAGCATTCGATTGTTTGAGACACGACGTTTTGGCATTGAAGCTCCAACATTATGGGTTTGAAGGAAAGGAACTAGATATTATGAACTCTTATTTAAAGAAGCGACCGCAAATAGTTTCAGTGAATGATGTAAATTCTTCGACGACTGTGATGGACATAGGAGTACCTCAAGGTTCGATATTAGGGCCAGTACTTTTTCTAATATATATCAATGATCTTGTTGACATTATGCCTGATTGGACGTACATTAGTTTGTTTGCGGATGACACTCATGTGGGAATCAAAGACAAGTGCAAAGATCGACTGGAAACCAAAATTAAAGATGCAATAAGTATCCTTAAGGATTGGTTCTGTGCAAATGGTATCACGCTTAACACTGAAAAGACCGTTGTAATGCAATACAATTTACGAAAAGTCAAAAACAACGATATTGTAGTAAAAGAAAATGTGTTCCTGGGTTACACAATAGACAATAAAATCAGTCATACAGCCCATATCGGGAAGCTTTGCAAAAAATTGTCCAGTGCTAACTATGCACTTTTGAAACTAAAGCCATTGTTAGACAAAAAAACGATTCTCTCGGTATATTATGCGCACATACAATCTAGAATAAGATATGCTATTACCGTATGGGGCAACGGAACTGACATTATTAGAGTGCTGAGAGCTCAAAAAAGAGCAATAAGAATAATTTTTGGCTTAAGAAAACGTACATCAGTCAGACAGCATTTTAAAGAAAATAAAATAATGACCGTAATATCGTTATATATTTACAATTGTCTATTAGAACTTTACGATGAGAAACACAAATTGACTAAAAATAAAAACAAACATCCGCGTAAATGTCGAAAATATGAAGAATTTCTCAAGCCAGTTACCAGATTAAGCAAAGTACAAAAACAAGGAATTTACAACAAGATTAGCATATTCAATAAATTACCCCAAAGCGTAATCAATCTGGAAGCGAATGACTTCAAACGAAGTGTTAAAGAGTTTTTTGAGTTGAATCCATTTTACTCAATAAATGAATTCATGAAATTACGTCTCACAGAATCTTCATTCTCGCATGATAGCAAAAATAATCAAAAAATATAAATTTGGTAAAATATTGACTTAATATATTATTCTCATATACTGACATTTTATACAAGTAATAAATAATTATTATTTTATTGTAAAATGAAATCCATTGTTTATAACAATTGTTTTAGTAATTCAATTTTGTCGTCAATTCTATACTAATTCTAATGTAATATTTTAAAAATAATGTTGCCATTTTATTGTATCATTGAATTTTTAAGTTAGTTTAAGATTAAGTAGTTCTTAAGCAATTACTGTAAATGACTTGCCCAATATGACGAGATGTTATAAGGCCAATAAATTACTTTACTTTACTTTACTTTACTTATATGTGCGAAGCCGGGGCGCATCGCTAGATTGCAAATAATAATACGAGATTGCACGGAACGATGTAGCAATTTTCACATTATTGTTGATTTATCAAGAATGGCTTAGCCGATTTCGATAATATTTAAAAAAAAAAGATAAAAAAAAAATATTTCCAATAAAAAAAGAATTATTGAAATCGGACTACTAGAAAAAAGGCATGCGTGGTTATACATAATATATATATATATACGCGTCGAATTGTATACTTCCTCCGGTGGTTCGTCGGTCAAAAATAAGAAAGCTCTCGATTGTAGGTATGAAAATAAATAGCTAAAAGCTATCTCGATCAAATAAACTGTCATGCATTCGCTTCAGAATTAGTTCATTCGTTTGGTAGCTTCGATGCCACAGACAGACATATACCCCTCATTTTTACCGAGCGTTAATAAGCTGTGTAGGCGAGTAGGCTTTGATTTTTTTAACCCAATGAAACAAAACGAGATTAAAGTGTAGACGGTGTAAATTTCCCACGCTAACAAGGGTGAGGGATTTGGGAGAGATGACTGCTCCCGAGAGAATCCTAGCTTATTAACAATGTATGGTGAACAACGGAACATCACTGGTGAAGTTGGAATGGAAAAAATTATCCATCCATTGGCCATAGGATGTCCACTGCTGGACTGAAGTCTCTATGGATCACTAATAAAACCGGTTGGAAGCGGCTTGCATCCAGCGCGATCCTGCAGTCTTCTGAAGCCATTTGCTCACCTTGTGGGATGTGTTGCGGTACGCTTGCCGGTACGTTGTCTCCACTCAAGAAGTTTTGTACTCCATCGGTCAACAGTCCTCCGTGCTTTGTGGCCTGCCCACTGCCATTTCAACTTGCCAATCCGCTGGGTTAACTTTGGTTCTTCTATGAATCTCCTCATTTATGATTCGTAATCTCTTGAGACCGAAAGAGAGGCTCCGAGTATGACCCCCTCTGAAAACAATTATAAGAAAAATGTATCGGTGATTGCGAAAATTCGAAGCGTATTATTGTAATGACGTATTATTCTTATAGCGAAAATTCGAAACGTATTATTGTAATGACGTATTATTCTTATAGCGAAAATTCGAAGCGTATTATTGTTATAACGTATTATTCTTATAGCGAAAATTCGAAGCGTATTATTGTAATGACGTATTATTCTTATAGCGAAAATTCGAAGCGTATTTTTGTAATGACGTATTATTCTTATAGCAGCATATTTTATTTTATTGCGATATTGGTACGAGTAGGTAGTAACGAAATTAAAACCTCGTCAAAATCCGTTCATTTGTCCAGCCGGGCTAGATAGATAGATAAACACTTTATTGTTAACACTAAAATACAATTCAGAAAAAATACACAGAAAGAGGAAAAAAACAAGCGACATAAAATAGTGCAACAAAGGGCGGCCTTATTGCTTATAGCAATCTCTTCCAGGCTAGTATACGCGCCACGAGTTATTTCGTTCGTAGTGTCAGAACGAGACAGCGTTATGGCATAGTATATATCTGTCACTTTTTCACACGTCGAAATGAGTTCTTTACGTGGCTATTCGTGGTAGCATGCTTGAGTAGCATGGGCTATAAAGCCAATAGATTTACCAAAATATCTACAATTAGACAATATAATATATAAATATACATTTTATAATAACTATACAATTTATAATAATTAATTTATTGATAGGTTACATAGGTGAGTAAAATAAAGTTACTAAGCAAGTCATAATCTGCCTTTCGACATGAAATATGTGGGTTAAAAATTGAACAGTACCTTTCTAGAAACTCCATATGTTCCGTGGCGAAAAGCCAAATTTATTTGTCTACGAGGCTCCACGATTTGTAAAAAGCACTGTCGACCGTCACACCCGGCTGGCCGTAGTTAATACCGTAACAAAGCAAAACGATGCCCGGGAAATCCCCTGAGATTGATGCCCGTCGCCCGGCCAGTGCCCAGTTGATTCTGACATGAGCCACAACTGTTCTGAGCGGTACTTACTGTCAGCGAAGCCTTAACAGACGCTTGGTTTTGGTCCACGGATCACCATGTTAAAAGGAGAATTAATGAGAAAAGCAAAAAATTACCGCCTTTACCATGGCGTGCGTCATCAATTATTGCAAGTTGCGTTTTCCAGTATTGATAAATGAATGATATGCCAACATCATGGATACTGGTGAATTTATTTTGACTAAAATTTTACTGATTTTACTGTTCTCTAGATAGAAAAATACTGAATCAAAAGGCAATTAAATAGAAAAATGTAAACGTAATATAGGCTGTAACCACAGATCAGCTAGAGGGTAGTAGAGGACATATAGTCTAGATCTAGCAAATATGTACCTACTCAATCATCGAAACTGTAATGCCAATAATCAAACTTAAAATACTCACTAATCACAATAAATAACTTATTAATTTATGCAATCACACATCAGAAAAATCAACAAAAGTAGAATAGTTTTTTATAATTAATAATATTTTTCCGATATAGTTTTTTTTTTTATATAAATATTTTGGGACATCTTACACACGGCCTCTGACCCCGAACTAAGCAAAGCTTGTGATATGGCTGCCAGGGACTGACATACTACATAATATACTTATTTTTAAAATTCATACTTATATAGATAGTAACAAAATAACACCCAGACACAGAACACTTATGTTCATAACATAAATATTTGCCCTGGGTGGTGATCGAACCCACGCCTCTTTGACCCAGAAGTTAGGGTCACTAACCACTGAGCCAATGAGGCAGTCAATTGATTTATTATATTTATTAGTTTATTTTATATTATGTATAAGTAGGTTATTATTATAATTTATTAGAATGTATGTTGTTTAAGTAAGTATATTTTGTCAAATTTATGCACACCCCGTCGCCTAAACCTTTTCGTTAATCCTTCACAAGTAACGATTGCCTGGAAGAAATTGCTTTTAGCGATAAGGCCGCCGATTGTAACACTAGCTATAAGTTCCTAGTTTAAGTTTTCCTAGTTAATTAAATTTTGGTGTGGCAATAAAGAATTGATCTATCTATCTATCATCACTGAATTCTACTAAGTAGGTATGTCTGTTGCGTAAACATGCATTTTGCAGTGCTTGATGATTGGCTTCCTAATACCTATGTAAAGCGTCTCGCGCGGCCGTCCTAGCCTTTCTCTGGATTTCTATGGCATTAACATTTTATTAAAAATAGAACAATTTATCAAAAGCCCCAGTTAAACGTCATACCCTGGTCATGTCTGCTACCCGGATATCCGCGTGTCCGTTAATGCCGTGACAAAGGAAAATGCTCGGATATCCTCGGAGATTGATGCTCTGTTAGTGTCCAGTTGATTCTGACACGAGCTCTGCGTTGTATTTACTGGCCTCGCTTGTCAGCAATCAAACGTTACAGCATATTTGGGCAGGATCCGGATTTGGTTCGGAAATCGTTTGTTGCCCGTGGTCCTACCAAATGTACTATTTGTAGAACCACGGGCAATATTTTTCTCTCGTGAATGAAATACTTCTATGTTTGACAGCTGTCACTCTGACACCTGTCATGCAACTAGTATGAATTCTAGAACATGACAGATTTCGCTAAGACAGCTGTTACTTTGACGTCTATGTGATTTTTGAAAACCAAAAAAATAAGTGTTTAAGTAACTGTTAATATTGGTTAATACCTCAGACCAAATATAAAAATAAAGACAGAATGTTGTGAACAAACAAACAAAGTGAGGTCGAACAAAACTACGCCTCGCCGTGTACAGACAATTACACTCACATCAACGTACAAGGAAACTACGCCTTGGCTTGACAGTCGAACTATGGCGGCGCAACAGCGACGCACTCACACATGTATAAAAAAACCGGCTTCACTTGACTGTTCAACGACGTTTCCTCTTGATTTTTTTACTTGCTTTGAGGTTAATACATTTGATTTTCTTTGACTTCAAGATCAATTACGGGCAAAATGGGGCTAGATTTGGCTAAAACCTTAAAAATATGTCACTGCAATATTAGTAGAACCACGGGCACGAAATTTTTTCCCGTAGTCCTACTAAAGTGCTTAGTAGGACCAAAATTCTTGGTCCTACCCGATGTACTACTAGTAGGCCCACGGGCAACAAACGTCGAAAATACCCTTGGATAACCGGTAGGAAATGAAAAATGTAGTTTTAGTAGGCAGGTATTTAATTAAGTAGTACAAAAAAAATATTTTGTTCATATTCACCAAAAATTAAACACTCACTAAAAGCTACTTTACACTTCATAAAAACGACATATTCCCTGCAGGTATTCTGCTGAACATAGGCCTAACCATATAGGACTATCGAGCCCTATTCACCACGCTGGCCCAGTTAAATTTATTTAAATTACTTTTCCGGGCGTATAAAGGCTTCCTCTCGATGTTTTTCTTCACCGGATTTTAATTTTACTGTTAAAATTCGTAGAATACAGTTATTATCTGTTCTATACAACTTCACGAGTTCTTAATAACATAATTTGTGTAGGTACTTACCTACCTACTTGTAGCAAATAGTAAGTAATTACTTAGATAGTCTACCTACTTTACGGAATAAGGAGTTTCCCAAAGGAGTTTCCATTTCAATTAGGCCAGTATAACTTTAACGATTATTTTAATCATCTCACATTAGGTAGGTACTATAATATTTAACTGCTAGTATTTTGCAAAACTATCTACAATAGTCTTCGGAGCCGGTTTAATAAGCCCAAACGTAAGTAAATAGGCCATTGTTTTATTTTAAAAAACCGTACAAATTGTTGCTTTGTGAAAAGAACAAATACTTGTAGAGGTAGGTACTAGATACTACCCTATCGTAAATAAATAAAAAAATAAATAAATAAATATTTTGGGACATCTTACACACGGCCTCTGACTCCAAACTAAGCAAAGCTTGTGATATGGCTGCCAGAGACTGATATACTACATATACTTATTTTTAAATACATACGTATATAGATAGTAACAAAATAACACCCAGACACAGAACACTTATGTTCATAACATAAATATTTGCCCTGGGTGGTGATCGAACCCACGCCTCTTTGACCCAGAAGTTAGGGTCACTAACCACTGAGCCAATGAGGCAGTCAATTGATTTATTATATTTATTAGTTTATTTTATATTATGTATAAGTAGGTTATTATTATAATTTATTAGAATGTATGTTGTTTAAGTAAGTATATTTTGTCAAATTTATGCACACCCCGTCGCCTAAACCTTTTCGTTAATCCTTCACAAGTAACGATTGCCTGGAAGAAATTGCTTTTAGCGATAAGGCCGCCGATTGTAACACTAGCTATAAGTTCCTAGTTTAAGTTTTCCTAGTTAATTAAATTTTGGTGTGGCAATAAAGAATTGATCTATCTATCTATCATCACTGAATTCTACTAAGTAGGTATGTCTGTTGCGTAAACATGCATTTTGCAGTGCTTGATGATTGGCTTCCTAATACCTATGTAAAGCGTCTCGCGCGGCCGTCCTAGCCTTTCTCTGGATTTCTATGGCATTAACATTTTATTAAAAATAGAACAATTTATCAAAAGCCCCAGTTAAACGTCATACCCTGGTCATGTCTGCTACCCGGATATCCGCGTGTCCGTTAATGCCGTGACAAAGGAAAATGCTCGGATATCCTCGGAGATTGATGCTCTGTTAGTGTCCAGTTGATTCTGACACGAGCTCTGCGTTGTATTTACTGGCCTCGCTTGTCAGCAATCAAACGTTACAGCATATTTGGGCAGGATCCGGATTTGGTTCGGAAATCGTTTGTTGCCCGTGGTCCTACCAAATGTACTATTTGTAGAACCACGGGCAATATTTTTCTCTCGTGAATGAAATACTTCTATGTTTGACAGCTGTCACTCTGACACCTGTCATGCAACTAGTATGAATTCTAGAACATGACAGATTTCGCTAAGACAGCTGTTACTTTGACGTCTATGTGATTTTTGAAAACCAAAAAAATAAGTGTTTAAGTAACTGTTAATATTGGTTAATACCTCAGACCAAATATAAAAATAAAGACAGAATGTTGTGAACAAACAAACAAAGTGAGGTCGAACAAAACTACGCCTCGCCGTGTACAGACAATTACACTCACATCAACGTACAAGGAAACTACGCCTTGGCTTGACAGTCGAACTATGGCGGCGCAACAGCGACGCACTCACACATGTATAAAAAAACCGGCTTCACTTGACTGTTCAACGACGTTTCCTCTTGATTTTTTTACTTGCTTTGAGGTTAATACATTTGATTTTCTTTGACTTCAAGATCAATTACGGGCAAAATGGGGCTAGATTTGGCTAAAACCTTAAAAATATGTCACTGCAATATTAGTAGAACCACGGGCACGAAATTTTTTCCCGTAGTCCTACTAAAGTGCTTAGTAGGACCAAAATTCTTGGTCCTACCCGATGTACTACTAGTAGGCCCACGGGCAACAAACGTCGAAAATACCCTTGGATAACCGGTAGGAAATGAAAAATGTAGTTTTAGTAGGCAGGTATTTAATTAAGTAGTACAAAAAAAATATTTTGTTCATATTCACCAAAAATTAAACACTCACTAAAAGCTACTTTACACTTCATAAAAACGACATATTCCCTGCAGGTATTTTGCTGAACATAGGCCTAACCATATAGGACTATCGAGCCCTATTCACCACGCTGGCCCAGTTAAATTTATTTAAATTACTTTTCCGGGCGTATAAAGGCTTCCTCTCGATGTTTTTCTTCACCGGATTTTAATTTTACTGTTAAAATTCGTAGAATACAGTTATTATCTGTTCTATACAACTTCACGAGTTCTTAATAACATAATTTGTGTAGGTACTTACCTACCTACTTGTAGCAAATAGTAAGTAATTACTTAGATAGTCTACCTACTTTACGGAATAAGGAGTTTCCCAAAGGAGTTTCCATTTCAATTAGGCCAGTATAACTTTAACGATTATTTTAATCATCTCACATTAGGTAGGTACTATAATATTTAACTGCTAGTATTTTGCAAAACTATCTACAATAGTCTTCGGAGCCGGTTTAATAAGCCCAAACGTAAGTAAATAGGCCATTGTTTTATTTTAAAAAACCGTACAAATTGTTGCTTTGTGAAAAGAACAAATACTTGTAGAGGTAGGTACTAGATACTACCCTATCGTAAATAAATAAAAAAATAAATAAATAAATATTTTGGGACATCTTACACACGGCCTCTGACTCCAAACTAAGCAAAGCTTGTGATATGGCTGCCAGAGACTGATATACTACATATACTTATTTTTAAATACATACGTATATAGATAGTAACAAAATAACACCCAGACACAGAACACTTATGTTCATAACATAAATATTTGCCCTGGGTGGTGATCGAACCCACGCCTCTTTGACCCAGAAGTTAGGGTCACTAACCACTGAGCCAATGAGGCAGTCAATTGATTTATTATATTTATTAGTTTATTTTATATTATGTATAAGTAGGTTATTATTATAATTTATTAGAATGTATGTTGTTTAAGTAAGTATATTTTGTCAAATTTATGCACACCCCGTCGCCTAAACCTTTTCGTTAATCCTTCACAAGTAACGATTGCCTGGAAGAAATTGCTTTTAGCGATAAGGCCGCCGATTGTAACACTAGCTATAAGTTCCTAGTTTAAGTTTTCCTAGTTAATTAAATTTTGGTGTGGCAATAAAGAATTGATCTATCTATCTATCATCACTGAATTCTACTAAGTAGGTATGTCTGTTGCGTAAACATGCATTTTGCAGTGCTTGATGATTGGCTTCCTAATACCTATGTAAAGCGTCTCGCGCGGCCGTCCTAGCCTTTCTCTGGATTTCTATGGCATTAACATTTTATTAAAAATAGAACAATTTATCAAAAGCCCCAGTTAAACGTCATACCCTGGTCATGTCTGCTACCCGGATATCCGCGTGTCCGTTAATGCCGTGACAAAGGAAAATGCTCGGATATCCTCGGAGATTGATGCTCTGTTAGTGTCCAGTTGATTCTGACACGAGCTCTGCGTTGTATTTACTGGCCTCGCTTGTCAGCAATCAAACGTTACAGCATATTTGGGCAGGATCCGGATTTGGTTCGGAAATCGTTTGTTGCCCGTGGTCCTACCAAATGTACTATTTGTAGAACCACGGGCAATATTTTTCTCTCGTGAATGAAATACTTCTATGTTTGACAGCTGTCACTCTGACACCTGTCATGCAACTAGTATGAATTCTATAACATGACAGATTTCGCTAAGACAGCTGTTACTTTGACGTCTATGTGATTTTTGAAAACCAAAAAAATAAGTGTTTAAGTAACTGTTAATATTGGTTAATACCTCAGACCAAATATAAAAATAAAGACAGAATGTTGTGAACAAACAAACAAAGTGAGGTCGAACAAAACTACGCCTCGCCGTGTACAGACAATTACACTCACATCAACGTACAAGGAAACTACGCCTTGGCTTGACAGTCGAACTATGGCGGCGCAACAGCGACGCACTCACACATGTATAAAAAAACCGGCTTCACTTGACTGTTCAACGACGTTTCCTCTTGATTTTTTTACTTGCTTTGAGGTTAATACATTTGATTTTCTTTGACTTCAAGATCAATTACGGGCAAAATGGGGCTAGATTTGGCTAAAACCTTAAAAATATGTCACTGCAATATTAGTAGAACCACGGGCACGAAATTTTTTCCCGTAGTCCTACTAAAGTGCTTAGTAGGACCAAAATTCTTGGTCCTACCCGATGTACTACTAGTAGGCCCACGGGCAACAAACGTCGAAAATACCCTTGGATAACCGGTAGGAAATGAAAAATGTAGTTTTAGTAGGCAGGTATTTAATTAAGTAGTACAAAAAAAATATTTTGTTCATATTCACCAAAAATTAAACACTCACTAAAAGCTACTTTACACTTCATAAAAACGACATATTCCCTGCAGGTATTCTGCTGAACATAGGCCTAACCATATAGGACTATCGAGCCCTATTCACCACGCTGGCCCAGTTAAATTTATTTAAATTACTTTTCCGGGCGTATAAAGGCTTCCTCTCGATGTTTTTCTTCACCGGATTTTAATTTTACTGTTAAAATTCGTAGAATACAGTTATTATCTGTTCTATACAACTTCACGAGTTCTTAATAACATAATTTGTGTAGGTACTTACCTGCCTACTTGTAGCAAATAGTAAGTAATTACTTAGATAGTCTACCTACTTTACGGAATAAGGAGTTTCCCAAAGGAGTTTCCATTTCAATTAGGCCAGTATAACTTTAACGATTATTTTAATTATCTCACATTAGGTAGGTACTGTAATATTTAACTGCTAGTGTTTTGCAAAACTATCTAAGGTCAACCGGGGTGATGTCGTCTACGGGGCTAAAGCATCCATTTCAAATATCTTACGAAATGCGTAATTCAGAACTTCTCACGCCATCTTTTTTTAGTCTTTGGCACTAAAAGTACAAAAGGTGATCAATAGATGTCGCAACAGAGCTCTTTTTTTTAATTGGTCCACCATCTTAAATCTGTCATTTCGTCTCGACCCTTCTTGTGTGCCAACACGTGAACTTAAATCTTTTGTAATTTCAGTTTCTTTTGAGTGAATTGATGTTTTTATACTGTAAGTACTTATATTGTTTTATTGCTAACAGGTTGTTTTCATTATTTTACGTAGTTATCTCAAGACTTTCAGACAATAATGTCATTTAAAATTTGTAGGTTATGTTTTTGTTTTGAGGCTATTGCGTCTGTGCTGTTGGGGTGATTGCGTCTATTGTAACGCAATAGCCCCATTATCAGGGCTCCTAAACCTTTTAATTTTAGGATAATAATGGTAAATCTATGTATACATTTATAATAAGGGAATAATGAAAAATGTGTACCTACATTGTACCTATACTTACTTTTTTTTAAAGTTTGATTGCTATACAACTGAACCTAAAACTATAGTTTTCAGAATTTTTTTTTGTTATGTTGACGAAACTTAGTACGATCTTAACTCATTATCCGGATCCTAAGTTAGGATACATTTTAATGTGGGATAACTCCTCATGTAAAGTGGGGTAGGTGCTTTTTTCTTTGGCGGGGATAAATTTTAATTTTATATTTTAGTAATTTGCATTCATTCTGATTTTTTTTATTTAAAATTTCCAATATGGTGCGGCACTACAAAAGAAAAAGAACAACTACATACGACATTGCAACTCTAAAAAAAGCTGTGGATGAAGTAAGAACTGGTAATTTAAACTCGTACCAAGCAGCAATAAAATACAATGTTCCTCGTACAACTATATGTGATAGAGTGAACAACAGAAGAGGTGTCGTAAATGAGTGTCGTGGACCACCTACCGTGATTGACAGAAAATGAGCTCAAACTTGTAAAAAAAAATAATGTTTGGCACCTCTGGAATCTAGGATGGGGCGAATGCGTCTACGAGAAACGACGAAAATTAGACGCCATAGCCCCGAATATTTTTGTTTGACTAATTTCCCTAAACTAAGGCCAGAATTTGGCGTACAAGATAAAAATGTACTATAAAACTAATATTTCTACAAATTATCGTGATTATAATTGTTATTAGCTCTTCTAATTACAAAATACTGGTGAAAGACGCTTTTGCCCCATCTAGGGCTATTGCGTCTAAAAATCCCAGCTTTCATAGAAACGTCATTTACACGTAGAAGTTATTCAAAATGTCGTTATATAGTATTAAAAGATGAAATTAGATAAATTTTTCTAACGTCTACCATAACTTACAGCTAAAAATGATACCCAATATGTTTGTTATAATCATATGAATATGCCGTTCAAAGTATTGTGACGCATTAGCCCCGGTTGACCTTACTTATAAATAGTCTTCGGAGCCGGTTTAATAAGCCCAAACGTAAGTAAATAGGCCATTGTTTTATTTTAAAAAACCGTACAAATTGTTGCTTTGTGAAAAGAACAAATACTTGTAGAGGTCAAAATTCAAAATTCAAAATGTATTTATTCAATTGACATTTTACATGTGCTTAGAATCGTCAATACAACAAAATAAAATTATAGAATGAAACAGAATAACTGAACACACAGCAATTATAGTCAAATTAACAATCAAAAGGTATCAGCAATAGCATCGTCAACAGTAATAATATCTAACTACAATAGTAAATTATAGAACTATTCTTAAACATATTCGTAAATATTCTTAAACAAAGTTTTATCAGATATACCTAGCATCTGCTAATTTATAATAACTCTTCTGTAAAAGGTGCTTTTTCACAAAACTTAGGATGTCATTCTTTGGACTTAGCTTGATACATTCTGGGATTTTGTTATAGAAATCAATTCCTAAGCAATAGAAACTATTTGATGTCTTTGTTAGTCGTCGTCGTGGCTGTACAATATTGTTTTTATATCTGCCATTGCGGCCATTAACACTAATCTTATCCAACTTTTCTAAGTTATCAGTAACATATAATACGCTTTGGTACACAATTTCTCCCGTCATCGTCATAATTCCTAGTTCATTAAATACGTTCCTGCATGAGTCCAATCTTTTAAGTCCTAGTATATTACGCACGGCACAGGTAGGTACTAGATACTACCCTATCGTAAAGGATTAGTAAATGTTATTCATAATGAGTATTTTATGATCTCTTTTATATAATTAAAGACAATTTTAACATAAATACCGGACTTTATACGCGCCCAACGTGGGGCACGAACCAAATCTCGGGCATATCTACGTGCACTAAAGTACTATACCTACTATACACGCGCTACAATATCTATAATTAGGCCATCGGTAGCCATCATCAATATATTAATATCATACAAAAAATATCCGTCTTATCACAAAAGTTTTACACACACTTTAGACATTGTATAGCAGTACAAATTTCACGGCTAAACTGTGTTTAAAACGTGTTTAAATATTTTGTGGTAAGGTGGTTAAGTGTCTGATAATAATCTTACTGCGGAGTGCGGTGGACCCCCTATAGTAATAGGTAAGTTTTTTTTAACGCGAATTATTATGAATTATGGTAAGCGACGTACTTTAATGTACTTCTTTTACTCAATCATTTTAATTTTATCAATTATAATAATAGGTAATTAGGTACCTACTTGTTTCATCATGCCTATTATGTAAACTACCCCAGAAAGTCACACGTTTCAAATCAACAGGTTTTTTTTAATGACTTATAGTCATAGCTGTTGGTCACTGGGTCATCCACAGCTTACCGGGCATGGGCGAGCGCAGGTGACTGAGTTATAGGGTGACTAGGGCTAGGGCACCTGCAGGCTGGCTAGCATGGCGAGTGGAGAAATTGCTCGTCCCCCCGTTTATTTCCCTATTCGGTGGAAATACTTTACTATTCCACCTCTTAGAGTATCGTTTAAGGTGAGAGAGTGGGGAATGGGATAAAATTGACATCTGTCAGGGAATACTAGTCTCGCTACTCCTCTAAATCATGGCCTCGAGAAATAGGGGATTATTTCTCTCTCAGAAGGTACGGATCTTGGCTTGGGCCGTCAGCCGGCGTTGGAGATCAGACTTGATCGGTTATTGGCTTGATTATATTTGGATAGAATAAAAGCGGTCTTCTGACAGATCCAGAGGGGCAAATTAACAGTCCATATTTACCAACTCCTAATTCAAAAATTACTTAAACTATATTTGAACAAATTAAACGGAATACCTACATAATTTAGTAAGTAAGTAGATACGACTATAAGTTTTGGAGCTGCTATGCAAATAAGAACTTAGGTAAGTACGACGAGAATATTATTCCAGTTAATTAAGCAAAGTGCGAGATGGCGCTGCAAACGCCGCTGTAGACTTTTTAAGAAAAATGTTGAGAAAATAATGACAGCGTTTCTTGTTTCTTAACGCAAGAAAATATATTTGCTCGTAGCCACACTATCTTTCTAGTAGGTAAGTACCTCCTAGCTAAGTAATGAAATAAGATTATTTACAGTCAATTATTATGTAGATTTAGATCCTAAAATATACCTAATACCTTCGTAAGTCGGTCGGGTGTATCTAAAGCGGTTAGTTTTTAGTGGCAATCCTTTGGTACGTACCTACCTATACGAATACCGTTCGCGTACCCACAAGAATATGTACTTGTACTTATTGGTATACTTACCTCCTGTAAACACCGCGCCACACAAGTCGGCGGATGAGAAGATAGCCGCAGATGACACTTCGCCGTAATTCGCTAATTAATGCACATGTGTGCACAATGCCGACGCCGCGTGGCGTAGTGGTGAGCACGCACGGGCGTAGGGTGCGCGCCGATTGCCCTGATGGCGGGGCACTAGAATACGGCATCGGTATCCATCCACTCAAACGGGCCCGAGAAGGACGTCAGCGTGTGTGGCAACGCTGTCGTACAGGACCGTACAAGCCTGGTCTACTACAGGCGAGTAGACACACGAAGTGCCGGGAGCACCGGTGCGTTCCTGTTGGAGAGAGGGGGTTTTAGTGGGTACAATCCCACATAACCCGACTGCACCCCAAAGCGGTCGGGCATCTTGGGAAGATTTAATTACACCGCCCAAAAAAAAAAATAAGGGTACGCGCCGAGGTATGAGGTTTGTGGGCGTGTGTGCCCCGGCGTCTATGGTCTCTGTATCTGGCTCCCAGGCATACCTTACCTATCATTTAATTTGATGTTAAAATTTTACTTATAATTTTATTTTTTCAAGAAATTTATTTATTATTTGTACCTTTTGTTTTTTTTTATTTCGAATAGGTTCGCGTTTGACTAGACACTGCCTGATGTTAGCAGATGTGCGGTCTAGGGTGTAGGCACGCTTACCTAGAAGATACCTATTAGGTATGTACCTAGATTTTGCCTTTTGCGCTGCGTTCTGCGCCTAACTTTCCATCCGCCTACTTGTGTGGCGCGGATTATACCTACGTACTGTATGCTATAGTCCGTTCCATAACGGCTGAGAACTAGGGTCGCGACGACCACTATAATAGTTTGTGGCGACGACCTTTGACGAATATAATTACCTAAATAGGTTTGCTTTAAAAATATCACTATATTCTGGAAATTTTTAAATGAGTGCTGAAAATAGGTACCTAATAATTATGTATTATTTTCAACTAGTCCAATCTCAGTGGTTATGAACGGACTATATTAATAGATTGGACGCGTCATCGAGTTTAAAATTGTCTAGTTTGTGTCTAGTATAGATTATAGTACTTATATATAGGTTTACCCAGGAGAACTAGACATCCAACTATCTAGGGAAATGCATATCGGCCTACATTGGCAATCTGTACAGCATTGCCCCAAATATGCCATTTTGATTCCGCCATTCGGGCCGCCCCGGGCGAGCACAACAATTTTTATGCAGATTCCGCGATATCCAGATAGGCATATTCTCAAAATTTGCATATTTCCATATTGTTGTGTTAACTGTGGCTAACCAAAGGCTTTCATGTTTTATTGCCTATTTATTTTTCACTAGCTGACCCGGAGAGCTTCGTTTCACGTAATAACTTTATAAATTATAGCTTGTGTTATTCTGATGTAGGTACCTACCTATCAGTCTACCCGTGACCACGGTCGGTGCAACTCGGCCGAATCGTCGGGATGATGAGGTATTTATTTATCTCGTAATTTTAGTGCGCGATTAGTCCCGTAGTATATTATAATAATACCTACCTACCTATAAGCATTAGGTAGGTACTATTGTAATGTTTAATCTCAATCCATTTACATAGTAGTTTTTGCGTGACAGAGTAACAAAAATCCATACATAAGTCAGTGCTTTCATACCCCCTCCATGGTAGCGTTAAACGTTTAACGCAACCTTGTTGGAAGTCGCATTAAAAGTTTCATTTCAAAAAAGGCATATGTACCTATAAAACATGAATAAATTGTTATTATTGTTTATGGTTTCATTGGTTTTCTCTCTTAAAAGCTCTTCGTCTCACGACCCTCGAAGAACGACGATTGCGTGGAGACTTGATTGAGACCTTCAAAATTCTCAATGGCTTCTATAATCTTCCGGATATCCACGACATGTACACCTTGAAGGAAAATATGCGCGATAGCAGACGCCATAGAGTCCTCTTACAGCCTACACCATCACAAACCAACACTGCACACCACATCCTCTGCAATAGAGTTGTATACAATTGGAATAGATTGCCTGAGGATGTTATCTCGGCAAAAACTATAAACACATTTAAGAATAGACTGGACCTTTGGATAAAGAAGGAAAAAAAATCCTTGACAGATAAATACTAATTTTATTCGACACTGCTTGATATAATAGGCACATCAGTATACACTGCTCGCCTATAAACAAATAAATAGAGGATACAACATTTTTCACGGCCTTATAGCCAAGTGGTTTTATTAGTTAAGGGATAAAAATTTCCGAACAATACGGCAGGTGTTCAGGATTAACTGCCTTCTATAGGTACTTGTAAGTATGTATGTGTGTACCTATATTTAATATTAATTCTAGGCTGGTGAATAGAGTGTAGGTGATGACACCCCTGGGTGATTCTTCGAGTAAGTCGTTCTTTGGTGATTTTCGTGGCAATTTTCAAATTCAATTTCTTGCCAGAATCTAAAAAGATATGTGAAATTAATATGTTTTATAGAAGAGGCACCTCAAAGAGCCATATACTTACAGAGATAATCGGGGTTAAAAAATGGAGGCCACGCAAATCATAAAACACCCCACGAAAATGATAATTTTAATTTGACTTTCTCAGATGAGTTACTTACTGTTCATTCATATTGAAAAAAAAATATTATGTTATGATAAAGTAAAAAATTGGTAAGTCACTAAGGCAGAAAACGTTTTTAGTAGTATCAGACCAACATTATTTATTATTTGTCAAAGAAATACACAAATTAAAAAAAGATTTAAAAAAATAACAAAAATATAGGTAGGTTACTAAGGCAGACACCGTTTTTAGTAGAATCAGTCCAACATTATTTATTACTAGCTGACCCGACGAACTTCGTTTCCCGCAATATCTTTATAAATTATAGCCTATATGTCATTCTGACGTATAAGCTAGATAATCAAAGTTTCATCTCTGTATTGTACAGAAAGATAATTGGATACAAAGTAAAGAGCATCAACTTGTGGCGCTTTATCTTCCAAAAATTTTGGGATAGGCTGAAGATGCTCCCATATTGCAAGTGCATCATGTCGCAGTGATTTGCTTACTGTGCAAAAAGGTGTCGTTATCATTTTGCCATCTTTTTTGTAGTATAAAACTACAGTGTACAGAGTCAGCTATTTTTACTACCTCTAAAGTGAACGGCTTGGATTTCTCTTGAATATTTTGCATTGTGATTCTCGCTAAAGTTGCAATGGATTATGCATTCGTCTTGTTTCAGATTGTATTTTATTTGTTTGATGTGTCTGTGCTGTGATATTATATTTGAAACGTGATTCATGTAGGGAATCAGCTGCTTATCAAATTCTTTTATTAATGCTTTTGGAGAAGCAATTAATTTTTGGTTTGTAACAGTACGAGTTAGACCTACGTTGGAACAACAACAACCTGTTTGATGCATTTTCACACCAAAGCATATGGGAAACTCTGGAAGCTCAATATGTGGAAATTCAGTACATAGGTGTATTAAAACAAATATACGGAAAGAGCACCGGTAGAGTTAAGCTCGAAACCATTGGCCCAAGTTTCCCTATTGGTAGAGGTGTAAGACAACGTGCCCGCTCTCTTCGAGAATTTTTCTATCTATATTAGAATCTATTAGACTGGAAAAAACAAGGATTGTATATTCAAGGCAAATATTTCAATCACTTAAGATTTGCTCATGATTTAGTGTTGCTATCAGAGTCAAGTAACTAACTACATTATATGATTGAAACATGATGCTAGCATGAAAGTAGGCCTACAAATGAATATTTCGAAGACAAAGGTTATGTCAAATCACACCAAGTCAAGCATAATTGTTGGAAATCATATACCTGAATACGTAGAGCAATACATTTATTTGGGAAAACAAGTCGGATTCAACAGAAATAATAATGAGCTGGAAATAGAGAGAAGAGTCAATAGAACATGGAACAGTTATTGAAGGTATAAAGAAATATTTAAAAGCGATATGCCTATAAAGCTCAAAAATAAGTCATGGACTCGTGTATTATCTCTTGTCTCACATATGCATGCCAAACATGGAAGTTTACCAACAAAGTTAAAAATAAATTAACTACTTGCCAAAGAGGAATGGAGCGCAGCATGTTAAACATAAAAAAAATACAAAAGATAAGATTAGACATTTGAAAATAACATCCAAGACCAAAGCAATAGATGCTCTATCCCACGCTTAAAAATTAAAATGAAAATGGGCCGGGCATGTAGCGTGCCTGGTAGATCGCAGATGGACCAAAACTGTTACGACTTGTAATGGACCACCAGGTAAGCGCTACAAAGGAAGATCCTACACAAGATGGGAAGACGACGTTAAAAAAATTGCGGGCCCAAAATGACTCGAAATAGCCCGTAGAGAGAAGTCCGTAGAGAGGCGGAGGACACGATAACTCTGAAATCCGGCAACCTGATTTACTACCGGGAAGGTGACCAGTGGTCCCAAAGTGGTGTCGGTTTTCTCGTTCACAAGTCCCTCGCTAACAATGTTATCACCATCGAAAGTGTGTCGAGCAGGGTTGTATATCCAATACTCAGAATTTCCAAGAGGTATTCGCTGAAGGTCATTGTGTTATACGCACCGACCTCGTCACACCCAGATGACGAAGTGGAGACTATGTATGAAGACGTAAGTCAGGCCATACATACATCTAAGACCCACTTTACTGTTGTTATGGGGGATTTCAACGCAAAGTTGGGCAAAAAAAGCGATGATGAGCTGAGAGTGGGGCAATTTAGCAAGACATCCCGGACATCAGCCTGTACGAGATTAGAATGGCCCTGAATCAGCTTAAGAACAACAAGGCGCCGGGTGATGACGGTATCACATCAGAACTGCTGAGAGCGGGTGGAACACCGGTACTAAAAGTCCTCCAGAAGCTTTTTAACACCGTCGTCCTCGAGGGCATCACGCCAGAAGCATGGAAAAGAAGCGTGGTGGTGTTGTTTTTTTTTTCAAGAAAGGTGACAACACCGTATTGAAGAAATACAGACCCATCTCACTTCTGAGCCATGTTTATAAGCTGTTTTCAATGGTCATTATGAACCGTCTCGAGCGCAGGCTTGATGACTTTCAGCCTTGCGAACAAGCCGATATCCGAAAAGGCTTTCGCATCATGAACCACATTCATACGCTGCGGCAGGTTATACAGAAGACCGAAGAGTATAATCTGCCACATTGCTTAGCATTTGTGGACTATGAAAAAGCCTTTGATTCGGTCGAGACATGGACTGTGCACGAGTCTCTCCAACGATGCCGTATTGACTATCGGTACATCGAAGTGTTGAAGTGGTTGTATAATAACGCCACTATGTCGGTCCGAGTACAGGAAGAGAGCTCCAAGGCGATCCCTTTAAAAATAGGCGTAAGACAGGGAGACGTAATTTTTCCAAAACTGTTTACGACTACTTTGGAGAACGCCTTCAAGCTCCTGGAATGGAAAGGATTCGGCATCGATATCAATGGCGAATACCTCACTCACCTCCGGTTTGCCGACGATATAGTAGTCATGGCAAAATCGATGGAAGAGCTCAGCACGATGCTCGAAGGCCTCAATCGGGTTTCTCAACAGGTGGGTCTTAAGATAAATACGGACAAGACGAAAGTCATGTCTAATTCCTATGTTTTACTCACCCCGATTTCTGTTGGAAACTCGGTTCTTGAAGTCGTTGACTCGTACGTCTACCTAGGATAAGTAGTCCAGTTAGGTAGGTAATCGCCGAATCTAACTCGGATGGGCAGCGTCTGGAAAATTGAGTAGCGTCTTCTCGTCCGACATACGTACCTCAGTGCCTCAAGTCGAAAGTTTTCGACCAGTGTGTGTTGCCAGTGATGACTTATGGCACAGAAACGTGGTCTGTCACTATGGGCCTTATTAGTAAGCTCCAAGTAGCCCAACGAGCTATGGAGAGACCTATGCTCAAAGTCTCTCAGCGGGATCGAATCAGGAATGAGGAGATCCGTAGAAGAACCAAAGTTACCGACATAGCCCAACGGATCAGAAAGTTGAAATGGCAATGGGCAGGGCACATAGCGCGGAGGACTGATGACCGGTGGAGTCCAAAAGTTCTCGAGTGGAGACCACGTAACGGCAAGCGCAGCGTAGTCCACCCACAAAGTGGACGGATGACCTCATTAAGACCGCAGGATCGCGCTGGATGCAAGCCGCTTCCAACCGGTCTTATTGGAGATCCATAGGGGAGGCCTATGTCCAGCAGTGGACGTCCTTTGGCTGATGGATGGATGGATGGATGGGCAAAAATTGATTTGCGTGGGTCAAAACTACCACGTAAACCACGCAGATCACGACCACGAAAATCAAAATAAATCCTAAAGGATTTATTGACATAAAAACCTTTTAAACAAATAAACTGTGTTTTGAATATAAGTTACGTAACTTCATATTTGTTCGCTACAATATTTTACTAAATAAATAAATTCACAGACATCGGAGATAATTGTACCACGCAAATCAAAGTTTTGAGAAACCAAACCCACGCAACAAGGTCCTTACCTCTATTTTTTTTAAAACTCGACGCACCATCACTAAGTACTCTACCCGGCAGTCGGAGCGCGACTAATTGTAACTTGAATTAGGATCATGCAACATCAGGCCGCAAATTTAGAGATATGCTAGTGCAATTATAAAAATCCACGCAAATCAGTAACTACCTCGGGACAGTTACATTTAATTTTTTGTAGGCAATGTAGTTCTTTCAGAACTATGGTTTAATTTTTTATAGCATTTTAAACTTCTTAGGACTTAGTGGTATTTTTTTTGTAACCATGTAGCGTATAGTTTAAAATATATAATTGACTAAGTGATCAGATCGGGGATTGGGACACTCCACGAAAATCAAAGAATGGGGGTATTTCATTTTTTATCAGATTTATTCATAAAGATAATTGAATAATAATCAGTGTCCCAGTTCAGAGAGGTTTTAAGCTTTGCTCGAAAAAAAAACTGGCTCGCTGACTTTATGATTTATATTATTTTTAAGTAAAGCCGCTTGAAAACCCTGTCCCAAAGAATGACCCCCCTACACTTTATTATTATTTATTTTTTTAGTAATATAGTAGAGAATAAAGAACGATAATTTCATTATCATACAAACCCGAAACTAAGTGGGGGCGTCTAACCATAACAGGTGAGTTTACGCCCAACCTACGCTCACCGTATGTTTACACCATGTATTTTTAAAAATCATTAGCCGCTCTTCAAATTGGAGTACTTTCATAAAAGCCGAGCATTTTATCTAATGGCTGTGTTAATTTTTTTCCAGCACATTAGCTGCCCACACGTCGGGCGAGCGACCTTTCTCGCACCTCGTGTATCCAGCGCCAGTGAACTGGGATAATCCGATGACAATGTACTTACCTAGTTGTAAACAATGCGCTTTGGAATCCAGAGTTATTTTTTTATTTTTACGCCACAGCCAACATTTTAGAAAAAATGGAGGCAAGCTGAAGAGCCCTCCGTGAAGTAAGGCCTATTTTAATCCACCCCAGAAATATGGAAAAACATGTTTTTTTTCTGTACTGTACACGATTCACGATTGTAAGGCGAGTGTCACGTTCTCTTTTGATCTAACAGATTTAAACTTGCATGTACCTATAGTATTTAAGTCAATATTTAAAATCTGCTTTTTCAATATTTAAAGCCGGAAACATACTATCGGACGCGGCTTACGGACGCGACTGACAGCCGCGACCTAGACTATGAAAGTACACTGCGTCGTGCACACTATCGGACATAAGTCACGGACGTCACCTTCGGACGACCTTAAGCATTCGGACGTCCGAGAGCGATCTGGCACACCGGATGTTTTAAGACTGTGCACATTGCTAAGTCGCGGCTGTCAGTCGCGTCCGTCAGCCGCGTCCGATAGTATGTTTCCGGCTTAAGAGCGTGCTTCATCATAGACAGCGTATAAATTTGATGATCTTTAAGCTGGAAACATACTATGGGACGCGGCTTACGGACGCGACTGACAGCCGCGACCTAGACTATGAAAGTACACTGAGCCGTGCACTCTATCAGACATAAGTCGCGGACGTCACCTTCGGATGACCTTGAGCGTTCGGACGTCCGAGAGCGATGTGGCACACCAGATGGCATAAGACTGTGCACATTGCTAAGTCGCGGCTGTCAGTCGCGTCCGTCAGCCGCGTCCGATAGTAGTTTCAGGCTTTACAGAGTGAGTATTGTGACTCGTTCACTCGCTGATGATCTATTTGGACCGTTTTCAAAAAGTTGTTATGTCCTTTTCGGGAAAAACGTTATAAAAAAACACTAAACAACACAATAGGTACATTATGACCGGTAGGGGTCATAATGTGTTGTTTAGTAGGGTTTTTAAGTGTCATCCGAATCACGCTAACGTTCAATGGCACTTACCTACATAAATAGGCTTCAAGACAGTTTGTACGTATACTTAGGTGTGTATGTAGGTTAATAGTTTACTCGAATATTGTAATGGTGGATTCGGTAACCTACGATTGAAAAATGGCCCAGAGCACAGGCCCCAAGGGAACCTATTTTTTCCTAAAATGTTTACATAGCCTCCCACTTCCTCAATATTTTATTGGTTGGTACGCAGTCATAATTATAATCGAATAGATTATTTGCTTTGTATTTCAAGCAGGTACTGTAATCTACCAGAATTCAATAATCCACTGTTGAACACCTACATACCCAAGAAAGGCAATAGGACTATACACACCACGCTGGACATATGCGAGTTAGTGCATAATGTAGAATAGATAACTGTGGCCTGTATTTATTTTTACTCATAAATAAGTTGGAAACTTAGAAAATAACGTTTCTCTGAGAAATCATTTACCTACCTAATTCATAGGGATTCTTAACTTTGGTATGGGTGGCGCCATCTATCACACTCTTAAATAACTAATAAACTTTATGTTAATTTCCACATCCACACCTTGCTTGATAGTTTATTGGAAATGGACAACTGGATTGCTATCACAGCATTTACATCAAATCGGTCATTAAGTACACCACTTTGTAGAATGTGCGATCGTAAAATATGCCGCCATTGTGTGACATGAAGCCTGATTGTGTGTATGGTCCTTTAAATGTTTTGATGCTTTGATTTTAATAATTTTTAGGTAATCTGTGGTGTAAGCTGTCAAAGTTGACATACACTCATGTTGTTGGGAGCCAATAATGTACGACCCAGTAATTCACGACATGATATTGTACAGCCTGATATTGTACGGCATGATAATTTGTGTCACTGGCCATGGAATATCAGGCTGTGCAATATTGGGCTATGAAATACAGGCCGTACATTATCAACCTGTGTCGATAATGTCCGGCACAGTATTGCACGGCCCGATATTGTACGGCCTGTTATTTTGTGTCCCTGGACCTTGGTTATTTTATAGCAAGGTATGAGTTGTCTTAGGTAATTTGATTCTGTTGGTTAGGTTATGTTAGGTGAACAGTGACAATAATGCGCGAGCCGAGCGAGCGAAGCGAGCGTGCCGCGGCAGCGGCCGGCGAAGCGCCAGAAACAACCTGTCCTTTTTACGAGTTAAGGATACTTTAAAAGTATGCGCGGGAGCCAGAGAAACGAAACGTTAGCACACCCGCCCGCCAACCTGGTGCCCCCGCGTGCTCCCTTCACCCGTGCTCACCACTACGCCACGCGGCATCGGCATTGTGCACACATGCGCAACAATTAGCGAATCACGGCAAAGTGTCATCTGCGGCCAATTTCTCATCCGCCAACTTACGTGGCGCATATTATATCTATTTGGAACTGTCAGAAGTTACAGACAAACCAACCCATAGGAGCAAATATTCTTCGTGCCAATAATGTACAGCCCGTATTTTGCGACACAATAATGTACAGCATGTTATTTTGTGTCCTTTTCTTTGGGACACGTTTTATCAAACTGTACATTATTGGGTCGCAAAATACGGGCTGTACATTATTGGCACGAGGTGATAATGTACGGCCAGTATTGTACGACACGTATTGAACAGCCTGATAATTGGTGGCATGGGACATGAAATACGGGCCGTGCTTTCCAGCCCGTACAATTTGGTGTCATCAAATACGTGCCGTACAATATAGGGACTCATGTTGTTTGTTCGTTCATTATTGGCTCCCTTCATTCTTCGTTCATTGTTTTTTGTTTTCCTTTCCTAGCAACTGATAAGTCTGCTAAATGGTGAATTTCATTTGAAATGCTCTGCAAAAACCATAGCAGTCATAGTTTGCTGTTTGTTCAGTGTGAGATTTTTAGGTTAAAAGTGTTTATCATTTCGCAAAATGGTGCGCAGACAGCGGGAACCTAGCACCACCGACGATGAAATTGTTATTGGTAATAACCTTTTCTAGACTCCAATTATTATTTCTCTCCTATTATAATTCATTAAATTCAGTGCATAATCTTTACTTTCAGATGTTCCCCCTCCGAAAAAGCATAAGAAACACAAACACAAGAAGCACAAAAAGCGGAAGTTAGAAAATGAGTTTGACAGCGATACCTCGATCGATATAACTTACGAAGACGCATTGGAAAAGCCATACAAATTGAAAATTAAAGGCAGGGAGGTGGCAGGTGCCTCTGCTGCAGACCTCCTAAAAGCTCAGACCATGAAGTCGTCCTCAGACTCGAGGAGATCTATACCTGGCTCCTCATCAAGTACTCCCCCAAAACCCTCTACTTCCAAAAAGAAAAAGAAAGGGCGCGATAGTGGAACCTCCAGTGAAGAAGAAAGGTGGCTTGATGCTATCAAATCAGGAAAACTTGAAGAGGTATGATTTTTATAACTTACCTACAGGTTTAGCCACCTTTATGATCTTGTGCAATTTTGTAAGATAAATGACTCTTTTGACAATTATCATAGAAATATATAGATTGTAGTCCTTAGTGCATACTAACTTTTATATTGTATGTTATAGGTTGATGATGAATTGAAGAAAATAAAACCTAAAGATCCCAAAATGATGACAGCGAGACAAAGAGCAATGTATGAAAGAGGTACAGACAAAGACACTAGCCCTGGGGGTGAAGTGCTTCTAGCCCTACCATCAGGATACAAAGAAAAAGTAATGACAGCAGAAGCAATACAAAAAGCTGCTATCAAATCACAAAAGCGGAAGCAAATGGCAGATGAAAAGAGGGAAAAAGATAAAAAGAAAACAATAGACAGGCTTCTAAAGAAGCAAGAGTCTAAAAACCTCAAAAATGCACAAAAAACTAAACCTGCAAAAAGTCAAGAACCTATGATAGTCTACAAGAATAATAAAGATGAAATATCACTATCGCTACCAGTCGGAGTGGAATTTCCTTTGCAAAAACAGCCTCCTCTAGACCCGCCAAAACCTATCATATGTGGAGTCAGTGGTTGCAATAATATAAAAAAATATAATTGCTCCAAAACTGGAGTACCTTTGTGTAGTTTCGAATGCTATAAAGAAAATATTAGAAATCTAGGCCAGTAACATAAATGACTTGTTTCATTATTTACAATAACCCCTTTTGATAATAATTAAACCAGTTGATGTACATCAGCATCCGGTGTTTAGTAGCAGATGGCCATCATAAATGAGATCACAATAGAATATTTCCCATGAATTTCTTAGTTTTGAAGAGGTGTTCCTCATGGAACAACTAGTTTCATACAACTAGTTATACTATCCAAAATATGTATAATACTACGAAATCAATCATTCTGTATCAAAACTAATGTGAAAAAGGATTACAAACCTTACACCCCTAATAAATATGCTCTAAAACACTTCTTTTCCATAATTTAAAATAAACTGTATCAGCCTTTTTTAATAGTCCACTGCAGGACATAGGCCTACCCACGAAGGGTGATTGGGCCATACCCACCATGCTGGCCCAGTGCAGATTGGTGGATTCACATATGCCATCGAATTTCTTCTATGGACATAAATGCAGGTTGCCTCACGATGTTTTCCTTCACTGAAAAGACAGTGGTGTGAAATTCCATACATAAATTCCAAAGAACTCATTGGTACGGAACCGGGATTTGAACCCACGACCTCACGATTGTAAGGCGGGTGTCACTACTTCTAAGCCACCACGGCTTTTTAAAATAAACTGGGTAAAGTGAAAATAAAACATTTTTGTCCTACACAGTGAGCATATATTATTATTCAGAACTTTAAAGAATTAAAACATAACATTACCTAAGTATTCTCTTAATTTCATAAAAGGTATACAATCACATCAACAGCTATTTCATACAACACTCAAATTTAGAATAATAGAGTAGAATATAATATTGTCCAACATTTGCTCAATGTTAATATTGTAAAAAATAATTTCTCTAACATTTGGAAAATAATTCATTGTTTAAGATATGTCATATTGATCCTGCTGTATCACTATTATAAAACTAATCTGATAGACAAGGTTGTTGATTCACAAATTGGAAAATATTGGGAGACTCACAAATTGATTTCAAAAGATGCGATTTTTGCGCACATTAATGCTAGTTGCAGACCAAGAGCTAAGCTAAGTTAGTTCAGCTTAGTTCGCAAGCTGACAGTTTTCCATAGATTGTGCATAGCTTGCAGCCTGTACAGAACTATGTAAAACGGTTACAGCTATGCGAGCTAAGCCCGAACTAACTTAGCTCTTGGTCTGCAACTCACCAAATTGTGTAGGTACATGTTATAGTCCTTTTTAGATAGGTGAAGCTTTTATTTTAGTGATATATCAGTACAGTATGCGCGGATAAATAATGATTATCAAAATTTGGAAACAAATGACAGGCTAATTTCGATTTAGAAAGCAGTTCACTTTCCAAATTTCGATGCCCATTCTTTTGCTATCACTGTATCTCATAAGAATATTACATGCAAAATACTCATTTTTTAAGGCTAATACATTAAAGTTCACCATTAAATTGTAGCAATACATGGCAGTTATCAATATCTTTCGCTATTAGAATTTTAGAATACATAGCATCCGGATTAATATTCAACTACCCCTATATTCTGAGTCAATTGAAAAGAATTTCATTAGTAACCTACATTTGCAATTACTTTTGATTTGAATGGACTGAGAATACAGAAATAGGAATCATAACCCTAGACTGAAATATCAAATATTTTATACATAGGCGTAGCTTGGTGAGCGATGATTTTCACAGGCAGAATAAAACATCTTAGCAGTTGTAGTTAGCTAAAATCTGCACAAAACCAAATCCTACCTAAAGATCACAAAACAGCCGTAGGAGGGTTGGGTTTCATACAGCTAGCAGCCATCTTCAGTAGCCAAGAAAATAATGGTACTGTCTCTAGAAACGTTTATACCTACCCCAGAAAACATGTCCATACATTTTTTTTTTTTGGTGTAACAAAAGGCAGCTGCCTCCCCAAGAGAAAGTATTTAGGTATGCTACGTCGATGATTTTATATTAGATACCTAGAAATATGAACTAGGAACATGTATTTACAACACCCATTTGGCAACCACTTGAGCGGTGATTACAATGCACTACATTCACACATACATGACAACTACATTCATACTAATCAAATACATTTCTGTACAAGTGCCTTTAGCAATCATTAGATAATGCCCCCTGAGTCTGATGTGTCACTCTTTAAACTATCTGACATGTCTAAAAATATATATTAGTATGCCAGAATTAGAACTGTTGTGGTTTAACTAGAATGACACAACAGAATCAAAAATTCATTGTTAACATCAAAATACATTTTTACATTCACAAAATATGCAATGGATGTCTCAAGGCCTAACTGTACCCTGGACCTAAAAGCCATTTAATTATTTTTAAATTAAACAAATGAACAATAAGAGCATGGCGTTAAGCCAGAAGTCATGTAGCCTCAGTTTATAGCAAACCTAGTGACTAGATAGGCCACACCTTTAGTGATCAAATATTCATTTCTTGCACATAATTAGATGACAAATAGTGACCGGTACAGCAATCCTCATTAACAACATGGTAGAATACAATTGTTCATAGCATTTGAAAAAGGAATACTGTTTATTTTGTAATATCTAATAATTGTTGTATACTGGACTTCACAGTATGACTAATACAGATAGACATTTTATATCATAACAAACAACACTACATAATCGAAATTTATTATTCATTTGTGCCCTGTGTTTGGCATGCCTCAAATAGTCTAAGTGACAGATGTTAAAAAACAAATGTCAACAAAAACTGTCAAATTTCGACATAAGCAGTTGTTGGCTTGTTAACAATCTGTCATTTTTGTTGATAAAACAATTACTGTGTACATTTTCTAAGCCGTTACTTACTAGACACAGATATGTAGACACATAGTATAATAGTGAAATTGTCCATGTCATTACCATCACATAAATGCTCCTTTCCATCTCCACTGCCACACTTATTCCCAAGAGAGCTCACAGAAGTAGAAACCCATAGAGGAAACCGTCATATACATCCATCCAAAGGAAAAGTACTAAAATAAGTAAATGGTTTTATTACGAGATGAACGATTTTACTGTAACGATAGTGGTGTAGATTTTAACTAATGAATTATTTAAAAATCAGTTTCAATGCATTGTCAATAAACTAAAATGCTGTACATTATCTTTGGACGGAGGTTTATGTCTACAGACCAAAGCAGGACAGCCATTGTCTCAGTAATGGCGTAAAGATTCCAGCTCGGTATCAGACGTTAGTCCGCTTTGAGCTCCGAAGGCGCGCCAGGCCTGACTGTAACCGCTAAGATTGATTATTCTGTTTATTTGACCTCAGTCGTGCGAGCCCTGAACGTTCTTCCTCCTCATCGCTAGTGCACGATAGTCCTCCGACAGCACCTCGAGACGACGTCGCTTGGATCAAATCTTGGTCAGGTCCATTTCTGCTCTCATATAGCAAAATACCCAAGGTTTCCTCATAAATCCTTGCTTCGGGAAACTCAACTTTTGTATGTTTCTTATCTGTAGCGTATACAATAGATGTACAGCAAACTTCAGCACATTTTTTGCCATGGCCAAAGAATGACCAGCAACATATTTCATTAGAACCAATTACATCTTTTATGAAAAGCACTCGTCCACTAAACCGTAGCGACAGTTTGTCAAATAGCTCAATGTTTTTCAGTAAGTTGTCATCGGATGTACTCGTGTAAGAATACTTGTTGTTGTGCCTGTTTATGAGCAGCTTTACAACCGGCTGAAAATAGAAAATAAGAGATTACACATACAAATCCTTACTTCCTTAATAATATTTATAAATCTTAATCATGTTTGTTACTCTTTCACACAACAACTGAGCAATGGATTGATTAGGTTTTTGATATAGATATAGTTTAAAGGTGGCATAGGCTACTTTTTATCCCAGAGAAAAGGTTTTTAAGGTATAGTACAAAAATTAAAATATGATGAGGGCTAAGCCATGAGCAAAAGTTATTTTGTTATAGTTATAGTTTATAGTTATTTATTGATTTATATTCTTGTACAGTATTCTTTTTAATGTTCTTTAGTAAAATAAAGAATTTTTAGATCTGACAATGGTACCTACTCATTTGACTGTGCCTATCCCATTGTTTGAGAGATGATTCACTATCATTACTTCATCATAATCAATATGTACAGCAGTTTCAATATTGTAATAGGCACAATGACTAAAAAAATATTATTAGTCCGTCAGATAACAGAAAATATTAGAAACATATTTTTCTTATGTCAATTAAACAAATATTAATGAAATTATTTTTATATCGTGCTTCACACACTAGGTGTATAGAAACTTTCTTTTTGTGATAAACATTTCAAAAATTGACTTATTTGATTGAATTAATTCGGCGCATTCGCAGGGCGCAATATAGCTTAATTGGACAAAGCATCTGGGCCGGTGTCCCAGAGGATGCAGGTTCAAATCCTGCAAACGCGTCAATTTTTGAAATGTTTAAACAAATATTGATGAAGATAGTATAGCTCGTCAAAGTTCCGCCCGACGTCACATGTGCCATACAAATGTATAGACGTCTGTAAGAGAAGTGACATCACAACTCCAATTCCCAAATTTTGACAATGTTGAACTTTGTCATTTGTCTGATAGATAAAGGAAAAAATATGTCTCCAATATTTTTTGATAATCTTATTCACGGACTGGTTATTATTTATTATAATAATGATTTTTACGACGGCTCATTTATGATTGGTCATCTTGCCTATTATATGTGCTTTCAAGCTTAGCTTCAATATTTACCGTAATAGGGTAATCAAAAGGATTGACGCTCTGACACAAAATACCAAGCAGAATTATGTTGGCAATTCATTTACCCAACTTCTTATCATGTAATAGTCTTAATTATTTTAACAGATATTTACCTTAGATGTAGACATGATTAGCAATTGTTCTTCTTTGTGTGATGTGATAAGAGGAACTCTGCAAATAGGCTCCGCTTCTCTCTCTTTTTTGGCTAGTGCTTGTTGGCATGACTCCGTCAATTCTTCTATGAGAAAGTACTTTGCTTCCGCAAGCAACTCCATAATGTCACGATAGCTATCTGGCAGAGCAACAGTTCCATCTCGCAGATAGTTCAATATTGTGCCAAAATGTTTGCCACATCGGTCTATTAGTATCCATCCTGGAATTGAAAATAATGCATATTTTAAAAGTGCTTTTAAGAAATAGGTAAAGGTTATAAATGGTACAATAAATAAATGATCTACCATGACTACCGCGTTATTATCATGCCTACTTTTGCCCAACATGAATAGTAAAAAGGAAGTGGTTGATACTATAGCTTCGCAATAGAGATTAGATATAAATATTCAGGAAACAAGTACCTTCAGAATCAGTAAGTACTTCCATACGCCCACTAAACATCGTCCGTAACATGTTATCACTTTTTGTAAGTGTGCCGATCGTGGTGTAGAACAAAGTTCCACCCACGTTTAGCTTTACATACTGCGACGGGCTGCCTTTTATCAATGTTTTGTGATCCCCCGACATTTTTATCAAAGAAGTTTCGACACGAAGATGTAGACTTATATTATACCAACTCTTCCTTATCGTTTCGAGTTAGCGTTTCATTTTAGCTGTAGATAAACAAATACCACTTTTCTTGTAAGATAATAGAGAACACAAGCTATTTATTTCTTGCAAAACTTCTAAATATCTAAAGAATAATTATTGTACTCCAACGATTTGATATTTTTTAGTTCATTTCATAGACAAAAAAAATTCTTTTTAATCTTTAATCAATAATCTATAGACAAGTTAGTATAGTTAAAAAATGAATGAACTTTTTGCTTTGCTTGATATCACTGGAATAGTCGTTTATCACACAGTTCAATATTACGTCCATGATTTCAATATTGCCATTTAAATAATTCAGTGATAATCAATGAGAAATTATGACAGACAAAAAAAATTTGAATGAACACTACACTGTTACAAATTGCCATCATAATTTTATTTCCCCGATTATAATCAACTTCTTAATAATTATATTCGTATTGATAATATGATGAGTATCAGACACTTGCGTGGAAGAACGTTAAAGTTATACTCCAAACAGCGACAGAATGCGATCCTTAAATCTGTTAAATGGCCGTGACAAGTGCTGGGAAATAAATAACACTGTTATTTACTTTTTAACTGACCTAGTAAAAAGTCACCAAGTTGCATTCAGACTCACGCATGGACAAACGGATAGACAGACAGACAAACGGACAACAAAGTGATCTTATAAGGTTTCCATTTTTCCTTTTCAAAGTACGAAAAGCCAAAAACGACCCCGTTTTTTCATGTAGTCTCTTTATTGAAACTCACACACCATGTAGCTCGTAAAGTACCTATTGATCGTAGAACAAAAATGAAGATAATTAAATTTGTCGGTATGTACCTAGGAAATTTTATGAGAAGTAGTAATAATAAATCCCACACCCTTAGCGCATCCGTGACCCTTGAGGACTTTTAGTATGTGCACCTGAATACCGCGATGTATAACTGCACCAATTTTCAAAGCTACGCGACGTTTTTTTCCTAATCGTTGATTTTCGCCTTTCTTAGACTAATATTATTATTTTTCTAAGCTCGTTTCCGCTTCCAATCGGCCATTTACGTATAGGTACGCAAAGCCGTTCGTTATAGCTATCCAGAAAAGACGCAGATCTGCAGCTTTGATCAATATTATTTCAAAGACAAGATGATGTGTGCATAGAAGATTTCACAACTCGCTTTGAGGTATCAAATACGTGTCCTTCAGGTAGGTAACTCTCTATACCCCACTACATCTCATCTCAATGTCGCATAACAATTTTTTTTTCGGCTAATTTTAGGTTACTACTAGCAACATCGGTTCTGATTTTATTAAAAGCTTGCCGCTTACCGCCTGCGCGTTTTTCTATGAATTTTCGCGCCTATTAAACTTAGTTTTATGTGAATACAATATTAATGTGCATTACATTCCAATATGGGTGCGTATTTATCTGAACCGGTTACTGAAAAAGTGTCTAGCGATGAAGCTAACGACAGACTTGAATGCGGCGCGAGCTCCATGCAGGGATGGCGTGTCAACCAAGAGGTAAATTCCTGCAATGCTTGTGAATATAATCTCTCTGACGTACTTCTCTCTAGGTTGTTGGACTAGAAGTCTATAGCGAATGTATTATTAATCATAATATTAGCAAATACTGCTCCATAGACTTTAAAGTAAGAAGGCGTTCGCATGTAAAAGATTCCATTGTACATAGGGTTGGACTATGCACATAGACCATGCATAACATTTCCGTGTTCTGCGTGTATCTGCTCGACACTCATTATTTGCTATGAAATACCCATAACATAAATCTATTTACCAGCTATAGTTAATCCATTCTTGTTATGGTACATATATTGAGCACTTGTAACTTGTTATTCTATACAAGATGAACTGAGTTTTAAGCTTATTATATAGAATTTTGGAATGCTAGCACAATGATCAGTATCCTTAATACAGTTTCTGTGTATGTAGCTCAATAAAAGTATATAAATCTGTTAAGTTATCAAGATTTCTTTGTAGTGAAAGATTACAAAGTACTTCCATTGATCCTCTGTAGTTTACCTAATGAATATCAGTAAATGAAACTAGCTACAACACAGCAGTTAACAATTCATCAATATACATGTGTATATCCAACATTGTGCCCTCCAATATGCAGCTAATTAATTCTAACCTTACTTTTATTTTAGGATGCGCACAATACAATACTTGATTTTGATCTGAATACTGCATTATTTGCTGTCTACGATGGGCATGGAGGTGCTGAAGTTGCCACATACTGTTCTCAAAACCTACCAAATTTCATCAAAAATACAGAAGCATATAAAAGTGGGGAACTTGTCAAAGCACTGGAGGATGCATTCTTGGGTTTTGATGCGACAATTGCTACTAAGGAGGTTATGGATATACTCAAAGAGTTAGCAGGTATTGTATTATTATTTTTGCTAATTCAATTGAGCTCTGAAGCTAGTTCTGAAGTTCTTGAATAGAATTACTTTTAACTGTCATAATAAAAACGAATGGCAAACTAAATTTGAACTTTTATTGCCTACTAAAAATTGTAATAGTCTATCATTTAGAGTATTTTAGAGAAACAGCCCAGTACTATAGGTCCTCAATAATCTGTACCTTCTAATTCTAATTTGAATTGGGGGCGATAAGTCCCGCACCGACGTCCCGCATGGGTTGTTTTCTGCATTTCCGCCTCCAGCATTAACCCGAGCCAGCCCAGCTCCTTGAAATAACACAGCGTGGCTCTGGCATTACTGCTCCAGTAGCTTATATGGTGAATGAGATGATGGCGATCAATTTGTATCTTGTACGATACAGTATAAGCACAGTGGAAGATTTGGACTCATAGGTGGACAGAAAACTTCATGGAGGCCACAGAATCAAGCAGGTTCAATGGTTCAAGCTGCTTCCATTTTGTCTTATTAGAACTCTACATATCGTCGTTCAGGATCCAAAGCCCCAAATGCAAAATTTGTATAATTTTATAGGAGACAAAGTAACTTTGGAGAAGACACTATGTACTATTATTTTATAACAATGTATTTTAAGCAATCAAAACAGATGAACTTTGTTTGATGTCTGGTCTTATTGGAGATCTATACAGGAGGCCTAATGTCCAGCTAGACATGTCCATGCTCAAATGCTGAGCACAATGAACCAAACACTAATATTTAACTGTCATTTTGCAGGTGAAATTAACCCACCAGGTCCCAGTGACAATGAAGAGGAGTCTGATGATGAGAATGTCAGCAACTTGTACCAAGAAGCCAGACTTCCACTACAGGTATTGCATTGGTGAAGGATCCTCTCTCCATCATACCATGATGCTGCTAATTTTTCCCTAAGCGCCTAGTTTTGTTGGGTTTTATATTACATTTCACTGGAAAGTTATTTATTTGGAAACTTGTTGGTTTTTACGTATGTATACATATTTAGTTATTTTTTAAATTAATCAGAGACTGTTGTACACACAAATATATCCCCATATAAAACAACAGAAGACAATACATCAGACTTACTTTCAAATGCATTTGGTCTGAATAGAATTTTAGGTAAATTTTTGATAAAGGGATTTGAACATTTGTGGCATATCCACCTGCCGCCATTATGTTTTTTTTTGAGTAGTATATATGAGAAGGGGATACTTATACACGCAATAAATGTTTCGTAGTATGGTACCCTAAAGTGTCACGTTCTCGAGATATTTGGATATAAATATCGCTGTACGAGAAATTTGCGATCTTTACATCAAAATATCTCGAGAATGTGACACTTTAGGGTATCATAGTACTAACATCTATTGTTTTTAGAAGTGTCCCCTACCCATATAATTATACTTCTTTCATTGTGCGCAGAAACTTAAAAAAAAACATGATGGGTGGGATATGCCAGCTTTCATACAAAAATGTTCAAACCCCTTTACATCATGGATTTACATTCATTGCATGTTATGTTTTTAGTGTCAATCACTTGAGTGAGAAATATTTCATGCTCTTATGGCTTATTATTTTTTAGAAAAGTTTTTAGTGTCTATATTTTTCAGCCAAGTTTTTGTGTAAAAATATTACTTTTTAGAAGCTTATTTATAACTTATTATATCTTTGAGGTCATACAAAATTCCTAGCAATTAAAGTGCTGATTACATGAAAAATATTCACTCAAATTGGATAATACTTAAAGGTAGAGAACAGCTTATTGTGTTTGTACGGCCAACTTCCCAGTTCACACTAGCCTTAACATACTTTTTTTTCCACCTGCCATCCCTTCCATGCTTATTAATCCTTGCTATTGGATGTTAAGAATTTCAAATCTTATTTAAGAAAAAGTTTCTTTTTATTTGTGTTTCGATCGTGCAATCAGTCTATGAGACTATAAGCAGATGAGTTGCGCTCTTTTTGGCGTTTATAGTGCAGCTCCCAGCGGAGCTAGCCTATTTATTTTACAGATTTCAAGAAAAAGTTATTTATTTAATTATTTCTTTAATTGTACAATGTAGTTTACATTACAATGGTTAAAACTAAATGAAGTACAAAACATAGACCCCGTTAGGGCGCTGCAAGAGAACAATACTCATATTTACTTATTACTAATTTATGCTAATTCTAACAACACAAGTATGGTAAACTTATTTTAAAAATAATTGGCTCTTGAAATATTACAAGGAATCCTTAGCTAATAAGTCATATAAATGACAATACTGGTTTATTATTATTTGATAGTGAAATGAATTAGGCTTGTCTATTTCGACTTATTTTTTATTTGTGAGTAACAATTTACCAATAAATTTACTGTATTTCTCAGGAAGTTCTGGCAAAGTATGAAAACAAACTGACCAACATCCACCGCGCGCGACTCGGCGATACAGCCACGCCGCTCTCCCCCTGCTTGCGGGCTAAGAAGAATACTGACGAAGCTGGCAGCTCAGGTATCATTTATGACTAGCTTTTTAGTCTAGCTTTCCAAGATAAAAAGTAGCCTATGACACTTTAAACTATATCTATGTAACAATCTAGTTGATCTGTCTCTCTAATGCGGCATGAATGTGTAAGAAACAAATGCCTTTTTTGGATTTATAAATAACTAGTGACCCACCCCGGCTTCGCACAGGTGTATTATATATATAAACATTCCTCTTGAGTCACTCGATCTATTTTAAAAAACTGCATCAAATCCATTGCATAGTTTTTAAGATATAAGCATATATAGGGACAGTCAGACAGCGGGAAGCGACTTTGTTTTATACTATGTAGTGATATTACAATTAGGAAACATTAAATCTTTGTGACATGCTTATGAGAAAAGGCTTTATTTTACTGCTTACTCTACGCCTAAAAACAGCAATCATCATCTAATCTGTGTCTAATGCCCAAAAAAATCAAGTTTTAGTAATTCCACTAATTTTTAGTTAATCAAATATTTGCACAAAACACAAAATGTGGCAACAAAAAGATGATCAAAAACAAGTTGATATGTGTGACATTATTCATAGTTTGTTGATCAATGCTTGATTGATAAGCAAAGAAAAACTACTTTGCCATATAGAAAAATTACGCTTATGCCATGCAATAGGTTAAAAATCCAATTGATGATGTTAATTAAATAAAATTAACTATTAAGCCCATAGTTTATTTTATTCCCTTACAATTGGTAAAGTTTAGGGTTTGTACAATGTATGTTTCATCTTCTAATATTCAGTTATACCTTCTAATATATTAATAATTAAAGTATTAAGTTCACAAAACTGCCGACTCAAAACTCGAACACGCTTACAAGCAAGCAAGCAGCGCAAATATGCTAACATTGGTAGTGGTTACATATTTGAGCCGTTTGGAGTTGAGACACGGGGTCCGTGGGGGCCAGGAGCTTATCTTGTTTTCAAGTCTTTCTAAGCGTCTGGTGGACGCGACGCGTGACCTGAATGCTGGTGTTTATTTGGCTCAACATATAACAACTGGCAGTGGGCTTGAGCATTTGGATTATCTTTAGACCTTCAAGGGTCTGTTGACTAACCAATTGCTTTATAAGTAGTAGTATATTTTGTTGTTTATACCATCAATACCAATATTATAAAGAGGAAAGAATTAATTGTTTGTTTGTTTGCATCGAATAGGCTCCGTAACTACTAAACCGATTTGAAAAATTCTTGCACTGTTAGAAAGCTATGCTATCCTAGGTGAACATGAACATGGAGGCTGTATTTAAAAAAAAATTAGGGGTCCGTACTATTTATCTTTAGCCAATCGTACCCGGGCGAAGCTTGGAAGGGCTAGTAGTTAATAAGGCACCTGACATTATAAAAAGAAACATGCTTACATGTTTTTACAATATCAACAAAACTACATTATAGCTGCTGGCGCGTCCAGTTCAGCCGGATCGTCAGCGGCCGGCTCGAGCTCGGAGCAAGTAGAGAGCGAAGCCTCGTCCAGCAAGAATGGACTCAGCAAAGAGGAGAACGCTGCTGAGGACGACACCGGCGGAGTGTCGTCCACTAACGATGAGGAGGACAAGGATGTTAATGGAGAGGTATGGATAATTGTATAACAAAAGTGTTGTACATTTAAAAACCGAAATGTGTAAAAAAAAATATAAAAGATAATACTACTATTACTTAGCCAGTACAGTCACAATCATTATCCACGGCTTTATATCGGTGGCGTTATACCGTAATGATATTAAATACCTGCTTTTAATAATATGTACTATAAAGCTGGAAAAAAAAGAGGCTGTGATATTTTAATAATTTATTCATTTCTTTATAGGCGAGCAGTGTACACTGATCTGCCTATATCAAGCAGTGTCGAATAATTAATAGTATTTGTCTGTCAATGCAATTTTTGTCTTCGTTATCCAAAAGTCCAGTCTGTTCTTAATGTGATTATGGTCCTTGCTAAGATTACATCCTCAAGCAATCTGTTCTAATTGTAGACCACTCTGTTGTAGAGGATGAGGTGGGCAGTGTTGGTTTGTGATGGTGTAGGCTGTAAGAGAGATTTATGGCATTTAATGTCTTGTATTGTTTTCTTTTAAAGTACACATATTCTTGAAATTAATTACCGTAATCCTTGAAATCTCATCTCAGGTATCAACAAGCGACCCACTCGAAAACACAGCTGAGCCATCTTCAATGGAGGTGGACAAGCCCGTAGCTGCCGCGCCTGACAGCTCGGCCGACAACTGCCTTCAACCTGAGCAGAGCGCCGACGCCAAGGCTCCCACACCAACTGGAAATGGCTCCGGAGACATATGTAATGGAGAAGTCACGGATTCCAAGCAAGTCGAAGGAGAAGAAAGCAATATTACATCCTCGAATGGGTCCGCTACACCTGTCAAGGGGAAAGCAAAAGGTAAATATGACCATCCTTTGCCAGCGTACTCGTTCCCTTATAGATTGCAATTATCATCAACTAAAGCAAAGTGCCAAAGCAAAGGTGGAACTTTGGTTGAGCCACCAACTGCAATGAGTCGGGTGACATCTGTAATGGAGAAGTCATGGATTCGAAGCAAGTTGAAGGAGAAGAAAGCAATATAATATCTTCGAATGGGTCTGGTACACCTGTGAAAGGGAAAGCAAAAAATAACTCTTCATCCACTGCTGTAATAGGTTTCTAGAGATTTCATCTGTCATCAATTAGAGCTAAGTGCTGATGCCAAGGTTCCAACGCTTACTGAAAATGGGTCAGGGGTCATCTGTAATGGAGAAGTCATGGACTCGAAGTAGGTCAAAGGGGAGGACTCACTATAGGCCTTATTAGTAGCTTCAAATAGCACAATGATGGAGAGGGCTATTGCTCGGAGTCTGCAAGATCGAATCTGAATGAGGAGATCCGTAGAAGAACCAAAGCGGATTGGCAAGTTGAAATGGCAGTGGGCAGGGAGGACTGATGATCTATGGGTCGAAAAGTGCTCGAGTGGAGACCACATACTGGCAAGTGCAGCGTAGGACGTCCACCTACTAGGTGGACAGATAATCTCATGAAGACCACAGGACCATGTTGGAGCGCAAGCCGCTTCCAATCGATCTTACTGGAAGCGTCATATAATAATGGATGGTTGGATGGATATAGGAGAAGAAATCAATATTTACGACGTCCACCGACGAGCCACGTATTGAGGACAGCGAACAGCCCGAGAATGTGTGGAAACATTACATTTGCTGCTGAAAGTAGGGCCCTATAGATTTCCAAGTAGACCAGTTAATGAGGGCAGCTTACATCTAGAATGTTCTTCCGATCTAAATAAGGTTATCTATCTTACTGGTGTCTAATTTGTATTCGAATACATCACGGCCCCATTTGTCATTAGTTCTGTATGCCCTACCCAATGCCACTTGCTTATCCACTGTGCTATATTGGTAACTTTGATACATGACTGCAAAGAATGAAAATTATTATGCTGGCTTTACGCATCAGTAGTTTATAGATGCGCATCTCCGGAGGTAATTTAATCAGTGAAAAGTATAAAGTAGATTGCAACACCCAAGTGCAGACTTTCACTGTATAATTTATGCTACTCTCTGAAACAAAACACTGCACTATTTTTTTTATATAAAATCTAAAACCGTATTAAATTACATAAGCAAGCCGTGGTGGTCAAGAGGTAGTGACACCCGCCTCACAATCGTGAGGTCGTGGGTTCGAATCTCCGGTCCCGTACCAATGCGTTCTTTAGAATTTATGTACGGAATTTCACACCACTGGCTTTTCGGTGAAGGAAAACATCGTGAGGCAACCTGCATATGTCCGTAGAAGAAATTCGATGGTGTATGTGAATCCACCAACCCGCACTGGGCCAGCGTGGTGGAAATGGCCCAATCACCCTTCGTGGGTAGGCCTACGTCCTGCAGTGGACCATTAAAAAGGCTGGTACAGTACAGTACAGTACAAATTACATAACAGAGCAGATTCACGTATTTATAATAAGGATAAAACTATTACCATAAAAGTATAAAACGTTATAGTCAGCCATGAAATACATTCTGCTTGATTCTTGTCTTGATAATATTACCCCCTAGCAACCAATTGGAAAGCGCCAAGCTCTTGCCATTTTAGATGAAAAACAAAAAGAAATCTATGTGCAGCAGTGGGTTATCATGGACAATGGTGATTTTGAATGGTGAGTAACACAACCCAAACTCGTACAGTACGCGCAAATATTTATAGGTATCAGCAGTCAGACAGGAGTCGCGCGCTGCGCAAGTAAATGCAAGTCGAATAATATGCGAATAACCCAATCCTAACCGAACTGTGCGAGGATATGGTTCTCCACAGCTTGTAGCTAACACCACAGCTGCCAAGAAGTTTCACTTGGCCTATAATAGGCACTAACTCCTAATGCTTCGGCTACATTAGCGGGCTATGGCGAATATTCGTGTTAACGCGATAAATGTGGCCGGGTTCATCGTGTCATCGCGTAGTATTCGGGCGAAGACGATGTAGTATCGGGGAGCTGTCGGTAAACTGGCGCGAATCAAAGGGATTTGTCGCGCCAATATTCGCTTAGGTGGCTACATCTACGTCATTTCAGTGTCGTCCAGACTTTGAAGCGAGACGGACGTGCATTTAATTTTTTACACTATGGAGTGGAGTAACGAAAAAGTGTTACAATTCATTCAATTTTATGAAACTGAGAGTATTATATGGAATCCTAGTGACCCCAACCATAAAAAGAAACACTTTGGTACATGATGCGTGGATTCGAATTAAAAATATGCTCAGTTGGCCTACCACAGTAGAAGAAATGAAGAAGAAGAAAGAAGAAAAAATGATACTCCTACAATTGTAATAAATAATAATTTACTGATATATAATGCAAAGCCACTAAATGAACACAAAATGGAGGAAACTCCATTTTTAAATTACCGCCCACGTCTCGGCCGCACAACAAACTGAACAACACAATCCGGCACGATGCATCGCGTCAACTCGACACGAATCTTCGCCCGCCTTAATGTAGACAAGAACATCGCCTATACCCGAACACGATGTTTTTGTCTCGCCAATACGATACGAATCTTCGCCCGCTAATGTAGCCGAAGCATTAGAATTTAGTCAATAGCACGCATCACAATCGACAACGAACTTTCCAGACAAATCATCACCAGTATCGAGCTCGGACAAGCCACCGGAGCGTCCCAAGAAGGCTAAGCTCCGTCGCGCGGCCGCTGCGGTGTACGAATCCATACTGCGGCAGACGGCGCAGGAGGACGATGATGATGAGAGCGACTCCAACGACGAGACCTTTGAAGGAGGCGAGGTCAACTCTTCAGATGAGGAGAATGTCAATGGTGTCGAGGAATCTTCAAATGATGGTGAGTACCGCTTCACGCTCAACTGACTCTACTGTTGCCTGTGTTGGAGTGTGCCACATACTGTATCAAGGGTAAAGAAAGCCAAGCTGCTGTGTACGAGTCCATACTGCGACAGACGGTGCAGGAGGACGACGATGATGAAAGCGACTCCAACGACGAGACCTTTAAAGGAGGCGAGGTCAACTCTTCAGATGAGGAGAATGTCAATGGTGTAGAGGACTCTTCCAATGATGGTGAGCTGATTGATGATTTTTACGGTACCTTATACGCAATCAAAAGAGTTTTTGACAAAGATGCTACGCTCCGCGAACCGAGTCGCTGACATTTTTCGGTACCGAAATAATTTCGGTTATAGGCAGCTTCAAACTTATTGGCTTTTGTGAAGTTAGCTACTAGCTGCGCAGATCTCATTTCATCTCATCTTACAACGAATTTGCTATTGCGTAATGACCGTACCGAGTCACTATTTCTCGGTAAAGTGATTTTCAGATACTGATATTTTGACCGTGATATTACATACCGTAAACCGTTATGAGCCTGATGTATTCGATTATTCAATCGATGCCTAAGAATTGCGGTCCTTATGTGTCTATAAAGATAAAAATGAATCGTGGTTGTTAGTCTCGTTAAAACTCGAGAACGGCGGAACCGACTAGACAAATTTTTATCTTGGATTGCGAGTAAAACAATAATTGTACGTTATGGTACAAGTGTGTAATGTTGGTGATTACCGCTGAGGCGCCATTGAGACCCGAGCCGTAGGATCGCCTCGGCTATCCGCCGAGCCGAGTACGGTAATCATCAATACACACGTGTAGCATACGACGTTTTTCAACACACATGAATAAAAAAATAAAAATAAAAAAAAATTCAACAGTGAAAACGAGTTGTGAAAAATGTTTCGAAATGGCGGGAAAAATTAATCAGTTTTTCTATGCGCGCGCAATGGGAATCGGCCAGACTAAAAGAATGGGGTTTTTTTTGCTTTTCGCGGATAGCGTTTTAGCAACGTACAAAATGGGGAATTTCAAGTTTTCTTTATTGATTACAAAAAAAAAAAAACAAAAGTTTGAGTAAAGGTTTTATTTATTAAACATGTACAAGTTGAAATTATTTATTTAAATACGAAGTTGCATGAAATAAGCAAGCAATCGGTACATTAATTTATTTGTACCTACTATTGAACACGATATTTTTTGTATCGAAACTTTTTTTAAGAACAAAGCAATTCAAGCATTAAAAAAAACTATAACACACTTGTGAATAATAACAATGAAAAAGTCACAGTTTGATTAATTATGTGCCTGATTACGATGAAATTAGAGCCACTCGATGAGCAAGTGTGTTGAAAAAATATAAATTTAATTTTCCCATACAAAATGTTCCTGTGAAAGTTGCCGTATTTGGTCGCTGTTGGCGCTAGACGCCAAGGATATGAAATATACCCCGGGTCAGCTAGTCGTAGATAAATGGTTGTTTAACTAAAATGTTTGTTATCCAGGTGAAGTAGAAGAAGAGGAGGAGGAGGAGGGCGAGTCGAGCGACGAGGACGTTGACGAGGACATCAGCATGACGGAGGAGCCCGGCCTCGACAGCGGCTGCACGGCCGTCATCGCTCTGCTCAGAGGTAATATGCTCGTCATTCAGGCGACGAGATTTTAATCACGAGATTTAAAATTTAAAAACCGGACAAGTGCGAGTCAGGCTCGCACATCGAGGGTTCCGTACAAATCCAGAAAATTTCACAAAATTGGGAAGTAAGTTGTTAATATCTCTATACTATAACCATCGACAAAAAGTTTTTTTTTTCACTTTTCTCGTCATTCATCGAAAATTACACATTGCTAAAATAATTAAAATCCTGTTTTAGCATGTGCTAATGAAGTTCTTTTATGATACCTTACATGATACGATGTACTCACTTTAAATTTCAAACCCATATTTTTAGGCCCTATTTTTTACGATTTAAATAAAATGTACAATTTTCAGATTTATTCTTATATGTGTACTCTGAGACAATGCTCGCCAAATTTCATAGTTCTATGCCAACGGGAAATACCCTGTAGGTTTTGATTTTCTTTTACACAACTGCAAGAGACCATAGATATATGTATACAGTTTAAATTTTAACTCGATATCTTTACGCGTTCCCGAGATAAAGAGTCTTGACATACACACAGACGGACAACAAAGTGATCTTATAAGGGTTCCGTTTGAGGTACGGAACCTTAAAAATAACTATGTAACTTCAGACCAAATAAAAAAATCAAGACAGAATGTCGAGAACCAAACAACTGAAGCCGGCAAAACTACGCCTTGCCGTGTACAGACACGATCACACACACATACACGTACAAGGAAACTACGCCTTGACTTGTCAGTCGAACTATGGCGGCGCAACACCGACGCACTCACCACATGCTTCACTTGACTGTTCAGCGATGTTCTCTCTTGATTTTTTTACATGCTCTGAGTATGTAACATTCTTAAAATTGTAATTATGTATTGACTATTCGAGTTATTAATCGATACTTCGACTATGCTGTGTCAGCCTTTTTATAGTTCAGTTAGAACAGGCCTTACTCTTAAAGAGTAACTATGCTACCTCTGTCACGTTAGCCCAGTACGGTTAATTGATCGTCATATGCCTATCTACTTCTACATAGTTACATTAGATAGATAGATAATCATTTGTTTTCAGTAGAGATAATAACATACATTGGTATACAAAAATATACAATGAGCAAAACACCCTACGAATCGTCTAAATAACAATCATTAATTATGTACTCAATTGAATTGAATTATTAGCCATGATATTACAATAAATTAATTAAAATTCGGTACATTACATAAAAATACAATATTACAAAAAAATTAAAATGTCAGAAATACTGTAATAGAAATATCTCATTCTCAGGCGTATATAACTATGTAGGTTTCCTCGCGGTACCATCACGTTCTGTTACTATTCCGAATCATTGTTATGTGCAGGAAACGAGCTATTCGTCGCAAACGCCGGCGACTCCCGCTGCATCATCTGCAGGGAAGGCAAGGCCATCGACATGTCAATAGACCACAAGCCGGAAGACTCCCCCGAGCTCGAGCGAATCACCAAAGCCGGGGGCAAAGTCTCCAACGACGGCCGCATCAACGGGGGGCTCAACCTATCACGTGCCATCGGAGACCACTCCTACAAACAGAACAAAGACCTCGGGCCCAAGGAGCAGATGATCACAGCTCTGCCGGACGTGAAGACGTTGACGATAGACCCGGCCACGGATCAGTTCATGGTGCTGGCTTGCGATGGGATATGGAACTTTATGTCTAGTCAAGATGTCTGCGACTTCATTTTGCCGAGGCTGAGCGAGGGCAGGGAGAAGTTGTCGCAGATTTGCGAAGAGGTTTGTAGTCTTTATGTTATAGTCTTGTCACTGTACTGTACTGTACCAGCCTTTTTTAATAGTTCACTGCAGGACGTAGGCCTACCCACGAAGGGTGATTGAGTCATATCCACCACGCTGGCCCAGTGCGGGTTGGTGGATTCACATAAGCCATCGAATTTCTTCTACGGACGTATGCAGGTTGCCTCACGATGTTTTCCTTCACCGAAAAGCCAGTAGTGTGAAATTCCGTACATAAGTTCCAAAGAAACTCATTGGTACGGGATCGGGATTTGAACCCACGACCTCACGATTGCAGGTCGGGTGTTACTACCACTAGACCACCACGGCTTCACGTCTTGTCACTATTGTCATGTTAATAATTTAGCATACTTGATATAGGCTGAATCAATCTTATTGGTGGATGTGAAGTTAACTATAAGCCGCGTCACACAAGTTAGCTTGAAGCACCATATCCAATCCTATCTGAAGCTCACACAAAGCCGCTCGTTAATTGGATATTGCGCAACTTGTGTAATGCAGCCAAGGAGCATATTAACCAGTGGAGAAAGTGCGCGGGGCGGCCTCGCTCACCATCGATAGGCGCTTTAGATGACTACCGACTAGGGATGCTCGATCCACGTGTTTGTATCGATACTTTGGATTGCAATGGATCGCATCGCAGTGTATCGATCCGCTTGTTTCGATACGATATTTTGGATCGATCCGGTATCGTATTTTAAAAAATAGAACATATTGTCTTTTATACCATCAAAGTTTATTGTTTTAGGTACATAAACAATACTTATTTACGTCAGCCAACTTATAAGTGGCAAAGCACACAGAAATAATATTTTCTAAAGCCGCTCTTTGTTGTGTGGTTTCGATACGATATTTGATCCAGTATCGTGTCAATAGTTAAAAAGACGAGTTATTGCGATACGATATTTTATTCAAAGTAGAACCAAGTCAAAAATATCGATATTTTGCTAGTAACATTTTTGGCACCACTACAAGAAATGTTGTCATTGCGTCATTTTGGCGTCAGCCAATTACAGCCAGCGGAGCTTACCTCTCCCCCCGCTTAAAATCAATGTCCTATTGTTTCAACAAAAACGGGACCCATGCGCTCTCTAGTCTCCTCCATGAATGCAGCCTATACAAACTACGCAAAACCCAATCCTGACTGAAACTCAAATAACAACTGCGCGAGTGGGTCTTGCGCTGCTTGTAACTAACTTCACAGTCGCTGAGAAGTTTGATTCGGCGAGTTCTTTCGCGTAACGGCTATTTGGCTTTTTCACTAATAAATAAATAAAATAGTTTTTATTTCTGTAACCAATAGTTTCTTAAATTAATGTAGATTGGAGCCTTCTATTAGGTATAAAAATACCTGTGTCAGAAGACCCCGCTCTTCGATATCCATCCCAAGTAGCACAAATAGTGGCAAATAGCTCGTATATTATATCTACTTGCAGACTTGGGTGAAATTTACAACCATTATGAAGTTCTATATAGGTGGAGAGAACCCTTATGCAACCATTATAGAACCAAGTGGCGAAAAATTGCAGCTTATTTTTAGTTCCAAATGGAATCTATAGCAGTTCTCAAGATCACCATGAGTGGCAATTAGAACTATGAGTGTAAAATGTGCGCAGTGAACGATTCATTGAACAATAGTGCGTTCGTTCATTCAACGCTCTCGCGGTCATTGAGTGATAAATGAGACGTCAAAGTTATTCAGAGTAGCAACAGTCCGCGATAGCTGTAAAATTGTATTTTGTGTTACGGACGGTGTTTCGATCAAGATTGGCGCGGCCATATTAAAACTTAATACATAATATTGTATTTGCTTCCCTGCATTGAAATATCACAAAAGTCATTGCGATTGTTTTGTTACTGTGAAACTATACATTGTTTTCTTTGTAAATTTCAACGGGCCTTCGATTTGATCAAGACTTATTAAAAATACTGTGCTAAATTAATAAACGAAATAATACTATTGAAAAGTAAAACTGTTAAAAACCTGATATAATAGTTTTAGGTTAAGTATGATGTTAAAGTACATCAATCATAACTATCAAAACTCTGTGTTTACGCATCAGTGTGATAAAAATCATGTTCAAAACAAAACATTTTCAAGGTCTCCATTTTCTAAACATGGCGACATAAAGAAATCTTATAGTTCTTAATATCACTAATTTATGCTCTATTTGCACCTACAAGATGTAAAAATCACTTATTTATATCTTGCGAGTGGCAAAGCAGTGGATCTTATTACCAATAGTAATTATTTTATCTTTTGTAGATCTCCCAGTGCCTGTGGATTAGGGGTCCCAAAATTGACAAAAAACCATTAATATCGATAAACGTAAATAAACTAATTGTTTACTTTTTTCCATGTTATGGAATTCATTTTTATAAAGGTCCTGATGTTTTAGTACTTTGATAGGCCTAAATCATTAATTCTTTCACAAAGTGAGCGTAAGACAACAGCTTAAACAATACATACATACACATGTGTTATATAGTAGCAATAGTTATAATAATATATTATACCTAATTTTGAAACTGTTAGATCTTTACTGGTTTCAAATAAGTTAAAATTGCTGCTTTTGGTATTCCAGAACCCCTATAGAAACTTAGTTACGCGTTGAAGTGGCGTGGCAGAGTACACTAGCCCTTAAAGCTGCAAATATAACAGGTTTCAAAAGAGCTGCAAAATGATACCTTTAGCTACTACAAGAGATATATTCCTCTATTGTATTACTTATTTAGAACTAAAGGTGCCAAATAAGAGTACGATAGCGCTTAGATTTAGGAGTTGCATATATGTGATTTAGAGACCTTATATACAACCAATACTTCTGTATAAGTGGAAATTAAAACCTGTATGTTACTTTAGGTAACAAAATCGGTTTTATGCTACCGTAGGAAACAAAGCAGAAACAAAAATCTTTCCTATAAAACTACGAGCGACAAGAAGTACTCATATACAAATATGAGTTAGGTTTGAAGCTAAAGGTTTTATCAAACACTGTAATACAACTAATTTGCAACTTAGAGCTATAATATAAGTTGCAAAATTCACTAGTGTGCTACTTGGGATACTATGGTAACATCTTGGTTATCTTTAACAATTTTTACAAAATGCATTTTAAAATTTACAATTTACTCTAAACACAAAATTTTCAAAAATATTTCATATTTCAATATTTGTGTGTGTGTGTGTGTTTGTGTGTGCGTGTGTGTGTGTATGTGTGAGTGCGTGTGTGTGTGTGTGTGCATGCGTGTGTGTGTTATGTCCTAATACTCAACATGTCCAAAATACACATATTTTTAAGTCAATTACTAATGCTGATACAAATGACTGGAAAACGCTCTAACGAATCGATCGTGCATTAACGAATCACTTGTGCATGTCGTCGTTCCATCTATACAGGGTTAAAAGCTATGTCGACCTATTCCCGTTAAGCGTGTGTAGTTTACTACGTTTCTGACTGATTTGACTATGAAACACCATATCCTAAATCTCACAGTTTTCGAGATATTTGAATTCAAATACTTTTTATAAAAGATTAATTTTACGGACAATATTGGGTAGTAAGGTCATAAAACATTATTTCACATGTAAAAATCAAATAAAAATAATAACACGACTTACACGTTTCAAAATATTAAAAATAATAATTTCAAATATCTGTTTTTTTTTAAATTCAGGATAGTGTATTTCATAGTCAAATCAGTCAGAAACAACACACCCTTAACGGGAATGGATCGATTTACCCTGTAACCCTGTATAATAGGCCTCCCCTATAGATTTTCTATAAGACCTATTTACTAAGTTAGTGTGTAATCTGGATCATCACTATCACACTTTTGTTAAAACAACAATGGTTTTTAAGTGATAGTTACAGAGAAAATCCACTTTTAAGTTTGACAGCTGTCACTTTGACACCTATCATGCTATTATAGTACCGATTCTAGAATATGACAGCTGTCACTTTGATTGAATGAGATGATTAAAAAAAAGTTATGTATCTAATGAAACTTCATCATTTCAGCAAATTAACTTTTCAATAAAACCAACGTTCTGTAGTATTGTATTTGATTAGCAATAGCATATATTATGAAGAGTAGAAAATAGTAGAAATAGGCAGTACACCCATCCCTACCAGAGGAGATAGCTCGGTAGGGATAAGTGCACTACACAAATGGTTAGTGCACCTATCGCTACTGGTAGAACTAAATCTACAAAAAGGGCACTTATCCCTACCAGGGGGGATAGCTCGGTAGGGATAAGTACCAGCCGAATGATTCCACTAATAAAACGATTACTAAGACTAGAGTTATAAGTATAAGAACAGAATCTTCTGAACATTGATGATTGTTGGGATACACAACACTTTATTATTTCCAGCTCATTTCAGCTCTTTAGTTTATCATCAAGAATGTGACGAGATTTATATTAACTTATTCCATTTTCTCGTCTGTGATTCAGCAGCTCTTTTCCTATTCCAGATGTTCGATCACTGCTTAGCGCCCAGCACAATGGGCGACGGCACCGGATGCGACAATATGTCCGCTATAATAGTACGCTTCAAGGATGGAGCTATCGCCGACGTGGGCCAACACACGAGTAAGGCCGAGGGAGCCAAAAAACGCGCCGCAGAAGAGGACCCCAGCCCTGAAGAACAGCAAGACTCAAAAAGGCAAAAAGTTGACGACCCACTCTCCAGTTCGGTAGTGACGTCCAGTGTTTAGAGTTACAGACAAAAGTGTTCAAGCCAAGCTAGTATTGTGAAGTTGGTGAAAACTGTTTTTAAACTTCAGACGAATAAGGGTACCAGTGATCATGCCATGGTGTCGATTTGTTGTACCGTTCCTAGCCTACGTCATCTTGAAAAAGTTAAAGTGTTGCGAGGTAATTTACATTTGTCAGCATAAAAATGGTACAGCAGGATCGCCTCCGTACTTTGGGTTACATTTCATTTTTGTTATTAGTGTAGATGCAGTAGTACTCCCTCATTAGTTTCATGCGGGTCGGGGTTTTTCGAATTCGGTGTATCGCCTTAATTTTGGTACTAAACCTAGGTGTTACGTTATGCGCCATTGAAGTTGGGTTAGATATATGTAATATTTTAACTCTTGAATAAGCAGTAGATGTTCAACTATAGATTAGTAGACTTAAATAGTGAAGCAACATTAGTAGACAGTAATTATGCTTACGACTTGGTCTATTGATGGTGTGAAATTTTGTTTGGAGCATTAAAACATCTATTGCTATTTAAAAATGTGAACAGTAACGTTATATACTTACTATACGATGTATAGTCGTGTCGATAGTCTGAATATTACTTTATAATAGGCTTGTGTAAAGGTGCATAGTTTTAGGTAGAAAATGGATGCCAACAGGACGGTTAAATAATTAAATTGAGCTTTAAAACTGACTTCATGTGTTACGAATATCTTTTAAAGTACAAGTACTGGGCACATAGAAAACCGGCAGCAATTGAGGCTAGCTTGTAGAAGAAAATTAGACCTTAGTAGTGATTTGAATTTTTAATCTCATACTAAACTAGTCTCTTTTGCAACCGTTGAAACTTCGTTATGGAAAGCATTAGGTTCGCAGACGGGCCACCGACCACAGCCACTGATGGCCAGCAACAAGCAGTTCACACGATTTTTCATACATTTTCTTATAACGCTTGGCCACTCGCTACAGTAGTGTCCGCGATACTTACATCCTAAGAGCCCACGACGGCAGGCCTTCCTTATTTTGTAAAAGCTGAAAGTTTCTCTGTGTATGTCTCCAACACAAGTAAGTACGCCCCGTGACTATAGTTTCGATTGTGGTTACTTGGGGAGATAACAGTAATCATCATCATCATTTCAGCCATAGGACGTCCACTGCTGAACATAGGCCTCCCCTAATGATTTCCAATAAGACTGGTTGATTGCGGCTTGCATCCAGCGCGATCCTGCGGTCCTGGGTGGACGTCCTACGCTGCACTTGCCGGTACGTGGTCTCCACTCGAGAACTTTTCGACCCCATCGGTCATCAGTTCTCCGCGCTATGTGCCCTGCCCATTGCCACTTCAACTTGCCAATCCGCTGGACTATATCGGTAACCTTGGTTCTTCTACGGATCTCCTCATTCCTGATGCGATCTCGCAGAGAAACTCCGAGCATAGCCCTCTCCATGGCTCGTTGGGCTACTTGGAGCTTACTAATAAGGCCCGTAGTGAGAGACCACGTTTCTGTGCCATAAGTCATCACTGGCAACACACACTGGTCGAAAACCTTCGACTTGAGGCACTGAGGTATGTCGGACGAGAAGAAGTTACGCAATTTTCCAAACGCTGCCCAACCGAGTTGGATTCGGCGATTGGCCTCTTTGTTGAAGTCGGACCTACCTAACTGGACTACTTGTCCTAGGTAGACATACGAGTCAACGACTTCAAGAACCGAGTTCCCAACTGAGATAGGGGTGGGTACAACATGAGAATTACACATGGCCTTTGTCTTGTCCATGTTCATTTTAAGACCCACCTGTTGAGAGACTCGATTAAGGCCTTCGAGCATCGTGCTGAGTTCTTCCATCGACTTAGCCATTACCACGATATCGTCGGATAACAGTAATAGTACCTTAGTATTTTCAAGGTCGTTCTTACCTGTATTGGAGACATACACAGGGAAACTTTCAGCTTTTATAAAATAAGGAAGGTCTGGCCGTCGTGGGCTCTTGCTCTAATACAGATATTACAGATGTAGCGGTAGTGCGCGGCCGCCACCGGTGGTCGTGGTCGGTGTCCCGTCTGCGCCGGCTTTAATACAGCTCATAGTAAGTATACTACACTAAGAGGGAGATAATTTCTGGGAATTTTCGGAACTGATTTGTTGATGATTTCTAGTTTGTAAGCAGTAAGTTTAAGTGACAGAACTTTGATCTAGTTATTTCGAATCCCACTAAATATTATAAATGGACATTTATATTTTTCGTTTGCTTGAAGAGGCATTTTATTTTCAGCTAGAATTGTTTCCCAATAAGTAATAATATAGCTAGTTGGTGTAATGCGTGCCTACTGTGTAAGAGGTGTTTAATGTGCCTGATTTTTTCGAAGTGATAATTGTTGTCGACGATGTATTACAATAATTCATGTTATATAAAATGCAGCTTAACTTTGACTATGTATTTCTTTCTATGTTTGTTTTTGTTTTGAATTATGGACGCCCACGGAAGAATTACCTGTATTTTTCATTGGAATATTGAACATTGATTGTTCCTAAATTAGAAATTGTAAAAACATTCGTAATCAAGGGGATGTGTATTTCAATTATTTATCTGTGTTATACTAAGCGCCACATAAGTCGGTGGATGGGAAGTTATGCGCAGAACGCTGCGCAAAAGCCGAAATGTAGGTATGCGCAGGAGCCAGAGAGACGAAACGCCGCGGCACACCCGCCCGCCAACCTCGTGCCTCCCGAGCGCTCCCTACGCCCGTGCTCACCACTACGACACGCGCTGTCGGAATTGTGCACACACGCGCAATAAATAGCTAATCAGGGCGAAGTGTCATCTGCGGCTAACTTCTCATCAGCCGACTTGTGTGGCGCCTACACTGTAGTAATAAGTAGTTATATTTTTGTAATCACAGGTATTGTAAAGTTGATAGGTTGTCTTCAACAGATAATCCGTTATTGTGATGTCATATTCAATTCAGTTTAATTTCTGATATAATTTGTGAAATTAACTACTAATAAATCAGGAGAATCAAATAACCCCAATATCTAAATCTACAGTTTGTGTACTGGAAGGGAACTGTGTTCTTATTTCATGTGTGTATAAGCAAAATACATTTTTACAGACTGAATTTTGTTTTATTACTTACGAAGTACAAGATTATTTTTTGCAATAAATAGCATGAGCGACTTCACCCGTGTACAGAATTCGCGAATATTTTGCACGGATCGATGTAGCATTTTTCACATATCTGTCGATTTATCAAAAATGGCTCAGCCGATTTAGTAGAAGTATGCTTTTTCCATAAAAAAAAAAAGAATTTTTGAAATCGGACTACTTAGAAAAAGTTATACGTGGTTATACATTAATATATATACATATATGTACGCGTCGAATTGATTGAGTACATCCTCCGGTTCGTCGATCAAAAAGCAAAATTAACGTAATTGAGTTAGGTATTCGATTGTTTCCATTTGAGTCGCTTCTAAAATTTGAAGCGAATCGTATTCACTGTCCAGCTGCTCCAGAATTAGTGTTTTGTCGTTTAGCTCTGCCTGAAAAAATATTTATTGTAAATATTAGTTACGAATAAAACATCCTCGCTCAGCTTTTATGTGAGCTTCAGTCATGGAGTATCCACTCTCCACGAGGCGACACGAGCATCGCTGCTTGTGACTTCACATCCGCCGACCTACTAAGCGCCACACAAATCGGCGGATGAGTTAGCTGCAGACAGTGTTTCCACTCAAGTTTTTTTTTCGCCCTAGATTTAGGGATTTGTCCTGAAAAAATCCCTAAATGAGAAATTCTATGGAAAGGGGGTGTCCCAGCGCGGAGTCATCTAGTCATTTTACCCTAAATTGTGTGACATGAAGTCATTTTACCCTAAAAATCCATAAATCCTTGTTTCAATTAAAAACACCCTAAGTAATGCATGATATATAATAATACTGGCTGCAGATGACACTTCGCCGTGATTCGCTAATTATTGAGCATGTGGTGCATCCCGCGTGTCGTAGCGGTGAGCGTAGAGGCCGGAGGCATGAGGTTGGCGGGCGGGTGTGCCTCGGGGCGTCTCGTTTCTCTGGCTCCCGCACATACCTATATTTTGATTTGTGCAGCGCTCTGCGCATAACTTCCCATCCGCCGATTTGTGTGGCGCTTAGTATAAGCAATGACATACAAGTCGGCGGATGTGAAGTTAGCTACAAGCTGCATTGCTAGTGTCGCCTCGCGAGAGTGTGGATACTTATTTATTTATTTATTTCGGTATACAATTGCCTTATAATATGTCTAGTTACAATTACACTTATATAATAGTAACACAGTACACATTATACCCTGTCGTTAGGGTGTCGCAAATGGTATAAACAAAGTATGTATAACGTACATGTCAAAATTTAGCGTTATTTTGTGATGATTTGTGAGCTTGAAACTTTTTCGTTCAGGTATTCTTCAATGGTATAATAGCATTTTTTTGTTAAAAGTTTTTTGAGTTTATTTTGGAATTTTTTGGGGTTAGTTTCTTCTTGTAGGTGGTTGATGTTCTTATTATCATATACTCCGGTCCTCGTCTAACTATTTCTAATATTGGCTCCGGGGCTATTAGTTGGTTTTTTCTGCGAGAGTTTGTGTTATACGTAAATAGTTCTGGATTTTTCTTAACTAATGTTGCCGCTTCTAGTATATAAAGGCTTGGGAGTTTAGTATTGTACTCCATCAGAATTGGGTTTTACGGAGCATGTAGCTAATAAACTTGAAAGCCGCTAAGAAGTTTTAGCTAACTTCACATCCGCCGACTTGTATATTATTATACCTATCTTCTTTGCTTTATACAAGCATAGTAATGACAAACAAAGTATAGTAATACTACGCAATGACATTCAAGTAGATGGTTAAGAAGTTAGCAACAAGCTGCAGTGCTTGCGTTGCCTCGTGGAGAGTCTGATATTATTAATATTATCTAAGTACCTACGATATAGAGCGACTTGTAACTAACGTTATTAATAATTTGATTATGATTATGTCTATGAAGTTGGTTACGAGCTGCGCAAACTCTGTGCTCGCCGCCGCTGACATGATTTATAATTTATTTGCTCGCCTCATGTTCACAGACGCCACTAAGTGTGATTAGCCTATAGGTAAATCGTTACACCTACTTGTAACTTCGCTTGCTCAGATTCCTTCTCCTTAGCAATTGATTTCAGTAGATTCATGGAACCTATTGCAGCCATTTTCTGTTTTTCTACATTTTCTCCAAGCTCCTTCAACACTTCCAGCAACGAGTTGATGATTTTTCCAAAATCTTGGACTTCTGAAATATCAAACCAAATTAAAGGTTTAGTTATTGCCCAAGGGCGTCCTGTACCTAACTATTTTTGCTGAACTTGGAGCATGGCATAACTTAAAATGTCTAACTAAACGATGATGGATGATGGAGCAGTTAAGGTTTTAATAGAGGCCAAACAGCGCAATTCAACGGGTTATTTTGACGAAACTACAAATCGCACCAATATAAAAAAAATATAAGACACAAGTTTAATCTGTCTTAATTATTTCCTATTGTGTAAAATTTTAATCTATGTGCAAAGTTTTTTGTGAAAAAAAAACGCCACCGCGTGGTTGTACGTTTTTGTATGAAATGTTGTGGTATAGCTATGTGGTGGCGTTGTAGGTTCCGTACGATGATACAAATACAAAATAATGATACTTATGTACTTACTGACGAACTTATCGGGAGGGAACGGTGGCAAGAGCAACCCATCTGTCGTAACTATAAGCCGCGTAACAAAAATTAACGGAAATGAAGTTAGCTACAAGCTGTGCAATATCCAATCAACGCGCGGCTTTGTGTGAGCTTCAGTCAGGATTGGATATTGCTCAGCTTGTAGCTAACTTCATTTCCGCCAACTTCCGTGACGCGGCCTACAGGACGTCCACTGCAGAACATAGGTATATCCTATGGATTTCTTTTGAAATGGCTTGTGCCCTGCCCACGAGTATTTCAAATCGTTATTCCGCTGGGCTAAGTGATGTAGCACCAACTTGATCGATAGCTAGGTATCATATCGATCACGTGGGTAATCGGTGCCGTGCCGGATTGAATATTGGGCTTTTAGCAGCTTGTAGCTATCACACATTCGACCTTACTGACACAGCTCAGCGGATTACCAAGTTGAAATGGCTATGGATAGGGCACATGGTTCTAAGAACGCATTGCTGTAATGACCGTAAAGTTCTCGAATGGAGAACACCTAAATCAGCAGCATACGTCCACCCACTGAAGGACCGACGATATAATTAAGACCGCAGGAACAATGCTGGATGCAAGCCGCTTCCAACTGGGCTTATTAGAGGAGGCCTAATTCCAGCCGTGGACGTCCTATGGCTGATAATGATTATGAAAGTGGTAACTTCGGTTTGTCTATTGCGACATTTAAAACTTACTGGTATCGTATTCCTTGCAAGTATCTTTTAGGTCATCAGTTTCTTTAGACACGTTAGTTTCTAAGATTCTTATTTTGTTTATATCATCGTAATATAAATGATGTTTCTGGAGTTCTTCAGCCATTTCGAAGATATATATATATATTTCTTCGTTTCCGTAGCAGTTTCCGTCAATGTTTACATTTTTTTGGTTGCATAGAAACCAAAGATAAATGATAGAAACGATAGAAACGAGTGTTATGTCCGCCAATCAATTTTATTATATCCTTAGATTTTAAATCTTTGGCTAAGTCCCTCATATTTTCTGTGGTGGGTCCTTTTCCTCGTATTCCTCTTTGGGTCATTTGACGACTTGTGGGAGCAATATCCGAAATTCACTAGCATTTTAACAGATAGAAACAATCATAATCATAAGGCACTTTATTAGAATCTGTGTTGGTTTATTTTTGAGCTCTATTCCTCCATAGCGTTGAATGGATATTTCGGACTATATTCAGATGTCATTTTATTTAGCTGTCAGATGTCAATTCTCAGCTGATTCCAGAATAGTCTGTTGATAATACCAAATCTTAGCTAAAATAGACTTTAATATTTAGAACTTACGTTTTAAAATATGTTAAGCACAGTGTGCATTGAAATAGGTTTATTTTCATTGCTTTGGTTGGTTTGTGTTTGAGAATTTATCGTTTTCTTCGTTCATTTTCCATTGTTCTCTGTCGCAATCGAAGCAACCAATTCACGTGAATATTTAACTATAAAAGTCTTTACTGATGCTTCGTTATTTAGCTTTATTCTGAGCATGGAAAGCTTGACTCAAAATGAGAAGATTATTTGGTCGGTATGGGAGGAGAAAACTGCGAGAGATGTTGTCCGGGAGGCGGCTGCGAAAGGCACTCACATCAACCTCGCCGTAAAGTATCTCATGGCGAAAAATGGGTGGAATGAAACTACAGCGCAGGATTGGTTTATGGCAGAAGTAAGTAAGATTCATATACATAATGATGCTATAGTTATAGTTTAGCAGCAATTTGTCACTTCCATAATTCAAAACACTAAAGACAATGTTTCAATTTTGTTGAAGGAAAACAAGCAAGCATAGATTAACTATTTAGGTGTATGATACATGCGCTAATGTCCTGCTTAGTGTTTGGTGGATTCCTTGTTGGGCCAGTTCACTCAAATGTAAATACAATAAAAATTATTTTAAAATCTGGTTAATCAAATATATTTCAGGTAAAAGCATGGACAGTCCAACTCCTACTCCGCAAACAAATATTCAAAGTCCTTCACATCCTACAAAAAGTTAAGATAAGCCCGGAAGAACACTTGATGACTTTAGCAGAAGGTTCAGCACAGATTGAGTACCGGGACTTCATAATTGACCATGTAGCAAAGTCTACCAAAGATATGAGCGCTGAAACATTAGCAAGATGGCAGAATATCAGACGGCACTGGAACCTTCTAAGATACCTGGAAAAGTCCTTTGAAGCGGATGGTGTGTTCAAGCAAAATAAAGCGTTTGGTTCAAACAAAGAAAGAATAATAGTGAATGAGAGTGAAATTAAAGCACTCACTATTGAAAAGATTCAGAAATATCCAGATGTGTGGAAATGCAGAATTGGTACTGCATTGTTTTTTAGTACATTTGGTAAGTTAACTAATTATTTTTTGAAAAAAAACAACAAGACTATATACAACTATACTATATAAACTATAGGCCAAATCAAACTTAATAGTGTCAGTTTCGAGGCGAGTCATTGGGCAATAACAAATTAATATGTCAACAGCGATAAGGTGTGGGGATTTACACAGCTAATTTCGCAGATGCCTTAAAGTCGATTTGGCCTATACTTCAAAAACTGGATTTTTATACAAAAGACCAAGAACAAAAGCCACAGAAGACTAGAATAGCTAACAGATTGCATGATGGTTCTGCATTGTCATTAGTTTTGTCACCCACATCACCATCATCTCATTCACCATCTAAGCTACTGGAGCAGTTTTGCCAGCAGTCCAAAGCCATGATCCGTTACTTTAAGGAACTGGGCTGGCTTGGGTAGATGCTGGAGGGGGAAATGCACAAAACACCCAAGCGGGACGTCGTGCAGGGCTTATCACCACCACTTCTAATTAGATTAGTAGTAAAATAACAAAATACTGAGGTACCAAACATTTCAGAACATTCAAGTGCATCATTTGATCCTTTTTGCAAGTTAGTTCAAAGAAAATGGTCAAGCAATACCTACTTATTTTTAAGAGCAGAGCTCTCTCTCTAAGAGCTCTACTTGGCTAATATGATTTTTGCTTTTGGGGTGTATGGCCCTTGAGCTTTTGAAAAGATTAAAAAAAGGGAAAAATATATATATTAATTTGAGTATTTTAGCCATTGAGTTCATGGTGAAACATTTGAAATTTAAGATTGGTCTCATAGTAGTTTCTGTCCTATTAAGATACACTACAAAGGCTTTTAGCAAAGACTACTTTAAATTGCCAATAAATAGGAAAGTAAATAGGTTATAACATAAATACATATTTGTTTGCAGACCTGATTTGATAAGAGAACTATAGTGATAAATTGGTTACCGTCCTAACTCAGTAAACATTTTGCATTAATTGTTCCCTAGCAACAATATTGTGTTATCTAATAAATTAACTGTTGCTATTTGCTGATTAATTAGTACAGAAATGTGGTAAACTAGACCTATTTTAGTTCTGATTGGAACTACATTATTTTATGACTTTGCAGAATACTTCTTTTATAGTCTGTTTCATTAGCGCTGAGAACCTTCGACAGTATTAAGTTAGCACTCGTCTTGGCGAAATGAAAACAAAAGTGTCGTTTTCTATTCAATATGTATCGCTTTCGTGTCGATAACGCAGTTGCCACGTTTCTTGGTAGAGGATCAGGGGTTGCGAACATATTTTGACCAGAGTCGTACCACATGGGCCTCATTCAGACTCGAAGTACTCTAGCGTGTGCGTTCTCAGCGCTAACGGTTTTGGAAAAGAGAGCTTCAGCCGCCTTTTGGTGGATGAAGCTCTAATGAACCACTTCGGAGCCATAATAATGGCTGAAGGCTGTCTGGTGCTAGCGAACTTGTCCTCATTGGAGACGTCAATCAGCTGCCTTATATCGACAGAGAAAATCTCTTCGAGATGAGGTACCATCGCACGATCCTGGTTGCAAACATTATTATAGTTGCTCTGCACACATAGGAACCCAATGGATGTCGCGTATGCGTTGAGGGAAATATACTCTGGTATATATTCCTCAGCTCCCCGTATTAGGTCTCTTGAGCAGAAAAAGTTCAAGGGGGCTCAAATATCCAAAACCCTCCCCAACACTCTTTTCTTAGTGCATACACAGGAAGAAAAGGAGATCCTCACCAGCCAGGGTTATGGAGAGGGCGCAGGATCACGTACCTTTACCATCCACGAAGCTCAGGGACTAACGTACGAGTCGGTGATCGCCATCAAAACTAAGCCTGGACTGAAGCTACACGAGAGCGTGTCACACGCTGTCGTTGCATTATCACGGCACACTGGAACTTTCATTTACTACGCCGACGACATCGAAGATGATGCCATTAGCCGATTCGTGCGGCGTGCATCTTCCGCGTCATTGAGGGCCATCAAAGAGTACAACCTGCAGATGGCCATCAGAGATCGGAACGAGGCAGTGATGGAGGCTTTGGGCCGGTAGGAGGCAACAGAGTTGTTATAGAAGGACATGGGAGCGATCACAAGCAGAGTTGAAAGCACCGAGTAACACACGGAGTCGTAGCCTCGGACTCTGCGGATGATCGCTTTCACAAAATAAATCATAACAAGTGTGTAATATCTAGAGTTTAGCATTTCGTGCATGCCCTGAGCATTCATTCTCGCCATCGATGGCTCCTTTTTGCGGCGGCGTCGTGTGTCGAGTCGTTCTCTTCCCTAAAATATGATCGAGGAGAGCGATAGCTGGCACATGCGTCACACTCGTGATCGGGTGCTGCATGCGGGTCGCCGGTTTGCTCGTGGCGTTCACGCAATGCACCGAAACTACTAACTTAGGCTAAAATTTAAACTAACCCATCTCTATTGTACTAACTCTTTTTGTACAGTAAAATCGAATAATTGAATATTTAGTTAACAAAAGGCACAGACCCTGGAGTCTGTGGTATGTAATATTCCAATAAAAAAAATCGCTATCAAAAGAAAATACGAGTAAGATAAGAATAATATTCGTTTTCATCTAACATTAGAAACTTAACAAATGCTTTCTTATACAGGCAGACATCACTCCGGAGTAAAATAATAAAGTAAATGTTTTTAATCTCTATTTTTCAGAATTTTCACTACTGGAGTTCTCCTCACCGCTTGAAATGTGGAACTATTTAGTGGACCAAAACAAAGCTATGATTCTGGTTCGTTGGATCAACGTTCAGACTTCAGAGGTTGTACGTGACATGAACACTCGATACAACTTCTTTAACAACGAGAATTTTTCCAAAAAGATGCTCAATGTTGACGCCAATGGCTTTGATGCCAGTATTCTCGAAAAACTCGATGAAATGTTCCGCAAATCGCCAATAAGTAACGAAATGATCGATAGCGTCGCCAAGAGCAACTGTTACGCTTATACAAAACTCTGTATTTATGACACACTTGGCTCATATGGCATAGTCAATGAGGACGAGCGAAATAACATCTACCAAATCATATCTAGACTAGCTCGGACCCAAAACTTGAAACTCCTAGACGATATCTTTAATGAACCCTGCGCCACCATCACGAAAGAGAGCTTCTATATAGAACTGGCCAAATATTGCGTAAAACATAATTTGTACAAAGTTCTGACGATCTGCGTCGAAGATAATATTGTAGGTGCTGATTTGTCTGGTGTAGAACAAGAAGCGAGGGATTGCATTGAATTATGGTTGCTGTTCAAAAGCATTGAACAGACCTCTGATAGGCAGAGCCACGTGCTACCAGTTTATAAAACGTGCGAACAAATTGCCAAAGATAATATCGACGACTACATCTCAGCCAATCCTCATTTGGTTCTCGGCATGATATTACTTGAAGATGCTACTAAATTATTCGATATTTTCTCAAAGGAAGACTATTTAGAGTTCACCGATTTCAAACTGCATAACAAAATGTATAAGGATAAACTGCCCCATCTTTATAGCGTTTATAAGAAACATGCAGACGTTAATCAAATGTATGAAGGAAAGGACGTGAATGTGTATCAGTTACTGGCGGGGTATAGAGGACTAGATGTGTCGAAAATATTCGAATTTCAGCTGGTTAACCAAAGTACTAACAATTTGATGACTGAAAAACCAGACAGGCGCAGTCTGGGCAGTCTCCTATCAAACGACGTAGATGTCAACGCTGCCAGTATAAAGGCGCTGTCTCAGCGAGCGATGGAAATGCCGGATTTTGCGAACGAAAAGTTGATGAAACGATACGGGTACGTGGCGAAATTGAACCACGTTTACTATTTGAAGCAATATCGGCCTTGCAACGCCAGTCAAGCATTTGTGGCGCAGCAGTATCAGACATACAATCGTCTCCAAGATAAAAGCATAAAGAGCGCTTGCTGCGAAGCTCACGCTTTGGCTTTGCAGAATTGGTCTGATCCAGCGTTGACTGCGTGCGCGGTATCTTTCATAGCCATGATTGGATGCAACCCCACAAGGTGCAGAGTACACATGTCCGCAGCAAATATGATCAAAACTTACATGCTAGATAAAGGAGCTCCCGAAGAAAAGGCATTTAAAACCGTCAACGGGTACACGTCAAAATTGATCCAAAGCAACGATAGCACCGCAAAAGAGATACTGAAAAGTTTGGAGGAGATAACTCTTAGCAAACTGAAGGAGAAAGAGGACGCAGACGGAAAAGTTGACATGTCGACAGTACTTTACGAATCTCAAACGATGATCAAGTTTGCCATGCTCCATAATCTGCCTTTACCAGAGATGCAGTTGAAAGAATTCGTGAAATCGAACTCGTGGTTCAATTTCTTGCTGTTTGGCGATGTGTTTCGGTATCCGCTTAGTCAGATGTTGCAGCTGTCCCAAGAATTCGAAAAGAAATCTTACGCGGAGCATTTAAAGCATATAATGCTGCATAGAAACGCGGAAGAGAGCAACGAAAAAGAGTTCTCAAGATCAAATTCTCATAACGGACAACGAAGGGCTTCGCGTCTAAATTCCGTGGAAGTTGTAAGTTTTGAATCATTCACACAATCTTGTAATACCCTTATTGTGATAATCCCCTTCGAAATTTAATGATAAATTTACCTTTGCGATTTGGTAGAATAAAAAATCTTTTAATATGTAGGAAAATAATATTTAAAAAAAAGTTTTTATATCTGTAACCAATCATTCCTTAAATTACTGTAGATTGGGGCATTGTATTAGGTATAAAATACCTGTGTCAGAAGACCCGAGGAATGATTTGCTCAATCTTTCATAGGCAACAGAACAGGCAGCAGCATAACTTTAGATAGCTTAGAACTGATAAAAATATTGCGTAATTTATAAATTGCAGTCAATATTTTTACCTACCTCTTTTTTAGAAGTATGTATTTTTTAGCAGTGAATGTGTTAAAATGTATCGTACTGTACCAGCGTTTTTAATAGTCCACTGCAGGACGTAGGCCTACCCATGAAGGGTGATTGGACCATATCCACCACGCTGGCCCAGTGCGGGTTGGTGGATTCACATACGCCATCGAATTTCTTCTACGGACGTATGCAGGTTGCCTCACGAGGTTTTCCTTCACCGAAAAGTCAGTGGTGTGAAATTCCGTACATAAATTCCAAAGAACTCATTGATACGGGACTGGGATTTGAACCCACGACATCACGATTGCAAGGCGGGTGTCACTACCTCTAGGCCACCACGGCTTGTGTATCGTAAAAGTGAACTATTTCTTCTATTTCGTGTGCTCAGAGTCCAACGCACGGCAACATGTTCGAGTTCCCAGCGTGTGCGTATCTGGGACGCGAGCTGTGGGAGGTGGCGGCGGCGTGCCACGGGCCCGAGGACCCGCCGGCGGCTCTCCTGCGCGCCGCTGACGCGTGCCGCGAGCCCTTGCTGGTGCTCATCGCCAGTTGTTACGAGGTGAGATGAAGATATTCAAGACAGTCCCAAAATCCCGCCACGTCCCGGACACTCTGAAACATAATTAAATAAATATTTGGGGACATCTTACACACGGCCTCTGACCCCAAACTAAGCAAAGCTTGTGATATGGCTGCCAGAGACTGATAAACTACTTATACATATTTTTTAAATACATACTTATATAGATAGTAACTAAATAACACCCAGACACAGAGCAAACACAAATGGAACAAATGACAAATGATGATGAAAATGGTATGTTCATCACATAAATACTTGCCCTGGGTGGGGATCGAACCCACGCCTCTTTGACCCAATAGTTAGGGTCACTAACCACTGAGCCACCGAGGCAGTCACTGATACTGAAAACGCTATACTCATACGTCAACGTGAATGAAGCGCGTTTTTTGCAAACTTGCCGTCCATAATCCCTTGTTTCTTCTACGATACGTTACGTGTACGTTTGGACTGACCAGTGACAAACTTTGAGAAGATTTTGAGAGATTTTGGTAAGCTGAGTTAGTGCGGGTTATTCATCCCATGAATCCACCAAATAAACCACTGAACTTGGAGACTCCAAACTACTTCATAAAAGACAATCACATTCATAATCCAAAACTAAGTCATAATATTAAAATTGAAGGAGTGCCTAATAATATATTAAATCATTAAATATTTCAAAAGACAGCCCATTCATTAGAAGTGCAAAGGACTTTGCAGGGGGCATGCCTCCATTTGGGTACTCTCCCAATATGAATTTTGGTGGTGATCCTAACAAGCACTTGCCTACGAGAGGGCTACGCTGGGACTCTATAGATCTATGCTCATAATATTCACTGCAACAAAATATGAGTACTTTTCCGATCATAAAGGTGGATTTATATCTGTCTGACGTGACCTGACGTGTCATGTCGTGACGTGATGGCTAGCGTTCACATTTATATGTCATGTTCTGACGCCTTCTGACGATATTTTGAATCAATACAGCTGTAGCTCTAGGAAAGGTGACACGTTTTCAATGTTCTCTCATGAGTTATCCGATTCTGATTCAGATTATGAAGAAGATATTAAATTTATGATAACAAAAAAGTTGCCAGCAACTTGTTTGAAATTGTGCGACAACATAAATCACATTATGTTGTCGCACAATTTCAATTAAGTCGTCCATTGTCGAAGTCCATAAGTGAATAGGAACAGAGGACTCTCGCGTCACAACACAACACTGGCCCTTGCACATTTGTCTGACGTCGCCGTTCCCCCACCCCGCCGCTCTGACGCAACCGGGATCGTTTCTGATGCGACACGACAGAAGCCATCACAACACATTACGCATTACCAGTGTGAACGTTACCATACTAAATGTATGAAACCGATACCGTTCTGACGCGTCACGTCACGACACGTCAGACAAATATAAATCCACCTTTAATCAAAATTCTTCCAACCATTGCTCCAGCCCAACGCAGTAGACGTGCTGTGGGCACAGTGGGTGCAGTGCGCGGGGCCCGGTGTGCCGCAGCCTGCCTCCCACTCGCTCCTCACGCAGCAGCTCCCGGCTGACCACTTCCTTCAACTGGCGGAGACATGTCTACGAGAGGGCTACGTCGGGACGCTGCATGAATCCATGCTCATATTCATGCCGGTAAGTCTTTCTTACCAGTAAAGGCTGAATAATACAATTTGGCAGCTCTGATATTATACTCCATAAAATTTAACATGATCTCTGCGACAGCTGTCAGAAAAATCACGCCTATGAAGTCCTGAATTTCTTAATAGTACAGACAGTACCTGTCAATGTCATACTTTATGGGCATGCCAATTAGTGATGGGCGACGAATGATCGTTACCACAGAGTTTTACATAGAGTTTTATTTAAAATATCGATAGTTTATACTAACGATATTTTAAATAAAACTTAATTTATCATTAATTTTATTGTATATTTTAATATCATAACATTTTTTACATGTGTAACTAAATTAAACCCAATTATATGTTACATTAGCATCGATAATAGTGAAAAACGTGGATAAATACTACCGTTACATTATTATGAGTATTTAATTAATATCATAACATTATTTACATGTGTACATACTTGATCTTAAATAATAGTAAGTAAATAAAATCCAATTTCACACCTTCAACTACTCATTCGATTTCATTACATTGTTTGAAAATCGATTTTTTCCACCACTATCTCAACTCTAAAAATGTCAATCTTCTATGTCAATGTCACTGTCGCAGAGATCAAGTTAAATTTTATAGAGTATAGCTACAGCCTGCGGATGATCCAATCCTATGAGCTTCAGGCACGATTGGGCTGCAGCCGCAGCTTGTATCACTATCATCACAGCCGCCAAGTTGTATGATTCGGCCTATAATTACGTGTTCCATGACTCAATTGAACGTAATTTAGCAGAAAGGATTCAACCCTCAAATGGCCTAACATATTTGTTTGATGAGACATTTGTTTTGTTTTTTAGGGTTCCGTACCTTAAACAAAAAAAAAGGGAAACCTTATAGGATCACTTTGTTGTCCGTCTGTGCGTCTGTGTGTATGTCAAGACTCTTTATCTCGAGAACGCGTAAAGATATCGAGTTGAAATTTAAACTGTATAAGCGAGCTGCAACACATATATCTATGGTCTCTTGCAGTTGTGTAAAAGATAAACTTCTCAGTTATCGTTTAAAAAGTTAGATTATGTCGTAAAAAACCGGACAAGTGCGAGTCAGGCTCGCTCATTGAGGGTTCCGTACAAACACGTTATTAAAATAATTAAAAACCTGTTTTAGCATGTGCTAATGAAGTTCTTTTATATGATACCTTACATGATACGATTTACTCACTTTGAATTTTGAACCCATATTTTGTGAATTTTGAGGTCGTATTTTTTTGTGATTTAAATAAAAATGTACAGTTTTCAGATTTATTCCTATATGTGTACTCTGAGACAATGCTTCTCGCCAAATTTCATAGTTCTATGTCAACGAAAAGTACCCTGTAGGTTTTGATTTTTGTGAGTGCGAAAATGCGGTTTTTAGGGTTCCGTACCTCAAACGGCAAAAACGGAACCCTTATAGGATCACTTTGTTGTCCGTCTGTCCTGTCTGTGTACAACAGCCAAATTTATTAATTTATCCTAATAAATTCATAATTAATTTTTAAAAAATAGGAGGGCTCTTTTTTGTTTTTAACTGTTGTAATAGACTCAAAAAAATATGAACTTTCTCGAAATGTAACGAGTGTTGTGGTTAGAATTTTTGATTATTATTATACCAGCCTCCATACATTTTGTGGACATGTCCTTTGAGTTTATTTAGAAGACAATTTAGAAGTTTGGTCTAATTTTAGCTGTTTAATATAAATAACGTTTTCAGGAAAGTCCATTAACCCACCTGACGTCATATCTCTACCGCTGCATCCGTAAACTGGCTTTTGACGCGGAGACTGTGAAGCTGCTTACTCAATTCTTACAAGGCTTGCAGAGGAAATACAGCGTCGACTCAACTGCAGTGTCTTGGCAGCTGTCGAAGGTACGACGATCTAATTACGCTTTTTATAAGGTTAATAAGAAAACATTGAAAAGTCTCATTCAGGTTAAATCTCATATTGGCGCGAGGTTAAAAATAAGTAGTGTGGGTATATTGTATGTAGGTACTTACCTAAAATTAGTTTATAAGAATCTGTGTTATCTGAAAATATGGTTTATACTACACCTGCTCGGAAAGTACCTTGATACTTTATCAAATTTACGGTAGAAAGTACGTCATTGCATATCGAACAAATATGCGGCGAGAAAACGCATCTGAGCGGGAGAGAAAAGTGTATGAAAATCCATTTCTTACGTGGTTTTTCTTTTTTAATTTTGGGTAAGACTATGCGCTGGTAACCTAAATATCAAAAGCCAAAAAGTTTTTACAGTGAGTTTTTATCTCCAAGTTCGCAAAATGACACTGGCCACTAGCTGTGTGTTGGATGGTGTCAAACAATTTGATAAAAGAACATGTGAAAATTGCAGACGCCATTGGCGCCATTTTCAATTTGTGTGTTGTTTCAGGATTCAGGTTCAGATTTCTCGTAGGTGTAGTATAAAGCACTATGTATCACTCGAGAGAAAGTGCGATTCCCGATCTCGGGTGTTTCAAACGACACCCTCGACGGTAATCGGTCACTTTCTCCTCTCGGTGAACAATGTACTATTATTATTTTATTATGAAACAACAACAGTACGGAAGAAGAACAGTATGAAAGGTGACGTCCACAAGTAGTATACGAGTATTATTCAGAGAAAAATCGAACCAAGATGATATATACATCATTTGAAAGCTAGTTTTATGGGCTTCCCAAAAATATTTAATTTAGATATTTACACCCCTCCAATTTTTTTTAAATGCGAAAAATAAATTATATAAAAAAGAACAATACTGCTTATTAATTTTCTAGTTTAGCAATAATAAAGTGCTTCTATCGTTATTTTACTTGTATTCGTAGCTGATTATTCCAAATTCATATCTTATTTTGCTAAAATTAAAAATTATAACCTACCAGTGTGACCAGTTATAGGTACAATGTGACAAAAAAACACCTAAAGTGTGTCTAATTGGTGAAAATGCTTTTATTTAACAATTTGGAAATTACTTAATCGGGGTTACTAGAGATAAACTACCTATTGAGCCAGATATATTTATTTATCCTAATAAATTCAAAATTAATTTTATAAAAACTGGAGGGCTCTTTTTTGTTTTTAACTGTTGTAATAGACTCAGAAAAATATGAGCTTTCTCAAAATGTAACGAGTGTTGTGTTTAGAATTTTTGATTATTATTATACCAGCCTTCATACATTTTGTGGACATGTCCTTTTGCCGATTCGGTCCAAAAACCCTGAATTGTAGTGAATAATAAAAATGATTTTGTATTCAATGTTATCATTAAATACTTATATCAATCTATTGAAGCGTTGATATTCTTGAATTTTGTCTTTTTCTGTTAAACACTTACGCAGGTTAACGATTGAAATGATATTTATAATAGTAATTTTATTTTTCAGGAGTCCATGCAAAAAGTAGCTGTGGCGTTGGTAAAGACGGCTCTGGCTTATAATTTCGACAGCGCTTACCATCAAAGAGAGTTTTTGAGGTGTCTGACCGAGGCACAGTTTGAAAAGAGTTTGTTAGGTAAAATAACGCTATAACTAATCAAATTGGCTTTACTAAGCTGGAATCTATCGTTTAATAAGCGCTACATAAATCGGCGGATGGGAAGTAATGCGCAGAACGCTTCGCAAAATCCGAAATATAGGTAAACGCGGAAGTCAGAGGGACGAGACGCCGGCACACCCACCCGCCAACTTCATGCCTCCCGCGCGCTCCCTATGCACTACGACACGCGGAGTCACAATTGTGCGCAATAATTAGCCAATCACGGCGAAGTGTCATCTGCGGCTAACATCTCATCCGCCGATTTGTGTGGCGCTCAGTATACCTAATCCAAGATCTAAAGCTTACTTGACCCTTTTCCGTATGTTTAATTTTTTTAGTTAATATTCCAGTGCCATCGCCAAACTTCACAACCCTCTACCAGATACTCCAAATATCGATGGAGACATCCCTAGCCGTAAACATCACTAAAATGCTGCAAGACGACGCAAACGAATACATGTGCCAATGCGTTGAAATGTACACTGCCAACCGAAGCTACGACGTAGCGCTCAAAATCGCCAAACTGGCCGACCTACCTGTCAACGACATTTTAATCGCCGAATGGACTCGGAAGTTCTTCAATCTCTCCATGAAAGAAGATTTGGAAGACAAAGACGTGACGATGTTTATAGCCCAATGCAGTATCGCGTTCAAAAAAGCTGCAGTTTTCTTCACAGACGCGACAGAGTTTTTGATAAGCCACGTGTCGGAAATTAACGATGTCGTGCAGAAGTTCTATTCGTATAGAATAGTCATGAGTTGGTTTGAGCAGGATTTGCAATATGGGAGCAGACGAGAGGAGATTGAACATCTGATGTGGGACGCGTATTTCCGCACTGAAGCACAAAATTCCATACTTTTGAGCGATTACGAAAGCACGTTCCATTTCGTGCTGAATGGGCAGAAAGACGCAAATATCTCCCGGAAAATAGCTCAAAAAAACTCCGAAAAGCCGTTCACAGCTTTACTGTCTAAGATTGAGACAGTGTCTCATGTTGGCAGCATTGAGAAGGTTGTTTTGTTGGAAGAGCCGGAAGACATAGACTGCTGGCGGCGAGTTATGTTCCATCTTCTGGAGCTAAAGTTGTTAGTTGAGGCTTTTCGCCTGTCTGGGTTGTTTAAAGCTCCCCAGGAATTCAAGTACCGGCCTCCGACGTGTCCAGTACAGATAGTAAGGACGTGTTTGAAGTTAGCAGAAGGTCTGTGCTCGCCTTACGAGTTGCCACAAGAGTTAAGGCTGGTGATATCCTCGCCTTTGATGCGAAATAAATTGACTAGTAAGTGTTTTTATTGCCATATTTAAGATTTCCTAACTTTTGAAAACAATTAGAAGTCGGAAAGTAGAAAAATCAAAGTCATACGTACATATTCAATTTCTGATTATTGCTGTGATGCTAAAGCAGTTAGATAGTTTGATATGCCATTTTTAGCTATACAGGGTTATTTCTAATCAATTAGCATCCTTCTAAGAGCTCATTCTGTACATCAAAACTAACAACTTTTGTTCTGCGACATTAGTCAAAACTAAAATAAAAACAGCTGATCCATAAATTTTGTCGAAGGTGAACGATATTTTTCTATGGAACAACAACTTTTTTTTTGAGATTTTACAAAGTCGTTGAACAAAAGCCCCTAAAAGGATGCAAATTAATTAGAATTAACCCTGTATAGATTGTCGGTCTTAGTTTTGCTCGCATACGATCTTTCTCTAAATTTAACAAATAAAATACAATCCTCTTGGTAATGTATTGAAACTTAATTCAAAGCTACCGATGTAATCATTCATTGTATTTCACGGTATTTATTGGTCATTTTATTTCATGATGTGCGCTACCATAGCTTAGATGGCAGTTTGGATTTTAAGCCTTTACTTTAACCGTTTAGCCATATCAAATGTGTTCGCACGGCTTAGAATTAAACACGTAAAGGCAACTGCTGACAGCGCGCGCAGCGGCTAATACAAACTAGTAGTGCAGCTGTGGCCAAAACAAATTAAATCGGCCACAGCTGCATTACTAGTTAGTATCAGCCGCTGCCCGAGCTGGCAGTTGTAGTTGGGAGCTCGGTTCAAAATAGCACCTTAACATTCCCAAAAGACACAACGCTAAATGGCGTATGGTGAATTCGCCAAATGGCCAACTTTCTTATCTCTTACAAAAAAAAAATACAAAAATATTTATTTTCCTTAAAAATGTACAGATTCAGATTGACAATAGTCCCCGTACTAGGGCTAGCCTGTATCGAGGGAAACTGAGGCCGATTACCGAAATATGGTAGAGAACTTGTACATTAATTTTATTTAGACTGCGTGATTTCAATTTTATTTAGAATTTAGAATTTCATAGACAACGAAAGGAAACACAGCGAAAGGTGTATATGTGTGTGTGTGCGTGTGTGTGTGTGTGTGTGCGTGTGTGCGTATGGACAGTTTCAGGTATTGTAGTGAAGGTCATGTTTCTGTTAAATTTGAATTTAATTTCATTTATTTTAGCTAGTCAGTATTAGGTATGTATTAAGTATGTATGATAAACAGAGACTCAGTAGCATCGTAATCAAGTGTGAGAAGCCATTTCTTTACTTTCTCTTTAGCGCCATAAAATGAACTACCGCTTAGATTACAAAACTTTAAAGCGCGTTTATATAGAAACGGAAGCACGAAATTACTAAAACGTCTTGCAAACACGGACTTAACACGGGGCACTTTTACATCAGGTCTCTTATCTTTATTGTAGTGTCGGAAATGTCCGAGACAAGTTTCGAGGAGCTGGTGGTGATTCAGGAGAAGCAGGAGAATGTTCCAGAAAGCTCGCATTTAGCGGCGCGGGAGGAAGCCGATCGACTATCCGCGCTTGACGCTTTGGCGGTCCGCAGCGGACTCACTATCGCTAAACAGGTAAACATACTTCTAAAGACAAGAAAAGTTAATAATATGACATGAACCAAAAAAAAAAAAAAACAAAAAATATAGAATTGTAGACAAAAAGTAGACCCCTTTTTATTGTTAGTTATCAAACTCCGTGGTAACCGTGGTGGTCTACAGGTGACATCCGCCTTACTATCGTGAAGTCGTATATATTTTAAGTTAGTTACATATTTTAAGTTTTTTACTATCTTTTTATAACATTGTGGAAGCAAATAAATATGAGTATGAGTATGAGTCGTGGATTCAAATCCCGGTCCCGTACCAATGAGTTCTTTGGAATTATGTACGGAATTTCACACCACTGGCTTTTCAGTGAAGGAAAACATCGTGAGGCAACCTGCATATGTCCGTAGAAGAAATTCGATGGCGTATAATTATGAATCCACCAACCCACACTGGGCCAGCGTGTTGAAAACTGTGTAATATGTATTGAAATTTTACAAGAATTTGACGTTACGGGACGAAAAATCCGATAACAGTCACCAAATCGAGATAATTTTCATGTCTCTTTCTAACTCGTCCCATATTCACAGTTATTTCAGGAATGAAAAACTGCATCTTGTCTATCCACAGGTGGCTAGTTACTTTAGAATAGCCCTACAAATAGGCTGGAGCTACGCAAACGTCCTGACCAATCACGAAAGACCTCTGGATTTCATCAACTTGGTCAGCGGCAGGGGTCGCATGTCATTGGCCAATTTGGTCTTCAAGACTTTCAACGTTCCCACAAAAGAGGTAAAAAAACCAAACGATGCATATTTTAAATCTTTATTCACGTTTGCCATGATCTATGAATAATTAGGGATTAGCTGTACTGTAATATCATTAATAAATAATCTACAAAATAATAAAGGTTAGTTTTCGTTGTTGTCATTTGGGTCATAAATCGATAAAATTTTAATTATGCTATCTTGTATGTTTTTCCATCTATCTATCAGCCAAAGGACGTCCACTGCTGGACATAGGCCTCCCCTATAGATCTCCAATAAGACCGGTTGGAAGCGGCTTGCATCCAGCGCGATCCTGTGGTCTTAATGAGGTCAACCGTGGACGTCCTACGCTGCACTTGCCGTTTTGTGTGTTGTGTGTTTTTACCCGACTGTTTATCAATTATCTTGAAAACCTTGCTCATATTTACTTTATATGGCTAATATTAAATTCCAAACAATTTCAGGTAGCAGAATACATGTGCCGCGAGATGGTAGCAGCTATAATATCCCCACATCTCCTGGCAACCTCCACATTCCGTCAAAAAGAGCATTTCCAATACACCCTCTGGGGCTACGCTCTGAACTCAGACCTCGAAATGTTCATGAATATGAGACCAGACGCTTGCAGCCCCATCGGAAGACTCGTTTTAGAACATTTAATGGCATTTCAAAAGATATATAAAGTTACTGGAGCATCGCAACTTCCAGAAAATTCTTTAGACGATAGCTGTCTCGACGTCGAAACTTTGATCGATGAAGAATATCAAAACGTTGAAAGTGGGGAAGTGGAGTCTATTGTAACGGAAGAGGGTACATTATTGTCTGCTGAAACTGAGTCGATGTATTCGGTTTCTACAGTTTATGCGGCGGGGAGTAAAATGACTAAAGATACGAGGAGGAATCTTTTCGATGTGGTGACGAGGTCCAACGTTCATATAAGGAGCGAAGTCAAGTCGAATATTAGGAAGATAACTAAGGGTGCGCAGTTGTCGACGAAACAGGTAAGCTATACTAAGCGCCACACAAATCGGCGGATGGGAAGTTATGCGCAGCGTTCTGCGCAAATGCTGAATTATAGGTACGCGCGGGAGCCAGAGAGACGAGACGCCGGAGCACACCCGCCCGCTAACCTCATTCCTCCCGCACGCTCCCTACGCTCGAGCTCACTACTTCGCCATTTGTATAGGCATTGTGCACACATGCGCAATAATTAGCGAATCACGGCGAAGTGTCACCTGCGGCTAACTTCTCATCCGTCGATTTGTGTGGCGCTTAGTATAAAATTTGCTCCAATTTTTGATATTTTGGGGAAAATATTCAGACAAATATCGAGATACAAGATTTATTACTAATCAAATAACTATTTTTAAAATTATTTCGTAAACAATTAAGGAATGTGGACTAAATGCACGGACCCGATATTCTGTGGAAAAAAGAACTAAATAATAGAATATTTACTAAAAACTTCAAATAAATATTGACATAAAAGACTAAAAGTCAAAAAAGCACGTCGTATGCCTCATGGTGAATGCATTGTTGAGCCACAATATGGGTCCCACAGACAGCTGCGGCCTCGTCGATTTAAATATTTCGGCCCCTATAAATTAGTCAAGCACTAGGCCGCAGGACGCAGGTTCCTAGACGCTATAGAGCGGTGCACTTAGCGGAATGAACAAAAGAGTGAACGTTTCAGGTGAACATAATCAGCATCGAACTGCTCGTGATAGCGCACGAATGGTTTTCCTGCGCGTGCGACACAGAAGGCGTGGCGGTGTCGCTGCGGTCCGCTGCGGCGCTGGCGGGCCGCCTGCGGGCCGCGCGCTCGTGGCGCCTCATGGTGCGCCTGCTCACCGGCCTCGCCCGGTACACCGAGTGCGCGTACATCCTGCAGGTATCCTACATATACGATACAATACGTCGCTGCGGTCCGTTGCGGCGCTGGCAGGCCGCCTGCGGGCCGCGCGCTCGTGGCGCCTCATGGTGTGCGGTGAATAGTTAAATTCTATCATCAAGAAAGCCCATAACTTTTTGGCACTACCCATTAAGTACCTAACCAAAAGGAGTCGACACGCCTAAGCACCGAAGTTTGCCAAGTCAGTGGGGGGTGAAGAAACGCACACAAACTAAAATATAAGCAAGTTTACACGCACACAAATGTAACTAACTAACACTAGCAGAAAATTAACGCAAGACAAGCGCAACCAGACCGATATATTTATTTAAAGAGCATGACCGCCGGTCGCGTACTTTTGGCAGAGGGGTACGCTTTGCAGTGTCGACTCCTTTTGGTTAGGCACTTAATGACAATACCAGTACTTGTCGATCGAATCGATCTGCAAAATTCTTAGATTTTAAACTGCGGTTTTAAAATATATAAGGCAGATATGTGGGGTCCCAGGGTTCTATTGTGGTCACTATAGGCAGATGAAATAAAATCCAGCAAGCCGGAGTATCGGTATATACTTGCATTCGATAAAAAACGATTATACAACACATACAAGTAATAGCGGATGAATAATTTTAGTACGTAGGTACTACGCGCGGTCGGCACAGGTAGACGACTGGAAGGTCGTGCGCATCGCCAAGCCGGGCGGTCGGCAGCCGGCGCCGGGGCCGGTGCCTACCGCCGATGCATTTAATACTACAATTGTGTATGGTACAAGTGTAGAACTTATGCTAATATTTAAATAGTATATGTAATGTTATGTATGATTGAAGATGTTTTTATTTAAGTTTGTTTACATTAATTATTTATGTGTAATGTTGATATATATTAAATATATAATATATATATGTAGTATATTATGTAGTTTATTATTTTAGGGCATAATATAATTTTTAGGTAAATAAATAATAATAAATAATGTAGGATATAGGAAAGGTGCCTATATATACGATTTTTTTAAAGTTCCATTAATTTTGACACTTTCCTTTTTTGCAGTTTACAGAAAAAAGATCATTCTTTCAAATATAATTAAAATGATCAATTTCACACAAAAACACGGCTATTCTTAAGGTAAACTGCAAATGAGGAAAGCGTCAAACGGAACGTCAAAAAGTCGTCGATCTTAAAACCATGGTTTTAAAGTTGAAGACTTTTTGCACGTCGATCAGCGGCTTGATTTTCAGCCGCCGAAACCCTTAATCCTCATTTTTACCTTCAAATATACAATCTGCTATACATATTTTCAGGCACTAAGAGACAACCATCAGTTCGAGTTCCTCCTCGGACAGTTTGACTACATGCTAGGTCAGCAGCCGGACAAAATCGCGGAGTTCAAGCAAGGCTTGCTGGACTTCCTACGGATCCACTGTCCTGGAGATACGGACACCTACATCATGGTCGCTCTACATTTCAATATGCACGCTGAGGCTGCTAATGTGAAAAGAAAACAAGCTATGAACCTCATTGATGATCTAGAGAAGATGGCTTTGGATGCTTCTAAGGTATGGTATAATTTGTTTATGTTGTATAAGATCATATCGCATGTACAACATTGCTGAAAAATACATTCATATAGCCAAATATAAAATGAACTACAGTAGAACTCCAATTATCCTAATTAATGGGGACCGGGACCTATTCGGATAATCGGATTTTTTTAAAAAAAATTGCCATTGGAGAGAATAAAAGCTACGTTTTGATATTGCACTATTTTTTTATTGAATTAAATGAAAGAAACATGAAATTTTCACATGTTTTAAATATAAATAAAATGTACTTATGTACAAGTTTAGAAATAAAAATCATTGTTTTTTAAACATCTCCGTCAATGTAAGCTGTTTTGCGGTCTTTTTTGTGATTCGGATAATCGGCGATTCGTATAGTCGGAGTTCGGATAATTGGAGTTCTACTGTACTTTGGTTTCCCATCCGCACGTCACGGTGTCGCTGCGGTCCGCTGCGGCGCTGGCGAGCCGCCAATACCATGAATGCCTTTATTTCCCATCCGCATCAAAAAAACATTTGAAATGAAATGTTATTATTTCCACTATATGTTTTTTTATCCGTTTCCAACCAGTTTTATTGGAGATCCATTGGGGAGCCCTATGTCCAGCAGTGAACGTCCTATGGCAGGATAGATGAATTGCCGTTTTCTAGTCGCTTCTTCTCCTACCTTGTTACCGTCTAGGTCACTTTACGAAATTTTATGGAGCCACACGGGACCACTGTAGTTTACCCTCAGAGCAAATAAAAAAATCAAGAGAGAATGTTGTTAACAAACAAGTGAAGCCAACCAAAACTACGCCTCGCCGTGTACAGACAATTACACACACATCAACATACAATGAAACTAAGCCTTGGCTTGTCTGTCGAGCTATGGCGGCGCAACAGCGATGCACTCATACATGTATAAAAAACCGGCTTCACTTGACTGTTCAACGACGTTCCCGCTTGATTTTTTTATTTGCTCTGAGAGTTTACGTGTAATCTCATAATTAGTCCTCAAAATCTATGTGACTGACCGACTAAAAGCCCATTAAGATCATACCAAGGAACACGCAAACACACACACACACAAACACACACACACACAAACACACATATTCATAAAACATACTTACGTTGTTATCAGATTGTAAAAAATTTTTGGATTTTTTTTCTTAATGTTAATAACTTTGGCTTTAAATTTTTATTTTTTTTTAAGTCAAAATTTTTTTATATAATAATGTTAACTGGCGTATTTTTAAATTTTAAATTGTGTACCTATTGGAGAGTCCATCGGCTCCTGAAATACAGTTTCTAACTAGTTCAGGAGCCTTTGGGTCAACTATTCAGACTATTGTAAACTTATGCCCCAATAAACAATTTTATTTTTTTTATTATTTATTTTATACATTCCAGGCTACAGCCAAAAGGCCTATTCAACCCCCAGAATGGCTGCAAATCCACGATAACGTACCGACCAGGTCTCTCCTCGAGACGGCGCTCAACCACTGTACAGACGCTTGCTCTCTCTTTCTACAAGCCGGATGTACGGGGTTCGCGGGCGAGATGGCGACAATGGCGCAACAAGTCGCGCTACAAATATCGCTGTTGAATGCGTCGCCCACTAGGCTGATACTGAATCGAAGCACGGCGCAGATGTATAAATTAGTCAGCGAGTATTTGAGGTAAGAGCTTGAACTAATGTACAGATGCTTGCTCTCTCTTTCTACAAGTTATGCACAGGAAATGTGGTCGAGATGCCTTAACCAATATCGCTGAAAAATTCGCCGCCATGGTGGACTGTACTGTATAAGCCTTTTCAATAGTCCACTACAGGACGTAGGCCTACCCACGAACCATGTGGCCATGTGGGCCATATCCACCACGCTGGCCCAGTGCGGGTTGGTGGATTCACATACGCCATTGACGTATGCAGCGCTGACGCTTGCTCTCTCTTTCTACAAGTTATGCACAGGATATGTGGTCGAGATGCCTTAACCAATATAGCTCAAAAATTCGCTGCCAAGGTGGACTGTACTGTATCAGCCTTTTCAATAGGACGTAGGCCTACCCACGAAGGGTGATTGGGCAAGTGCGGGTTGGTGGATTCACATACGCCATTGACGTATGCAGCGCTGACGCTTGCTCTCTCTTTCTACAAGTTGTGCACAGGATTTGTGGTCGAGATGTTATAGCAAATATCGCTAGCTACTGAAAACTTCGCCGACTAGGTTGACTAACACGGTGTATTTCTAATTTTCAAGTCAAGTTCAATTATATTCTGATTTTTTTGTCGTATGGCAATTTACTTTAGCGAGAGTGACAACAAGAGTGAGCCGCACTAGGTGCCACGCCTGCCTGGGCTGTACTTGCAGTACCAGTGTGAAACTAAAACTTAAATTAGTTCATTCAGCGCAGCGATAGTTATAAGCGAGATAAGCGATTATTATAGGTGCGGCGCGTGGTTATGGAATGCTAGCGTTTATACGCTGGCGCTTGAATGGTGATGGAACGCTGGCGCATAGATGATGTTGTATGTCACGAAGTTAGTCCTATCTACGACCAGGCCTATCTGCGGGACATGGTAACAGGTATGTCACGAAGTTAGTCGCTACAATGTTATTTATTGTTCCCAGTTTCATGGAGGGATTGGTGCTGCTGGCGGGTCGCGGAGGCGAGGCGTGGCGCGAGCTGGCGTACCGACGCGCGCTCACCAACGACCAGGCCTATCTGCGGGACATGGCCGCCTGCCGCCCCGACGTGGCCCTACACTTCCTCAACAGGTAAACACGAGTGTTGTGTCGAGGCGGGGCGTGGCGCGAGCTGGCGTACCGGCGCGCGCTCACCAACGACCAGGCCTACCTGCGGGACATGGCCGCCTGCCGCCCGGACGTGGCCCTACACTTCCTCAACAGGTACACGAGTGTTGTGTCGAGGCGGGGCGTGGCGCGAGCTGGCGTACCGGCGCGCGCTCACCAACGACCAGGCCTACCTGCGGGACATGGCCGCCTGCCGCCCGGACGTGGCCCTACACTTCCTCAACAGGTAAACACGATTGTTGTGTCGAGGCGGGGCGGGGCGCGAGCTGGCGTACCGGCGCGCGCTCACCAACGACCAGGCCTACCTGCGGGACAGGGGCTGTATTATATTACCTGTACGGAACTTTACCGATGACCTCTTTTTACGAAATTTATTTAAAATTTTCAATTTCACTCAGCACTTTAGTACTGGACAATGCTATTTTAAAAGTAACGGTAAACTGCAAGAGGAGCTATCGTGAAATGGAACGTTAATTTAAAAAATACCAAATCAAATATGGCGGATTGTTATCGAATTGTCGAATTTACAAACATTTTAAGTTCCGTATACGTTCCCAGCCGTTAGAAAGTCAAAAATAATGCCCCATGTATTTCATTAAGCGCTATACAGTCTAGCGTTTATTTTTTCTTTATTTTCTTTTTTTATTAACTGTTCAAATGACCGTCTTTAATAATAACAGTTATAATTCAGCATGGTTACAAAAATAATTCTTTTGTTCTAGGTATAAAACTGAGAGAAGCAAGACCCCGCTTTCCCAGATTGCTATGGCTGAACTCCGAAACTTGTGCAGGTGATTTCTAATATGTAGGTACTAAGATCTCGATATTCAACTACTCAAATATAAAGGTACTTTTCCAGGCGACTTCATGTAGACGCAGCAAGCTACGTTGCCGCGTTAATGCTTTTTTCTAAAAAGGTGCTTAGAGCCTATGAGACCCTAGTTACGTCACAGAGTGCCTAGTGGGAGTTTTGCAAATCAAATCGATTCACTTTCACGTCAAGTTGACCGAACGCGTCATACTCGAGCACACACGCTTGACTTATCCAATCACAGACGTTGCCGCGCTTATGTTCGATAGGTTTTGAAGCTCGTTATAGTATAAATAGAAGTTCGAATTTGATACGCTTCGCACCGACGGACGGTACGGTGCGCTCGACACGCCAAACCACCGCACCGCACAAAGACGGTCCAGTGCTTTCCGTGCTACTAGACAGTGATCACGTCGAAATGCATCCAACTTTATTCGAACGTACCGTTCCCAACTTGTCACAATTCGCGGCTACAAATCTTTTCTGAGATTGGTGCCATCGGGAGTGCCCCAGAGCTCTCATCTGGGGCCTTTGTTTTTCCTGCTATTTATAAACGGTCTGGCTTCTAAAATCACTTCCAAATTTCAATTGTTCGCGGATGATCTCAAGATTTATAGGGAAATCCATTCTGATGAAGATATGTTATTATTACAAAAAGACATCGACCTCATTAATGATTGGTGTGCACGCAATAAAATGATACTCAATCCGTCTAAATGTTTTTACATAAACTTTTCGAGGAAAATATCACCGACACGCGCTTCTTACTTCCTTGGTGGTACTCAACTTAAGGAGGTTTTTAGTATGCGTGACTTGGAAGTAATGGTTGACACCAAACTAGATTTTCGTGAGCATTATAGACTTTGTCGTTAAAAAAGCATCTCGTCTGGGATGTTTCGTATCTAGGCAGTCAAAATTCTTCAAAGATCCCACTGTTTCTATTATCCTGTTTAATTCATTCGTGCGTATAGCCTACTGAAGTACTGCAGTCCTGTTTGGAGCCCATCAAACAATATGTTTTTCTGTTCCTCGTTCTCCTAGCCGTCTTGACAATAAAAGAACGTTTAGCTTGCCACATGCTCGTACAAACTACGGCCAACAATCTTCTTTGTATAGCATGTGTTCATTGTACAACAATATATGCCAAGATTTAGATATTTTTAATCCCTCCGTGTCATATTTTAAGCGACGTTTAACATTTATTTTAAGCTAAATTTATAAAAAAATAATTTGTCTTTGTTTTATAGTTTTAGTTATTCAGTACTAATTCTGTTATGCATGCTGTGTTCACTTCTAGAAAGGCATATACATTATGCATGTCGTTTTATTGATGTTTTTGTTTAATTTTTTAGTTTTAGTGTGTAAGCCCAGTTTTGTGAACCATTAATAAAAAAAAAACAAGCTAAAACCGCGTTAGTTGCGGAGAGCATAATTACTTATAATATCATAACTTACTACATCTATCGATTTTTTTACTTTCCTAATTTTTTTTCCAACTCTTGAATGTTATATCTTTGTTGAATTAAAGGTCGTGAGACGAACCTCATAAACACGGAAAAAAATTGTAAAGTTCTAATACTTCTATAATTAAACTTTTTCCGTAATATTTACGGCTTCTCTGGCTAGCGCCATTGAATACGTGTCTCTCTCTCGGAGGTAGAATTGCGACTAAAGTCTAAAGCGCTGAATGGTGCGGTGGTTTGGCCACACGATCAAACTTGGTGCGGACCGCACCAAATCCTAAGGCAGAGTCATCGAACCGAGCGCACCGTCAATAATAATAATAATAACGTGCGGTGGACCGCTGAACATACCATCGAATTTGGTCCGTAGCACACGAAGTTCGCGGTGTGGACCGTACCAAATGCGAACGTCTATTTATACTATTACATTACCATAAATAAAACTCACATTTAGCTATTCAGTTTTCTTTATGTGATATAAGATGGCGCTGTGCCATTTCCATAGAAATCACATCAAACGTTAATGCGATCGAGCAGCTTTCGAAACACAGTTACAAACTCCCATTCGGCCCTCAGTTGTTTTGTAACGTCGATATGTCACGTCTAGTCATCGATGTATCACGTCACGTCGTCAATAGGTACGTCAAAAATAGAGACTGACGATTACGCAATGTATTTCATAGAAATAGATAAAAATATCGCGATGTCGCGTCGCTTGCTGCTTTGGTCGACTATGTCTTTGTACCTTTATTACTAAATGTTTAAACTTTTTGTAAGATTTTTAAAATGCTACAATAATTAGTTTTATGCCAAATTGTTAAGTCTTAAGCAAAAAAACATTATTCTCTCAAATATTAAGCTTCTTTTTGACTATATCGATGTATTCGCATATGATTTGGATATTTGAATGCGACGCATACTTTTAATCGATTGCTGTGATATTTTTTCTATGACTGATGAATTAATTGTAATATATTTTTATAAAATGTTTAAATTTGAATGCAATAAATGATTTATTAAGTTAGATCCAGTTTTATTGCGCTTTGTTTACCTTCACTGTTTGATATAATATAAAAGAAAAAATAGTGCGTCGAGTCCCTCCGCGAAAGAAGTAAAACTTCGTACAACCCGGTTAGAATATCTGTGCACCTCGCTGGAATGCGGCGCCTCTCCCGCTTCCCCTATCACCTCTCCGCGCACTCCCCGGTGCGACAGTACGGTTAGCATCTTCGTTGCCGATCCCGATAATTTTGATATTTTCGCTTTGTTGTTACAGTTATTTTTGTTATATGACGTCACGAGGTCAGGTGCACAGATATTGTGACCGGGTTGTACGTATTTCAGCTAATTTCACGACGCTCACACTGTTTACTTTGCTGCATAGCAAGAATACCACGCGCATATGCTTGGAATCTACAGTCTCTTTCTCTCCCCTACTTTCTACCTTTGTGTATCTTTCTTTCTCTCTCCCTCTTGCGTGGTAACATGGTAGCGTTAAACGTTTAACGCAACCTTGTTGGAAGTCGCATAAGAAGTTTCACTTCAATAGTTTAAAAGACAGTTGTGCATTGTTTTTGGATGGATTTACCCCTATAAGTAGTCGCGAGCTAGACTGCTGGAACTTTTAACAGCATTCTAATCTATAATAATAAATATAGTTTAAAAAAAATATTAAAAGCATGCTTTTTTTAAAATGTTTTGTCATTGTCTTCGGTCTTTCATAGGTGTGCAAAGTTTGAAGAAAATCTGATCGCTCAAAGTAGGTCAAAATCGAGCTTAAAGGGGTTGGTTACAAGCAAGCAAGCAAACATACAGGTGAAACTAATAAAAGCGTGTTAAAAAGTTATTTGTTTACCAAAAGAACAAATACACTACTGTACAAAGAATTTGAAGCGAAAATTTAAGTGTAAAGATTCTATCTAATAATATCATAACTTACTTACTGTCATAATAATAACCTGTCATAGGTTTGCCATTATATGAAACGTATCTCCAAACGGATTAGCTGTGAGTCCGAAACTAAGCTAGGCTTGTTTTTTGCGGTTCAAGTGCAGAGTAATCGGAATCTACAAAACAATCCATTTTATACCTAAAGGATTCAATAATCCTACTGTTTTGAGAGAGATAAATAGACTAGTGTCAGGTGAAATAAAAATCACGTGTACTTAAAATATATTTTATTATAAATTAACACAAACCCAACACAAGACATTGGCTACACCCTAGTACATAGTGAGAGAGATTATAAAGCCCTAATTTAGGGTACAAGTGAAAAGAACCTCAGTCCTTCTAATACTTGAACATTGATTCAGTACCTCTCCATGTAAAACTATAAAAAATATCAAAATAAAACAAAAAATGTAGGTAGCAAAAACGATTTACAAATAAATATCTCATTGTATCAATATCAATAAAATTGTAATAAAAATTACAATGTAACAATTAGAAAGCAAAGTTGTTTAAACAAATGTCTATACAGGGTTATTCCTAATCAATTAGCTTCCTATTAGGGGCTTATTCTGTACATCAAAACTAACAACTTTTGTTCTGCGAGTTTTGTCAAAACTCAAAAAAGAAAAACAGCTGTTCCATACATTTTGTCACGGGCGAACGATATTTTTTATGGAACACCAATATTTCTTTTTGAGTATTGACAAAAGTTGCTGAACAAAATTTGTTAGTTTTGATGTACAGAATAAGCCCGTAAAAGGATGCTAATTGATTAGAAATAACCCTGTATACGTCTGAGTTAAAGGTGTTGTAAAATAAGGTGGTATTTAAATGTTAATTTTCGCCAAATTTTGAACTTCTTGAGCCATGCGAGCGTTTTATTGCACTGTAAATATAATGCATGCAAATATTTAGGCCTGGTTCGGTCAAGATAGTGATTTGTCTTCTTTCAATCGTTATCCTACGAGTTTCGATTAGCCAAAGACGTGACGTCAACTGAAATTGAATAAAACAAAGTAAACGATTTTTTTTTTCAAAATTCAGTTTATGGCACAGAAGAGAAAAGCGTTTGTTCTGTGGTGCATGACATATCCTTGGCTGCACAGCACTCGTTTCAAACAATCAAATAAAAAAATCAAAACAAATCTATTACAAGATCTATATTTGAAATCAGATCATAAGATGAAATGGTTTAAGAGTTTGGTGAAAATTAGCCATACATACATGTACCACCTTTGTCCTGTACAAACTAAATCCGGATCAGTTTATATTTTTTTGCGGGTGCATTATACAACATACAGTCATCAGGATATATGATAGGTAAGGTATTAAATTCGTCGTCATAGTGTAACATGTTCTATAGAAAATCATAAGGATCACAGAGTAAGTAAAGAGAGAGCAATTACTATTTTTCTTCACAGCTAGGGGATTAGAAGCCTTCGCGCGCCATCTATCTACATTAGAAGAAATTGTAGGAGCGATTCCTCTATTCTAAGATAGATGGTATGCAAAGTTCACTACACGCATAAAGTGGAATGTTACCGTTTATAATTTTATTGTAACAGACAGTACGCACTTATTGTGGCCTATATTTGTTACATTAATTTATACAAGTGCTCCTTGCGTGCAAACTAAGAAGTTGTTGATTTTACTTTTAAAGTTGCTCATGGCTCCTGTGTCCTTACTTTGTGACAAGTTCGCATGTACTTAAGTCATATAACTGAACTTGCTGAAGTCGGACTTCTAGTTTGTCAGTGTCCGAAGTATTATGGAAACATTATGGTTTGTGGTAAATGTTTACCTAGTAATTATTATTATTTAATAATTTTACATGATTTTATTAATTTTGTGTCGACTGATGTCGATATCGGCTGTAGCGACTTTTAATCATCTGCTAAATAATCTAATTTCGCGATTACCACAAAAAATGATTTGTACTTTATAATATCTATGAGCTGTTTTAGGATTATCTATGTTACATGTGGCAACGGACAGAGTGCTCGTTTATGAAGTTTGTTGAAGTGACTATAGCCTAGCTTACGTAACCGACACAAGCCACACAAAACATGTTATCTATAAATTAATTTGTGTTATGGATTTCTTGCTTTGTCACCGTCCTTCAAGTCTAAACCATTCATCTAGCGCTAAAATATAAATATTTATTAACGACTAAATATTACAACTTTAGCGCTATGTCTCGATAGCCTTGCACTAGACTTTCTCTTTAAATCATCGGTCTAGTAATGAGTAACTGATAGTTATTACATGATTTAAATCAGTTTGTAAGTTATGTTCTAGAACATGTAGATTCAGAACTTGGTGAGTAACAGAGTGGAATTAGTAATAAGTAATAAATATACTATAGGTATGTAAGGCCTCTTAAATATAATATCGTTGACATGACCACGGTCAGAGACTAAAAAACATAACAAAAATATTACAGGCGAAAAAATAACAATCCACTGATTTTATTCTAAACAATAAGCATTTAAAACATTGGCAAGGGACTGAGGAAACATTTGTTAAAAATTGGAATGTTAATTTTATACATAAGTAAATGCTTTTACAAAAAACATTGTTTAGAAACTTTGCTACAAGTAGGTATAACATTATCAAGTCCTAAATATTTTGTTCCCGAAGTAAGTTTATTTACATTTAGTAGGTACATTATTTTATATTCAACTTTCGAATGAATTAACTAGTAAGGTCCCTAAAATATCGTAACTGTAGTAAGAATCTATGAATTATTTTATTTAAAATGTTTTTAAAATAATATGTACTGTAGCAAATTTGTTGTAGTACTTGACATATAGTACCTACGCTAGATGCGTATGTGCTTACATAAGTACATTTTACTGTTTTGAATTTTCATAAGATATCATTTGAACATTTTATCGTCTATAAAAATAAGTAAGTAGTACACATAAAATAATACTTCATCTTTTATAATTCATTGTGTACTTACATCTGTAAAGTTATGTTTTATTCTACTACATAATTGACTCCGGTAACACTGTATGCTACTCTATCAATATCAACTAGTTATTGTACTTAGTGGTAGCTTTGCAAGTCTTAATAATTAACATTGATTAATCAACGAGCTATTAGTACTGGTCACTAGACGTGACACCATACTACACTGGAATGTCCTTTTCTATGCGAGTAGATATTTCTTCTTGGTAAATGCTACTTTGATTTCAATTGGTCGATTAAAACTTATTTAGTGCATCAAATAAATCTATTCTAATTTTCGCCTAAAATATCAAATGTCAATGTCAGATTACTCCAACTTCAACGCTACGATATTTAGTAGCATTTCCTAATTCTTATATTTCCTAGCGCGCTTTAGGTATACTTAGGTATAGTATACATTTTATTAGCCGAATCAAACTTCCAGCACTCCTCGCACAGCTGTTAAGTAAGCTTAAGTCAGGATTGAGATTTGCGCAGCTTGTAGCTAACTTCGCAGCCGCTAAGGAGTTTGATTATGCCTATGGTTATTACTTCATTACAAAAATAAAAAATCGCAAAATACACACGTCCTCACGATCGAGAGTGTATTGAATTAACAAGTACCTACATTACTTGACTGATCGAGTACTTGGTCAAATGTCAAATGAGAATACTAAAAGTAGAGCGATGTCACGTCTATTAACTTAGTACAAAATACCTCAATCTTATTTAACAAAGATTTATTTAAACAACGAAAAGTAATTATAGATACTTTGGCAGTAGCTACATGATGCCCCTACATCGAATTTTAGAAAAATAAATTGCTTACCGATTTGAGCAAATTAATTTAATAGCGCGATTCAACGCCATCTATGAAGCGATTAGAAAAGTTAAAGGCGTCAATAGAAATGAAGTAACGTTTTTAACGTTGATATGTTACGTAATGGGACGAGGTATTAGTTCCCGAAGTTTCTGTGAAACTCAAAAATGGCTTACGCTAAAATATTTACAGATTAGTAACGGCCTTCGCGGCATAGACACTTCACTCAACAGCCCACAGTCATCAGCTTACATACATTTAAACATTATCTTCACATTAAACATCATCACAGTCTTCTCACATTTCTTAACTAAACTACATAATTCTCCTATTTTGACACTGGTTTTGTCAAAACCAAATTATATGAGACAATATTTACAATAGATTCATTTATGGGAATTGTTCATTCTTAGTCACAGTACATAACACAATAAGTACCTAAACAAATAAAAGATTAAAAGTAAGTAGGTATAGCATCCTCAGATAGCATCCTATTGTAAAAGTTTAATACAAAGGGTTAAAAACTGTTCATAAAGTTTGTCTTACTTTTTAAACGTTTATGTACAACCTAAGGGCACAACTGAGTGCGTCAACAAGACGTCATTGAGCTAATAATTAAATATATAAAATCAATAATGAGATTACGGTCTTTTGTTTCTAAGTAGGCGAAGATAGCATCTTAAATCACTTATCCAAGGCAATGCAGTTTGGCGTGGCAGGTAAAAAAATAAATGCTCTATTTAGTTTAGCGCCATCTGTCGGTCAATAAATGGAGTTATACGACGTGTGTGACGCGGTACGTGTGTCTTTCTTCTAGAACTGTCTGTAAAGTGTGGTGTACGTTCTCTGGCAAGTGGTCTAGTAACATTCTAGGCATTACTTGTAGTTCCATGAAGTCCTCCGGACACGCCCACCGCATTTCAAATGTTGGTTCTTGAGTGCGCACTTTTCTGTAATAAACACATACCATTTTTATTGAAACAATATTTCGTATCTTTAAAACGAAATTTATCAGAGTAGATACGCGCTTACGAGTGCCTAAAAATCTATTTTGAAATTCCCTTATAGCCGACTGTACCAACTTAAATCTTTTGAGGGAAAAGTACTCATTAATTATTATTGAAGTAAGGTAGCTAATTACTAGATTATTATGCTATTTTACCTTTCTTCATCTCCTTCATTACTGTTATCAGACATGTCAAAGAACAAAGTAAATTAATAGGTACATGAAAAGTAGCTGCACTTAAGTGAGCACACAGTAAATACATATGTAGCTATTCAAACCCTCAACGTTTAAAACTTGCCTCAAATGTGCTTATATCTTAAATACTTTCAAGTATAAAAGAGCAATTCTTGTAAAAAAAATTGTAAATAGGTTATATTTGTATACAATATTTCGGACCTCGGAAACAGTTTGAGATTTTGATGAATCTGGTATTTAGATAACATTTTTCAATTTATACGGTATACCTAACTCTAAAATAAACGCGAGTAGGCTATATTTTATAGCACCATCTCGTGTCATAAACTAACATCTTCTGGTTGTTAAATGGCGCAAAAACCGCTCGGTAGCCCAGATATTTATGTATAACTCAGTTTTATTTAATCTATGCTTTAGCTAAGTTAGTCACTTACTTTTCAATACCCATGCGCTTGCGCCTCACAATGTGCAGTATCCTTCCAGCCGTGAACAGTCGGTTAGAAGAGAATCGCCGCGCGAACACATCGCGCGATACTAGCGCCGCTTCCTGAGAAGTAGAAGAAAAATTGATATTACTCATATGAACTAGAAAATATACATTTTTAAAAATCTTTGCAGATAGCTTAGCTTGGCGTTTAATTTTTGCTCGTCTACTCATGAGTAACAGTAATATTTAAGCAGTATCAAAATTACAAAAGAATGCAAAAAAGTTTTAAACAGCGGGTAGATAGCTATTCTCTGCAAAACTACCGAGTTTTTATGAGTATTGTTATGTCACAAAAGCAAAAGTTTTATTTATGAAAGTCTATGTAGGTGTAATCCGAGTTAGAAACTTATTGTTAAACATAAAAACACAGCAACAAAAACCGCAACCACAAAAAAAAATCTACAAATGATAGTACATCTTGAGCACAGCACACAAAACTCATAACGAACTCACCTGCAAAAGCTGCAACACAGAGCAAACAACGAAGTAGTCAGAGATCAAACTGATATTTTTCTTCATAGAAAACGGCTTTCTCCTATTTGACAATAGATGGAAGACGCCACGCTCTATGTTTAAATAACAACAATTCAACAATATGGCGCTATCGTTTCCCGAATGCTACACTGAAGAACACAAGATGGCGCTGCTTGTGACTTTGGAACTGTCCGTAGAACTATCCTTGCTCTGTGGATAAAGTCTTCGCTTTTTAGTCTACAAAATAATCCTCTTTTTACTCAATTCTTAAATAAATCTTCTGAAAAAGATAATTTCTTGCAATCTTCAGGTAATTATTTCACGACGAATACTCGTATACTCAAAACCAAAAGAGCGACTGATATAAAAGAGTCCTGACCCCTTAGCGTCTATCTTTTACCTATCTAGATTCCATATAGCTGCCGCATATACATATTTAGCAGCAGAATAATTTTATACACTGTACACTATGTTTGTTGATTTTAATGTTAGTCAAGTCAAGTATTTAGTATGCTAAATACAATATGATCTATCTATATTCAGTAAACCACAGTTTTGAATATACAAACAGCCTGAAAAAATACAGCCAGTAGGTATATTGGAGCAGTTCTTGGCCTAGATCTTACAGGCAATTCAAAATTAAGTCCTGGGAATATAAAACAATCGGAGAATCAGTTACAAATGTCTCAATGCTGTTTGTTTGTTTTGAGGTCATAGCACTGTGTGTCATTTTCAATGAGCATTCCCACACGCAACCATTTAGCCTTCAATTTAGCACTCGACTGTTCAATGCTACTATTGTTTGTTAATTGGATTCCTCGTACTCGGATACTCTTTGAAAAGTTTGTACCAATTTTTTAGTATGAAAATGAAAGCACTTTCAGTTTAGGATCGCGCATAATTTACGTAGCTATATGTTGGCTTATTTATACAAAGCCCGGATTTCGGAAACATGCAACGATTTTGATAAAATTTGGTGCCTAGATGGAGCTTTAATTCTAAATTAATATGTAGGTATTGGCGGTATTTAAAAAAAACGCGTTTTTTAGGGTTCCGTACCTCAAACGGAAAAAACGGAACCCTTATAGGATCACTTTGTTGTCCGTCTGTCCGTCTGTGTGTATCTCGGGAACGCGTAAAGTTATCGAGTTGAAATTTAATCTGTATACGTATGTATATCTTTGGTCTCTTGCGGTTGTGTAAAAGAAAAACTTCTCAGTTATCGTACAAAAAAGTTAGAGCCGTTTATGTTGTAAAAAACCGCATATTTCGACACTCATAAAAATCAAAACCTACAGGGTACTTCTCGTTGACATAGAACTATGAAATTTGGCGAGAAGCATTGTCTCAGAGCACACATATTAGAATAAATCTTAAAACTGTACATTTTTATTTAAATCACAAAAAATAGGGCCTCAAAATTCACAAAATATGGATTCAAAATTCAAAGTGAGTATTCGTATCATGTAAGGTATCATTTAAAAGAACTTCATTAGCACATGCTAAAACAGGTTTTTAATTATTTTAACAATGTGTTTGTGCGGAACCCTCGATGTGCGAGCCTGACTCGCACTTTTCCGGTTTTTATTTTTACTTACTAAGAATCAATTTTGAGATAAATTAGAACACCTCTACAAGTTTAGAAGTTTAGTGATTCATGCCAACAACAACTGACTGACAATTTTACACCACTGGCAGACTTCACAATACTACAGACTACTATATGTACAGCTGCCTGCAACTGCGGCCTAGTGTTTGAGGGGCACTATATAAAAATGTATGGATCTGTACGAATACTGTAGTTTTCCTGGAGAAGTCTTAAGGGTACTAAGGCTTCTGATCTGATTAGACCAAGGACTTTGTATACTATCTGGACTGCGCACACGAAATTTGGCTCAAAGTTAGTTTAGGAAAATTCAACCTTAATGCGTTGTAACAAAACATATATTCCTTTGAAATGGCATAAGAGAGACGCTGTGCCGAGTGAGACTTCCCAAAGTGATGAAGTTGTCCCGCTCGCACTATTGCCATTTCGGAACGACATTTATATATGGTAGAATTATTACCTGTAAAGCCGCAACTGTCTTAACCATTTCTTAGTTTTTTTAACAATGTAGTTTGTTAAGATTTTAGTTAAAATTGCGAATAGATGCCAATAAACAGAGTTTGATATTTATTTTGTATGAATATACCTACGTCTTTACGATTAACGGTTATTTTTTATTTTTGACTAGAGTATCACCGTCGATTGCAAATGGCGTACTATGGTGTATACAAAGAAGTGTAGTAGGGTGACAATGCTGGACATATTTCTTAAACATGCTGGGTGTACAATTGGTGTATAGCCGTGGTTGTCATTTTTAATTTTTTTGGGTTGTAGATTTCAAAATTGGCATCCATTTTGGAATTGAAGATGGCGGACGTCACTATTTGCTAAAAGTCGCGATGGGTGTCGCTTTAGAGGTTTTTGGGGGTGTAGATTTCAAAAATGGCATCCATTTTGAAATTAACGATGGCGGACGTCACTATTTTGAAAAAGTCGTCATGGGTGTCGTTTAATAGGTTTTCGGGGTTGTAGATTTCAAAAATGGCATCCATTTTGAAATTAAAGATGGCGGACGTCACTATTTTGAAAAAGTCGTCATGGGTGTCGTTTAATAGGTTTTTGGGGGTGTAGATTTCAAAAATGGCATTCATTTTGAAATTAAAGATGGCGGACGTCACTATTTTGAAAAAGTCGTCATGGGTGTCGTTTAATAGGTTTTTGGGGGTGTAGATTTCAAAACTAGCGTCCATTTTGGAATTAAAGATGGTGGACGTAATTTTTTTGAAAAATCGTCATGGGTGTAGTTTTCGAGGTTTTTGGGGGTGTAGATTTCAAAAATGACATCTATTTTGGAATAATTAGAGATAGCAGATGTTGCTTTTTTGAAAAAGTCGTCATAAGTGTTATTTTTTGAGAATTCGGTGGTTCATATTTCAAAATTGGCATTCATTTGGAATTGAAGATGGCGAACATTACTTCAAAACGGATGCCAATTTTGAAATATACACCCCCAAAAACCTCGAAAACTACACCCATGACGATTTTTCAAAAAAGTGAGGCCGCTATTTTTTATTTCAAAATGGATGCCTTGTTTAGAAGCCTTAAAATTCTGTTAACTGCGGAAGTCGACTATTCGTGAACAAGTTTTCGTGATTAAGATTTTTCGTGATAAGGTCTATTTGTGACAAAGTTTTCCGTGAAAAAATTTTTGTGAAAAAATTTTTCGTGGTTAAGTAGGTACTGACACGGGTTGCGTGATATGTGTCAAGATTACATCTATGAAATTTAAACGTTCATCAACACCGTAAATATGGATTCCAGACCATTACTGAAGGAACTCATCGAGATCTACATTTCCGATGACAGCTGTCAAACTTAAAAGTGGTTTATCTCCGTCATTATCAATTCTAGACCATTGCTGTCTTAACAAAGGTGAAAGAACTCTTCAAGATCTACATTTCCGATAACAGCTGTCAAACTTGAAACTGAATTATTTCCGTATATATTAATTCTAGACCATTGTTTTTATAGGGATTGGTTTTATAGAGATCTTCAAGGAAGGCCTATGCCCAGCAGTAGGCGTCTTATTGCTAAAGCGACGACGATGACGCAGGACGACGAGTTAGGGGTAAGATAACTGCGATTCCTGCGTGCAGTAACATTTCAAAGAAAAATTATATCCCAAGATGATCGAGATGTTTTGGTCATCCTACTTGGAAAAGAGACACAATCATCTGATGTGGTATCCTTGTCGGCACGTTTTTCTTTGCCAGTACTCAATCCTGTTTATATGATAAATCCATGGATTAGACTATTGAAGGACTATTCACAACACTGACTTTTCTATGCACTATTTACATCAACACGCCACAACTAGGCATGATGTATAAAAAAATATAGTTAGTCCGTCAAGTAGGTTATTAAAAAATATTATACTCTATAAAATATAACTTGATCTCTGCGACAGCTGTCAGAAAAATCACGCCTATGAAGTCCTGAATTTCTTAATAGTATAGACAGTACCTGTCAATGTCATACTTTATGGGCATGTTGATTAGTGATGGGCGACGAATGATCGTGACCACAGAGTTTTAGATAGAGTTTTAATTAAAATATCGATAGTTTTTACTAACGATATTTTAAATAAAACTTAATTTATCATTAATTTTATCGTGTATTTTAATACCATAACATTATTTACATGTGTAATTAAATTAAACCCAATTATATGTCACATTAGCATCGATAATAGTGAAAAACGTCGCTAAATACTATCGTAACATTATTCTATTTTATTATAATTTATTTAACTAATATCATAACATTATTCACATGTATATATACTTGATCTTAAATAATAATGAGTAAATAAAATCCAATTTCTCACCTACAACTACTCATTCGATTTCATTACAAAATTGTTTGATAATCGATTTTTTCCACCACTATCCCAACTCTAAAAATGTCAATCTTCTATGTCAATGTCACTGTCGCAGAGATCAAGCTATCTTTTATGCAGTATAGACACGTATTTATTCTTTTGTTAATTAAACAAAAATTGATAGAGATATTGCCCGTTTAAGTTCCGCGTAACGTCACAAGTCACGTACAAATGTATGGACTTTTGTCAGCGAAGTGACGTCACGACCCCACTCCCAAACTTTGACATGATTTATCTTTGTCGTTTGTTGTTTGATTGACAAAAGAAAAAAAACGTGTCCGATATTTATCGATAATCTAACTCGCGGACTAAATTATAATAAAGTTTATTTTTTCGTTTTTTTTTTTACCCTGTCATCATGCCTATTATTGGCCGAATCATACAAGTCGGCGCTTGTGAAGTCATCTACAAGCTGTGCAATATCCAATCACCGCGCAGCTGTATGTGAGCTTCAGTCAGGATTGGATATTGCGTAGCTTACTAACTTTACATCCGCCGACTTGTATGATTCGGCCTATACAACAACATCACACAACAACACACTACTTACGTGAAATGAGTGGTTAATAATGGTAAGACAAGAAGCCAGCAAGCAGCACGACACCTGGTAGTAGGGGCTCAACTGACAGCACTCACGGTGGAGACGCTCTGGACCAGCAGCGCGTCCGTGGAGTCGTCCGAGTGGTTGGCTTCCAGGTCCTCGGGCCGCCGCCAGGTGGACTCCAGGTCGCGCGCTGGTACCCCGAACAGAGCGTAGCCGAAACCGTTCAGCATTATCCGGTACTGGAATCAAAATTTAAGGATTTTTAAGGGTCAACATGGTCGCTTCTTCTTCGTGTTCGGTGTGAGGGCGATTAGTCCTACACTGACGTAGGTATTGGATGTTTTGTGCATTTCTCCCTCCAGCGTTTACTCGAGGCATCCCAGCCCACGTATTATCTATGTATTCTGAAGGCTTTTAACTTTGCTTTTCCTCCCGGTTGCTCTCATTGCGCGAGTAACTGGCGCGAGCAGGAGAAAAATCGAAGCGTCAGAACGCGTACACAATCAGGAGTCTAACATCTCCGTGGTACGCAGCCCACGTGCGTAAATACTCGGATAATAAGGAATTGTTTAGTTCACTTTAACAATAGGTACTTTTACATTCAGATCAGCAAGCACAGAACAGGGAATAGTTCTGCTGTTCTGTGTCAGAAAAAGTTGATTTTGTTATTTACGATTTCAGTAAAATTTTGTCAAAATTATGAGTAAAATGAGAAAGATATAGATATAGGATTTAGTCTAGAAAATCATCCAGCACAGATAGGTGAATTACCTACCTTAGGCAGCTTGGTAGCGTGAATGGTCTGTATGATCTTGGTGCGCAGGTTCTCGATGCTGTGCACGCTGAGCCTCATGACGAGGTCGTCCCCGACGCCCACCGTCATCACGAAGCTCTCCGTGAACCGCGCCGCCTCCCGGCTTATTAGACCCGCTGGAATATTTATACAACTATTTATCTGTTTATTTCGGAGCGGGTTCAAAACATAATGAGTATGGCGTGTGACAATATAATTATACAACTAACAACTAGACTACATATTAATGTAATAGGTAGATACATGCGCTTTACTCCCGTGATATTTCTATTTTTGTAGGTAATTTTTCCGGAATGAAAGTAGTCCATGTCACTTTATAAGCTTTGGACTATATGCATGACAAAAATCAAGTGTAATCAACGAATAAATCAAAATCGGCTTGCATTTGTGAGTTATAAAATGGTTATTTTTTTTAAAATAGTTGGTAATTTTTATGTTTCCTAAATCAGGACAGTTGTTGTTAAAACACCATTAATAATCCACGGAGAAACTGCAGCTTATGAAAAATATTAAATTTACCTGGCGTAGAGAACGCGTACACCTTGAGATGAGGGTACCTCGGTCGCAGTTTCAGTCCCACCAAGACTGCCACTCCGGCACCCAAACTGTGACCTGAAAAACAATTTTATTCTATCAATCATCAATTTTAAATCAGAGAGTCATTCCAACAATTTTATTCTATCAATCATAAATTTTAAATCAGAGAGTCATTCCAAATTATCTTGTCGGTTGTCTCTCAATGAATTTTAGAACATCTGTGAGTCGTTGCGTGAGGGTCCCACAGATCTTTGAGTAGATTATACCTAATTATAAATCTAGATATTCTAGAGTTACATTAATCACACATAAAACTATTTTAAGAGTTTAAAGAGATTCAAAGATTAGGACAGTATCTTCCAAGAGACATTCAAATAGTAAATTCGCTAATCGATATTTAATGGGATGTATAGATTACTCGTACGATACGTGGTTTTGGCGAAACGAACGCTACGAATGGATAAGCAAGTGATGACAATACACTATACATGAATGGCATTATAAGCAAGTGAAGACGATTGTCATAATTGCCATTTGGCTTTGGTTTTGTATGAAAATAAGCGCAAAGCATATGGCAATTTCATTCACGGAATCGTGTAATGTAATAGTGTCTAGAGACTCTAGCTAGAGCGGTGAGCTACATTCTATGTAGCATTTGTGCCTATCTGCGAGCAGGTACTCGTATGTGGTGAACTGGGAAGCTATACAAAACAGGAAAGAGTTTGAGAAACGTGTGTGTATAGTATAAAATGTGTGTACCAGTAAGAATGAGGTCATAGTGCGGGAACTGCTGGAAAGTGCGGTCGAGCACCGGCAGCAGCCTTTTCAACATCTTGGCGGCGCCCATCGCCATTCCCTTGTGCGCCGCCGTGTCTTCCGGTAATCCTGGAATACCAGATGTAATGGTTATAGTTTCAGCGTAGTTGACGGAGCGAACGGAGTGAGAGATAGTCTCAGTTTTGACTTGACGATTTTTCTTTCGCCTGTTCGGATGTTGATCCTCCTCTATAGGTAGCATTTTCAACGAATCTTGACGAAACTTGGTACTCAGGTTCTATACTTTATTTTTTTCCATGGGCTATTTTTGACTGATTCCCTCAAAAAGGGGATAAATTTGCTGTCGCTCTATTTAATTAGCGGTAACTAATCGGTTGATGGCTCAATAATACCTATATGGTAAAATGGTTTAGTATCTAAATCATTACAAGATTTTCAAGTATGAACGAAATCGGTCAAGAGCGAGTCGAGATTTAGGTTTAGTAAAATCCAGTCAAATAGTTGTGAAGTCTACTAAGTAATTTTTGGAAAACTACTCGGTTTAGTACTCGGTTTAGCCTTGCTGTGTAAAGTATATAGACTTTTACAAGTCACTCATACTCATTAACATACTAGCCATGTAGGTAATCATTAATACGATCAACTTTTAATCGCGATGAACACCAAAATCCCGAAAAAAGATACGTACGATACCGTACAAAAATATCAACGACTCAACAAAATGTATCGAAAAGGTTGTAAACTTATTTCCAGTTCTGGGTTTCATGGTAGAATTTGTGCGTAATGTTGACACAGTAATTATAATAGAGCAACAACTTGTATGTCTGTAGTATTTATCAGCTCTACATTGTAAGTGAAGCACAACAATCGTCACCCTCCCAGCGTGTTTGGTAGACGTGTAATTTGGGTTATCATTAAATTTTGTGTATCCGGAAATAATAAATACCAAACAGAGTCTGTTAAAGATAACTCTTATTTATCTACCAAAACAGTAATAATGAGCAGTAGGCAAGTAATCTTACATTATACATACATTTTCTTCTTTGGTGTAATTAAACATTAACAGACATGGAGGTTCTTTTTGATGAAACCCGTCGGATCCATACATAATTCACCCACAGAGTGATACCTAATATCTATATGTTGGTCGTTGTAAAGATTCCTTAAGGGAAGTTAAGCTATTTGTTATTGTACTGTGCCACTGCCAGTCTTTAATAGTTTACTGTTAAACGTAGCTCTGTCTAAGTAAACCTCAAAAGGATATTGGGCTATATCTAACTATCTAGCACAATTTTATACTCTGGTGGATTCAGATACGCTATCAAATTACATCTCCAGACGTACTCGTATGCAGGTTTCGTCATGATGTGTTCTTTAGATAAAAAGCCAGTAGTGGTGTGAAAATATGAACATAAATTCTAAAGAATCCTATATCTATTTTATCATTTATGAAGACGATTTCACGATTTTAAGGCGAGCGACCCCCTGCTAGTTAGACCCCCACGGCTTCCCAAAAAAATCCTTTTACATTTTTTGTTATTTAACCTGTACTGCCCCACTGCTAGGCAAAGGTCTCCCCCAATTCCTTCCACTCCTTTCTGTTCTGTGCTACCTCCGACCAATCCTTTTTAAATCTCTTGATTTCGTCAAGCCATCGTGTTGGAGGACGGCCTCGGGGTCGACTGGACAGAAGAACCCACTCCGTTGAGACCTTTGCCCATCTGTCTGGGTGCATACGACTCACGTGTCCCGCCCACTCCCATTTGAGCTTTGCAGATTTACATAGGTATTTATTTTTTAAGTCCACTCACTCCTGTCTCTCTATCATAAGTTGCCTGGAAGAAATCACTTTTAGTGATAAGTACGTCAGTTGCTTCACGTGTTTAAGGTTCTGTTTTTCTGTATATTTTGCAATATCTGTGTGTGTGACTCAATAAAGAGTTTATCAATCATCACTCACCATCAGCTTCAAACTTCTCGCAGCCCGCGCTAAAATCCGTGAAGATGTCTCGTAGAGAAATCGACCCTCGCACCGCCACCACTATGCTCTCCCTCTCGTGGTCCGCTATCACACAGAATGGTAACTGAAAATCAACAAAAATATTACTAATCTCTTTATAATTTATGTCAAGATATGTATTTGTGACAAGCAGTCTAATCTTATAAATTTATGTAGAACGTTCATTTACTTGAGCGTAGGTGGTGAATGTAGGCGGATCCATACAAATAGGTAATCCAGATCAGCCCAAGCAAAGCCCTACTTAGTCTATTCACTCAAATGTGTAGGATGTGAATTAAGAAAGTAAGTACGCACACGAAAATACACTTGTCTCGTAACAAAAATATAATCGGTCCCGAAAACAAAATTTTTTCTTACTAAAAATATTTGCTTGTCAGGAGAAAATCTTTATTATGTACCTCAAAAACTCTGTTGTTGAAAGAAGCAAAGATGATATCATCGGCTGACGCTTTGGACATGTACTTGATACCCGCAAAGTTGCACATGCAACAGTTGTCATCTGTCACTATTGAGTTCTTTGGCCTGTAACCAAAAAAACATCTAAATACTAAGACACAAATATCTCACTCGGAATTCCTACCTACGACTTTACGACCTCTGGTATTGTAGCTTCGCACGAATAAACTTTAAACAATTAAGAATTCCTTTGCTATTCCAAACAAAGTCAGACCTATAAGTAAGAGTAATTACGCAGACGAAGCTTGAGTATAATGACATTACCCAAAGTAACCCTCCCGAAAGCCCTATTTCAATGTGGGTGAGCCTGATTTGTTAGGCAAAACACCTATTTAATATTCAACAAGCTTTCTTATACAATGTGGAAACTTAGCGGGTTGCCACGTGAAATTCTGTAGCAGGGGCGAAGGTACTGCCCGTATCTGTCGTATCAATGATACGGGGCCTCCGGGCTTCAGAAGCCCCGAATGTTTTGGCCGAATCCATACCAAACCCCCTCGGCCAAATTTATAGATTCTTCCTCATACATTGGACGCCAACAAAATATACAGGTCATCCCAAACGCTTAAGATACGTAACTGCGCTGTAGTAGCAGTTAAGGTAAGATGTGCCCCTGAAATTACGACGCGACGTAAAAGTTGGGAAAGCCATTACTGGGATGGAAGCTTTAGATTGAGATAAACCAGTAACGACCTTTTGGAGAGTACAAGTAGAAAGTTTTTCTATCACAATATTGCATAGACGCGGCTAAGCGACACTTCGAGATGAGGAGTAGGTATTCATCAGCAAGATATTTGTCAAGCCTTTTTTTCATTAGGAACAAGTGCTTCGAGATACTGTCACAACATCGCACGACTACTTCGCTGTATTTCATTACAGTCTAGCTACCGCCAAACGCATTGTGAAAGTTTCAGTACAATGTGGTTTATCTGAGTCTTATCTACATTGTTGCACAAAAACGTTTCGCTGTGAATTCTATATGCTATTATCGGGCGGCACAACACCTCAACTGAAGCAGCATTGGTAGCAACAAAGTGTTGTCGGCAGGCAATTTGACCTAGTTGTTCTTATAGATCTTGACAGTTTAGGAATTAAGCATGATAAGCTGAATTACTATTAGGTAGCTAATAGTAATTCAGTTTTAGTTCTAGCTAAAACATTGTCGAATAAAAAATACTTTGAGACAACTCACCGACAACAACAGCACGTCAAGTGCCGCGCCAGCTTGCAGAATCCCGTAAAGCAGTGCCTATAAAGTACATAAGGCCACCCATAAGCTGCTATCGACAGCTTCAGGTAATGCAACGCATCTTCCAAGTTCATCCACGGGGGGGTTTCTGAGAACACCTTGTTGACATCCGTCGTGTATATCGGTTCCTCATCGTTGAGCATTTGGATTCTCCGCATTTCTCTAGTTTCCCGTTTCTGTCTGACTCTGAGAAGAACGCAGCCAGCAACGACGTCCGAAGGCACCAGGTCGGTTGACCGGAACAAAGCACTCAGCAGAGCTGCAAAAAAACTTGCTTGAGCAACCTTGAACTAATTCAATGTGTTGAAACTATAACGTAATATATGAGTAAGATGTTATTACTCAACTTCTGTGAACGCCAATATTTAATCATAAATTTTCCCAAGTACATCTACGTCAGGTAACATTGAAACTATTTAACATCAAATATTTGTCTTTACCTTTGAAGGTTTCTCAGTAATGCTACGTAAGCTATGTGCGATGTAGAGCTTGGGGAGGTTGCTTTGTTGTTCAAGGTTATTTAAGATTTGCGGCTAAAAGTTAAGGACATCAGAGCTGTAGGTACATGATGACGTGGAAAAGGACTTAAACAAAGCTTGCTGAGGGTTTTAGAGTGCACTTATATGCACATACTTACAGAAAACTATTTAAAAAATCTTCAGTGAGGCTTCTCACAATAGTCTAATAAAATAAGCATGTCTCTATATAAACCTGTATGGTGTATGGGTACAATATTAATGATTTTTTTACTGGCAACTTAGGGAACTTATAACTCATAATTGTACTCGTGTCTCGTACCTACTTTTACTGGAAGTGATCAGTGATCAGAAATCGCCTCAGATAAAGCTAGTCTAGAATGTATAATCACTGATGGTGTAGATCCTAACTAGCGACTTTGTTTTTCAGTTACTGTACTGTACCAGCCTTTTTTTTTTAATAGTCCAATGCAGGACCTATGCCTACCCACGAAGGGTGATTGGGCCATATCCACCACGCTGGCCCAGTGCGGTTTGGTGGATTCACATACGCCATCGATTTTCTTCTACGGACGTATGCAGGTTGCCTTACGATGTTTTCCTTCACCGAAAAGCCAATGATGTGAAATTCCGTACATAAGTTTCAAAGAAACTCATTGGTACGAGATCGGGATTTGAACCCACGACCTGTTACTGTTACTGTACATATTTGATATTTTGACTGTTTTTATACATACATTGTTCTCACGTTTTTCTTTACGTAATGTAATAAATTACTTATGTGATGTTATTCTAGGAGGTACACCTTTTTTGCATACATTTAATGAAGTGACTGCCGCTTAATTGTTTAAAGCAATAATTAGTTACCTATGCCTTTTAAATTATCGTGGTCATATTTTTTTACAAATAGGTAATTTAGTTTGAGTTACAAAACATTTGTTTTAATGTAAATAACGGTACATACAACTTAAGTTCTCAATTGTTTTGTGCGAAATAATTGGACGTAATGCATTAACCTGAGTCAATTTTGTTTTTTGTTAGTTATGTAATGGTTACGTGGATAAGCATTCTCGAACACAATTATAACTTTAATTTACATCTATTTGTATCCGTTACAAATTATTCACTATAGTATTTTTTTTTTCACTTTGTACCTTGTGTACAGTGCGCTGCAGTAAGAACACTTCACGGTATTTTTTTTGTGTTATATTATTTAAGAAAGCCCTTCTTTGGTAAAATCTACTATATTATATTGGCTGAATCAAACTTGGCGGTTGTAAAGTTATACGGCACTTCACAGCACCAAGCTGCGCATATCCCCTCTTCTCGCAGCTGATATAACGAATTTGCTATTGCTCAATCACTCGCCTCGTTTTCACAGCCGCCAAGAAGTTTGATTCAGGTTATATCTCATTTGAAGAAGTATGTACAGTATAAGAGCAAAGTAAGCAAAAACTAATTATTGGTAGCTCGCCTCAAGTCAGGGTCATACATTGGCTATGTTGGCTACATATTATTTATTTATTTATTTATTGCAAATATATACATAATTCAGTTAAAAACTAGGTTAACTAAATATATGGCATATATACCCTGTTTTGAGGGCGCAGCAATAGCTAGTACAAACTGAACTATTGTAACGCAGTAGGAGCCCGTTGTAGGTATGGAGTAACTATGATGTAATCTGCGGTGTCTTCTGGGAAGCTCTATTGTTTTGCGTTTTTTATTGGTGTCTTTTGTATTCAGTTTTATGGCTTTATAACTCGAGCGGGATCAGTCTTTGTATCTCGTCTATTGTTTATTTTTTTTTGGGAGTTTACGTAAATGAAAAACAATAGGGATTCTCGAACTTTCAAGTTGTTTACTTGTTAACACAATAGCTCTTATTAAGATCGAGTAATGTTGCGAAATATCTCGTAGGTTCGAGACTGTAGGAAATAACGGGTATAAATACGCCGGCCGACCCGTGGGGATCAGTTTTATTCGTTTACCGTCGAAGCGATAACTACTCGGGTTAGAGTGCGATACCAGTGATTGTGAAGTGACTAGCTTGTGTGAATATCAGTGCCAGTGTAAAGTGTTTGTGCGAACCAGTTGTGTCGTGTGTTTTTGTGATTTTTGTGGAGCGATTGTGTGCAATAAAGTGCAAAGTGAATAATCGGCGTTTTAACTGACTATCTAAGAACCCATCTCGTAACATTTGGTGTCAGAAGGGTGGATAGTTGAAAATGCCGGTAACACCATACGACGAAGAGACCCCTCGCACAAGGAGTCAGCGCCGACAGGAGGAAGCGCGCCGACAAGAGGAGCAGGAGCGCCGCCAGGAGGAGATCGACCACAGGCGCTTTGGAAATAATTCGCTGTTAATGGAAGGCAGTGAGTCCGAGGCAACCAACGACGACTCCAGAAACCTAGGAGCACCTGCTGCGGCACCTTCTGTGGTACCTGCTGCACCACCTGCTGTGGCACCTGCTACATCACCTGCTGTCCCTGTGGCATTTGATATGGCTGCTTTGATGTCCATGATGCAGTCGATGTTCGATCGCAACAAAGAAGACCAGGCTCGCCTACTGGAAGAACAGGCCCGCAACAACAGAGAAGAACTCCTTACAAGCTTGCAGGCGACCTTGGGCAGTGAGATAAAAGAGGTCAAGGACACGGTTAAGCAGCTTGATACCAGCGTAAAGGAGCATGAATCCCGAATTGTTGATGCGGAAGCACAAATCGCCGATGTAAGGAAAGCCCTCAACGTCATAAAGTTAGGAGGTGGAACTGCTGCATCTACAACCTACTCGCCAGCCCCACAAAAGATTAAAGTGACGCCTTACGACGGGACATCATCATGGTCAGCCTACAAAATTCAATTTGACGCCGCCGTTCAAACCAATGGATGGAACAAGGACCAAGCCAAAAACGCCCTCATCATGAGCCTTCGTGACGAAGCCCTGAGTATTCTGGATGCCGTGGGTAAGGAAGTGACCTACGATAAATTAATGGAAACGCTGGAGAGTCGCTATGGTGATGAGCACCTGGAACGTGTGTACCGAGCGCAGTTGAAGAACAGGGTGCAACGTCGTAATGAAAGTCTTCAACAGTGGGCCGTCGAAGTGGAGAAACTATTCCGGAAGGCATATCAGTCCGCGCCATTACCCAACGACGAACATCTAGTGGAAGCGTTTGCTAACGGGATAGCTGACTTCGAAGTAAGAACTGCAGTAAAACTCGGGCATCATAAAACACTAAAGGAAGCGTTGGCTCAAGCCTTAGAAGTCGAGGCTGTAAGAAATCCAGCGAAGGATATCCAACAAATAAGGGAGGTAAAAGACGCATCACTTCGTACAAGGTTTGGCCCTAGATGCTACAACTGCGACGAAAGAGGCCATTTATGGCGGAATTGCCCAAAGCCACGTCAAACGAGGGAGGATCGACCATTAGAAGAACGGCAAGAACGGCCGCACCGTGACACCACACAGCAGCAGGGAAACGAGTAAGCGCCAGGACCAAGGGGCGGGTGCTGGCCGGTCTAAAAAAGGCCCCAAAGATTTTGATCTCACAAGCTCATGATGGGAACAGCCTGATCATCAATGGTGCCATCAACGGAACTTCTTGCAAGCTGACATTGGATACTGGAGCTTCTCGCACTGTCGTCAGTGCTCGATTGGCTAAGCGCTTTCTTCCGAACTTCGAAAGCTGCAAAACAGTTGAACTTCTGACAGCGACCGGCCAGCACATATACGTCCGAGGAGAGAAGCTGGTGGAGTTAAAGTTGGGTGAGAAAACTTTCCAACATAAAGTCATTGTGGCAGATATAGTTGACGATTGCATTCTGGGTCTTGACTTCATGCGAGAACATCATTGTGAGATTGACGTCAACCAAGGAATCTTGAAATGTGGAAGAGAAGAAATCTTCATGGAAGGCGCCATATCAGGAAAGGTTTATTGTCTGCAGAGAACAGTCCTTCCACCTAGATCGGAAACCATTGTGGCAGTTAGATTACCGCCAAAGTTGGGACATCAACAACGATGTGTGCTAATAGAACAATCGGAAGGTGATCAACCATGGTTAGTGGCCCGAACTTTGGTGAGGACTACTAATACTGCTGTGGTGCGTGTGCTCAACACAAGTAACGAGGAACAACTCATCAAAGGAGGAACCCCGATTGGTACATGCGAAGAAGTAGACTGGATGCGCAGATGCCAAGAACAACCAAAGGAGGAATACTACTGTGCTGGGAGTTGCAACGTGTCAACACTATTGGAAGATTCCCGGAAAGATCTCTCTGAAAAAGAACTTCTGATGGCGAAGAAGATACTACAGCGCTTTACCGACATATTTGCCCTCGATGATACTGTCAACGGGAAGACTGGCTTAGTGAAGCACACGATAAATACAGGAAACATGCCACCGATACGACAGCGGCCAAGAAGGATACCAGTGGCTCGAGAAAAAGAAGTTGAGTCAATGATTGAAGACATGGCGCTAAATGGTGTGATAGAACCTTCATCCAGTCCGTGGTGTTCGCCAGTGGTTCTAGTGAAAAAGAAGGACGGCAGTATGCGGTTTTGCGTTGATTATCGACGACTCAACGACGTAACGAAGAAGGACAGCTACCCTTTGCCGAGGATTGATGACACGTTGGATACACTGACGGGCATGAAGTGGTTCACTACGTTGGACTTAAAGAGCGGGTACTGGCAAGTGGAAATAGACCCTAAAGATAAGGAGAAGACCGCATTTTCTACGGGAAAAGGCCTGTGGCAATTTAAAGTGATGCCGTTTGGGTTGTGCAACGCCCCCGCTACGTTCGAAAGGTTAATGGAGTTAGTTCTTGCGGGACTAATTGGTGACGCATGCCTTGTCTACTTAGACGACATCATAATTGTGGGAAAAACCTTCGAAGACCACCTGCAAAACCTGGAACGAGTCCTAACAAAAATACGTGCTGCCAATCTTAAGCTGAGTCCTAAGAAATGTTCCTTCTTCAAGAGGCAAGTGAATTTCTTGGGACATGTGATTTCCGAAGCTGGTGTACAGACGGATCCAGGTAAAGTCAGTGCTGTGAAGGATTGGCCTGTGCCAAAAGACAAGACGGAAGTCAGAGCATTCTTGGGTTTATGCTCCTATTACAGGCGATTCGTGAAGAACTTTGCTGACATCGCTAAGCCGTTACATAGACTGACTGAGGAAAAACGGCCCTTCCTCTGGGATGAAAATTGCGACGCAGCTTTTCGAGGTCTAAAGGAGCGACTTTGTAATACGCCTATTCTCGGTTTTCCGGACACCGAGAACGAGTTTATCGTGGACACTGACGCCAGCAACACCGGCATTGGAGGAGTATTGTCGCAAAGAAAAGGAGACCAAGAAGTGGTGATTGCGTATTTCAGCAAATCCCTGTCCAAGCCAGAAAGGAACTACTGTGTGACAAGAAAGGAGCTACTTGCAGTGGTGAAGACATTGCGTCACTTTAGCAAATACCTGCTCGGGCGAAAATTCCATCTGAGGACCGACCACGCTGCTCTAAAGTGGCTACTGCAGTTTATGGATCCCGAAGGCCAAGTGGCAAGATGGATTGAGCAACTACAAGAGTTCGACTTTACCACGGAACATCGCAGTGGAAAATCTCATGGCAACGCAGATGCACTGTCAAGAAGGCCATGCTCAGAGGACTGCAAGCATTGCTCAAGACAAGAGTCGAAAGATCCAGTACCTGTCAGAATGCTCAAAGCTGACATCGGCGACGAATGGAAAGAAACCCTTCAGGCTGAACAAAAAGAAGACGTCGATATCAAGCCGATTCTTGAATGGATGGAATCAGGTGCCCGTAAGCCTGACTGGAGTGCTATTGCTTCACTGAGTGTTACGACAAAGAGCTATTGGGCGCAATGGGATAGCCTGGTGCTTCAAGAGGGAGTGCTGTGCCGAAAATGGGAAAATGCTCGAGGCAACCAGTGCCATCTCCAAATGGTTGTACCCAGAGCAAAAGTTCCCGAAGTTTTGAAGCTGTACCACGAAGGGTTTTCGGGAGGACATCTGGGTGTGAAACGGACACTTTTGAAGATTCGAGAAAGGTTTTACTGGATCAACTGCAGAGATGATGTAGAAGACTGGGTACGGAAATGCACGAGCTGTGCATCAGTGAAAGGTCCGCATACCCGCAGCAGAGGAGCACTAAAGCTGTATAATGTTGGAGCACCATGGGAGCGAATCGCACTGGATGTGGCCGGACCATTTCCTGTGAGCGGAAGTGGCAACAAGTACTTCCTTGTCGTCATGGATTACTTCACCAAGTGGCCAGAAGTCTTCGCAATTCCAAACCAAGAGGCATCGACGATAGCAGACAAATTGGTCCATGAAGTATTCTGTCGTTTTGGAGTACCATTGGAAATCCATAGTGACCAAGGAAGAAATTTTGAATCTCAACTGTTTCAAGAGACGTGTCGGCTAATGGGTGCACACAAAACAAGGACAACATCTTACCACCCGCAATCAGATGGAATGGTGGAGCGATTCAACCAAACTCTGGAGAGATACCTGGCAAAAGTAGTCGAAAGCAAACAACGGGATTGGGACAAGCATATCCAGCCATTTTTGCTGTCATACCGAAGTGCTGTTCATGAGAGCACCAATGTCACTCCTGCTTTTGCCAATTTTGGACGCGAATTACGGCTACCCGCCGACTTAATAACTGGTGTCCCACCGGATTCTCCACAACCCATAACTGAGTATGCCAGTGACCTCCGGAACAAGATGAACGACATCTATGAGCATATTAGAGAGTATGGCCAGCAAACATCAGAAAGAATGAAGACTAGATACGACAGAAGGACTAACAACCCTGGGTTTGAGGAAGGCTCGCTAGTATGGCTACACAACCCTATACGCAAAAAAGGGAAATCTCCAAAGCTACAAGCCAAATGGGATGGACCATACCGAGTGGTGACCAAGATCAACGACGTGACGTTCCGCATACAGAAGGGACATCGAGGTGCTCCCAAGATAGTTCATGTGGATCGATTGGCGCGATATTACGGGTGCAACGATGCTCGGGACGAGCATGTCTTAGGAGGGGGTAGTGTAACGCAGTAGGAGCCCGTTGTAGGTATGGAGTAACTATGATGTAATCTGCGGTGTCTTCTGGGAAGCTCTATTGTTTTGCGTTTTTTATTGGTGTCTTTTGTATTCAGTTTTATGGCTTTATAACTCGAGCGGGATCAGTCTTTGTATCTCGTCTATTGTTTATTTTTTTTTGGGAGTTTACGTAAATGAAAAACAATAGGGATTCTCGAACTTTCAAGTTGTTTACTTGTTAACACAATAGCTCTTATTAAGATCGAGTAATGTTGCGAAATATCTCGTAGGTTCGAGACTGTAGGAAATAACGGGTATAAATACGCCGGCCGACCCGTGGGGATCAGTTTTATTCGTTTACCGTCGAAGCGATAACTACTCGGGTTAGAGTGCGATACCAGTGATTGTGAAGTGACTAGCTTGTGTGAATATCAGTGCCAGTGTAAAGTGTTTGTGCGAACCAGTTGTGTCGTGTGTTTTTGTGATTTTTGTGGAGCGATTGTGTGCAATAAAGTGCAAAGTGAATAATCGGCGTTTTAACTGACTATCTAAGAACCCATCTCGTAACACTATTATTAAAACATTACTATCGTACAATATTATATAGGTAGGTACTTAACTTAAATACATACACAATTTCACAAGGTACAATTGCATTATAATTTTAGAGACCAACAGACATGGCTTTGGTTAACTAATTAAGAAGTTGTTTAAATCAACAATACTTGTATACAATACATATTATTATTCGAAGAGATTCGCGCCACGCAGGAGTGAGCGAGACAGAAGCGAATTTGAGAAACGCACACATAGACGTCAGGGGGACGGGTGCTATCGTGAAAGCGCTTTTGCGTATGATACACTTTTTTTTTATATTATAATATTTATCGCGTTATTTAATACAGTTTCTCAATTTCTAATTTCATCCCCTAGGAAGTCATTGATGGTGTAATAGCACTTCTCTATAAGAAAACTGCGGAGTTTGTTCTGGAAGGTATTCTTATTTGTTTCTTGTTTTATTTGATTGGGTATATGGTTATATATTTTTATTGAGGTGTACATAGGGCCTTTTTTTAAAATTTCTAAACGTGGTATGGGTAATTTAAGTTTATGTAGTCTACGAGGATTTGTTTCGGGGGTGTATAGATAATGATGTTTTCTGACAAATGTATTACAGTCTTGGTTCCAACACACCAATGTGTGGATCGATCTTAGATTGATATTGGACGATCAATATCAGTTCAAGACCGATCCACACATTGGTGTGTTGGAACCAAGACTATAATAAGTTTGTAGCTAACATAGCCAATGTGTGGCCCCAGAATTAGAAACATCTATAATTCTATATATTTACCTGCAACTTGCTGAAAAGCCTCCTTCCCATGCTCGTCCCTCTTCAACCAGCAGAATGCCCACCGGAACCTCCTCGACCAGAGGCCGGTAACCTTCCTGTGGTGCCGCACCTGGTTGGGCGTGTCCTGCATGTCCCCGTAGTTGACCGAGCCCAGAGGGTCGAACACCATGAATAGGCCGAATATCGTAAGGCCTAGTTGCACCCAGTTGAACAGTACTATACCTGGTTTGGACAGAAATTAAAGGTAAAAAATAGTGATTTTGGTGTGCCAATCCATACTCTAATAAGAAGGAATGATATTGAACTCGAAAGGGAGGTAGAGAAGTCAGCTCTGCATATATATATATATATCGACAGTTGGATGTCGCATACTAAATCATAATTGAACATTACCTATATTACATTAAGTAAGTTTGTTTGACGTTTTCAGTCTTGAAAAAATACCAGCCCCCCTGTACCGCCTAAAGCAATAGCAATCATAATATCAATCGTTTATGACTTCATTTTAGTCATTTGGCACCGCCTATGTGACGTTAGCCATCAAAGTTGTTCATTCAACGATTGCTTTCGCATTCCGCGCAAAGCAATTGATGGCTAACGATTGTAAAAGCTTAATAAATGTTGTTATAAAATTTACATCACATCATGACCCCCTGACCGCACACGCGCTATAACTTCTATTCAAATAGGTAGTATGTGGTACGCCTCTGACCGATACTACGTAGAATAATAATATAATTAATTTGCCAGATCACGTGTCGCATTAGATGAGCACTAGGTTTAAAATAATTATGTAGACTAAATAAAGGAAGAAAATACGCTTAATCCAGTAATACGTTTTTTTTTCGTAATTCGTGATGCAATTATCACAAATTAAAAATATTACGTGTTGCACAATGCTGTATGAGTGTATTATTTATCAGTGTATCGGCGTTTAATGAATGCTTAAAGATTTATTTAATACTTGTAAGTCCGCATTACCACAATATTTTATTCCATTCCATAGCTCTACTTGGTTGACATTATAAAATTATCGAACTAAGCGGTTGATTAAAATACTTTTAAAGAATACGCACTAAAATATAAAGTTATTTATAAAGGTACGAGTAAGTAGATTAGATACAAGTAAAATATGTAATGATATCCTAGCGTTCTGACTGTTGAAACGGTAAGCCTTATTGATAAATAGTGTTATTAAGGGGGCGCCTAATGCCAAAATCAAGCGAAAGGTGTATTTTTAAAGACGTGGTGTAAATGTAACGAACATAAATATCCAAATTAAAAAAATACTATACGAAAGGAAAAAACCTATAGTAGCAGAGTAATTGCGTAGAATTTTGGAAAATGATATGGTTACTTCAGAAAAAAATTAAAACTTCGTAACATAAAAAAAAAAAACTTTATTTTTCCAATGCTCGAAATTATCAGCGATAACACCACATTATTTTTGACAAATTACGTAGCCAGGCTAATGTTCTAGTAGAGTTGTCGATTAGTTTTTTTAATAAATGCTTAATAAATAAAATGTCACCTAAAAATGTAAGCTCAAAAACATCTCGAAGCCAAAAACATCGTGAACTGTGTCATGCGATTTTCGACTTTAAACAAAGCACCATAGATGATAGCGGGCGATGCAAGAAGCGAGGGTGAAATCTGTTTTTTTCATGGCATTAGGCGCACTCTTAACATAAATAGGTACCGACATGAAACCTAGTAATTAAAGAGGCAAGATGCGAACTTGTTGCAAAATATCGGTCATGGCTTTAGAAACACGATCATCATAAAAGTGTGGTAAATGCCTACAATGTATCGTATTGCCTACATGGCTATTATTACTGCAGATTATTTTATTACTAGAATAAAGTGTGAAATAAATTAAAAGCAAGAATCTAACTTGCTTACTAAATTGACTAATTGTTAACCAACAGGCGATCGATTTAATAAATTAAAAGAAATCGATGTAAAAGATACTTATAATATGTTTATTACATGTTCGGTGCGGTATTCTAAGTACTTCCAGATACTTAAATACTGATAATGAAATAATACAGTTCAATTACACCATTACTAACTTAGAAATGACAAGCCCGACTCCAAAGGTAGGTCCATTTCAATTTTTAGATTCGTCTCTACACCGTACCAGAATAACAATAAGTGGGAACTGAAACCTAAACAAAATATACATTCAAAATGAAAAAAAAAAGCAGAATTACATTAAACAATTTGCATGTAACGTTTTTCAGGATTCCAAATCTTAAAAAATGCTCTTATAGGATCACTCGTTAAATGTTTAATTGATTCTGATGTACAAACTTCGTCGGGTCAGCTAGTCCTACTACATAATCCTACTATATATCCTACTAATATTATAAACGCGAAAGTTTGTGAGGATGGATGGATGGATGGATGGATGGATGGATGGATGGATGGATGGGTAGATGGATGGATGTATGGATGTTTGTTACTCTTTCACGCAAAAACTACTAAACGGATTGAGATGAAACTTTGCAATAATATAGCTTAACTAATATTATAAACGCGAAAGTTTGTGAGGATGGATGGATGGATGGGTAGATGGATGGATGTATGGATGTTTGTTACTCTTTCACGCAAAAACTACTAAACGGATTGAGATGAAACTTTGCAATAATATAGCTTATATATTAGAATAACACATAGGCTATAAATTATAATGATATTTTGCGTATGCGGGCGAAGCCGCGGGTAAAAACTAGTAAATTATAAATGCGAATGTTTGTGAGGATGGATGGATGGATGTATGCATGTTTGTTACTCTTTCACGCAAAAACTACTGAACGGATTGTGATGAAACTTTGCAATAATATAGCTTATATATCAGAATAACACATAGGATATAAATTATAATGATATTGCGTCAAAAATCAAAATATCATACGGGCGAAGCCGCGGGTAAAAACTAGTACAATATAAATAAGACTGAGCTTCGCATCGGTGACAGTATTTGGCAAGGGAATAGTCCTTGGATGGCTAATCCTAGTTATCCTGGTAATCCAGCGGTCCCCGAGGACGTACGAAGATACCCTTTACGAGCCCCATAAATTCTGAAGGAACCGGAAAATCGTAGGATGTAGTCAAGGACGTATGACTGACTGGATATATCACAGTCTTATCCTAATTGTAGAATTTATGCGGTCTTATTGGCTGATTGTTGTCAAAACTAAGAGCATTTTTTGGATTTACCGACAGTTTGGGCTTTTTAATTATACCCCTAAGGCTCAATAATTATGAAGGCGTAAAAAGTGTTCTCTCTATCGAAAGCCTAAAGTGAAAAACAAGCAGAAATTTCACTATCTAAATTGCTAATATAACTAAGATTGCGCCTTCATAATTGGGCCTCTAGACAACCAAAGGTATGCGTATGGTCACGACACCAAGTAAAAGCAGGGTTGGGCGAATATTGAAATACCTAGTACGATTGGGATAGCTGAGTATGCGATTATGAAATCGAAAGTCATTGCCTAACGTTTCCAAAATAGAGCCCCAGGACTCATACCGGGTTAAAGATATTATGCGGAATCACCTATCCGGGCATTTAGGAATCACAATAATATGGAGACGGCGTTCAATGGGTTTATATTTACATAATTTATTCCGATTAATAGATTTTTTATGTCAATAAAAGTATAATAATAAAATATAAATATAAAAGTAGGTCAGTATACCAGATGCTGGTTTGCAAAGAACAGAAACTTTTAGAAAATGTAAACATTGTAAACATTTTTAACTAGATATCTATGGGACGCACTACCAAATCGCGTAATTCAGGTGCTCCATACATTTTGTCCAAACTTAATGAACTTTATGATTAGGCAGGAGGTTCTTAATATATTTCAATAATATTAGGGAAGTAGACTTACTTTGTATAACTATACTAGAGAATCTATCCTCCACGGAACACTGGATCACCTCGCAGAACATCCACATGGTCCCCATCACGTTCAGCGCCGTCTCCGGCAGCACCAGTAATACTCTGTAACAAGAAAAAAAAATTAATTGAAGAAGAGAATAATTTTTTTTTCATCAAAAATACCATAATCGGCTTCTATCATTACAATATAGGTAAAAAATTATAATAATTCGTTCGCATCGATGTTTACCATTTTTAGATTCTTGTAAAACAGTTCAGCCGATTTCATACATAAAAAACATGCAGTCGAATTTGAGATCTTCCTTTTTTGAAAACGTTCAAAAAACAATTAATTTAGCACGTATAAGAGAACTCTACGGCCTTTCAACCGGCCTCCGATGGGCTATTAAAATTTTGCCACCCCTAACGAACTATACAATGGACCACATTTTTAACGTTTATCTTTTTTACAAAAATGTGCACAAAAATAGGTCTTGGCTATATTTTTTTTTCATTTAATTTTGTCTGTTTCCGATTTTTGTCGAAAGATATACTTAATAGAAGAACATGCAAAAAGGTAATTTGGTCATGTTGCCGCCGAACTAAAGTCTATTGATCTAGACTTCAGCCATTAGGTAAATCCGATAATATTCTCATTCGCACATTTGTGTTCGCAAATTTCTAAAAACCTTTCGTAGCATTTATCAATTTATTACACGTACGAGTACACTGTACTGTACTGTATTAGTATGTACCTTTTTATAGTTCACTGCAGGACTTAGGCCTACCCATGAAGGGCGACTGGGCCATATCCACCACGCTGGCCCAGTGCGTGTAGTTGGATTCACATACGCCATCGAATTTCTTTTACCGACAAATGCAGGTTGCAGGTTTTCCTTCACCTAAAAGCCAGTGGCGTTACGTACTACAGTGTACGGGTTAAAGAAAAAATGGTTTTAATCTTTCGATTTAACAGAAAAAGATCGAATGAACTATAATTTTTTTTCGATTATTATACTTCGTTTATTTTCATTTTTTTTAAATTTGCCACTAAGTACACATTATACATTGTTAAGATTCTGTTTAAGGTACATACTTTTAAGTTATTTATTTATACTAGCCCAACTTGTATACTGTCAAAGAAGATATAATAATACTTGATAGCTTGATACTAAGCCCGATTACAGAGGCGCCAGCGTAACTATATTAGCTAAATAGCATAGTTCTGTTTCTTTTTCACTTGAGGCATTCGATAGAGAGAACGAATTTTTACGTCGCTAATTAATTTACGCTGGCGCGGGGCGCCTCTAATAGGGCTTACTGTCGTGAGTCGTGCCTACAGAACTGCACATTCATTTTTTTGCCACCGCAATTTTAAACAATAGAACATCTGAGTGAGTAGTATCATAACAACGATGATACTAAAGAAAAAGAATATATCACGTGTAGGCAGATATTATCGCATGTAGACTCTGTTAGGATAGGACATCAATTTCCCGCCAAGATTGATTCTTTCTCGGCTCTGATCCCTCGAGCTCGGTAAATACGCTTAGACAACTTGCACTTTGCGTAAGTGAATATGTGACATTTTATCTAGTGTTAGTATTTGTATATGTGGTGAAGATTTGAAGTAAAGACATTTTCAACCAACTTTAAAGAGAAGGGTCTCCATTCGACTATGGTTTTGTATGTACCTACAGTAAAAATGCCATTGAAACGAAATGATGATGATGTATCATGATGGATGATGACCTACATATTATGATTCGAACAATTCGACGATTATTTTTTTGTTTGGTAGAACATACTTAAAAAATCGGCCAAGTACGAGTCGGGCTCGCGCCTGAAGGGTTCCGTATCCGTACCATATGGTAGGTAGCCCCCCGGCAAAAAAATAATGTTTGTTGTATGAGATCCCCCAATAAATACCTATTTATATTTTTCGCGATTACTCTGCTACTATAGGTTTTTTCCTTTCCTATAAGTATTTTTTTAATAAGGATATTTATGTTCGTTACCTTTACACCACGTCTTTAAAAATACACCTTTCGCTTGATTTTGGCATTAGGCGCCCCCTTAAGTTCAAAATTAAAGCATAATTCGATTGATTCTATATTTTTCTGGAGTTACTTTTGTGGCCGTGGCTACCCGACCTTCCCCTAAGTAATGATTGAAGTCGATAGTGTCATTTTTACTAAAGTAAAAATAAGTAAAATCATTCAGATTGAAAAAGTTGTATTCCTTTCGAAGTTTTCAATATCAATTACGTTCCTTGTATCTATCTTCGAAGGTATTGGTAGTGTTTTTTTTTAGGTCTGCTATAATATGTAAATTAAAGGGAAAATAAAATTATGATAAGTATTTTAAAAATTAAAACGGATGTATTTTACGAGTAGGTGCCTACGCGGTAATAAAGTAGGTAGTAGGTACCTACTCACGAAAAACCCTTAAAATCTTCCAAAAAAATAATATATTCGACACACTTAAGATAATACGTAACTTTATATTAATGAGTATGTCACAATTTCTGTAAATATCCGACTGCACAAAAAAAGTTAATACTACAAAAAAGTAAGCCCGATGTTTTATAAACGTGATTGTTTGTTGATCCGATGCGACATCCGTAATTAATACTCGATGTAAAATTCAGTTTTCACACGCACCAGTTGTAAGATTTTAAAATCCGGGAAAAGGACAGAGAGCGACCATGGTTTATACCCCTAATAAAGTCGCTAATTACTGGGCAAAGGTTATCTAGACATATCGTTACCATCTAGAATCTAGATCTATCACCATAGAACCATCCACACGAAAAAGAAGAGGTCGACACTGCTGTAAATGTAGACACACTCCTGAGATAAGAAAAAGATAATACATATTTACAATTATATACATTTTTTGAATTGTCAAAATATATATTCATCTATTGAGATGAATATTATGGTAACCCTAAACACAATTAGAGTTTGTGGAAAAAGAGAAGCGTCGTTGCTGAGGTCGCCCGCGTGTCATTACTAATTCGGGGTTCATCAGTACTCGCGTCTACTAAAAGCCCGATTACAGAGGCGCCATCGTAATTATAATAGCTAAATAGCATAGATTTGTTTCTTTTTCACTTTAGGCATTCGATAGAGAGAACGCTTTTCACGTTGCTATTAAATTTACGCTGGCGCCTCTATAATCAGGCTTATAGTATAGTCGGTACCGTGGCTGCTGTTTAAAATCTTATTGTTAGTTCACCGTAAAGCCGGAAACTTACTATCGGACGCAGCTTACGGACGCGACTGACAGCCGCGACACTATCGGACATAAGTCGCGGACGTCACCTTCGGACGACCTAGAGCGTTCGGACGTCCGAGAGAGATCTGCCACACCGGCACCCCTACCGCCTAAGCAATAGCAATCGTAATAGCAATCGTTTATGACTTCATTTTAGTCATTTGGCACCGCCTATGTGACGTTAGCCATCAAAGTTGTTCATTCAACGATTGCTTTCGCAATCTGCGCAAATCAATTGATGGCTAACGTCACATAAGCGGTGCCAAATGACTAAAATGAAGTCATAAACAATTGCTATTACGATTGCTATTGCTTAGTACGGTAGGGGGGCGGATGTTTTAAGACTGTGCACATTGCTAAGTCGCGGCTGTCAGTCGCGTCCGTCAGCCGCATCCGATAGTATGTTTCCAGCTTAACACCACGATGGTTCTCTTTTTGCTCATACTCTAACAGTATAAGGTCCTGAAAGAAGCTGATTTAAATTAATCAATGATAAACTTTTTTGATTCATTATCCTGCATCTATATCTGAGTTCTTCAGAACTAATTTAAAATAGGATATTGTAAAAGACTTATCTATTTTCTTATTAGAGCTTCTCGGAAAACTATAATATAAAATTATAAAACAGCAGATAGCATGAGTACTCAAGTGTCGCGTCGTGAAAACCTATTGTATTTTGAAAATATAAAGCTAACGGCAATAATCACATCATCAGAACTTCTGTACCAGCCTTTTTAATAGTCCACTGCAGGACGTAGGCCTACCCACGAAGGGTGATTGGGCCATATTCACCACGCTGGCCCAGTGCGGGTTGGTAGATTCACATACGCCATCGAATTTCTTCTATGGACGTATGCAGGTTGCCTCACGATGTTTTCCTTCACCGAAAAGCCAGTGGTGTGAAATTCCGTACATAAATTTGAAAGAACTCATTGGTACGGGACCGGGGATTTGAACCACACAATTACTGTCATCAGAACTTACTATCACCTATAATTTTCCAGTTTATACCTTGAAGAAGGTGACATAGGTGAAAAATCTCAGTAATGGAATTTATTTTGACATAAATGGTAGCTACTAGCCATTGTGTCATACAATGCAGCTGAGTAATGAAATTAGCTCTTCGTAGCGTAAAGCGCTGATTCACAAATTGTTGTTTAGTTGCGAGTGAGGTCAGTGCCTGAGTAGGTGTGCTTATTCATTGATTACAACATTAACAGGTACCTAATATCTAAGTGAAAATCCTTGACGTAGGTATTGGAAATATTTTTCGCAACGATTTGTAAGGATCTATGTCGAATTCAAAATGGGGACTGGCAGCCCAAGAAGGAAAATAAATCCATTGAAAAATATAGTTCACCCGCGACAAAATGTATGGAACAGCTGAGCTGAGCTGATTTTGACGAAAGTCGTAGAACAAAAGTTGTTAATTTTGATGTACAGAAGAAGCCCGCCCCTAGAAGGATGCTAATTGATTAGAAATAACCCTGTATAGTAAAATTATAGGCACCTACGACGCTTCTCTTTTATTTATTTATTTTTTTAATTTATTTTTTACAAAAATATACATATACTTACGTTATAATTTTACAGTATTACAGTACAAGCTAAATTAAACTTAGTGGCTAAAAATATTTTTTAAATGTTACGAAAAATGTTCTATTTAATTATATTAAATCTAATATATTCTTTTAATCTGATTAAAACTTAGCATACATGGCAACACCAAGAATTTGCTGTCTGAATTGCAGTTAAGTAATACCATACCAACAGGACCGACAATAATGACCTTGAAGTAAGTCTCGGATGTTATGTTTTAATTGTCTTGATTCTTTGCAACTAATTTTAACGGCTAACTCAATCATTGTCGTTGGCACTTTCAGCAATAATCACAATTCAGACATTAGAATAATTTTGTTTTAATTAAAGTTATTTTTTTTAAGATTGGTAATAGTAAATACTTTTGTATTGAACCCTAGATTTCGCACTAGGCGGACCTGTGTCGCGAAATCTAGTGTCTTTCGTTTTATATTATATATATATTATATTATCCATGTATATATATCATTTATGTATGTATAAAGCTATAACCACTTATTATAGTTATAGTAATACACTTGATTTTTAGAAAACAGTTTTAAAAACGATGTCCTTTCTAAAGTCATTGCTAATAGTAGATATAAACTACCCTACCAACTTACTGACGTGTGCGCGCGCGTATCTGCGCGCCTGTTTGTGTGTGTGAGTGTGTGTCGGGGTGTGTGTGTGTGTGTGACTAGCACTGCAATACACGAGATCTCATGAGAGTCAAGGTTTGCAGCGCTAGTCGTGTGTGATTGTGTATGAAAGTCCGCGTGTGAGAGAGGATCATTCTAATTTTATTAGTTTCTATATAAATTCAAGCTGCCAGATGATTACTAGGTTACATTATATATCTTTGTGCACAAACTCTACAGGGATTGGTAGGGATTGAATAAGCCCCCGACTGATTAAGGCCCAATGTCTAGGTCAGCACCCTTGAACCCTGGAACCGGGGTCTTAGAATACGGTTTCGGTATCCCCTGCCTGTCGCAAGAGCCGACTTAAAGGGGCCCTAGGAGCTCGACGAAGGTTGTATTTGGGGATCAAACCATCTATCCAAACGAGCTCTGGGAAGACAACGGCGCTTTGTGGCCAGCACCGCTGTACACAGGAAAGCTACATTTATTATTACAAGCTTACGGAGTGTGAAGATCCATACCGGAGGGCACTGGTTCGTTCCCACAGAGATCCCAGTTCCCTCTGATAAGCACAGGGGGAGGCCACCGAGAGGGTTTTAGTGGAAAAGTCCACATAACCTGATTGCACCCCAACATAACCGGGTATCTGTTAAAGATTTCCCCCTCTAAGACAATACTTCTCGCCAAATTTCATAGTTCTATGTCAACGGGAAGTACCCTGTAGGTTTTGATTTTTGTGAGTGTCGAAATATGCGGTTTTTTACGACATAAACGGCTCTAACTTTTTTTATACGATAACTGAGAAGTTTTTCTTTTACACAATTGCAAGAGACCATAGATATACGTATTACGTATACAGTTTAAATTTTAACCCGATATCTTTACGCGTTCCCGAGATAAAGAGTCTTGACATACACACAGACGGACAGACGGACAACAAAGTGATCCTATAAGGGTTCCGTTTTTTTCCGATTGAGGTACGGAACCCTAAAAAAGGTCAGCATCCTTTTTGTGTTTTTGGCATTTAAGATAAACTACTTACACAAGATTAGAAAAATAAATTAAATGAGTTATTTAAACTTATTATGTTTACAAAACTTATTTAGCGACCGTGAATATGATAAAAAAGTACATGACACAAAAGAGCATCAACTAAAAACTAAGGTAAAAAAAAACAGATGAAGCACTATTGTGTGTCACCACTATTTTGGCTTTTAGGTGTATGTACCTTATTAGCACTACCTATTTATGGCCGTTAAACGAGTTCTCGTAACCATACGATGAGAAGTTTATCTGTAAATTGTAAAAAAAAAAAACCTATGAAAATTTTAATTTCGCATGCTGACGGAGAGCATAATATACCTAATTAAAAATACTTAAAGCTGTAAATAATTGTAAATACTGCTTGATTGGTTTATAATATTTACATCTTTCAACATACGAAACTGATAATACAACTTCAATCATTATAATTTGTGCATACTGCAATTATCAAGAACTGTGATCGAGATTTTTTTTAATTTATTGATTGCTGCTACATGATTGGCTAACTTTTATAGTCAAGATGTATTTTAGCAAAATTATATCCAAGGACAACCAAAAGCTGAACCCGGAAACGAGAAGTGTTGATTTTCCGTATAGATGAGACTTAACATGAAGTTCTATGTACCTACCTACCTATTAATAGGCGGAGATCTGTGGTAGAGATCTTGTCTCAAAATGACAGATTCTACTATTTACAGTTGTTTGTTTGCCCCTTAAACAATTGACTGAAATATAAGGTATTGTTTTGTAAAGGGTGGTGATTAACTAAAAACCTCTAAAAATCATTACGTCATCATCACTATGAATGTATTTTACCATGGAACTAAACTAGATATTGCGAAAATCAGCTTTTCCACATGTTTTGGCGAGTACCAAGAAACTTTTTGTACAATATTTTACAGCTGACTAAGTATTAACCTTAATAATGATGTAAGTGCTTACTCCTCTTTAGATCCACTGTATTTTAACTGAAGACATTTTCAACTGAAACCTCGTGAGATCGAAAACATTTAGATATTAGGGATGTAGGTAGGTACAGATAGCCATATAGTTATTTATTCGTACGAGTAACACCATTCGTTACAAGACAAGTAGTAGAATAGATTACCTACTACATAAGTAAGTCTATACTGATGCGTTTTAATATTACCTTTAAGTAGGTACGAGTATTTTGTTTGAAAAAAGGTCGCCGGATGTGGCCCAAAAGACGCCGGATGTGGCCCAAAAGAGTAGGTAGTCGAAAATAGGTATCCGGTAATTAGACGCACGTCATCTCTCAAGATAGCAGGAAAAAAATCGCGATAAGAAATGAAATAAATTGATATAAGAGTTATTTTGGTACTAACTATTATAACTTATAACCAGTGGAATTTTATTTTTCCAGGACAATAGGTTTCTAACCTAACCTAATTATATTTGTGCAAAAAAAATCTAGTTGATCCATCTCTTCGTTGCGGCGTGAAAGAGAAACAATCAAACAAACCAAAAACATATTTTCAGATTTAAAATATTATCTAGGCACCTAGTAAGACTCCATAAATTTTTCCAACTTTTTAAACGGTTGATCGTCAGTCCAATATAGTTAAGTAATACACACGAGTAACTAAGCGTAGGTACCCGAATTCCCAACAGAACGTTAAATCAAAATCATGCAAATGTTTGATTAAATGGATTTATTATACATTCAAACTATGCTAAATATTATTAGAGCTAAAGGAGTAGCTAAAAGCTCTAAATTGCGAGGGGAACGTGCGAAAGTACTTCGAAATTCCGAATGGCAATACCCGAATTGAAATGCAAATTACAAAATCCAAATGGATTAAGGTTCATCAGAGTTTACTCAGTAATTAAACTACGGGGCCCCATTTCACGGATAGATTCCATGCCTTATTTGTTTAAAGTTTCTCCGTTAATTGCAATCTGTAGTTGGGTACATACAAGTTGGTGTAGAAATATTTTACACGAGGGCAGTGCCCTATTATACCTATAGGGCCTGAAATAATAAACTTTCATGACTATCTAATATTTTTCTGTTTGTTTATAGGTAACTGTTTTTTTATCTGTGTGTTTTCTTATAATTTTCTCAATGGTGTTCTTATGTGTGTCTTTTCTATGTTCTTATTGTTTTCCGGTAATTGGCAATTCGACTATGTACGAAAAAATGCAAACTATACATTTTCTTTCGTTTTATGCCAGCTATATATTTTATCGTAGGTAAATAATAGACATTAATTTAGCTAAAACTATTTAAAGTCTGAACCTTTAAATGGGTTTAATTGCATATTTTATTGCTTTTTGTATGACCTGTTTCACTGAGGTCTATATTTTCCATTAAGCAACTTAAATACTTAGTCTCAACTTCATTAGGTAAACGAAAATAACTTATAAATAATTATGTAAACGTGACTGGGATATTTTTTATACTCGTAACCCTTGCTCGCTAAACAATGGTTACTTAATGATAACAATGAAAAAAAGGCAAATGGATTGTTTTTATATGTTTTGGTTGCAGATTTTTTGCTTAAGTTTTTTTCTGCGGAAATGTCATGACATTTTTACAATCATAAACCCTTTTAAATAGTCGTAAAGTCTCATTAGTATTTTCGGGATCATTATGTATAGGTACGTATAATTTTTTATTTTATTTATTTTAATTATTTTCGTTATGACATTACTACACTACTACTACATAGAAAGCAATTGGATCATCCACAGACCCTCGAAGGTCTAAAGATAATCCAAGTGCTCAAGCCCACTGCCAGTTGGCAGCGTGCCCAGCATGCTGGCAGCATTGCTACGCTGAATGGCAATGCTTATACGTTGAGCCAAATAAACACCAGCATTTTGGTCACGCGTCGCGTCCACCAGACGCTCAGAAATACTTTTGAAAACGAGATGAGCTCCCGGCCCCCACGGACCCAAAGTCTCAACTCCAAATGGCTCAAATATGTAACCACTACCGTATAAAATGAGTCATTATGTAATCGAATGTTTAAATGTCATCTGTGTAATTTAAGTTGAATTCATAAATAGACAGATAAACTTAAGACAAAAAATAAATAGGACCATTGGATGAGATTTGTTTAGGCCACATTCGGTTCAAATTCTTTACAATGAGACTGGATGAAAGCGGCTGGTATCTAGATGTCCACCACAGCATCTAAAGATTTCCAGTAAAATCTATTGAAAGAGGCATTCATCCAGTGCATTTCGACGTCTGTCCATTTTATCGATACGCTTGCGTATTGTCCATTAGAGAACAATAAAAATATACTTTATAGAATAGTTCACTAATTAACATCGACTTGGCATTTTTCTTTGATGCTAATTAACAATAAATTAGTGACACATAAAAGTCAACTAACCAATATCAACTAAGTATTTAAACACTAGTTTGACTCGCACTTTCAATGAACTGTGGTAGCCTTTGACTCGTGTCGGTAATCGAACACAGAGGTCAAAAAGTTAGTGTCGCCTCGTTGGATTTGCGTAGGTGTGAGTTTCAATGGTGTAGAACTCAGATAAAACATAAAAACTTCAAGCTTTCAAATTATTCAAATAGTTTCTCGTAAATAACTCGAAAAAGAAAGTTCAAGGCTATTGATACCAATGTCAGAGCCCTCTTGAGTACTCTTCAAGCTTTTGTGTTATTGAATTATGTAGTCAGTTGCTTATCGACGACGGGTTCAATTATTTTGACAGCCCATGTTTAATTATTCACTCTAGATTAGCTTTGTTGGTTTCTATTCTGTTTGAAATGCTTTAATCCAGCTGGGGATGTATCTCCGAAATTGCGCTTTGAATAATACCTAAGCAATTATTGTTAGGTATCATACAGAACACGACGGATGAGTTAGGCTGTTGGCTTGAAAGTTTATGAGTTATTACTTCTCCTATTAGGGTTAACCCCCCCATCTCTTCCGAAACTGAGACCTAGCTACGCCTATGCTACATTAGTTCACGTGATTACGTTAAACGTCATATCCCTATTCTAGGAATAATGCCTTCTTTTCAATCGTATTTACACACTTCTGCTTGATGGTTACATGGCGGAAAAAGGCGAATACTGTCCTATGTTTATTAGTTTCTATTTGGGAGTACATGACTGAAAAGGCGAATAATACTTATACAACTCAAATGTTTATCATGAAAAAACTTACTTTACAACGAGCAGGGGTGACACCATTTTTCTGGCGTCGACGTCCGTGATGGTACCCCTTGCGGACTGTAGCGCCAGGGCTGCCAGAAGCAGCATGAGCAGCGCTTGCAACGTCAGGGTCCCGCATAGATAGAGCCGTACAAACGACCCGCCGTGCCAACCCTCGTCCTGGCACTTCCATGTCACCGGGTACAGGACTTCCACCACCAGCGCTATGAGTACTAGCCTGAGGACAACGAAACAATAACTTAATATTTAACTCTTACAAAAGATGATAAATTAATAAACATTTTGATAACCCTACAAAGTCCACGAAATTCACAAATATGTATATACGCTTTGAACTTATTATTTCACTTGTAAACTCATTTAACTTTTGGACTCATACACAAGGGAGTTATGTAGAGTCCTGAGTGAAGCGAGGGGTCAAGCCTCCCGAGAAAAAGAACACTGTTATAACCTCAGTAAGTGTACTTAAACACTGTACCTGTAACTTAGTAAGTGGAACGAACAAGGAAATCTAAGAAATGTACTCTCCAGGAATTGTTCACAATGAAACCATACTACAACAACTCCTACAACTAGGAATTGTTCACAATGAAACCAAACAAATTATAGAGACGAAAACAAAAACTGAAATAAACAAAAAAAAATTAAAATCGTGAAAAACATTTTTTTTAAATATTTTACGGACATCTTACACACTCTCTGACCCCAAACTAAGCAAAACTTGTGATATGGCTGCTAGAAACTGATATACTACATTAAATTTTTGACAAAAGTCGCTGAACAAAAGTTAGTTTTGATGTACTTACAGAATAAGCCCCTAAAAAGATGCTAATTGATTAGGAGTAACCCTGTATAGATAATAACATCTAGACACAGTGCAAGCACCTATACTATGTTAATCACAAAAATGTTTGCCCTGGGTGGGTATCGAACCTACGCCTCTTTGGCACAGTAGTTAGGGTCACTAACCACTGGGCCACCGAGGCAGTCAAATAAGACTGTCGACGACGTCTCAAATTTAGAACTAATAGTTACACATGTTAACAAATTTTCGGAATTGCTGTCATTTTGAAAATAGACTCTATTTTACCGTAGAAAAATTATTAAATTTAAAAAATGATAATATTTTCGATGAGAAAATATACAAAAATAGAGTTAGTGTGAATTTTCCCGCTAAAACACTAACAACTGTCACGTGACTGAAATGACATCACTAGCCGCAAAACATAAGTTACTCTATGGCAAACTATATTAGAAAATGCAGAGAAGTGACAGTCTTTGACAGCTTGATTTGTGGTTAGTGACGTAATAAGCCAATACCGGTGTTTGAACTCACGTGACAACATATTACAACATATAGCATTTAAAACCATTTTTAATAAATTTATTAAGATATATTAAATTATAAAAATGTGATTTTCGATATTCTCATACTTATTACAAATTATCACAAAATTAACACTAAACATTTCTTTTGTGATTCGTGTCCCTACGTCCCTATTTCTTCTTGTTTCTTTCTACAACGCCCGTGTCCGTTGTAAGTAGGTACATAAAGAAGTTTTCATAGGAATTACGACGTTCCATATTTGATTTAAAAAATAAAACACAAACACAAAAAGTCCTATACAAAAAAAAAAAGATTATTACAGAGATAAGTTTGTAACAAACCGCTTTAAATATTATTGCAATGGTGCAAGATTATGGAAAGTGGTTTCTAACGCGCGACGACTTAGCAAAGATGCTAATAACAACAACATTGTAACTGGTCACATCTGATGTAATACGTAATCTTTTTCTTCCTCAAAACGTCTTTTTCATTTTGCTTATCTACTATTGGAAATTGAAAAAAAAAGTATGTATTGGGAATTTAGTTGGAGAGCAGTGCTTTTAGAGTTTTTTTAATAGTGCTTGCATTCATATTCCGTGTGTTCTGAATCTCAACTTTGTAATAGAGAGTAAATACGAATCCAAATCTAAAAGTTATTTCTATCGTTTCAAAAATTAAGCTCCTATATAATCCTGTCCTGTAGTTTTATATACCTTTCACGTTTATTTTGCTCTACTTACACTACAAAAATAGCGCCAGTAAGTACAAAATCATAAGTTTTTGGGATTCTGGTTTCTTTTTTAAATATATTAATCGATTTGATACGGACATTATATCGGATATTAGTGTACTTACTGCACTCAATGCCACCCATTAGTCTATTCTATTTCTGAATGAACTCTATACGCATTACCTATGTCAAAAAACAAACGTATGTTTCAAGTATCGGCTTAATAACTGGTGATTAATCGAGTCGCTAAGTAATTGATATCCAATAGCAGTTAATGGAATGAAAATGGGACAATGCTATCGAGTGTATTTGAGAAAGACGGGTAGACCAGGCCGACGTAGTAACTAATATCTAATCTGTGTCACTGGCGCTGAATTTCAATAATGAAGATTGGTTTCGCAGTGTGCACAGAAACGAAAAAGCTCCAAGTAGCCCAACGAGCCATGGAGAGGGCTATGCTCGGAGTTTCTCTGCAAGATCGAATCAGGAATGAGGAGATCCGTAGAAGAACCAAGGCTACCGATATAGCTCAGCGGATTAGCAAGTTGAAGTGGCAATGGGCAGGGCACATAGCGCGGAGAACTGATGACCGATGGGGTCGAAAAGTTCTCGAGTGGAGACCACGTACCGGCAAGCGCAGCGTAGGACGTCCACCCACAAATGGACGGATGACCTTATTAGGACCGCAGGATCGCGCTGGATGCAAGCCGCTATCAACCGGGCTTATTGGAAATCGTTAGGGGAGGCCTATGTCTAGCAGTGGACGTCCTATGGCTGAAATGATGATGAGATACTCATTATTACAATTATTTTTTACAAAGGGAATAACCCCGAAATCAAGAAAATAGGTACTTACCTAATTCAATGTTCATTGACTCTGAACAATGTGTATCAAACAACTAATATTTTTCACAACATCAGATTTAGTATCTAGTAAAAGGAAAAACAAGGCAAGTGACCGAGGCAAGGCGAGCGGAGCTTTAGTCGTCCGGCTGCAAGATAGGTTTATGAAAATCGCGGGTCGAACTTGGACACCCAAGTCTAGATTTAGTCACCCGCAAGTCGTGTGACTAGCACAGGACCGAGACAAATGGCATCGTAAGAGAGAGGCCTATGCCCAGCATTGGGACAGAGAAGGCTGCGGAAGATGATGAAAAGGAAAAACGTAGTAAAAGTTTTTCATAATGATGTGGTAATTAATATGATATCCTAGGATTCGTTCGTTGGCGTCGTCTAAAAGTACACTCTGTATAAGGCAAGCCAACCTTTCACAATACCAACCCGTTCTTGGCCAGTGTGGTGGATATGGCCCAATTACCCTTCATGGGTAGGCCTATGTTCGTTGTTGTCGTTTCAGCCAGACGTCCTCTACTGGACATAGGCATTCCCTAAAGATATCTAATAGGACCGGTCGGTAGCGGCTCGCATCCAGCGCGATCCTGCAATCCTAATGAGGTCATTCATCCACCTTGTGGGTGGGCGTCCTATTTCCGGTACGTGGTCTCCATTCGAGGACTTTTCGACCCCATAATCCTATGTTCAGCAGTGGATTATTAAAACTGCCGGTACAGAACCGTTTCACAGTGGAGAGATGCGGTACACTGAAAAAAATGAATTTTCATCACATCTATTCGAAAAGGAACTACTTGGTTCGCCTTTAAGTGCGCCCAAAGGTGGTGTTTTCTATAAGGAACCTTATAAGTGCGACGGAATTATCATTGCCGCGCACTTTTTGAATTTGGAACAAATAAGTGCGACGGAATGATCTTTGCCGCGCACTTTTTGAATTTGGAAGTATTTGTAATGTTAGTGTTCAGCGCCAAGAAAATGAATGAAAAGAATGTCAATTTAATTTTTTTTATTTGTTTTATTATTAGATACCATTTGATTTCAATTTAGTTGTTACTCTACGTTTTATTAAATGATAATATTATAGTAAAATATGAGGCGCCTTTTGTTTTCTCATAAAGGTGATAAAAAGTACAGTGTACCACTCGGGCGCAAAATATATTTTTGGCTCGGGCGACGTACTTTGAATCCCTCGCCACGTTCAGGATTCTACTAAAGAATCCCTCGCTACGCTCGGGATTCAAAAAAGCACCCTCGCCGTAAAAAGATCAATTTGCTCCCATATGATACAATCTACTATTACTGAACAGTTTAGCTATTTTTCATTTAGCTAAACTTTAGTAGTTGCCACCTAAAGTTTAGCTTAATCAACAAAACTTACTTTTTTACATAACTTTTCATTTAGCCTATATTAACCAAGCATTTAGCAGTCCTTCGGTAGCTAAACAGTTGTGTAAAATTTTACGTGAAATTCGGTAAATAACTTACAACAATTTTTCTCAGTGTACGTAATACGGAACAGTTACGGTAATGGTGGTGGTAAATTACACTAATGATGATTATAATGGTGGACAAGAATAATACGAAGTACATAGTCTAAAATGGCATAATTTAATTTTATGTCGCTGTAACTATTCCGGGAAAACACAGATCTTGATAATATTATTCGCAAAATAGAACACAATGAGTGTTTACATGGCGTAGGTATCAATTTTAAAAAAGTGGCTTTATTTAAAGAACTTGCAAATGTTTATTACTACACAAAATAATGTGCTTAATGTTCCATATTATACATACTCGTAATTGTATGTTGATGGTGTAGTTATTCTATTTTTAGGCAATAAAATAGTGTAACATCACAGAGTTATTATAAAATAGAGACAGCAATGACAGTAAGTAACACTCGGCATTTAAATAAAAAAAAAAACTGATATACTATACTGGGTGGACTTACAAGTAGTAGATACAAAATGTATTCTTTTGAATTGATGTTATACAAAATAACGATGCTATGTAAAAATAAAATTGATAGTTATAATAAGTTGAATAAGGGATTGTGTACGTTGAGTTGCTATTAAGATGGATTCTATCTTTAGCCAATAGAGGCTATTTTAATAGGGTTGTAGGTAACCCGAGTGCTACGTCTGCTAAACGACAATTTAAAACCCATTAGGGGCCAATCAAACTATGGAGTGGACCCGAAGGCCGATGATTGAAGCATTCGACGATATTGGTATGACATTTGATAGAAACTAGCACTAATCTCAAACAATAGATTGATTGTTGGTTAATTGATCTGTGTCATTTCATACCTATACCCTCAGACCAAATAAATAAATCAAGACAGAATGTCGTGAACAGACAAGTGAGGCCGGTTTTTTATATGTGGTGAGTGCGTCGATGTTGCGCCGCCATACTTCAACTGACAATCCAAGGCGTATTTTCCGTGTACGTGTTTGTGTGCGTAAATGTGTCTATACACGGCGAGGCATAGTTTTGCCGGCCTCACTTGTTTTATTTACAACATTCTGTCTTGATTTTTAGGGTTCCGTACCTCAAATGGAAAAAATGGAACCCTTATAGGATCACTTTGTTGTCCGTCTGACCGTCTGTGTGTATGTCAAGACTCTTTATCTCGGGATCGCGTAACGATATCGAGTTGAAATTTAAACTGTATACGTATATCTATGGTCTCTTGCAGTTGTGAAAAAAGTAACTTCTCAGTTATCGTTTAAAAAAGTTAGAGCCGTTTATGTCGTAAAAAACTGCATATTTCGACACTCACAAAAATCAAAACCTACAGGGTACCTACCTATTTAAGTAGGTTTTGATTTTTGTGAGTGAATTTTCGAAATTTCATAGTTATAGAAATTTGGCGAGAAGCATTGTCTCAGAGTACACATAGGAATAAATCTGAAAATTGTAAATTTTTATTCAAATCACAAAAAATAGGGCCTCAAAATTCACCTATATTCAAAGTTCAAAATTCAAAGTGAGTAAATCATATCATGTAAGGTATCATATAAAAGAACTTCATTAGCACATGTTAAAACAGGTTTTTAATTATTTAAACAATGTGTAATTTTCGATGTATCACGAGAAAAGTGAAAATAAAAACTTTTTTGTCGATGGTTACAATATAGAGATTTTAACAACTTACTTCCCAATGTTGTGAAATTTTCTGGATTTGTACGGAACCCTCGATGTGCGAGCCTGACTCGCATTTGTCCGGTTTTTTTTTATTTGGTCTGAGCCTATACCTATCTGTTTCGCCAATAATGCAACTTTTGCTCACTGCCGAAAACGAACGTTAAAACGTCAATCTCTAGGTATATGTCAGAAAACGATCACAAAGAGCCCACTTCCGCAGGTGGGTCAAAAGTGGCAGTTCCGATGGCATTTTAGCTGTTTTTGAGCTATCCGAATGGTGAATAAAAACAGTTAAAAATGCCTCTTTTGTTCACACATTCCCAAAACGAACGCTCAATGTGATCGTTATTGGCATTTTTAACTGTTAATTTTGCCATCAGTAGCTTACCCGAACGCATCTTTATTGATTTTTACAACCATTTGTTTATTTTACAGTAGTATTTTGTCTACTACAATCCAACTAATTTAATTAAGGTACAGAGGTGTTTAAAACAACTATAGCTACTAGCGTTTTCCTCAGATTATATATTATTTCCTCTGATGTCACCTCTATTATACACCGATTTGTTTTTCCTGCGAAGAATGATCATGATATTATAATTTATAATAGCCATACCTAAGCTTGCTTGAAAAAATGAATTCCCGACTTGATTGTCATTTTCTTAATACAATGTTGTTTTCGTCTAGAATTTTTTCACAGGCGTCTATAAACTGCTAAGTAGTGGTTATTTTTCTACGATGACAATTACCTATGTAGAAACTTAATATAATGGATATCTGTACTGTACTGTACCAGCCTTTTTAATAGTAGGCCTACCCACGAAGGGTGATTGGGCCATACCTACGACGCTGGCCCAATGCGGGTTGGTGGATTCACATACGCCATCTTAGGCACAGAAATGCAGTTGACCCATGTATTCCCATGCATTTGCAATGCTTAATTTCCTAAGCTGTTCGTCAATAAATACTTTAGACAATATTATAGGCTATATATAAAATAACCAAACAATAACTGACTATAGAGGGTTATCTGTAACCAATTAGCGTCCTTTCAGGGGCTTAATCTGTACCTACAGCAAAACTCACTACTTCAGTTTTGCGACTTGTCAAAACTCGAAAGAAAAATCAGCTGTTCCATACATTTTGTCGTGGGTGAACGATATTTTTCTATGGAACAACAACTTTTTTTTTGAGAGTTAATAAATGTCGTAGAATAAAAGTTGTTAGTTTTGATGTACATAATAAGCCCCTGAAAGGATGTCAATTGATTAGAAATAGCCCTGTACAACGACTACCTACGTAACGGACTAATTATTATAATACTGTTTAGTTATTTACCAAGCCGGCATGACTATGGTTGAAAATTAACGAACTGGGGTTTATAATGATAGGTAGGTAAGTCAAAGGCCTAGTTGTTTGGTATCGGGTAAGAGAAACAACTTTTCCTTTCACAATGAAGATAATGAATAAGGGATGTCGAATGTCGGTCTGTACCGATATTGTTTGAAAGTTTGAGAAAACCGATGATAGCTGATCGATCGGCTTTAGCTACGCCGGGCGCCGCGGCTGGCACGTTCCATCCATCAGCCATAAGAAGTCCTCTGCTGGACATAGGCTTCCCCTATGGATCTCCAATAAGACCGGTTGGAAGTGGCTTGCATCCAGGGCGATCCTGCGGTCTTAATGAGGTCAACCTTACGGGGCTTGACGGTACGTGGTCTCCACTCGAGAACTTTTCGACCCCATCGGTCATCAGTCCTCCGCGCTATGTGCCCTGCCCATTGCCACTTCAAATTGCCAATCCGTTGGGCTATGTCGGTAACTTTGGTCCTTTTACGGATCTCTTTTCAGATTCGGTCGCGCAGAGAGACTCCAAGCATAGCCCTCTCCATAACTCGTTGGGCTACTTGGAGCTTATTAAGAAGGCCCATAATAAGAGACCACGTTACAGTGCCAAAAATCATAAAATAATAAAACACGTACCTATTTCAGATTTCTTTTTTAAAATTTCCACTACAAACTATAAATTTTGTTGCGACGGACCGATTGTGGTAGCCCGCTTATGTGAGAAACCTTTAGGTATTCCGCATTGCCGGGAGCCTCATACATAATTAATGAGAGCAACAAGTGCTGCCTCCCGTGATGCAAATGTTTGCGATGGAAATCGGAACATAGCCTACCTATTTATGTACAATGCTTGAGGTATTTCGTACTCCCTGAGGGTTAGACAAAATGCCGTATAATTATTATTAGTATTTTAATTTGTACTCTACTGGTCTTCTTATAGGCATCATAAGAAAACCTCAATGTCAGTCATTGGTCAAAGCCGGATTTAAAATAAATGTTGCATCTAACTGAGCATACGACCAGGAAAAGAGGTTTATTGACGTTTAAAAAGTGACAGTTATTTACTTCACCATAACTCTGTCTAGTTCTGCCACGTCGATCGAATTATTTCGTTGTCCGTATGCCAGCCCAACAGGATATCCTGGAAGACTCAGGAAGATAAAACACAAGAAATGCCCAGGAAATGGAGATCCCTATTTCATTGTTCGGTAGATTTCGTGTAGGTTCTAAATGGTTCTAAATAAGAAAGTTGAGACATAACATTGTTAATATATAAGGTACAGGCCCCGGAGTCTGTAGAGTGTAAAACACAAATTAAAAAAATAAGAAAGTTGTCCTGCATTCTGGTCTGTTGTAGGTATCCCATGAAAAGGAAAGTACCTACCTAAGTTGTAAAAGTAAGTTTTTACTACCACACCTTGCTCAATGCCAGTAAGATTTTCATCTACCAGGTTAGTGTACTCGTTCACACGAACCAACACAAGTT